>JAUPFR010000003.1:51933621-53133621 GCA_036925125.1 Oreortyx pictus
ACAATAGCAATTTTTTTTGGAAATTATCAGTAACAGAAATTGTGAATTTAGTGTAACTATGGCTTGCTAACTTGTAGTAGCAGTAGAATTTCTATATTCTCTATGTTGGTCCTCAGTTCAACTCTACAATCCTTTCATATTATGTATCATGAAATTTATTGTGAAATTTATAGAATGAAGTGCAAATTGGATTACTTTCACCCTGAGAGGCATGAGAAATCACTGAGGAGGATGTGAGCACTTCCCTGAAATTCACTTTCCAAGCAAGTTCCAATTAACTGTTCTTGATTAAAGGTGCCTTTCTGCTTCAAATTCATCATACATTTTTGCCTCACACATTCTACATAGAGGACCTCATACTATATTTCTGAAATGCAGAACCACATTCATGATATCTTCCTAAATGGTACTCAGTCCTCAGTGTAAATTTGTATATTAAATTTGCTTAATACTAGTAGATAGCAAAGATGTAGGAAAAAAAAAAGTGATTTTTATTTTTTTTTGCTTGCTACCTATCAATAGAAAAAAAATAATAAATCCACAGATGAACCCTTCCTCCCTTACACTCAAATTTTAAAAATATAATTTGAAGTAAGCAATAATGATCTAAAAAGTAGCAAATTTTCTATTTGTGAAAATATTGGTGAAAGTATAAGTAATTGAATCATTTCCAGCTGAACCCTGACAGGCTCTTCAAAATGTTCTGCTTATGTCATTCCACATATTTTTATTTTCAGTTTGTTTAATTTTATGCTGTATACAGCTGTATTAAAGATTAATTAAAGACTGTAAATTGCCAGAAGTTTGTGTTATATTAATTTTCTTGGACTAGTAACAAGCAGAAATACACCAAACTGGCTGGTAAATGCTGTGAAGATCTCGTTTATTGTCATCACTAATTTTGTGGAAGCAGCCCCAGTACAATAGCAATAGAGAGATTTTATTATTCTTATTCCTTCATAGGAATAAGAAAGGGTAACTTATTTTATATATTCCATTCAACTGCTGCAGTAGAAAAAAGAAGAAAAAAGAAAAAATTGTGAGTCCAAAACCTCTGTTGCTTGTGTTAGTTTGTAGTTGCACAAATAATAGAACAGTTTGTGTTGGAAGATAATCTTGAAATAAATTTCCCATTTTACCTCCATGTTATTTTTTGGATGATTTTTTTACATGGATCAGCATGCAGAAAATAGAGATGTAATATATAAACTAACTTCTTGCATTTATTTTCATGACTACTCCAGTAAGATACCTTTACAGGAGAATCATTAAACTCTTTGCATTTTCTATATTGGTACCCCAGGCTATACCATATTTTGATACATAGAAAAACATATGAAAAAAAATGATCAAATTGTGACACAATTGAATATTCTCTCGCATGCATCTATCTGTCCATATTAGATAACTTTTTTAGAAAGCAGCTTTTCATCTCCTTTACTTCTACTTCCATCCTCTATAGGAAACTGCACTGTGTGTTTGAAGTAAAAGCTTAAGAGCTTGTGCTTCAGTATCTTTTTTCTATTAAAATTCCTGGTCTTAGTAGCAGTGTTTGCATTCCACTCTGCAAAGTAGTGCTCCAGGTTAGATGCAGGTTAAGGAGGGAGTGAAATTTTTTTTGGCCCTAAGCTTATCACATCAAAACGTAGATGGTGTCTCTTAGCTATGCTGTGAAAACTGTTAAAAGTTTGTCTGTTTAAGACTCTTTAGTAAACAGTGTTTCCAATGCTTGCTGAATTATTCTGGGTTGTAGTGTTCTAAGTAACTAGCCCTTTCTCTTTTTCTTAGTTCCTAAGTTGTTTGTTGGCTCAGTGCTGTTGCAGGTAAGCAGCTTATTTATTGCTTTTAAACAAGAACAGCATGCTACTATACAGAATGTATACCTTAAGGTAAGGCAGACATTTTAGTCTTGGCCAGACAACTTAGCATGTATTTTCAATTAATTGATTTCACAATGCAAAATACCAGAAGAAAAAGTCATCTTGTTAATTTATTGAGTAAAACTTTACTTAAGATAGAAAGCAGAGCAATAAATAACCGTAACCTTTGCTTGGCATAGCTATTGGTTATGTGAAGGCCAACACCTCATGGGACTAAAGACTATCTTTGTACTAATTACCATTTCTTATATAAAATGTTAACAGTCTACGAACTAATGAAACAAATCCTTTCTGTTAATCTAATGTTCCAGAAGTTCTATCACTCTCAAACTTTCAAAGTTACTCTGTTAATAGCCAGTATATTCATGGAGATTATTAAGACCATCTGAATGTTAAACAGAATTCTCAAGGGATGTGTAGGGCTCCATATACTTCGCTTTGGCTTTCATTATAGTGGGGGTGGCATTCCCAGGTCATAATGGCTCTGAAGTTTAAGAACTGATGGACACAGCACTATGAAACAGCTTGGTTTTTGCTCTCACTTACTAAGCCATCAATCCTAACACTAAGATGAGGCACTCAGGCAAGCGTGGAAAATGGCACCTTGTTCCTGTCATAGCTTCTGTGAGTGGGAAGGTCTTGCTAGGCCTGAAGTCGTATGTCATTCCCCTGGGCGCAGCCAGACTGGGAAGTAGAAGCAGGGATACTCTGAGGATGTTCATCAATCACAGAAGACTCTACCTCCAAATATTTTATTGCTTAGAAGTATCTAAAGCATTCTCTTCCAACTTTTGAACTTTATCAACACGATTAGGTGAACTTAGATGACATCCATAGAAAAATTATAAAATCTCTCTGGGAAATGCAGTAGATATTGTATTCCAAGGACCATTCATGCACTGCTGGGAAAATTCAGTGGGGCCTCTGATTTCCATAACCCTCTGAAATCTTTCTGGTAATGGTTTGTCTCAGCTATTAAATATATTTAACTACTTGTTTTTCTTTTTTTTTTTTTAATCAGTTTTTTTCAGAGAATACAGTCAGAGAAATAGGTTTTCAAACTAAGCTGTCATCCAAGTTGGATTTGCTAGTTACGTAACAATTTTTATGCCATCTCTTCATGAAAAAATACTGCTTTAATTTTATTTTTTGACTAAAATAATTTGGGAACTTGCTTTCTGCTGAAGTAATTTGGGAACTTGAAGAGTTTGAGATCATACTGACTAGATATTTGAGGGTGGGAGCATGACTAAGCATGAGAGAAGGCATCTTCAAGACAACTCTCTGCTCTCACAAATGAAAGCAATTGAACAAACAAAATTTCTGCTAAAGAAACTGTACAAAATTACTTGATTTATGCTTGTGTTAAAAAACTTGTGTACCTGACTGAAACAGAAACCACACAACCCTCAGCATGACTTGCCAAATAGGTCACTGTTGAGGCAGGAAGGTAGTAAATAGACAGGGAAGGGAAGGGAAAAGGAAAGGTGAACTTATCTCCTATAACTTCACTGACTCTTTCTATTTCAGCAGCACTCAAGCCGTGAAATATGGCATTATATTTGAATTGTCTAGATCTCTTCTCTGTCCCCAACCACTGTAATCTGTGTGAAGTGTTACTGGTAAGCACAAATTGCCCATACTTAACAGATGCCATACAGGATTTTCAGGTACAGTGGAAATTTTTAAAGGAACTGAACTTGAAAAGATACCTTTTTTTAGTTTTGGTCATTTGAAGAACTTTACTGAAAAGATGGACATTAAAAAGTTCCAAGTAGATTGTGATGCCTTCCCTGAATAAATATTATGACTTGTATACTGCATAATTGTAGATATTTTTTTTCTTGCATGTTTCTGTACTGTTGAAGATTGTACTTTACTACAGTTCTTAAACAACACTGTTTACAATTTGCCTGAGGCTAGTGGTGAAATTTGTCCATTCCTGTGGCATGCATGATTACAAACAGAGAGAAAACAAATCTATGAGGACAAGAACTATAAAGTCCTTCTAAAGAAAGAGAAGAAAAAGAAAATACAATGATCACATAGAAAAACAAACAAGAAAAAAAGAAAAAAAAGCACCACAAAACACATTCATGCATCTGTTTACTAATTTGCCTTTGTTTCTTAATGACTTTTTAATGAGAAATGAGTAGCTGAAGAAGCTCAGGAAATATAGAGCAAAAATACTGGGGGAGAAGGTTGTGGGTTATGGCAAAGCATCGTATTTCACAGGGAGAAAAAGCTTGCAGAGAGGATTTTCATTCAGACTGGCAGTCAACAAATAGGAGGCAATACTCAAGTGACAGATGCTTCATCAAAGTCCAGCTCCATCAGAAAGCTTCTCGGAGCTGCTTTCCAGCCCGCCCTCACTGGCCTCATAAGACCTTCACCCTGGGAAGATGATTCTAGGTCAGATGTCTAGGTCCAAAAGCACAATAAAGTACGGTTATTATTCCTACTACTGCTTCTTGTGTTCGTAAATGTGAGTAGAGGACACTTTGAGACACCTCTGCACCAAGAACAAGATGGGAAAGAAAGGTGGATGCCTTGCCTTTCCCTTCTCTACGTCTTTCATGCCAGTCTGGAGCTGCTTCTTTGTCTCTTCTGACATGTTCGGGTTGTCCATTTCTTTGCCAGTTTTTCAGATGACAAACTGTAACACACTTCTAATCCAATTCTAAATGTCTGTAAACTAGTGTGAATGTATAATTATTTACATTCTTATTTGCATACGAATATGGAAGGATCATAAAAACATTTACGCAGAAAAGAGTGCCTCAAATTATCAAACAAGTGAGGTGAGGGTAAGTACTTACACAATAAGAGGATTAATAAGTAGATTTAGGAAGGCAGAAAAAAAACATTGAGGAAGCATGTCAAGGTGTGAAATTACAGCTAAAAATATGTAACTTGCAAGTAGTTGGGTATCATTATGGTAAAACTGTCATAAAAATATTAGATTTTTAGTTAATTATTTTGATGACTTATTATGTCTATTTTTAAAGATCTGTAATTAAGGTGATTTTCATACTTTTGTGATAGAAACTTTAAAAGTTGCTATTTACATTCCTACTGGCTGACATCAATCAGTTGCTGTGTGCATATTTTTCGTTTGAAAAATATCTTTCTAGAAGGTGGAATTGTTCAGCCAACCATTGTATTATGAACAAAATCTGGAAAACGTGGAAATTAAATTGGACATTAAGAAAATACTTCAAAGAGCAAGGTCAATTAGAAAGTGACATACTTTGCCAAGGGAAATTGGTGAAGCAGAGTTACAGAAGATATTCAAGGCTATCCTAGTAATATATGGGACTAATTATATAGCACTGAGTGCTTTCAGAGTGCTGTACAGACATGAACTAATTAATCTGCTCAATACCCCTCAGAGATGACTGAAGAAGTATTGCAAGTTTTAGTATCACCTGCCACAGCTTCTGTTAAAAGACAGAAAAAATGTGTGTCAAATAATCCCCCATCTTGGGTACTTTCTCTTTGTTTAGTTGCATGCGCATGTGTGTATGCAAACTGAAGCAATTGAAGACATGTAATATTTTTTTTTAAAGTTAAAAAATAAAGAAAGAAAAAAAAAAGAGAGGAAGGAAGTAAAAAAGGAAGAAAACCAAATTTCTAGACTGTAAGATCAGTATACATATACTTGGATTAGTGAAAAATGCTTCCTTCCTTTTGTTCGCGTTCTAGTGGTGACACTTGTGTTCATATTTAAAACCAAACAACAGGCCTTATTTTAACTGCTACTTAACCCTACATCTCCTTAAATACAATGGAGCTCCAGATGTTACAGTCTATTTTTTTTTTATTTTATACGCATCTGTGTATAATTCATGTTTTTGGCTTGTAGATCAAATTAAAAACAAATTGACTATTTTGTTCCTGGCTGGTTTAGGAACCATAATTCTGTGCCATACTTCCTTTGGAAGCCTTGAGGAAAAGTTAACATGAAAATTTAAGTTGAGCTCTGTCATGGTCTTTACAGTGGAGGAATCGTTTTAATCTTTCAAGCTGTGAATCATGGAATAAGTGAGTACTCTCAGTTTTAACTTTGATTTTAGAACCCTGCAGAGAAAGTATTATAGTATCTCTGCTGATAGTGACTGTCACCAATCTCTCTTTTTTTTTTTAAGTATTGAAGCCACTTATATTTATTCAGGGAAGATTACAGGTAAATAATGTTTCATTATTCATTAAAGAGAATTCAGAAATTTCTGAACTTGATGGTCTTCCACAAAATGTTATTACTGTATCTAGCAACTACTAGCAACTACCTAGTGATGCAATTAGTGTGAATCTGAGGAAGTCTCAGAGTATAGTTAATGAGGATTCACAACAACATTTTCATTTTCTTTAAACAAATTTAAAAATTAAAAAAAAAGGAAAAAAGTTGTCTAATGCGTAATAAAAACATTGAATTTATTACACCAAGGCATAAGAGAGGCCAAAAGTTAAGTAAAAGTAAAGTTGCATTAGTTCAGATGAAAAAGTGGAGGCTGTAAATTTTGCATTCAAATATAACCTAGGCACTATCTAATAAGAATTCAGAAAAAACTTTCCCTGTAGGCAGATTTTCAATAGAGATTTTAGTATATTTTTCAGATGTATACAATCCTGACTATTGAAGATGAAATAAAAGGACAGAGGCTTGACTCATTATAGCAAATTCTGTATATTTACATGTTCTTAAAGACTGTTTGGGCCTTGAAAGTTCAAGCAGACTGAAGGCATTTCAAAATTGCTATTGATGTGAAAAAGGCTACACTTCACCGTTTCAAAATGTAAAATAGAAATAGGGCATGTATCCACATTAAAAGTAGGCTAAGTTTGAGTGAGATTATTCTGGCTGCATTCCCTCTTTTTTTTTCCTATATTCTTGACGGATTGTTGTCTGAGTGCTCTAGACGTAACACATGCAGAGGTATTTGATATCCATCATTTGGTCTACTGTAGCCTGCAAAACGTTTTACTCTAGAAAGACTTAGACTGAAGTTTTAGCATATGAGGTCAGATCATAGATCTGTCAAAGCTGATCTGCAGGGTAAGTGAAAATCTGTGTTGTCGAAACTACTGTTCTGAAAATGATCTCATTTTCATAATACTCAAATTTGATTAGCTAAATGGTATTTTATTTGTTTCCAATATAAGAGTTAATCATTTTCCTGAAGAATATAAACCTTCAAGTAAATATTGTAGCAGATGTTCATTCTGCTCTGTCTTTTATATGTGCTATTTTTTCAAGTTAAAAAGTCCTACTTCCAAAGAAATATCAACCAAATAACTTTCTGACGCAATATAATTTGGAAAAAAAATAAACCAACACAAAAACCCCACGGGAAAAATAAATAAATAAATAAATAAAAGATATATATATATATATATGCGCCTGTTTTTTTTTTTGTTCTTTAGCTCTAATAACTACTATTTTTGTCAATACTTATATACAGGGAGGAGTTAACTTTTAAGACAGGATCTGCAGAAACTTAGGTGGAGATGGGTTAAAATATAAAAGTTGAAGATGAAAGTAATATTCAGAATTATCTAGAGACTAAGAATTTCTACTGTGCAATTTTATGTTCACAAATGGACTTTTATACTAAAACAAGAGATTCACTTTATACACTAACCTTCATCCAAGTATGAATTCTGCCAAGCATCCGGGGACCAAATGCAAAATCCCTACAATGTGAGATTTTCTGTGAGATTCAGTGATTTTTTTTCCCCCTGTACCTGAAGGCTTATGTTAATCCAGTCTGTAAAGCCAGGAATTTATTGAGCACACAAGGATGGCAGTCATTTGGGTCATCTGTGTTTATTCTGCTTTTGTAAACTACATTTAATGGAGAGTGATTTCCAGTGACAGCAACTGTATCTCACTGTAGGAAGTGTTCCATGAAAATCCTCCAGTTTCTTCTGCACAGAAAGGGACAAGGGTACTTTTTAATTGCAGGCATCTTCCTGCTTATGCTGCAGCATATCCAGTCAAAGAAAGCATCGTATCCATAATGTAAAGCTCTGGAGGGAGCATATCCTGGTTTAGAAGAAAGATCAACATTAAATGGAGAAAGAGGCAAAGTTGAAAAGTGGTGTTCAGAGCTCAACTTTAGTTATCAAAAGGAATCAGTGGTGTTTTGGTACAGGAGGCTAAGCATTTATACTTATTCCCCTCTCAGTCAGTACACAAGAACCATCTAAGAAAACTCCTTCTGCTTCAGGGACAGAATTCCCGTTTTCACGAATGATGAGCTGAAAGATTCATCTAGTGTGGAGCTTATTTTGTGATCTTTATTTTCTTTTTATTGAGGCATGGCACTAGATCTAAACACCAAGTTTCCTTGGAAAATACTGCCCAATAAAGGGCAAAAATAATTTGGTTTTGTATAGAGTGGTAGAGACAAAAGAATGTACAAATACTAATGTCATTGTTGTCTGACATGGGTCAGACTTGTGCACTTATTGCGTAAGAGAAACTCTGACATTTAGGATACACAGATGCAAATTAAGCCCTGAAATTACATGAAATATTATTTTAGAAAGTAACGGATTTCTCTAGGCAGATACACAGTAAAGGTGGCAGTCCATGGAAACAAAAAAAATCGACAAAACTGTTCGACTTAACAGAAGTGAAGACTTGCAAAAGACTTTGGAGGATAATTAATAGAACTTCATTTTCTTTGTCAAATTGCAGTCCTGCAGAAGGGAACATTATATGAATCAAGTTTATAGCCTCATTTTCACCTTTCCTGCCTGATGAGTTTATTGGCACAGCTCCAAGACGAAAAAATAAGGAAGAATAACCATTCACAAAGTGAGTTTCCTAACTAACCTTGATTTATTTTAGACCTAAATCTTAGGATTTATTCCATGATTAGAGATCAGTTCTGTTTAAGGTACAAATTTATTCATAAATACCTTGAATGTGAGTTTCAGAAAGTTTTGTGTAGCAGTAGGAAATGATAAGTGAGAAAACCTTGCTGGTGCTAAGAACTTAATTTTACAGTGTAATGTGTGGGTTATTGCAACCCTGGGGAAAAAAAAAAAAAGACAGAATAAAATGATAAAGAAAAACAAACCACTACCAAGGAAGCCAACAAATAAATAAATAAATAAAATGTAGGGAAGACATTTTAGACCCTGAATATTTTTTTTTCAAAGTCTTTTTTATCCAACAGGTTATATCACATATATGTCTGTCTTAGCTTCTGCCACTCAGTACATAGAAGTGATCTCATGGTGGGTGACGAATGTATCACTGAAGTTCTTTGCTAAGAAAGGAATGATTCTATTCCTTTCTCTGGAAGTTGATGGAAGAAGGTATTTTCAACAATACTATTTTTGATGACTGAGGTAAGGGTGTATCCAGTAGGATCCAAAGCTTATATGTCAAATTTATGATAAGCAATAAAGAAAGTTGGTGTTCTTTTTGGCTGGTTAAAGGAAGCCATATTTGTGGAGAGATTGGTATGATATATAAATACTATCTTGTGACAGTGTTCTGTTACCAGGAAGTATTATGTATAAGTCAAAGATCAAATAAGTATTTAAAAGCATGGTGATGATAGCACAACTTTTAATTTCTAGTATTTAATACAAGAAGGAGGTTTTGTATCCCAGAAGAGAAAACATAAGCATCCAGTTGCCCTGTGACTTGAACACCTAAGGAGCCTAAGATTTAGGTGAATTTACTTGTGTTTGGACCTAAACTGTTCAATATTTTTATCTTTATCATATATCTAACATATCTGTGAAACCTAGATATATTCTTATAGTAGGTGGATATGTATTATAATGGTATATATATATCCTAAGGAAAAAAAAACAAAAACAAAAACCTTACTTGTTGAGTTTAAAGAAAACCTGTTAACTGAAAAATGGCACTTTTTCTGAGAGAAATTTTTAAAGCAGTAAGATATCATAAAGAAAACTAACCCAAATTCTCCTACCAGGATTTTATTTTGAGCTCTCTGATTTTCAGTTATATTTTTATTTTTACAGTCAGCAGGATATAAGTAAGTTCTTTGTACCTTCAGCCTCTGAGAAAGATGCATCAAGTTGGATGTTGTGAGCATCCTGGAGCTTTTAAGGCCTTGGAAAATCATGAATATTTATTAAAAAAAAAAAAAGTATATCTTGAATAGGATTGAAGGCAGAGAACATGCTTCCTTTTTACGTGATAAGTATCTCAGCATAGCAACAGTCACTTAGGTCACTAAAAATAATGATCATAGAATGCTGTAAAAGCCGGAATCGGTTTTTGTTTCAGTTTGAAATCCAATCTACTGTATTGATTCAGTGTGCAACAAGATAAGAGACTTTTTTTTTTTGTTTAAGCTTACTTGAATGGGATGTCGTTGCTCGTAATTTGGTATATTGTCAATAAATAATTTGGAAGTGTCTCTGTAGCAAAATCTTAAATATAAATTTCTCTGTGTAAATTGCAGCAGGGCAGGAAAGAGGGGAGGGGGGGGAGAAGAAGAAAAGGGAAGAAGGGAAGGGAAGGGAAGGGACAGATTCACTTTAAAAGGAATGGAATCCAACTCCTCACACCTTTAACTCTAGATATTTAATACAGAGTTTGAATAAAATTCTGTTTGGCAATTGATATTAATAAAAGAAAGAAATGGTACATTCTGCTTTTTTCTTTGAGCTTCTCATGGTAAAGAATCATATTTTTGGCACACTGGTAGGACACTTGCCTGTGCATTTTACTTTTGCAGATCACTGATCTGCTGTTTTAGCAGATTTAAGCAAGCCATATGAAGTCAGTATCTTCTGGTATTTCACATTACTTAAAGCTTCCCATTAGCCTACACTCCTAAATACTTCTTTTCTATAGACATTGGATATTTTATTTTATTTTTTTAATATTATGTAGTAAATCTGCACAAAATTCCATACCTTTCTTCTGGCTAACCTCTGAAGGCAAGCTGTCTTAAGTGATAGCCTTTCTTGAGCCTCGGCATTCCCTCCTTAAACTTAGCTACTTTGGGTACAAATGTTCAGAGTTACAGTTTTACTGCCATCTAGTGATGGATTTAGAAAATAAGCCTTTGCAAATACCATTTATCTTGTGGTTTGGAAGAGAGTTAACAGTGCCTGATAGTGAGACTATTGTGAAAAAAAAAAATATATATATAGTATGATTAATAAAGGAAATTTTGTAGATCATCGAGATTTTATTAAATGCTAAGGACAATCAACCACATTATATTGTGAAAAAGTAGATGCAGTAAACTGGCATATACGTAAACCATCTTTATCTGTTGTTTGCTGATATGCAAATACAGCAGTTACTTTATCTGCTAGTAAAAAGACAATGCTCTGTATTTGGCACAGAAAAAACAACAACACAACAATAAACAAAAAGACAAACAAAGCTATAACTTTACACGAACAAGGTGGGATTTTTAGTTAGAAAAAGCAAGTGAAACTCAGCCATTAACAAACCATATTGTTCCATAAGATAAAAGAGAAAAGAAGAAGGAATGGTATAAAATGCTAATTCCCAAACTAAAATGAATAAAGTAGCTGTCTTTACTATGGTCTCTAAAACGACTGATGATACAAAGTTTTCCACAAATGAAAAGAGAAGAAAAAACAGAGTTGTATGTATTTTGCACTTAACAAGAAGGAAATGTAAGGGACATTAGCAGAAATTTATTTTTCATGCCTAGAAAACATACATCACAGCCTATTTTATGTGGTCTTGTTCTGTTATATGTAACTAGACTTAGCAAAGCTCTACAGAGGTTGTAACATCTAAGAGTATTGTACTGTAGAAAAGTGATGTCCTCCCAGATTTCTTTAAGTATTGTTGATGGAATCATTGTTTAATCTCACTGAGACATCAAGTTTTTAGTAGCCATAGCACAGGCAATTTTGGTGGCAGCACAAATAGCATTAGCAGTAGAAGTGCATTATTTCTGCTTGGACTATAAAATTTGCTTTGAAACTATATATAGCCAGACTATGAAAATTGTTGATGCTATCCACTCAGCTATCTATAAAAAGCTTGCAAACTTCTAATGGTAAATTTGGGGGAACAGTGCATAAAATACTCCTGTCTACTCCAAGAATATTATTCCTGGCGTGAATAGATAAGGTATCAAAAAGAAAAAGCATGAACTTACTTTGCATACCCTGTTTCTGCACTGTACTTATTTTATTATGAATTTTTAGACAGTTGCTGAGAAATAGAAAATGTAGCTGGAAACAAAAACTACTGCAACAAATTTTCTGGTTTATACTGCACAGTCATCTTGCTGAAAAGTTGTGTCTTTTCCTTGCTGTACTATATCTTGGCTTTATATTATCTTACATTGCTGAAAAGAAATTCAGAATAACTCATGCCAGATCAAGCTCTCCTCAAATGAAATTTGATTTGTTAGTTTAGAAAAACAAATAGAAAATACAAGAAAAAATAGAGAAATGTATTGCTAGTCAAAAGTATACGTTGGCATCACTATAGAGTTCAGAACAGCTTGGTATTGTAGTACATTTTGTTTTCAAGCTTAACACTCACAAAGTAATTGATTCAATATATCTATTAACATATATGCATTAACATTATATTTCCCTAACGGTCTGGTTCTGGAATTAGATTGCAGATAATGTTGAATACAATTAAACAGTATGAAGATCAAACATGCAAAGCTTTAGAAGAGAATGCTTGTAATTCAGTTACATGGGTAAATTTTTTTCTATAAAGTTCCTTTAAGAGAGCAGTAACATGTTTTAAGTAAGTTTAAAAACTAAAATTAACATATAGCTCTCCCTCATCTCTACTAATAATTTAGCATTCTTTCTTAAATTTTCATTGAGATAAATGACACTTTAACACAATACTGAACTACTTCTGTGTTGATGAAATGGTAATAGGAAAACAGAAGGTCATTCGGTCAGTGGATATCAAATATGGAGAATAGATTTTCAGAGGAAAAGCATTATGTTTCCTTTAGGCTCTTAGCTTAGCAGATGCACTTTTCTCTATTTTTCCCCCATATTCTCATTCAACTCCTCAAAAAGGTACTTGGTTGTAATATGTGACATTCCTTGGCCACTGTCTTCCTCCATTGGTGAATGCTAAAAGGGCGAGCATATCCCTGTGTTTGTTGTAATTTTATTTTATTTTATTTTATTTTGGGTATTCAAAACACGTCTACTCTTCAAGAATTTCAGCTTCCGTGACACAAACAGTTTAAGTCAGATTGTCAACACATGCACTAGACTGTCAGTTTCAGTAAGTATTGATTGTAGAATTGTACTACACAGGCATATTAAGAAGGAATTTTGCACTCATGCAATGTCCCACTTCACCTTTTCGTCAACTCAGATTAATCCTAATCTCACTATGAGGTTACTTATGGTGAGAATTGACCGGATGTGATCTGGCTTCTGATGAGCTAGCATACATACTAGCTGCTATGAAGAAAGACAGAGATGTCTTAATAGACCTTCCACTTCTCAAAGAATTATACTGGAGGTTACAGCAAACAGGTTCCCTGTATCTTTTTTTCATTTTTAACTTGAATACATAAATTTAACAGCTTTCATTAAAACACTCAGTTATTACTGTTATGATGGCTGTTAATTCTTAAGACTGGAAAACAATAGATTTCTACTATGATAGAAACAAACGTTTTCTGATTTGAACTGTATTTATTGATCATTAAAAATTATCAAGGCTGTGTTCATTATTGTGACTTAGACAAAACACATGCTGTCAAAAGTTAAAATGATGAACAACTAAGGATTGCTTTCTTTGGATTTCTTTAGACACAGATAACGGTACCAAAGACTAAAAGACAAGAAGATATGGAAAATGTTTTATGGATTAGTTATTTCTTATTATTGTGTCATCAAAATGTGGTCAAGATGATGCCATCATCTGTTTGAACTGACCTTGTCATTATTGTGAAAAAATAGATGACTCGTGTATGATTGTTTATAAAACTTTATTGCAAAAATCACTGTGTTAAATTCAATTAAAAAATCATTGAAATATAAAGAAGACAGGAAATTTGAATTTTAATAACAGTGAATTTACTTTGTGGTTGATCTAAAAGAAAAGAGAAAGCTTAGAGAACTTTCTTGAATTGTTTTTTGTTTGATTGCTTGTTTATTTGTTTAGTATATCCTTCCTTGTAGCATTTAACCAATTACTGAGTACTCTTTTTGTTTAAAATTAAAAGCATTCTGGACTGAACTTCCTGGATGTATTGATGTGTTTCATAATCTGCTGTAATCTTGTATCTCTGCTTTCTTCTATGTCATGATGAAATAAAATTGGTACATAGACACATGAAATGGACAGATGTGCCCTCAAGCCATTGCTAATGTTTGCTTCTAGTTAAAGTTAAAATATGAGGAAATGGGATCTTCCAAATTGGAACTTGAATTTCAACTGTTAAACTATAGTCTAATTTTAATATAATTTATTATACACATTTCAAACTCTGAAGCCATAAATTTGCGTTATAATTACAGACAAGTTACTGAACACCAGATCTCAACAACATAAAAGCAGCATTGCTTAGCAGATTAATTGAAATTATGGTATTACTCAGTTATATATATTACTTTTTTTCTCCAAAATTTTAATTTTACATTCTGTGCTGTGATCTGGTTTTGAGGTTCTTTCTTATTTGTTTTTGTTTGTTTGTTTGTTTGTTTTATTTTTCTTTTTTTTCTCTATTTTTTCTTTTTTTCTCTCTTTTTTTCTGTGATTACTGAAGATTTTATTCAGCTGAATAGATAAATGGCTTTAAAAATGGAGTCTAATTTGTAATCTCAAGTTTTTCAATGAAACGGCATGACAATTCATCCTACTGTTCTGTCTTATTTATTTTGTCATTTAGATTAAAAATTTCTTGGCCTTCTCTATTCTGTGGAACCATTTCCAACTCAAGTCAGCTACAGGGTACAAATTAGCAAGAGGTAGAGTTAGACTTTAAAAGTTTCAGATATATTTTGACACACTATATGTAATTTTTGAAATAAAAGTAATTTCAATATGGGTATCTAAAAAGGTGTTGCAGTGCTTAGATATAAATAATTTTCAAAATCTCTTAAATCTCCTACTGTTCCTCATGGAGCTTTTCACAGCACTGAGACTCATATAACTACAAAGAAGACAGGATCCAATTCAAGTTTGGAACATATAAGTTTCGTACTGATCTAGAACCAGCACACTTTTTTTCCTCCCCGCAAAAATGCAAAATATGAAGACAATAAGATGATAATAACAGTTATTCCTCTTGTTCTACTACATAAAAAAAAAAAAATTAAAAAATAAACAGTATATAATAATAATTAAAAAAAGGACAAATAAAACCTCTCAAATTGTATGTCAGGGCAGTGCTAATATCCACAGTATTCTTCTGGTATATTCCCCATGGGTAGGGATTCCATAGAACTCAAAAGAGTATGTTTGAACTGGATTTTTATAATCTTTTTGATCACAGAATAACATCGCCAGTACCGAATATTTTTAGAATGTTCTAAAAAGCCTACCCTGAAACTTCTTGGCATGATTTTAGAACACTATCTGTAAGGAACTTCATTCTTCATTGTATTGTCTATCAGAATTTTCCAGTAACAAGCCAGTGACTGTCAAGAGAACTGAGTATAGCTTTTCTTCGTATCCAGAAAACGACAAGCATCACTAGCACACTAAAAGTTCAGTGAGTTTCAAGGTTGAAGTCCCATCAAAGTCAAAGGAGCTATGTCATCTTATATCAATTGTGGATTTAGGTAATGACTTTCTCATCTTCTCTGGCTGTTGTGCTAGCACTGTCTTGAGACAGTTTAGCTCAGCAACATTTTGTAAGACTCTGGTGAGATCTAAGCTATCATTAAATGAATATATAGATGTATAATTTAAGGCACATTGACATTTTTTCTTATTCTTTCCAACTGTTCCTTAAATATAGAAATCACTCATCAAATCTGTGCATTCTTTTTCTTCTATGTAAAATCCATTTCATTGTAAAATATTTTTCAAGTAATCGTCTTCTTGCAAACTGCATACAGTGTTGATAAGACATGAGTGATTATTTTAGGTTTAGCTGAGATTTGTAAACAATTTATGTCAGAAGAACTATTTCACTTTGTTGACAACTGAGTTAATTGTCAACAAAGAGTGAAATGTGCAAACAGGAACAGCATATTGAAAAACAGACTGTAAACACACAGGCAAAGACAGACTTAAATCACAGGAAATAAAATGTGTTGGCAGAGTAAATTGTTGGTGAACAAACAGAATTAAAAAAAAAAAAGCCCACACAAACTTGTTTATAGTGTTATACCAATAATACCAGACCAGCTCCAAATTTTATGCCTCTTATTTTATTATGTCAGCCCACAGTGTCAAAGGTGGTTGGTAGTGGTATGGCAGTAGAGGCTGAATCTTCCCACCAACATTCTGCTCCATTCTGTTGCCATGTGACAGGTGGTAGTACAGGGGCAGTCTGACAAATGGTGTCTGACATGGAAGCGCATATGAAGCGAATGTGTGGAACTGAATTGCTCCATGTGGACAAAATGGCATCCACTGACATTCATTGATGCTTGCTGTACATTTATGGATGTTAGCACAGCAAGGTGCTGGGTGGTGTGTTTCAGTAGTGGCAACAGCAACATGAACAGCAAGCAGCATTCCAGACAGCCTTGCACAGATGTCACACCAGATGAAAAGCATCTCAATCAGCTCATCCTTGTGAACTGACGAAATAGCACAAGGTCCAATACCAGTCTGACAGCTGCAGAACGCAATGTCAAACTTGGCTGACTGTCCTACCTTGCTCACTGTATAGTCCAGATTTCCATTCCGGCCTTCTGATTTCTGTCTGTTTAGGCCAATAAAAGATGAACCACACAGGCAACATTTTCCCAACTGCATCATAGCAACTGTGAAACAGTGTGCTGCCTCCACTGGTGCAGATTTGCGTGAGTGGAGCACACAGGCTCTTGATCATCACTGGCAAAAAAGCATAGTTAATGGGGTGACTGTTTGAAAAATATTGTTCTGTAGCTGAAAATTTGCTCTATTGAATAGTGTTATTGTGCTTTGTTGAAATTTCCATGGAAATAAATAGGCGTTGTCACTTTTGGAATGACCTATGTATATGACAAAAAGTAAGCATCAGTATCAAAACGGCATTAAAGTGACTAGAAAATATTTGGGAAAATAAGAATGCATTCAGTAAGGCTATCTGAGTAAATCTAATAGTCTGTGATGGTTAAGATGCTGTAATGAACAGATTTAACCTACGAAAAAATATAACAGAAACAAATAAATTCAAATATGAAGAAAAGTTGGAAGCTTAATAGGATCCCAAGGCTGTATTTTACTGATATGTACATTCTCATGGCTCTGCTTTGTTACCATTAAGTTTCATATCTCCAACATAGTTTGTCAGATAAATATTCCTCCTGTGAGAGCTGTAAACACCAGCCTTTCTTAGCGATGGCAACTATGGAAAGTATTTGAAATGAAGTGGTCACATCAGTTAATACATAGTGTGTAAGTTGTTTCATCCAGAGTGTATTGCACTGCAGAAGATAATTCATTAGGGCGATTCCCCCTGCTTATTCAGACATGCAGAACTCTCATCCATCACTCATGTAGGATTCAATAACAGTGTAAGAGAAACAAAAGCCCTTGTCAAGGTGGCATAAGATTCTTGTCTAATGTCTAGCTAATAGGAACGAACAAGGTCACAACAGAAGCTAATTTGGCATGCCAATTTGAAAAGTGCCAGCGTACTCCCAGAGTTAAAAGGAAGACACATTATTTTTACCCGTGTACTGATGTGTGCAGCCACATGAAACCTCTCAAATAATGTGCATTCTTTAATGCTCTTACTGAAAAGGCAACTGTCATTTCAGCTATAGGGCTCGAAAACAATGTTTTCTAGTTTGTCAGTTGAAGAACTGGTTGCTCCTGTCAGCAGGTATTGTTGGAAGAAATGAGGTATATACCTGCACTATATACAGCAACTGCTTCCAAATGAGATGCTGTCACCTGAATACCAGGCAATTGCTTTGGCTGTTGTCATCTACCTTCTGTAACATTCAAATCTATCACAACTCTTGGAAAAGCAAAGAGGTCACCATGGTAACTTTGTATGACTAAACTTAATAAGAAGGAGCAAAACATGTACGGTTTTGTCTTTGTGTCTTTACAGATTTATTTCTTTTCTTTCTTTACTGGATGAGAGATAAAGAAAAGGATGCCCTTTGGGCACAAACGTAATTAGAAATTATTTGGAACCATATTATATTTTCACTTGTTCAAAATGGAAATCTTTTCTGTCTTTCTCTCCTAGTAGAACTTAGTATATGTTTATATTGTGTGTACATATATATCATCAACTATTTTGAGAAAGAAGATAAGGAATGTATGAAAACTTCTTGCCACAGAATACCAGTAGGTCAAGTTATATTTAGCAAAAGGTTTAGACATTAAAAATTAGGCTTTTCAAGGGATCTAAAGGTATTAGACATCCATATTTGATTGAATTCAACTCCCTTAGGCTCTTTGTAAAACTTCAGCCAAAGAGTTAACACAGACAGACATGGACAGATTCTTTTACTACATTAAAATTAATATAATAGGAATAAATCATCAAGCTTTAGAGCACAATGCAACTGATAACTGATTAGGTTAGTAAAACATTTTCCTTCTCTGAACATATCATGGGTACTCTTGATTCCCATTACCTGCGATACATACATCAAAGGGATTTCTGTAATTAAGAAGCATTCAAATTTCAAGTGCGTCTAAGTAGCTTAGGTCTTAGGTACATTGCACTCCTTTTCAATGAGAACTGGGTAAAATTTTCAAAAGAACCTCCAGAGATTATGTTTCTATCCCCTCTTGACTGCATGTGGCAGATAGACATAGCACTTGCATTTGATTTTTGAAAGCTTCTGTGACAGTAAGTGAAATTTCAGAAAATAATGAAAAGGCTTTCAACAAAGATCAGTGTGAATGTTAGTGGTCATACCCCCTGAGTTATTCTCAGTCAGTGAAATAATGGCTTGTGTTTTCCTTCTTTTGTGAGCATATCATTTAACAGGGGTTTTAGTAAAAGCCTTTTATCAGAAAGTCTATTTATTGCAGTTGCAGCTTTATATATTGCTGTAATAACTCCATATAAACTGGCTTGAATTTTCACAATATGAAAATTGAAATTTTATTTTCCATAATGTAAGCTGCTTATACTTTTATAAGTAAACAGATATTTTGTATTCTACACTTTCATTATTTTTATTATAACAATTTTGCAGAATTACATAAGACTGCACATACATTTGGACTGTAATCACGGAATCATGGAATCATAGAATTTGAGCTGGAAGGAACCTTTAAAGATCAGCTATTCTAATTTCCCTGCAATGGTCAGGGACAGCTACAGCTAGATAAGGTTGCTAAGAGCCCAGTCCAGCTTGGCCTTGTATATCTTCAGGGACAGGGCTTCCACCACATCTCTGGTCAACATGTTCCAGTGCTTCAACAGTGCTTCAACAGCACTGGAACTTATTTAGGATAAGAATAATGTTGATAACACACTGATGTTTTGGCTGTTGCTGAGCAGTGTTCACTCAGGACCAAGGACTTTTCAGATTCTCATGCTGACCTGCCAGTGAGAGGCTGGGAATAGCTAGGAGGGGACACTGCCAGGACAGGTGACCCTGACTGATCAAATGGACATCCCATACCGTATGGCATCATTTGGAACAATGAAACTGGGAGCTGTTACTGAGAGTGTGGCTGGTCATCAGTCAGCAGGTGATGAGCCATTGCATGGTGCATCACTTGTTTTGTATATTCTGTTACCGTAATTATTTTCCCTTCCTCTCCTATTACACCCACAAGTTTTATCTTTTACTGATTCTTTCCCCTAATCCCACTGCAGGAGAGCAAGCAAACAGCTGTGTGATGTCCTTAGCTGCCTGCTGGGTTAAACCTCAACAATATATTATTTATTTTATTAAAATTATTTTGGCTCCCTACTGATAAAATAACGTATTCCACATAGTAATTCTACTGGCAAGTATCATGGTTATAGATCTGAAAGCTAAGAAACTTAATCAAACTTTTAGATTTTGATCATCATCTGTGCAGGCCAGTAATACAGAACAGACTTTTGCAGCCTTAGAACATATACATTACATTTAATGTCAGGAAGGATCTGAAGGTTTTCAGCTACCAGTGGTAAATTTCCCTGCTGCATCACAAATACAATTGATCTCTTGGAAAAGTTTCAAAGATGTCGGGGTTGAGCTTCTTGGTCTGCACAGTTATGAATCCTTTCTATGCTCACTCTAGTTTGCTGGGAAGGAAAAAAAAGAAATAGAAGTATCAATATGTATGTCTATTCCTTTATTAACAGACAAAAAATAAAATGCATTTTAGGAAAATATAAGATACAGAATTGACACAAGCTCTGATTCTGTTTCAAATTTAATTTTAGCCACATCTGTATTCAAAATATTGTAAAAATAAGGTCAGATTTTGAATACCATCAATTTAAATTAGACTGGCAGAAGCTGGACCACAGTAAATTAAAGAAGAGCCACATGAAATATTGAATAGATTTTGATCCTGGAATGAAATAGATGTTTTATTTATGAAATGACTTAATTAATTCACTAAGAACTCACTTATGAGCCTAGATGCAAAGCCAGATGAAACTCTTTTGCCTGCTTGAAGTTATTTGCATCACTAGGTAGGGTAAAAAAGTGTGGATATATAGATGGATGGATGGACGCATGGAAGAATGGATGAAGAGATGATAAACAGAGGGTAGATAGATAGATAGATAGATAGATAGATAGATAGATAGATAGATAGATAGATAGATAGACAGATAGATAGATAGATAGACAGACAGATAGACAGAAAAACAGACGAGACATCTGCATTACATATTAACTAATGAAGAGAGTGTGGGGCAAGTAAATGCAAATATGGTTAAAAAGTTGCTGCCATATTTGTGAAGTTGTAAAATTAAACTCCCTAAATTTCCAATCGTTTTAGTAAAGAAAATATTTTGTAATATCTTCCTAAGTAGTTTAAACAGCTTAAGCTTATTGCCTGTATGTAGATTTTTAATGAATTTGCTATCACCTATCAAAGTACATCAAGGATGGCAAGCAAAAATACTGATGGAGTTCGTTTCTTGTATTGAATTTATAGCAATTACACAAAATTAGGCTAATCAGAATTGTCTATCTGTAAGGTCAATCAGTCTTGGAAGAAATGTAGCAAATTTAGGAAAAAATGAGTTCATTCCTAAGTATATAGATATGCACAAACATATATATAGATAGATATGTATCTATATGTATAATACCTACATATATATATCCGTATGTATATAGATATACACAGTATATATAAACAAAGCATTTCTATGTGGTGTTATACATCAGGGTTCCTAAAAAAAAGGAACTGGGTAACAATGGGTATGGCAATTTTTGAAAAACTAGCAGATAGAAGTTACAATTAAAAAAATTCTTTAAAATGTTCTCATATATATGGAAACATTGGTGGAATATTACTACCAAGAAATAACATTTGTCATCTTAAATCAGTAACTGAATTCTTCATGTGTATGTGCTAGTTGTCTATACTTCATGTTCTAGAAGGCATGGAGAACAGTTTATTTTACAGTCACAGTTATTGCAAAGCTATATGTAGTTATAAAAATAATAAATAAATAAGAAAATAAATAATGTCTGTAGATGCTACACAAGTTTCTTTAGAATAATAAAATAAGTGTAATAAGAATAATAAGATGAGAAAGTTTTGCTAGAGAAAAAATATTTGGAAACATTTATATACTGCCCAAACCATTAATTTACATTGTATAATTCCAACTTGTAGGTATATAGGAAGGTACAAAACAAGTAGAATCATAACATAGTCAGGGATACTTGGTCACTGATAATAAACTGTTATAGGTATAAAATGAGAGCCTTGATTCATATGCATGGAATACAGTGATGTTCATAATATATTCATTTCAATTTTAAAAGGTCATATATAACAAACAAATATTATTCTCTAAATTGGATAGCAACTAAAATGTCAGGGGTTCTGAGTTGTCCCCAACAAAATAACTGGCTTCTCCATGCAATTTTGTAGTAAAGGTCTGGGGGGAGGAGAGAAAAGGAGAATGAAATCTCATTGCTTTCACAGCGTGGTTCCAATTAATTGGCCAATTGTTAATTGGCCTCCCTCTATTAGAAGTGTGAAACTTCTTATGAATAAAAGGAAATGTGCAGAAATATGATCTAATCTCCTGTTTTATTCCAAAACTCTGCTGTGAAGAAAATATTATGCATCTTGGCATTTCCACACAATTTTACTTTGTCTGGCATATTGTGGAACATATATCTTAACAGTGCTTTGTTCTAGCTAAAATAAAAGATACTGTTTAGTTTTCAAATATCTTGTCTCCCTTTGTGTCCCACAAAGCTTCTATCTAAGATGTAGGCTTTGATAGTGGACTCCATGGCTCATTTATTCAGGAATATTTTCATTTTTCAGTTTGAGATCATTTGCCTTTATATCACCTAATTACATTAATCTTAGTCATCCCACTGTGTTATGTTTGTCCATTAACACTGTTGGGTCAGTGAATACTCATCACTTTGCTCACTGGATATTGCACATTTACACATCTTTATTTTTTTATTTTTTCTTCCAAAGGTTCTGAAGTTTACAAGGGTTATTCAGTCCTAAATTCAGTGGGTACTTTTACCAGACTTCCTCTCAAGGGCGGGAGGATTGTAGTAGTTTGAGACTTTAAAAATTTAGTTTGAGTCTGATGGAACAGAATTTATGGTGCTGATCTGGAATAAAAAAAGCTCAGAACCAGTGACTATTCTGCCAGAGTTGGAACATGAACTTGATCCTGTTGATTCTTACATGTCCTTTTCAAACCTGTGCTCTGTGTGCTGATTTTCCCTTCTGACAGAGAATATGAACTCATGGTACTTTCCTGTTGCAATTAAATCAAAATGTAGCTGATTCTGTTCTCTGATTCTGTTTTTTGTTTTGTTTTAAACAGTTTTATCATGGCATATTGTAAAACATAGTTGAATAGGAAAAGTGCTAAGCGGAGAGGAATTTAATATGTCCTGAATGCCAACAAGGAGAAATATAATAGTCAACTACAAAACTCTTCTGGATTAAAAACAATCCCTTATTTATTTTTAAGATGTGGGCCGTCAGTGTCTGGGAAAATCTGTGTGAGTGGGAATTCCCTTTGATTTTAGAATCAGGTATGTCTGGTAGATTTACCTGCGAGCCACCCATGGGGTCAGAGGGCTTACTCTGCCTCTGTCCCATCTTCTGGAGCACTCACACACACACACACACACACACACATACTTGTGCCCCTCAGTCGTGACCTACGCCCTCGCGGGCAATGGGAGCTGCACTACTAGAAGGTCCACACTCGCTTCGCCCCTACGGGATGTCTCAGTCAGGCATGCTCCGAGATACCCACCCCGACTGAACAGTTTCACGCAAATAATTACTCAATCCTGAGTCTTTGTTCAGGTCTTCATGCACAAAAATTATGGGGTACTGCAGTTTCTTTTGCTCGTTTACCAAATTTAGAGTTTGGAGCTACAGGTCTCTGCACAGGAATTACCCAGCCCAGGGGCCGTCTAAAGATGAGGCGCCCGCCCTAGAGTGGGAATTCTGCAGCAACTAAGAAGCCTGTTCCAGTATTTGACCACCCTCACAATAAATAAATTTACTTATGTCCAGTCTGAACCTCCCATTGTGCAGCTTTGCTCCCCCCAAAAAACATGCTTGAAGTAAAATAAAATAAAATAAAATAAAATAAAATAAAATAAAATAAATGTAAAGCAAACATCAAAGAAACTTCTTTTCATAAAATAGATAACTGAATGTCACAGGAAGAAAGAACTGAAAATAACATTTTTTACATCAGTAGTCAGAAAGCATTCCACAAATTTATGGGTTCATTGGCAGTAATTTTACATCCTGCACATTTCAGGTATTTTCTGCATCTTCACTCTTGGCAGAGAGTGCTCAGTGAACAGTATTTTGCGTTATGTTAGATTTAGGTTGGCTTGTGCTTTTTTATGTACATATGTATTAAAAATGTTTATCTTTTCAGGTTTTCTGATAGTAGGATACATTTTACATGGTATCTACTTAAAAGGTTACAGAAATGGTGCTTTCAAAAATGTAATTCAGTCCACCCACTGTTTTGAATTTTATATGTGTCATTAAACAGAAATTAAATAGCTCTCCTAGAATGTTACTTGAAATCAAAACACGAAGAAATGCTGAGGTCAGGTGTACTAAAAAATAAAATAAACATTTATTTGGTCATAAAAGCAATTGGGGACATTTCTGTTTTGGGGATATTTCAGTTTTTGTTATCACAACTTTTGTCACATGTTGTAGTAGGGGACACATTTCCTTTCAGACTTCCTTGTAAAAGTGCTAATAAATGTATCATTTTTCCTTCAGTGTTTATCCTACTCCTTAGCTATTCTCTTTAAGATTAAAACTGCTGAAGACAGATACATACCCACAAATAGATATCATTACATGTTTCAGCATGAATAAAGTAATACATTATGCATCAATTTAATTTCTTATTGCAAAAGACTATCTTTCCCCTCATCCCTCAAGTGCTTCACTCCTCTGCTGAAAAGGAAAGAATGCATCTACATTTGGTTAATTTTGATTCTTAGCTTTGAAGTATGATGGAGTATACACCTAAGAAAAGTGTTCTTAAATGTAACGCTGCAGACTAAAGTAGATTAAATCTATAGGTCTCTGGAGAGATAAAGGGCAGATGACAAAGTTTCCCTGCTGAAATAAGAAAAAGTTTGGCGACAACGATTTGTTTCAGAAGAGAAAGTCACAGGCTGTGCAATTAATTCCCATAGGAAATGCAAGCTGCTTCAAACCACAGCACATTTGTACTGTTGCAAATGATACATCTTTATCTTCTTTTCATAAGCAGAAGCGTGAATATGATGTGTATTCTGTAAACAGTGACAAGTGACTGTTACCTCTGTTACGTTTTTCTCCTAATTTGAATATAAGAGAGAAATTACACATGGCATATACACACTTCAACTGTAGTACTTAACACTCTTCCTTCTTGGAGCTGGAAAAGGAAATAGCATGCACTCAAGCCAACACAGGCTTGGAAGCTCAGGAAATGTCTCAGCGTCAATATCTCAGTAAAATCAGTGAAACAGCTCATAAAATTCTTGGATATTTCCCATAATTCTTGTATTGAGAGCAGAGCACGCTATTAAAGGCTGGATTCCCAAAGGAACTGAGGAAATTCCCTAACTAAATATTAATGGATCTGGAAGATAATGTTGTAGCTACGCTGTTGACCCAGAACAGATTTTAGCATATTAAATAATAGAGGTTCTTCTTATAGAAACAGAAAGCAGGTGGTTGAAATATCATATGACACAACTTAACTCCATGGATGATTAGTGCCAAAAGACAGTGTAGTGATTTTGGCTTATGTGGGAAATGTTAGCTGAGCTGTCTGCCCAGATTAAATGACAACAAATAGAGAAATAATCAATAATTGAATCATTAAAGTATCTTTCTAGGCTGAAGAAAACTGTTCTCTGAATCTTACTGTAAAATAATTACAGTGACTTAGAAAATTACTTGTCTAAAGTGCCTCCTAAAATAACAAATAATGCATGGTTAGAAAACCAGTGACCAGGAAAATAGAGATTTAAATCTTGTTTCCTAGAAGTTGAACAAAGAAGAGTCTCCATACTGAGAATTTTCCCAAGAGATTTTCAGTTTTGTAGAAAAAGCTCTGCGTGCCCTGGTGGACAGCTGACTGGGAGGTGACATGAATCCACAGGAGGCTGAGAGAGGTGAACCTTCCTACCACAGTGAGTACAGCAAAGAGACACAAAAATCCCGGAGAGTATGAGGGATATGAATCATTTCAATAAAAACTGAGAGAGCCAGGACTTCAATGTGGATAAGCCTCTTATCAATCAGTATGCTTGACAGGAAGGAAGAAATATGACAAACCATAATATTCCCTGCAATGCCCAGTGACAGAAGGAGTAATGGGCACAACACTATTCCTGTAAAGTAGACACAGACATCTGTAATCACAAAGTGAAATGATTAGGAGTACCGAGCTAGAGTTACCTGACACTTCATTTGATCCTGGATATAATTTAATTATAATGTTAACTGTCAGAATATGTTTGAAATTTTGAAGATTCTGACACTGCAGAAAAAGTCATGTAACAGTCTTCAAATTTACAATGTTCTTCTAAGGTGTATGCACATTTCCAAGCTTTTGCTGTGAAGTTCTTAATAGATACTTCATCATTCATCATATCACTCAATGCCCATTACTGAAAGCAAGCAATTTAATATGCAAAATCTATTATACAATTTCCTGCTTCAAGATAGCACATTTTGGCCAGTAGCCACAGGATGCAACAACAGTTTATAGTGGCTTGATGTTTTTTCTAGGTAGCTATAGTTGCTGCATCTGTTTTATTTGATGTTGAAACTGCAGGTCAGGAGATCTGTCTGTAAAGTATAAACCAGTCGCTTAACTAGAGAATGTATTTTATTCATTCTCTGAGTATATCAGCGTTGCTGAACAGTGACTTTACAAGGAATGTTCTAAGAGAAATGGCACAGAAAGACATGTTACTGACAGCTTCCAAAGGGGGAGGAGAAGTCTTAATTAGAAATAAAGAGACATTCAGAGCATTAGAAAGGCTTTGAGGATGTTTCTGCTGAGAGGAGAAGATAGGTGAATCTGTATTTAATTTTCTGTTACTCTTCTGACCTGTGCTAAGAGAAATTGTAGAGATTTGTTTTAGCTCTTTCCTGTATTTTTTTGAGTCACCACCTTTGAAGCTCTCATTCTTCTGACACTGCCTCCAGCAGTCAATTTGTACAAAACTTCACATAGAAAAAGCTCAGAGTGTGATTTGAGGACATTCCCACTTCAAATCACAGGTCAAAAAACACAGATTCTCTGTGGTCTTCCAGTTCAGAGAACAGCTTGAAAAAGCAAATATAAATGAACCTTCTCACAGTGAAGCATTTTGGCTTCAACAGACCAATATAGGTTTGTCATCCACCCAGCATGGCAGCTGTACTTGGCTAACAGAAGTAGTAAAAATTTTAGAACTGTGTGTTCCCATTTTCAGTATGTGCTAACATAACTCAAGCTAAAGATGCAAGTGTATCTTTTTCCTTCAGATCCTGAAACCATAAAGAAAATTGGTGACATATGCATGAAAAAAAAAAAAAAATCTGTGCCCAATTGCTCTCAGTCCTAATGGGAAAATAAGTGAAAACAGGTTATAGATGGATGGATGGATGGATGGATGGATGGATGGATGGATGGATGGATGGATGGATGGATGGATGGATGGATGGATGGATGGATGGAAAAAAAAAAAAGCGTACAAACAGGAAACAATCACTGTGAGAAAACTAGTATTTTATCCGAAAGCTTGCTTTTTAAGTGCACCTCAGAAACAGTTGTATTTCCATTACTGTTCAGAAGTTGTCCTAATGTTAAGGCTAAAATTGGGTTATTAATAAACTCAGCTGACTCTGCTGGCAAGAACAAGTGTGGTAACATGTGTTCAGAGTTTCATTCAGACCACTCTGGAACACAATGAGTATTTTGCCAACGGTTAACTGATTAAGCAGAAAACAAGCATCAAAACCTATTTAAATTATCTGTTAATGAGCAGGTGGATGTACTTATGCACATGTGTTGAGAAAACATAGATCTGCATCAAGTAAAATCTGTAGCCATGCCATTAATATTGCCTGTTTAAGAGAAAAAATACACAATCACAGTATAACAAGAAAAATCCCTATGTAGAATCACAATTTGAAGAACCAAAATCTCTCCCAAAGCTCTAAAATGCAAAGAAAGTTGTCACAGCACTTTTTACATAAAGCTATATGCTACTCACGTATGACTGCTCATCTCCTTCACCTTTAAAGAAAAAAAGACACACTGAAAATCTGAAGATATAATATGATTACGAAGGAAATTCTTGTGTACTGAAATCAGTGGTTTTCCTCTTGTCCTTCAGAATAGACTCATACATTTCCAAGTCTAGAGGAACGTTTTTTTTTTGAATTAAAATGTTAAGATCAATGTTGCGATCAGAAGTGCAGAATCTAGTTGGAGGCCTGTAGCTGGCAGTATCCCCTGGGGGATACTACTGGGACCAGTCCTGTTCAAAACTTTATGTACTGTTTACAGGTACAATTAGCTCATTCAAATTAAAAAATACTGTGTATGCAATTTTTGTACATGAGCCAACTGATGAGAAAGTCATTATTTAAAGTAATAAAATAAAAAGGAGTTTTTTTAAGTATGAGCTAAAGCAGTCTAAAAATTTTACAACACAAAACAAAACAAAAAAAATCTTATTTCAATGAAGTTAAATTTTTCACAAGAATACAGTGATTTTATCATATTTGTAAGTTTTCAATAGAAATTTCACATGTTGGAATCAAATACTCTCCTGCATTAAGAAAAATAAAAAGTTTGAAAACATCTTTGTTCCTTATTTTATCAAAAATAATTATTTTCTTATTATCAAAATATACACTGTCCTTGATGTGTGTTGATATTTTGCTTTTAGTTGTCTTTTCTCAAGATTATCTTTCCAGTTTGTTACAAGAATAAAGGTTTCTACACAGGGGATGTGCCTTTACTTTTACACCAGCTTATCCCGGTGGTGGTAGAGTACTGAAATTAGCCCCACTTTCTAATGACTCCTCTGCTTTTCTCATTTGTCTCTCTAATTCAGGCATATCCAACCCGCCTGTCTTTTAATTAAAGATTAAAATAAGCTTTTTTTACTCATATACATGAACTACATTACATATTTTATGAGGGCTGCTCCAAAAGTAATGCCTGATATTTTTTTATATTGGTGCATGTTGTCAAAGGCAGATAGTGTTGACATATCAGTAGAAGGTGAACCTTCCCAGCAGTAAATCCATTACATTTTGTTGCTGTGTGGCAGATGGCAGCAGAGGAGCTGTCTGACAGAATGGTGTATGACACTGAAGGGTATATGAAACAAAGGTGTATCAATGAATTCATCCATTAGGAAAAAACTGCACCCACTGGCATTCATCAACACTTGGTGAACGTTTATGGAGACCAAACAGTGGCAGCGAGCACAGTAAGGTGGTGGGTGGTGTGTTTCAGTGGTGGCAACAGCTCTCTGGATCTGTTGATTTTTGTTTTTAACAAAACAAAAATCCAAAGCTAGTACAGAACTTTTTTTTTTTTTTTACATTTATCATTTGATACTCCACATCAAAGATTTGTAATTAGGTGGATTGTTCCATTGAAGTGTCACTTCACTGACACTTCCTAAACATTTATGGAGTCCAAACAGTGGATGTAAGCACAGAGAGGTGGTGGGTGGAGTTATTTAGCAGTGGCAACAGTGACAGTGTGTCACCTCTGCTTGTGTAGATTTTGATAAGTGTCATGCAGACTCCTGTTCAGTGGTAGCAAAAATGCATTGCAAATGGCAGTGAGTGTGTTGAAAAAATAGTGTTTTGTAGATGAGAATTTGCTCTGTCAATAGTGTTATTGTGCTCTTTGTATCTGTAGAGTTCCACAGAAATGTATGCGGTATTACTTTTGGAGTTAACTTTGTATATGTGGCCTAAGACCATTCCTGTGAATTCAATGCAGCCCAGGCAAGCCATAAGGTTGGACACTCATGGAGGAAGCAAAACATAGGAAGGAAGAATTCAGGGATCCTCTTTATCCACTGATGCCTCCCTAAGAGTTATTTGATCACTACTGTGGCTACAATAGATTTGTCCTAATTCCTACATAATGCTATGAAGAGAAAATTTCATTTTCTACCATTTGTTTACAGCATGAGAAAAATTACAAGTTTTTAGGCTTCTAATGTTTCCACAACAATTTACGCCTCCTGGTGAACCCAGGTCATTGTTCTTCTGTTTCATGTTTGCTTCTTCTTTTTGTTTTGTTTTGTTTTGTTTTGCTTTATTTACTTTAGAAATTTACAGCTGTGTGTATTGAGTGTCTGTGTTTTTGAGTGTGTATGTGTGAAAGTTGTTTAGAAGATGCTTCTTCAAAGAAAGAGAATTTTATAGAGGAGTTCTGAAAAACTGAAGTTTATAATGGAAAAGCTGGCAGACTTTTAACTAGATCCACACTATCAGTCACCACTGTAATATTACAGTTTTTATAGTAGAGGTAATAGAAATCTACAGACAGTGTCTCAAACAATACCATAAAAATTGAAATACCATGAAATTAATTTTTATTTACTAAATAGTGCTATGGCAATGGTCTGTGAATTGAATCTAACCGTTTTCCACAAGCATAGCAGTTCAAAGATAACTGCTTCATCTGTTTATACATATTAGTAGATTTGGAATATATTTATATCCATTATGTAATTGCATACTAAAGACTACATTTCAAATATAGCTCCTAAAACAGCAGATGTTTCATTGAACAGAATCAAAGTATTTAGATGTTTTCTTTTGAGAGGAATCCCAGAGGTTTAAATCAGATGACCCGTGAGAGTAAAGTTATGCATCTCTCTTAAGAGTTTGTAGGATCAAAGATTTATGAGGCTAAATTTAGAGATGGAGATAAAAATAAAAGTTCAAGGTGATCAAATACTGATTTCCATTATCGAAGTTACTTACTGGTTTACCTGTTGCTGCCTAGTCAAAGTGCATCAGGACTAAAATGAGTTCTATTGGAGTTTTTTTCTAGCCAGATGTCATCTGCCTTTATGGATAGTTTCCATCTGATTTTCAGTAGAATTTTGTAGGGCAAGTTCTAAGAACTCTCTCAAGTGTTTAGTTCCCCAAGCTCGTTACATGTATTTCTGTAATAATGTCATCAAAAGCTTGGCAAAATGATTACCTGCAGCATCTCTACAATAGGAAATGGCTGACACACTTTACTTACATATTAACTCTCTGGAGAAATGTGTTTTGAGGAACACTTAATTTGTCAGTACTAAACTATCTAAAAATCTGTTTGATTTAGTCACCTGATTCCATATAATTAGAGAGCTGGAGCACCTCTCTTTTGAAGACAGACTGAGAGAGCTGGGTTTTTTAAACGTGAAGAGGAGAAGAATCCAGGGTGTCTTCATTGTAGCCTTCTAGTTCTTAAAAGGAACTTAATAGGAGGGAGACCAACTTTTTATACAGGCAGATAGTGACAGGACAAGGGAGAACAGTTTTAAATGAATAGATTTAGATTAGATATTAGGAAGTTTTTGTTTTTTTTTAACTTGGGCACTGAAACAGTTGCCTAGAGAAGTTATGGATGCCCCATTCCTGGAAGCATTCAAGGGCAAGTTGCATGGGGCCCTGGCAGCCTGATCTGACAGGGGAAACTAAAGTCCCTTCTAATTCCAGACACTCTATATTTCATGATTCTATGATTCTGTGTTCTGGGCTTCTGATGTAGTCACTGGAGAAAGAAGATGGTGTATTCTGACAAATTAAATTTATCTAGCATGATGGGATAGGATAGGAAAAGCCATTTTAAAGTTGCTGTTACCACAATTATCTTAAGAATAGAAGTGAGATGAACCAGTAGTTTTAATACAAAAGAGTTCTGCTCATAATTTACTATTACAGCTTCAATAATAATGGTAATAACAAAATTACTTCTTAATTATATATCTGTATTGAGTAAGGTAACTAAGGTACATTTATATATTACCTACTACTTAAAAATAGATAGTTTTAAGACACTGAAAATTCCTGTGCTCAATAAGGTATTTTATTGTTAGGTGTAGGTTTCTTTTTATTTTTTTTTCTTTTAGTGAAGTTATTAACATATAAAAAGAATAACTTATTTGGGCTTTTTCTATGAAAAAAGTTTCATATTGTATCCTTTCCCATCCTACACATCGTTTTTTGTACATGATGATCATTTCAATAGCAACCATTTAAAATTATACAAAGTGAATCTACATGGTACGTGACGGAAGATGTTTATGAGAAAGCTTGTGTAGATTAACAAAAAATCCTCATCTCATCTCACTGAGGCCACTGGGAGTTTTGCAGCAGGCAAAATAATGAATCCTATAATTAATAATGAGATGTGTTTTTAATAAGGAAGAAGAGCTCTATTCTCATTCCAATAGTATCGGCTATATTTTGGGTTGACTAAGTATGAAAAGTGATATCACTGGTTAAACCACTGGCCAAACTCCATGTCTTGCATGAAAACTGCTTTATCAAAGAAAGAGTGCAGATTTATATATATTGCATTTTGAATTCTATCGTTCTTAGAAAGAAAAATAATATAATTTCCTCTATTAGTAATTCTCGTCTTTCTTAGCGTGTCAGTTTAATACCTGATAATATGAGAGGCATCTGTTTCATAGCAATTTGTCTTAGGAAATCATAGAGCCCTGGTATTTCCACCCATTTGATGGTTGGTCAATGTAATTAAGCTTATTTCTGTACCATAAAAAAAAACAAAAAAAACAAAATATATATATGTACACATATATAAATAAAGTTGAATACCAGTTGTACTACATCCAAACCACCTTGTTCTAGATACATATTTAGTGTTTGTTTGCATGTTTGTGCAACTATGCTTCATGTTACTGGCAAAAAACAAGCCAAAAACAATAAAAAACAAAACTCTGTACCATTTTAAATTAAAGTATATATTTATCAAATTCCTTTACTTCTGTTTTGATCAACTTAGTTCTTTTTACCTTAATACAATCTTTGTGATGGGAAAAATATATGTCTGCTACATACACATGATTTAAATTTGTCTATCCAAAATGAAATTATAGAACTCAGTATTTAAACTTTTACCAGTATTTCCAGATGGGGCACTTATTTGATTTTTATCTCACAAGGCAGTCAAGAGTGTAGAATAGAAAAAAGTAGAACTATTTGCTTTATTAATAGTCACGGGTTGTTCATGTGAAATGAGAAAAGTTTTAAAAGAATGGGTGAAACTATTTTCCAGGCCACGAAAATCTACAGGGTAGAATTTGGATCATTATTGCTATAGGAGATTTGCAACTTTTAAGAGAAATAAATGAAAATCCATGGGATTTCCACAAATGAAGTTGAAATTGCTGAGTTTATTGAACAATAACCAAACTACTATTTCTATAAAATGCCACTCTAGTGAATTTCAAGAGATGTTTCGTGCAATGGTGTACCTTGTTTTTAACTCATGATTCTAGGAGACAAAGAAAAAAAAAGATTACAGATTTTAGTAGTATTAATATGATAACATTTATGTCTTTGAGGGGGGCTGGTTAAAATCACTCATCATAGGGAAAAAAAAATAAAGTTTAAATTATTTTCAAAAGCAAAATATTTTATTTTGAAATAATGTATTTTACTAATATTCCAACAGGAATAATTCAGCATAAAACTGTTTTTCTTTGAAGAGTAACGATATGGGATATGAATAGAAATTAACGACAATATTCATAAAAAACGGTGTAGAATTTTTGCTTTTTAAGTTGTCTTTTGTAGTCTTATCTTTTTGCTGTCCCATTCTACTTTTTCAATCTCATGCATTATTTTCTGCACTTGTTGTCTCACATGTGTGATTTTTAATGTGCTTTTCAGTCATTTTGAGAATGAGATGACCAATCTAACTTTCCAATTTTGCATTTTTGTTCCCAAAATACCTTTGTCATAATAAAAACTTGATAGTATTAATATTTTCTATTCAGGAAAGAATAAAGAGAGTTTTTCAGAACTACTGAATCGATATAGCTATCTTTCATTCCTATCATTAACAGATCTGTTCCTTCCTGGCTTCTTACTGAGTTCTATATTTCATGTTTCTACATTTCATGTTCTATATTCCATTTTTTTAAATCTTTACTTATGACAATTAAATGCATGCATACATCTGTAAATATAGGTGTACACATTTTTTTAGATGCTTTAGAAATAACAGTCAAGTCACAGCAGAAATGTAATTAGGCTAGAAACATCACAGCATGAAATAGAAATGCATATACATATTCATTTTGATTTTGAAAAGCCAGACAATCAAAAAAAATCTAAATTTTCTGTTATAAAACATTCATTACCACCATCAGCAAAAATAACTAAGGTTATGCATGAGTTTTCTGAGAGTTTTGCTTGACTTCACTGTTGAAATTAGGCTCAAAATGTGTCTTATGTAAATACATCATTAGGGATAGCTCTGTGATTATACAGAACAGATGAAAGCTTACACTATACTTTACAATATCAAAGTGATGTCTTTCTAACCACGGAATACACATGGTAATAGAGTACATAAATATAAACTCTGGGTTGGGTAGCAGAAGTCAAAGGTTAGGTATGCAGACCATTAATATTTCATTTCTATTTTCCACCCTTGATATCTTACTGTGAAGAGTTATTCCCTTTTGATGAAAGAATATCTATGTAATAATCCTATCACTGATTCAGCCTTTTAACATTAGTTCTACCTAGTGACCAGTTTCTACTGTTTACTACCATTCATTAACTATTTATCAACATTTATTATATATTTAATAGTCTTTCTCACTAATTTTGTATTATTTTAAGTCATCTTCTATTGAATCCTGAGTATATTCTTTGAACTCACTTTGGACAGACTTTATCCAGTCTAACAAGCATCTAAAAGTTGGGTATAAGTGTGAAGAAACTGTTTAAGCTGCATTTATGTAAGTTTGTACTCCTTTCCATTTACTATAAAGTATTTCTAGGATGACTAGCTTAGAAATGTATTACTTGCCTCAAAAAAATTATAAATATTACATGAACTATGGTGTTTGTTTCCATGCTAGACACCTTCATTTAGCTTATATTTGCTTCAGTATTCTATCTGATTGCAACTAAAAACCTAAAATATTTCATCAAAAAACTAATCTATAAAGCTTTTTGCAGTTCTGTGAAAGCTCTGTGTTAATTCTTACTCCAGTATCACAAAAATATATCTTAAATTTAAGACAAACTGAAAGACTGAAAAAATCTAGAAAATATTGTCTCACAATTTCATGAAAATGAATTAATAAAAGTTTGTTATGATAACACAGACATAGGAAACAAATCAATTCCTTTGGTCTTATATTCTGCTACAGTGTTATCCAAGGCTTACATTTAAACCATGTTACAATTAATGAATAAAGAATGTGAATACAAATCCTATTGATTTTAGTTTATCATTTAGATTTTGAATGAATCTTTCCCTTTATTCATCTTCAGTTAATACCCATTTCTGCTGTTAACAGAATTTCACCTTCTGCTTCAGTGCCCTGGAAACTGATTCATAATGTCTTGCAACATTAACTCAAAATCATTATGTTCTTCATCACAGAACATTGTGCTAAATATTGTGAAATAAATAAAATCACACAAGCATTTGGTTGCTGCTTTCTATTAAGGTAGACATGTTTTTGTCTTTCTGAGATAAGTGCAGTGCAGTAGAAAATACTTTTGCTCACAAAAGCAATGTCACAATTCTTATTTCTATCTCTTAAAGTTGTCTTATGCTATCTCCTAAATTTGAGTACATTGAGGAATGTGTTATTTTGGCTTGTAGATTTCAAGTGTGCATAACTTCCATGCTTATCTTACAGCGCATCACACTAAACATATAAGAACAATCTCAACTAGACAAAAGAGACAATATTTTAATAGATAAGCTAACTAAGATAAAATCTGGCATTTATGAATTAAAATAAATACACACACTTTTTCTTCCTGAAGACTGCTAGGCAACAGAATTTAAAAGACATTTATCTTCTTATTATTTGGCATTTATATGAGATAACAGCTTCCCAGTCTACTGAAGATAAGCACGGTAAGCTTTTTATTTCCTTATCCAAAGAAAGGATAGAAGAAAAAATGTTGAGTTGATGTTAGATGGCTGCTGGACCTCTACTCGGACTCTCTCACTCCACTTTCTCCTCTGGAAACAGGAAAAAGAATGGGACAAAAAACATGAATCAACATACTGGCAGGGATAACAACTACTAATCACTACATTTTCTGACAGGAGCATGCTCTTGTGCTGGTCCTCCAGGTACTGCAGCTTCCTTCACAGAACATTGCTTCCTGCAGCTCAGGAGAGACCCACAGTGGAGCAGGCCATCCCCATGCAGCACGTGGATCTCCCCACGCAGCCTTGGAGGAGACTGCAGGGCAGCAGTGGATGAGGCCTGAAGAAGGCACAGCCAGGGGAAACATACTTAGACATGTATGTACCTTGGCTAGGTTAGTCTATTAAAGCTTTTCTCTGAATTAACAAGCTTAGTATAAACAATGATGATGAATTCCCAAGGAAATGAAAGTTCTAATGCAAATTCTATATGCAATTTGAAGCTTAATCCAGATTCTGAAGTGTTTATTGAGTTTAGACACTTTGCTTAAAGAATTCAACTTAATGTTGTTTATTTTTGTAGAATCAATTGTGTAATATATTTGTCATTCTAACATCCTTGAAATATTGATATATTGGAAATAGAAAGTAATGTAAAACTTATTGATCAAGCAAAGAAAATAGAGGTTTTATTTATTTATTTATTTATTTATTTATTTATTTGCATTCATCAACAATATTAATATTCTTAAAACAATTTATTACGAATTGCAAAGCAATTAAGAAAAACAACAACAACCTCTTTAACATTTGAAAAACAGTGGTCAGGCTTGTTCCCCATTTTTATTTAATGTCTAGCCATGTGCTGTCACTGATTGGAATCCCTGGACTCAATAGGGAAAATAGAGAAGTAAATATACAATTTATCATTATAGGGAAAACCTGTACTGATTACATATTTCAAACAAAATCAGACTTGAAGAGGTTTATTGATTTACTAGTAACACATAATTAATTTGCAGCCAGCAAACTATGCAGAGTCAATACCAGAAGTACATCAAATAAACCATGAGACCAACATTATGAAATATTAACGAACATCTACAAACAGTGGGCAGAACTTGCCCCTGCCCTCATCCAGGAGAGTGGAGATGTTGATGACATCTGGGCACCTTCAGGCAGTGCTCAGCCTGCTGTATTTATGTTCTTGACATCCCCAGGTTGTCTCCCTACCCCTTGCAAATGTTCATGCTTCCGTTGCACTTGTTTTTAAGCCTACTCTTCGGTGATTCTTGTTATCTTCACATATGCTGTTCTCCATAAGGTACTTTCCCCCTAATAAGGGCATATAGTGTTTATATTCATAAAGCAAGTTTTCAAATAATCTGTTTGCACTCACGCCAAAACCCTACTACTGATTACTAAGCTAGAAAGAAAAATCCAGCACTTTAAATGGTGACTGAAATAAAACTGAAAAATAATCTTGCATTAAAGATTATTCGGGTTCCTCATCCACTATTTTCCCTTCTTTGGTATCTTTTATGCAAATGATTCAACGTAATTGTTAAAAACAGACAAATGTACATCCTATCAAAATTTTAGATTCTCTTTTAATACAACTATATTGTTGTCTTTTGTTATATAACTTAAATTATTAAAACACATTATAGAAGATATTTTAGGATTTATTTTAAATTACTTAGATATTATATATGTCTTAAAAGTGCATATGAGCTGCTAACTTTTGTTTAGGTCTTTTACAATGTTTAATTAAATATATAAAAATAATGCACAGGAAGATGATTTTCATACCCACTGTTTTTAATTCATTAAAATAAAAACAAAATTGTTTTCAACTGAAGCTCTAATTGAATGTTGCTTGCTTGTTTAAAAAAAAAAGAAGATATTAAGAACACCATTCTTGTAACTCATCTCACTCTTTATTCAGATGAAAGCAACCAAAAGTCTTTTGATGCCAGGATGAAGTAAATATTTATTATCAGTAGTATGGTGGCTTTCTAGAAAAACTCAGCTTTCACTTTTAATCTCTTGCTTTTCTTTTTTATCTGTTTCTTTCTTCCTTATTGTTGTTTTGTGTGTTATTCCTCTGTTGTAGTTTCTAAACTGCTTTGAGATAGTTTGTGTTTGTTGGAGTGAACAATACTCCTTTCAAACACAGTTTTAGCGCTTCCCCAAACTATCAAAACTATTTCAAGCAATTAAGATGTTCAAATGAACAGACAAACCTTCTGTTTTCTCTAAAGGACAATGGTTTTTAAGTTCTTTCTCAAAGTCATTCAAACAGTGTTTTTGATGTGTTGATCCTTGGATCCTGAAAGTCTCCTCCTTTTTTTGCCTAGGAAGTCAAAAGAACTTCCTAGTAGCAGTTGTACTACAGATACAATTATCTTGTACTTTCCTCCTTGAATTATTCAGTTCTTCTAGTCATTCTATCATTTTATGCCTACCAGTTATGCATGTATTTTATCTATTGCTCAGTGAGCCCTTTCTATGATCCAACTTAACTCTTAAAATAGATGTTATAAATAATATCTTCACTTCTGCGGGAACTTTATTAGTTAGGAGCAGGGAAGTAGAGCTTTCTTCTTCCTCTTCCCCATTCACATCCTTTACTTTCAGATATCATGTACAATTATGGGTTTCCTGAGCTGAAATTTATTTTCTTTCATGGTGATAAGACATTAAAAGAATTCACTGTAAAATGAGGAGCCTGGAGGATCTCATTGCACACTTTTGTACTCAACTGCATGAAAATATAAATAAGGAGAAAGGGAACTGTGCTCCAATTACTCTCAAATAGATAATGAGAAACGTGCAAAAATACGTTATGAAAAGATTATATGAAAAACTGCATAGCTTTGAGAGGATGAGGAGCAAGGGACAGAGAGGCTCTGGAATCAAAAGCCTGAGGCAGGACATGTTGCTACTCAGCATGAGGCTTTCTTTTTTAATTTTTTTGAAATAAGGAAATAAGACTAGCCATATGTTCTTTCTTAGAGTTCTTTTTAAGCATCAGTGAATGCTAACTGAAAGGAAGATGTCTGGAACCAAACTTTTCAGGCTCAGTATACAAATATTTTCACAGAAAAATTCTAAATGAAACTACTTCTAAGGGAGGTTAGTATTGTATATTCATGTTGTTCCAAAATAAAACAGGAAGTTCTTTTATTCAAAAGATTCTTTCTTTAATATTCCTGTCTTACTAACTGGAGAAAGGGAATAACCTTGCTTTATATGCATATATAAAATCCTCTTTCTTTCAAAACCATAAACCACCTACCTTTGTGTTAAGCTACACAAATGAAGAAATACCCCTGAATACAAATTTACTGAAGTCCAAAATCAGAAAAATACAATACTGTGTGTTTGAGGTATAATGGCAGTTTTCTGCAAATCTATTTCATAATTTCACTCTGATCTTTCACTGAACAATTGATGTCTAAGATGTTATATGATTTTATACGTACAGTATCTCCTAACTTCAATCTAAGATGATAGATGGAAAGGTGTTGAGAAACCCAAGTTATAGTGTATTCATTTAGGCAGATAAACTGGAATACTGAATATTTTTTTTCACATATAAATATGGCAAACACCAGAAAATCCTAGCACTGTTGTTGAAGAAAAACATATACAGGGCCAAAACTTTGCCAAGGACAGCAAAGGAAGCTTGCAATGGATTTGTGAAGAAGTCATCTACTTTAGTACATTATTTACTGATGTACTGTTTTTTGTTGGTTTATCCATACAAAACACTTCTGTTCTCCCCACTGGCTGTTTTATTTTCTTCCTTTCAGTTTTAAACTGTATGGTTGGTAAGGATTTTTTTGGTATCTCTAGAATGGTTGACAAATACTTTCCAGATGCAAAATAAGAAACTAAACTTCTACAACTGTGTTCTGTACTACAGCCACTAATTTAAGAGCTTTGCAAAGGAGATTTCCCAAGGTGGAATAGTCTCTTGAGAAATCAACTGTCTATAAGCAAATAATTTCTCTCATGGCTTTTGTTTGCCTGTTTTGGAATTTTTTCAGGGTTACCACAAAAATGAGAGTGTAGAGTCCACTGAGATCAATAAAAAAAAATAAAAAATGAGGAAAACTAGACTTATATCTGCATATCTGGAAATATAGCCCTTCCTGAGTGCACTAGTATAATGTGCTCCAGAATTAGAAGTGTACTGTGATTTGAGGTTCACACTTGGAATTATCCTCCAGGCACCTGCACTCCAAGCTATCTAAATGACTAGAAGTTTGTGCTTGAAAAAGCATTAATAAAATAATTTTAAAAGGCATAATTTTCTCCTCTTTCATTGAGCTTATCTTGAGATACTACAAAATTACATTCTAGTATACTTGCAGTATCCTTCAGTTTTGTTTTTACTAAAGAAAACAGTACTATTTTAGCTACAGTATGCAAGAGTTCAGCTAAATTTGAGTCTTGGTCAAGACCATAAGTGGAGATAAACTTCCTGAACTGTCATCTTCATCATACTTCTTGCATAGGGTGTTAGACAGGAAGGGAGATGGATTAAGTTAAGTGCAGTCTGAAAATAATATTAAAGAATTTCTAAGCTATAATATTGTAATATGCTATATAGTCTGATGGGAATATACAACACTAACATTGGACACCCTGCTGGATATCTGTTTATACTCTGATCTACTTTTGATTTATTCCTTCAGGACAATCTGAACAAGAAGCAACATGACATTTATTACCACTCTGTGCTTTTGCCTACTTTCTGACTCTGGGTAGCAGTAAGGAGCAGAAGTTCTTGCATACAAGGACTTCCATGTTTTAGTTTCATATCCCCTAACTGTGGACATTATTTCTACAGCATAATTTGCATGCCAGTAGTATGAAATTCAATGAGCTACAGGTAGATAAAACACTACCTTGTTTTTACAACATATAACCTGAGACGAGGTGTTGAAAAGAAGACCATATTTCCCTTTCCGATTTCAGTAGTAATGAATTATGTTTAACATCTGCCATCCTGGGAGAATATTTTCAGTAAAAAATAGGGCTTATTTGCTTTCAGTATATGAACTTTTCTCTGTCATGGATCACTTGTACATGAATATTGTGAATTGAGTATTTCTAAAAGCAAGGTAACTAAATGGAATTGATCTTGATAAAGGAAAAAGAGTACGTTGTGAAGCAAAAAATAAAATTAAGCAGTCAGAAAAGAGAAAGCAATCTCTTTCCATCTCATGAAGAAAAAAATCTTGCTCTTTGGATTTCCATTATAGCACACCAGATACCTGTCTTCCTTATACCCTGCATGTTTTTCAACTACTGCTGCGTATTTGTTTCAGTTTTACTAATACTCATAAAAGACTTTCTCTGTTTTTATTTTAGCTGTTCATTCTATAAGGTATCTTACCAGATATGGTCTATTTGACAACATTAACACAATAAGCAGTTATTCCTTCCTGTACCTTCATTGCTTCCCTGTGGAAGATTACATTTTCTTAGCAACAGTTTGTCATTTCAGACACTTTTCTAAATAGCAAAATAATCTGGAAAAGATCATTATTTTCCAGAAGAAAAGAAACCGAAGTCAGCTGTAACAATAACTTGATCAACAAGTAATTATTTTGCCTCTTTGTAAAGACACTCTACTTAAGCTATCTCAAACAAGACAGATCAGTGCAATGCTTTAGGATCCTTACCGTAAAACCATGCAAAATCTAACCTGCATCTTCACTGCAATTTAAACCCATTTCTCTTTATTTTATCAGAGACATTATTCAAGGAATTTCCAGTTAACTTTTACTGTAAGTGAAAGGCAAACCAAACTTGTAAACCAGATCATGATTTGAAATCCTATAATTGTCCTTAGTAGTCTCTTCTAGGCTTTCTGAAAATGACTTATGCATTAATGAAGTACCATGGTCAAAACTGTGTAAAGCACTCAAACTAATTCTCACCTAATTTGAAAAAAGTTGGATATACTGAAGCTAATACATTCCAATATGGTGCATACCTTCTTTAGTAGTAAAATCATGAAGTAGTTAAGTTCAGTTACATCCAGTATATAGCCCCACACAACATCTTACACTGTGCTACTTGGCATATTATCTTCCCTCCTTTTTTTCTGCAGCTTGCTTTTCCTGCATAGGCAAAACAGCATTCCTATGGTCTTTTCCTATATTTCAGCATATTTGTGCTTATTTAAAACCTGGAACCTCTCAACTCATGTCCTTGCAACACCTCCAAGACTTTCTTTTTATCAATAAATTCAGTAATAGATGTTCTATTTTCCACTCACTATGTTGTTAAAGAAAATACTGACTAGTACTTAATGTAAGACATTCTGGTGGAATTGCATTAAATAAATACTCCCATGATGATAAAAAATTATCAATAATTACATTTTAGAAGGGGTTTGTCTAACCATTTTTCTATCCACACTGTTAAAGTTTCATTCTTTTCATGCTTGATTACCAGAATATCATGTGTGATTTTTTGTAAGCTTTGTAACGTCAAGATACGGTATTTGTTAAATATCTTATTCTTACACAGCTATTTAATTTTTTCTGGTGACATGTTGTTTTTTGCCTTCCCTTTCTGGTTTTGGTAAGCACATACCATACGTCTGGTTGTATACTCTGTAGTAAGGCCTACTTCACTGTCTGGTTCCAGTTAGCTCTAACAATTCATATTAACTGAGCTCTGTACTGGTTTTCCATCCCAACTTATAGACCCACCAAGAATTGTAATGCCAATCTTTCTGATTCAGATTTATTCTTTCTGCCCTCTGAAGCGATAGCTGAATTCAAAACCAGTGTATCTTCCCAGGATCAGTGTTTAAAAAGATGTTAGTGCTCTCAGTGGATCTGCTTCTCAAGTGAGAGAGATAAGTACTGCTTGTCTGAATGACTACCGCAACATAACAATGGCAACTGACAGAACTGAACCAGCACTAACATACAAGTTATATTAATCTCAAATTAACATTACAGAGGAGCACAGATACAGGTAATGTGTTGTATAAATAAAGCATGCTACTTTAATAAGTCAATACATGAATAACAGGCCTTCCTGTAGTGAAAATGCTGTCAATTTTCAACAAAGGCTATACAAGATGATTTGTAATTAGACTCCCTCCAGCTTCTTAACATTGACCTCAAAAGTATCCAGTATGAATAGTGATAAACAGCATGTTTTCAGAAAACAACTAACCATTATGATAAAATCTATTTTAAAGCTTTCCATCAAATGCATTTAATTATTCTGAAAGCAAAATCAAGTTGACCTCATGCAAATCTCCAGTGAGGCATTCTTTTTACTAGGAAAACTCATAGTTAAAGTTCTACGCATCCTTGAAAGACTGTCGGTGGAAAAGAATCTCTCCAGTTGCCCCATGTTTTCTTTCAAAAAAATAAAAAAATAGCCAACTGAAGAACAAAGTTGTAACCTCATTTCAGAATTTTTTTGGATTCCAGAGAGAGTGGTGAGTCATGATATTATCCTTACACCACATATACTGACTGACTTTTATTGAGGTTTTTATCAAGTATGTAATAGTCTTGTATGAATAGCTACCCTATATTTGGATTCAGTAGACTTTTAGTATACTGACCCCTATCAAAATTTAGGCCTCTTTAAAACTTTGTACACCCTATTTAAAACTAGAAATACACAGAGACAAATTTTAATACCCATGTACAACTAGTTATATAATTCACCATGAAAGTCAGCAGTGAATTTGTCCCTGTGCTTCACAATTTCATGAAGATTTGCTAAGAGCACTATGCCCTTAGAAAATAAAACAGAAGTTTTCCATTTTTTCTTTATTGCAGGAGACACTTCGAGATCTTTCCTTGAGGTCTTCTCTTGAGATAATCTCCTGCATCTACAGGAAATAGCAACTCACTCTTTTACAATATGCAAGTGCCATTTATACAAAGGAAGCTGTTGTTTTTCCTGAAATTTTTTTGTTTTTTGTTGTTTTTTCTGAGCCGCTAACATTTTAAATGTCAATTTCAAAATAAGGTTGAAAGTCATTGCCCCAGGTTGCCAGCTGCATCTAAGAAATTTATTCACAATGAACTACAGTAAAGGATGTGAATGAAGTGTTAATATAGCTTTATCCACAGTGAATCATACTTTTCATCATACAACAACAGCTTGGTCAATTGGTCAAGGGAAATCATCTATTTTCTCATGCTGAATAGCAGAGTTAAAAAAGCCTATGTAAGAGCTGTCTTGATGCAGCAAAGCTTACGAAGTGAATGAAAAATCCATTCTTGAGACTTGAAATATCTGCTGTGGACCAGCCCAGAGATTATACTTTTATTTGTAGGACTGCTCTATTAGTACTATTTACTTATTTCTGCTAACCAAGATACGATAAGACTAATACAGAACTGTGTTAAAGAAAACCCACAAGAACTGAAATTCTAATTAACTGATTTTTAATTTAGCTGTAAAAGTATTACTTGGTTTAGCTGTAAAAGTATTACTTGGGGATCATTCTTGCAAACATCTTCAATTTATACCAAAGGAACTTTTATTTAAAAAATGGTTAAAAACCCAAAGGAGATGCCTTCTATTTTTATCTAGTTGCCCTGTATGGGAAAATAATTGTCACGTTAGATGTGCCTGCAGGGGATAAAGAGATCAACTTAGAAAATACAGACAAAGACTGGGAGGTTTTGTTAAAAGTTCCTCTTGAAATTCTCTGCTTTAGAATCACAGAATCATAGAATCATAGGTGTTGGAAGGGACCACAAGAGATCACCGAGTCCAACCCCCCTGTCAAAGCAGGTTCCCTACACAGGTAGGCATCCAGGCGGGTCCTGAATATCTCCAGAGAAGAAAATTCCACAACCCCCTTGGGCAGCCTGTGCCCGTGCTCTGTCACCCTCACTATAAAGAAGTTCTTGCGCATATTCATATGGAGCCTCCTATGCTGAAGTTTCTGGCCATTAGAATGCTTTGAAATGAATAAAATTATACAAAAACAGTCAAAGGGAGGGAATGAGATCCCTCAGAAAAGATTCCTTCGCAACATGCACTCAGTGAGCACAAACATTCATCTCCTAACCTGATCTCAGCCAGCAAACCTGTCAGGCAACAAAAATCGAACAGTTTTTACAAGCTGAAAGAAAAACAGACAAATTGTTTTTACATCATTGCAACAGCCTAACAGAAGGCTGGAGGTAATAAAAAATATATTGAAGCATTTGTTATCCTTTTACAGGGAAAGCATTCTAATAAGAAGAACATTAGGTAAGCCTCAGTAAATCCATCATTTATTGTTAATCAGTGCTTTCTATGAGGATTCAGACAAAATCCAGAGTTTTCCCTGCTCTAGTTTGCTACTTGCATTTTCCTAACTTGTAGTATTTTCTTCAGTGTAAAATCTGTCCGCACAAATATTACGTTGGTTTAAAGTGAAGAGGAGACCAACTCATTACAAGAGTTGGTCATTTTCCAAAGAAAGATATCATTAATGGAGTCAGTGGAATTGTCCAAAATAGCTTATCTAGTTTAAATCAGTGAGCATATGTAAGTGAAAGTGCATAGTATGGTTTGACCCTAGTAGACAGCTGAAATCACACAGCTGCCTGTTCAAATAAGAATTTGTAGGTCAAAATTTAATAGGTCAAACAAAAGATGTACATACAAACGAAGTAAAGTTAGGCATTCATTTACTGTGTCTCATCAGTAGGCAGATATTCAGCCATTTCCATGAAAACAGGACTCATTGTGTTAAAATAATAAATTTTTGTTTATTTTTGTCTCCATTTTGTTTTGCACTGAGCTTTCAGTATTTTTTTAGCTAGAAGTTCCTACTCTAACTTACTAACCCAGATTTCTAAGTTTTTTCAGATCAGTAAAATTGCTTTCTAATTGATTGAATTCACTCTTGGGAATTCTTACTAATCATTTTGTAGCAGAATATGCAACCATAAAGAATCAGAGCTGAACGGAGTACTTTCCATGCATAGATTACATTGAGAACAATAGTGTTCAGAATGAGCAAAGATTTGTAAATATCAAATTTGAATAAGCTGAAAGACTGAGAAGGGACAAAAGAGCGCAAATGGAAATAATCACGAGTATCAGTTTTAAATGTGAGGGTTTTAATTAACATTTGGCTTAAGTTTTGAGTTTATGTTTTTTGAATATGTCAGTTTTAGGACAAAATATCTGTCTGATTTGGAACATTGTTTAGGTTTTTATGGTTTTCCTTAGCTGCTCTTGCAAAAAACCTCCATTTTTTACACCAGTAGGTCAAAGATACTATTTGTGTGTCAGATTGTGTTTTTTTTTTTTATGTATCACCTTAAATACTAAAACATCTTCATATAAATTCTAAGTAATTTAGCTATTAACTGTCATTTAACTTGTCTAACCCTTACTGCAAGGAATCACTTTCCACCTTTAGTGATTTTTATGTTGCCTATTTTAAGACTAAATTATTTAAAATCATGTTTGTTTTACTAGAAAATTAAAGGTACAGCCTGCTGGGAAATGTATTGCTCATTAGAGGAGTAGTAGGTAAACCATTTTTAATTTCTGTGTCTATTAGAAAAAGAGAAGTGGCATAGTTATCTTCCCATGGCACAAACTGCACAAAAAGGAACTTCAACAACAACAACAGCAACAAATAAAAAAAAAAATCATTGGTTCTGAGTTATCAGCTATCTAATCCTTTATTTTACAGCTGCTGTGTTGGTTTTATGTTTGTTTTTTTTTTTTTAACTCTTCTATGTTGAACATTTATACTTAGATGGAACAGTAGGTTTGAATATAAATAATTTAACATTGCTGTGTCCTGCCCTGCCTTCAGCACTCAAATGAAGTTAGCAGGAGATGTTCTGGGCACAACCAGAAGAAAATTACTTCTGTAAAGCAATGTTGAAGCTTACTGGGATGTAGGAAATAGGAAGTACAAATCCATATATAATGGATGCATATTATGAAAGGTACATTTAGCTATTTATTGCTATATACAACAATCTGCTTCCTGGGCAAAAACTATCTCAGCTCCAAGGTCCCTGTTTGTAATGAACAGAAGTTTTGTTCCTCCCATTCCATTTTTTTTACTTTTTTTTTTTTTTTTTTTTAAGAAAACAAACTCAAAAACACAGGCCAAAAATGTTTCAGACTGAACTGGACTACTACATGGTTCATCTGGGGGGAAATAACAGCAGACATCACAATGATGTTCTTGTAATTAAGAACGAAATAAAGAACTGTCACATTTACAATTATCACTGTAATAACTTCAGAAGTAGCTATTTTGTAGAAACAAAAGAAGGGTGCTAAAGAATATTTGTGGGTGCTGTTTTTCAGCTAAATTTTTCATAACTGTGCTCTTCACCTGTAAGCGCTAATCAGTTCTTTACCATAATTTATGACTACTCCTTGCTTGGCCCATGGAACTCTAAAACAACTCCAAGAAATCCCATTTCTGTCCTTGAGGATTTTCACTGTTGCAGATGAAACACTTCAGTGTTTTAGTGAGATAATCTCAGAATGCTTTATGTTAATATAGGCAGCAGCTGCCACAGAGAAAAACTGCTCAGTTTGTGTAGTTTAAAATAAAGCAGAAATGAAACAGTTTATTGGTTTGCTAATGAGATTCAATTAACTATCAAACCATGAACATCCAGGATCAATATCAGTAGTACAACAGATAAACCACAAGACCAGACATTCTGAAATATTAATAAATTTCTAAGCACACTCATGAAGGTCTAAAGCCATATTGAGTTAAGTGGACTCCCCTCCTGACCCCAAGCCATCTGAGTTGCAGACACACACCCCAGGGTACATCCCCTGTCTACAGACACTCCTAAGAAGGTGTGATGTAGCTCTATCTGTACCCACCCTGCTTCCTGATACCCCCAAAACATCTGCTAGTGAGAAACTCATCTGCTTTGCTTGCACAGCTTTTGGTTTGTACAGAGAAAGTATTCAAAATTTATACATTCCAGTTTTGAAAATTCTAGAGTTCCCAACCTCAGAATTTGAGCACCAAAAAGCTGCTTTCTGCAATCTCAAGAAATGCCAGGACTTAATACGTTGAAGATAGAGTGGTTTCCCAAACTGAAGTAGGGCAAACACAGCTTGATTTTCCTTGCCATTTTGTTGGTGCAGTCTTACAGCACTGGTGAATTTGTAGTTATGAGGATATATATTTCCTACTGAATTATCATGGCATCATAGAATGGCTTGGGTTGGAAGGGACTTTAAAGACCATTTAGTGCCAACCTCCATGTTATGGGTAAGGTTGCCAAACACTCAGACAGGCTGCCCCGTCTAGCCTGGCCATAAATACCTCCAGGGATGAGGCATCCAGAACTTCTCTGAGCAGCCTGTTCCGGTACCTCAGAACCCCATTTTGGCCTTCCACTGGATTTGCTCCAATAGATCCTCATCTCCTTTGTGCTCGGGGCTCCAGACAGGAGTCTCACAAAAGAAGAGTAGAGGGGGACAATTGCCTCCCTTACTTTGCTGGTCACCCTTCTTTAGATGCAGTCCACAATAACACCGACCTTCTAGGCTGTGGGTACAAATTACTGGCTCATGTTCATCTTTTTTTCCACCAGAAACCTCAAATCCTTCCCTACAGGGCTGCTCTCCTTAAGTTCTTTCCATCTGTGCACATCTAGGATTGTCTTGACCAAGGTGCAATAACTTACACTAGTTCTATTGTATTAGCTACGCCACTAAACTTATTCTCATCAGCAAACTCACAGAAGGTGCATTCAAACCCACTATCTCAGTCATTGATAAAAACATAAAAGAGCATTCATCTCAAGACTGACCCCTGGGGGACACCCCTCGTGACCATTCGAATTTAGAACTGTTGACCAGCCCTCTAGATTTCAGATTGTACTAGCTGTTTTTAGTTTGTTTCTTTTTTCTTTGTTTTTTAATTAATATATGTGTTTTTCTTATTACTGTTTTACACCAACACATCCTGCTTTGCTACCATAAGTTTAGAAGGTAAAGGAGCTCTCTAGCCATGAAACACCAACACCTTACGAAGCTGTCTAGAAACCAGAGATACTCTGCCTACACTGGCTGCCCCTATATGAGCGCAGTGCCGTTCCACCCTGGGTCCACCCCTTCTGGTCACATGGGGTGCACAAGTGTAAACAGTTTGCCTGTGGGCTCTGGGCCAGCCACACCCTTTCACCTGACCTTCAATCACCATTTAAGCTCTGACCTAACTGTTTCCTTATGGCATTAAGGGTGATATTAGCCAGGTAATTCTGGTTCTGTATATGACTCTAAAGCTGGATGCTTCCTGAAATACAAAACAATGCTAGAGTCCAAAAGAGGCCATCACCCTAATTGAGGTCCAGTGTCAACACACTATGTAAGGGCACATTCAGACTTGGTTTATGCAACCATTCCTGTGAAGAAGTTGATGCTAATGCTCTGGTTCAAATCAGGGCTGCAGATTCAGTCCAACAGGAATTGATAAGTACAGATGAGAGCTAGAATAAAACAGTCACCAGACTAGCTCATAAGGAATACTGGGGTATGTATGCTTAGATCTCAGATGTGTAGAAGTTCCTAAGACAGACACGAACTGGGCTAGGATTTGGTAGTGATGAAAGAAAGTGCTCTATACTAATTTTGTTTGCAAGTACCACCCCCAGCTGTTCTGGTGTAGCTACCTACTGTAGTCACTTCTGATCCCTCAGATATCTCTTCACCCTCCTCTGGCTGCACTGCAGGTTAGCTATACTTTAAATACATAAAGTCATCATTCTTAGGTATGCTGGTGGTTTATTGAAGTGATTTCTTCCTCTTTTAAACCCTCTTAGGTCAGTCAGCGTGTACAGCCTCGGTAGACTTCTGTGTTGTGAATTGTTGTGACAAGTTGAGAATTAACACAGGGAAACAGAGGGCATCTGATCCACATCTATAAATATCTAAGGTGCTGGAGGGAAAGCGATGAGGCCAGTCTCTTTTCAGCAGTGTGGTGATAACACAAGGGGAAATGGTCAAAAACTGATGCATAGGAAGTTCCACACAAATGTGCATAAGAACTTCACAGTGAGGGTGATGGAGCACTGGAACAGGTTTCCCAGAGAGGTGGTGGAGTCTCCTTCTCTGGAGATGTTCAGGACCCACCTGGACACCTACCTGTGCAACCTGCTTTGGCAGAGGGGTTGGTCTAGATGATTTCTGTAGGTCCCTTCCAACTCCTACAATTCTGTCATTCTGTGAAGATATTTTTTTTTGAAACTTTTCATAACCAATAGAAGTAAAATGCAGCCAAATATATGCAGTATAATAGGAGAACACAGTGACAATTTTGGTAATCCTACTTTCAATATCTGTCAGTATACTTTCAGTACAAGTGTGTAGTAGCAAAAAATGTTCAGAAAGGAATTATACATTTCTTTCATCTTGTGCTCCTGCACCACAGATCCTTCCCTTCTTCATGTAGTAAACAGTCAAAAGCAGTAAGAAGTCCGTGTGGAATAGTGTAAATATTATCATTGCTTGCCAAAGAACAGCACAATTTAATTTTCTTTCTTTTTCACACCCAATTTAGTAAGCAAAATAAATAAAAGTACACTAAATCATCTACTCAGCAAATGCTGTTAATGTCCTGAGTGACAGAGATTCTGTGAATAATTCATTTCATAATTAGCATATCAGAGCAGAATTTCTTCCTGGAGAAATACCTTGTCAAGCATCCTGGACCTTTGGTTTGAACCCACCTGTGTATATTGTAATGTTATTCATTTTTGTTGGGCTACTGGGGCTAATGCAGAAGAAATATTATTTCAAGATTTTAATTGTATAGTTTCTTACTATGCAAACAGAAGGCAGAAAAGAAACCTGCATAGAGACATAGAATCATTTGAGTTGGAAGGGACCTTTAAGGGTCATCTAAGTCCAGCCCCCCTGCAATGAACAGGGACATCCACAGCCAGATCAGGTTGCTCAGAGGCTTGTCTGGCCTGACCTTGAATGCCTCCAGGGACAAGGCATTGACCATATCTTTGGGCAGCTTGTTCCAGTGCCTCACCTCCCTAATTGCAAATATCTTCCCCCTTTTATCCAGTCTAAACACCCCCGCTTTTAGTTTGAAACCATTTCCTCTTGTCCTGTCACAACAAACCCCGATAAAGCGCCCGTCCCCTCCTTTTTTTATAGCCCCCCTTTGGATACTGAATCATCCAGGCAAAGCTTTTTCTTCAATCTCCTTTTATTTGTAAAATAGTGAGCTTGAATAATAACATGTTATGAGCTGATGAAATTTTGTTCTGGTGGTGATTTTTTTTGTTTTGTTTTATCAGCAGTAATTTCATGATTTGATATATAGTTTTCTGATCAAAACTGCATGAAAATGGTATTGATAGAATCAAACTTTCAAGATGCCCCAAGGTCTCAGTGAATTAAACAGTTAATAAAATAAAAGTGATCCTAAGACTTAGAAGAGGGACCATCCCTTCATGATGATGGCTGATAAGCTCTGTATTTAACAATCAGTCAAGGTTTCTGTTATGAATACTGGGATTTTTTCATCTGAGTGTTTAGAGCAGAACATATCATTCTAGGTAAGGTAAATGCCATTGCTTTATGCGTGAAATATAGCTATGGCTGTCATCACAAATAAATACTTTTTTCATCCAAATCAAAATGCATTCAGGATTATTTTTCAATTTATTAGAATACTGATGACAAAAAAGTATAGCTCAAATAGTTGGTATTTCTGAGTCTTCTTATCCACCTGAAGTAAAAAAAAATAATAAATAAATAAAAAAATATAAAATAATTGTGGGAGTATTGCTCTGTTAGCAAAGATACTAAAATATCTTTTTAAGTTCTAGCAGCATTTATTTGTGTAGAAAAATAACCATTCAGATAAAATACGACACTTCGAAAGTATTTTCTTCTATACTTACTGCCAGAGTCCTGCTGTACATAAAATTGACTGTGGTATATTGTTACATTCAATAAAACAAGAGAGAATGAGTCACCCCAGTGACCAAGCTGGATCAGAGCACTGCATTCATGTTGGAAAGCTAAGAAACAGTCACAGAGAAGATAATGGATTTGTGAAATAAATTAGACATCTGAAAACTGTTTGTGACCAGGAAAAAATAATCTCCAGTTTGCCATTAATAAGGGATTGGGGGAATAATTAGGATGTATGTTAGAGCTCCAGTCTTGCTGATGTCCTAAGATGAGCTTTTCCTACTGGAATGGTTCATTTTGAACAAAAAAAAATATTGAAGAGGGGATTTGGAAACAGCATTCCTACTCTTAAGGGGTACACAGAAATCTGTGAGACAATGGCTCACTGTGTGCTATGTTTCACAATGTCTTTATTTTTTCCTTACTGAAAAGAATAGCTCACGTTGAAAACATGAAGGGTTAAGCCATTTCCCTTCCTCTTCAAGTTCAATTGTCTGTAACCATGTGAAAAGCTTTAGAGTGTGTTAGGACATTATGGTATGGGAAATGGGGAAAAGAATCACCTTTTAATCAAATATTCTGTGTGCATCTGCTTAAACACCTAATAATGAAGATAAGAAACGGCTGTAGTGCCTACAGTACTAGCTGTTCAGCAGTGAAAAGGGAGAAATGGGAATATCTTACTTTTTTAAAGAAAAGTAAAAAAAAAACGTATTTTTAAAAATAGCATCAACAAATAAATGTCTTAATTGCAGTTAGAAGTATTTATTAACTGATTCTAAAATTTCAGTGAACAGGTATTGGAAAGAAGTAGATATCACAGCATGGTCCTGAGAAATGGAGTTCAAACTGTATACTGTTCTAGGTTCATTGTTTCTAGAATTTTATTTTTCATTCCAATTTTTTATTTTTACTACATTGAAATTTTGTTTTTTAACTGAAAAGAAATAAATGTACATCTATTTAGCAGAAATACTATATGTAATGGGAATGTAAATTCTTGCTTCTGATTGTAATTAAGCTTTCTTTTCCTCATTATAACATTTACTCTTATAAACATTTTTCAATCATCCTTCATTAACCGTACGCATTACAAATATTCGTATTGAAAACACAAAATATAGATTATGTTACATGTATGAATCTCTGGAGAGCTGAAGTACAAGACAGTAAATTGATTTTTGTATCTGAAAGAAGCTGATGTGCAAGCAATGTCTGAACAATATATAAATCTACTCTTTTGACTTTTAATTTTTTTATGTTTTAAGTGACAGCTAAGAATTCAAGATACAAATAAGATCACAGCTCTTTTTATTTTATGGCTTTCCATTTTCTGTAAATCTTCCTCTTCCAACAAATGCTCTAGCAACAATTATTTTCCAGCAAATCGAGAACATGCACAATAGATATAAGAACACTTTAAGTGATTACTGTAACTTTGCAATTTTTTATTTATTTATTTATTTATTTTGCTATTAAATACTGTGTTCAATTTTGGGCCTGTCACTGTAAGTGACTATAAGACACAGAAAGTGTCCAGAGAAGGGCAACGAAGGTGATGGTAGCCTGGAGCACAAGCCTTTTGAGGAGCAGCTGAGGGGCCTGGGATTGTTTAATCTGGAGAAGTGGAGGCTCAGGAGAGACCTTATCACTCTCTGAAACTACCTTAAGGGAGGTTGTGAAGATATGGGGTCAGCCTCTTCTCCTGCCTAACTAGCACTAGGATTAAACGGAATGGGCTTCAGTTGCACCAGAGGAGATTCAGGTTGGACATTAGGGAAATTTTTTTCAAAAAGAGTGATCTGGTGCTGTGATGGGCTGCCCAGGGAGGTAGTTGAATCACTGTCCCTGGAGATGTTCAGGAAATGTTTATATGTTGTACTGAGGGACATGGTTCAGTGGATATCGGACTGGATGATCTTGAAGTTTTTTTTCAACCTTGGTGATTTTATGATTCTAAGAGAACAGAATAACCTTCTGGTATCTCTCTGCATTTTTTTTCTACATTACTTACATTCAGTAGTTTGTGTTTAGAACTAATAGAGGCATATATCTTATTTTTAATTTAATTCAAACTTTATGTAATACAGTTTTGTTGTGATTATTTTAAAAAAATTGTACTTACACAGGTTTTACAGTCTTCCTTTAGCTGGAAATTTTAATTGAAAGAATCTTTAAAAATGCTGTTTGTGAAGCACAGAACACAACACCGTAAATAACATTGGAACTACTGCATTCTGTCTGATCTGAAGTCTGTTCAAAGGAGTATCAGTTCCTGAATGCTGCCAGTATTTAACTTCAGGGTCTTTCTGTATCATGGATATCAAGTATGAAATAGTCATATTAATACTGTCATTTTGCTGAATAATCGATAAAAGTTTAAAATTCTGAATTCAGGTCCCAGTAACATGGTTCTTCAAATATACATTAGGATCCTCTCTGACGTGAAGATTATCCACCAGAAAGAGGAACTCATATAACAGAATCTATGGGATATAATTATCCTGGAAGGATGAATTTATCTTCCTCTTATCTGTTACACTGAAAAAGTACTCATTTAACAGATGGATATCCCACAGAGTCAGAAGGTTTCATGAGAAATATCCAAAATAGAACTGACTCTGGATTATATAATCAGTTTAGCACTATATATCCAAGCACCAACAACTCTTTCTTTCTGTAGTATGAATAGGGTAATATGGATGTCTTATCACTGTCTGTTTCCCCCAGGATGTTAGCATGGAATAAATAGAGCAAGTCATACCATATGCTAAACGCTCTTCACTGTGGAGCTCCTGGAAGCATTTGCAATGGAAATGGAGACAGGTCTACATGATCTTAACCACAATAAGTTCTCTTGCAGATACAGAGGTAAATCCAAGTTAGCCTGAACCATACTGGACAAGGTGCATCCTGTGCATTCAACACAAAAAAATGTATGAAATATATATTATTTACATATATTTTTAGCTTTAATTGTTAAAAGGTTAGACTGAGTGTGTGCATTTATTTATAATTTTTACATGGCAATTGTTATGGATGTGGTTTCAAATTACAAATAAATTTTAAACAAAATTAAAATGTTTCTTAATAAATGCTTTCTGATTAATCACTGAATAAACTTGCCATGCACGAAAAGAATTGAGATTGGTAGCAAGAAAGCACTTTTAGACTGAAAAAATAAGCTAGTGAAAGAACTTACATCAATACTACATATTTTGATCATGATATGAGGTAATCTGGAAGAGTAAGTCCATGATGCAAACATTTACAGTTTATTTAATTACATTTCGCGGATTTTGCTACCTCTGTGGGAAACGTTTCTTGGTGAGTGAGATTTTCTTCACACAATGGTACGTGCTTCCCCAGTACTCTTCTCTATTAATTTAATTAAGAAATTGCCATCAGAGGGGTAGTGTCTTTTAAGTATTCTACAAAAAAGGTATCTGACCTCATTCTGTTTTGTTTGATTTTTCTGTCTCCTACATAAAGAAACTATGGGGACAGCACAAGCAGAGATAACAGAGGTAGGATTAGCTATATTATCCAAATACAATGGTTGTACTGCTTATGTTTATTGATTAATGGAAGATTTTATTTGACTGTGTAAAATGACTTTTTTCCCTGGCTTAAGTATTTTTTGTTTATGTCATTATAACAGAAGCATTTTCACTGGGGAGGAAAAGTAGTTATTTCATTAGGGATAACAGATTATTTAATTGTCTTTTGACATCATGGCATCAAATACTACTAGAGATAGAGCTTAATTACATAGCATCGAAGTTAATGAACCCTGCTTTTCTATAATGTTTATCTTGTCTACTTTTACCTTCCTTTTTCCTGAGGTGTCACACTTCCAGGCTTCTGCTTTCCACTTTCCCTCTTGACTGGGGAACTGGAAGAACATCCACCTGATAAGTGGGGTGCTGGCTGACCTGTGCTTGTAAGCTTCTCAACCCCATGCAGGTGCTGCCTCTCCTACTGTCCCATGTCCCTCCAGGAAAGCACTAACTGGAATGGCTGATCATATAAAATGTATCTTAATCGAGTCTTTGAGATCTGTACCAAGCTATCATATTTGCTATGTTTGGTTGAATTTAGACACTGGTTTCAAAGGATGACAGAGGCAGTCGGAGAGCTAGCAAAACTGTATATATTCTGTCTACATAAATATGAAATAATAAAATCAAGCAAAGGATCTTAAAAATATTTCACTGGATGAGATCTTAAATGATAATTTCTGAAATATGTTTTACCAAAAAATGATTTGATTGACACCTTTCCTTTACCTGTCCAAAGTTGTCAGAGATGGTCTTGTTGCCAACAGCTTTCATTGTGTTAGTGCTTCTGCTGTTTCTCTTAAAAAGTGGTGTAGTCTTTTTAATTATTTATAAATTATAAAATAGTAACAGCTTAATAAAGAACATACTTAAAATTTATTATAACTGAATTTGTAGGCTGAGCAGTTATATAGTAGATGATCTTATTAATATGCGTATACATATGCTACTACTTACCACTCCCTTTTAGAAACAGAGGGTGAATAAGAGAAGTGCTTATTTTGCTAAACAACAGGAAAATGTAGAAGAAAATGACATTTTTCATTTCATTGCAAACAATGAAGTGTAAAATAGAACAACTGCAAAGTCATCATCTGCAATTTTCAGCTCTTCAGGATGTTATTGTTTGCCAGATTTTTGAAAGGCTTCACTGCAGTAGCTGTGGGGCTTTTTTCTAAGTTTGGCCATAAGTATTATGGTAGGAGTAATGATATACTGAGTTCTATTGAAAATCATGTTGGTGCAGAACAATTGAGTGAAAAAATTTGGCGCTGAGCCCCTTAGAATAACAAATCATACGTTGCCAAGCTCATGGTTATAGTTTATAGCACATGACCGTGCTCTAATTCAAAAAAATTGTATAGTGGTCAGGAATACAAGCAAGCATTTAATCATGTCATTCATCTTAGATATACCCTGAGGGGGAAAAAAAATCCCTAAGGCTAACTTTTTGATAATATCCAAATATTACTATAGAATATCATAAAAATAAATATGAATTCTGAAATATTATTAGTTAATGCATAAAATTTTTATTCTCTTTATTTTTTTTAATTTTTTTTAATTTAAAAAGAGGTAAAAAATAAAAAGCAGGTAAGAAAACAAGTTATCTAAATTAAATAAGGAATAATGTCTTAAAAAACAGGAAAGCAATTACTTAAAAAAAAAAAAAACAACCTGCAATTACTTTCTTAAGTCATTTCATAAATATAAAAAATTCATTTTTTTCTGTGTAAGATTTTTCATGCATTAAATGTAGGCCCTTTAACATTTGGAAATTGCACAACATAAATGTTCTTTAACACTTATTCCCTAAGTAAATTTTCTTCTCATACTGTCTACCTAATCATCAATGATTGCAATTATTTCCCTTTTATCTGTGTTTAATCAGTTCCTTCACACATTGAATATGAATGCAGTTCTGATCTCCTTCCTTTATTTTGCTCCCCCTCTCAAAGCACAGACAAGGACAACATGGATGAAAAGGTACTGAATAATTTCTGTTTAGGATAGAGAAGATGTGACTTAGAGAAGATATGAGAGATCTAAAAATCTAGACTAGCTTAGTGAAAATCATTAGGAATAACTACTTCACTCTCTTTCTCATAATAAAAGAATCAGAGACATCCATTGAAGTTAGATTACAGGCTCAGAGCAAATACAAGGGATTTTGTGTTTAATTAAATTTGTAACTCATTGCCACGGGATCTTGTGGATGCCAATTTAGGTGTTCAAATAACTAAGTGCTGCATGCTATCTGCTTTTTTTATTTTTTGTTTCTCCCATCTCCCACATTTTTGGGGGTTATTTTACTTTATTTTATTTTATTTTATTTTATTTTATTTTATTTTATTTTATTTTATCTTATTTTTCCTTGCTAAAAAGGTATTGTGTTGCTCCTTTGAAAGGGCAGTGTGAATATAAGATGATACATTTTGAAAAGAATTTGTGTCTTCCACTAAGTATAATAAAAAAATACCTAGAGGAGGGGTGAAAAATAGCTTTAAAATATTAGAATAAAGTGGTCTGGGAAATAAAATTACTATTGTGTTACATCAATAGCTGCTGTTTGATTGGATAGATACAATCACAAGGACAATTGTATGGGTACCAGGCATCTTTTTTAGTGTGAATATACTGCATAAGAGTGTGGCAAACCGTAACAACTTAGAAGCAGTATAATAGATCATATTAATGATTAATGTCCAGTTGATTGTGTCAGTTGGACTGAACAGGTGTTGGTCAGTGGGTAATAAAGATACATGATAGAGAATTTGATGTAAGATGGGATATGAAAGAAATCTAAAAATTTTTGCTAGCTTAAATTATAAGGAAACAAATAATTCAGTCTTTTTCTCTCAATAAAATACTCAAAGACATGTGGTAATCAATCTTCTTTGGCAAGGATGTGATCCTGAAAGATCACTCACACACTCCGGTGTGTGGCTTGGTATTGGGAAGTGGCCTACTGTTTGTGATTCTGTGGTGTTCTTAGTATGATCATCATTACCTTTTGCGTGCACACTGTCAGTGCAAGATAGGCCAAACCAAAGTAGATGCATGATCAGGTTACTGCATTCTGATATCATTATTGAAGTTTGTCTAATCAGCAGCCGTTTGATTTCAGTAATCTAGTAATATAATCTATCCTGCTTGAGGTAACAGAAGAGAAACAGTTCTATGAAAGGTAGTTAGTACAGATAAACTAGACTCAGGGCTAATTAAATAGTGAACTGATCTTCAAACACAATGCCTCCAGAGCCAGAGAATCTTGCAAGGTTTTCTTTCACTTTCTTTCCTTTCTGGTTCCTTTCTGAACCAGAGAGATGCTAACTTAAAGCTATAATAAGCTTTTCAGCCCTGTCAGCAGGTTTAAGACCATGGCAAGGTTAGCCTGCCTAGACCTCCGCCAAACACCTATCTTGGCTCCCTCTGTTTGGAATTTGCTAATTTAAATAAATAAATAAAAGCCAGTACAACAAAAACACTTTCCATGCATTTCATTATCAGTTGTCAGTTGTCGAAGTGCACAAAATTGATTGTGTATTTTTTAAGTTCAATACACCTGATGATTTATCTTTCAATGTGGTGCTTGAAATGATTTATTAGTACTTAAACAAAATTGCAAAGGAATTTCATAACTTGCTTTTCTGTCCAAAATGAATGGAAAAGAAGACAAGAAATATTTACTTGTGTGATTACTTCAGGTTTGCAAGCAACATATTGCCACATTGATAAGAGTCTTCTGCTACATCAGAATGACACCCCAATGGTAAAAAAAGAGAGCCTGTTACACTGCTTTGTAAACAGCTCTATGCAATCATTTTGTGCTTAGATTTGGGAACTAGTATAGACAGTGCCACAAACCAACTGGCCTGTGGTGAAAAGCTATGATGTCTTGATTTTCTCCTTATCCAGAATCAAATGAAATCACATGAAAATATGGCTGATTTTAGCCACTGTTGAAAGAAGCCTGAAACGGAAAAGATAAAGGTGGATGTGTTCACAATCACGCATTAAAGGAGATGTATGCTATTGACATGCCTTTAAGTAGGATGCATGACACTGAAAATATAGCTTTTGCAATCTACTCCTGCTGCTTTAGGCTGTTGACTGAATTAGAAAGATCATTCTTATTCTTTTAGTAGTTTGATTCCATGCTATCAATATTAATCCAATTACAATCATCTTTTCTTACACAAAGATGAATTTAGAATAATAAGAGAGAATGTATTCGGTATTAATGTATGCTTACAGAAAACCATGGTATCCATCAGGCCAAGAAAAATACATAGACTAAGGATATAATATTGAATGCTAAGCATGGTTGAGTAATGTGTCTCTCTATTTTTTTTTTTAATCAATGCATAACCAAAAAATTGCAGTGTTATGATTAATCATTCTAATTTAGGAACTGTTAATTTAGATGGTCAAGACACCTCATAATTTTTGTTAATATATTAAATGGGGCCAGGTTTTCACCTTCTGAACATCAATTTTAAAAGATGTCCTTGGGAAAATTGAAGGTCCTACTACCTAAACCAAACATTAATTCCGATATTGACCCACAATGAAGAAGTGTGTTAATAATCTGGTACTCATTTAATTTTAATGACTGTCTAAACAAATACCTGTACAAGTAAATTACCTTTCGAAAAAATTAGTTAGACAAAGTCTTCATGGACACTTAATTTCTCACACTCTCTGCAGAGAATAATGTATTCACAGAATCCCATAGACCTGAGCGTAATTGAAAGCTGAATTAATATGAGTTAGCTTTGAAAATACTTCTAAGACAGAAATAATTCCAAAAATCACTTATGGATGGCTTGAGACATCCTAGAAATATTTTTTATCAATTTGAAGATCTCTGGATGAGGGATGATTTTATGTGATTTTCAATCACTAGTTAAATTCATAAATATACTGTTATATACTGTATAATGCTTTTTTGTTTGTTTGCTTGTTTGTTTGTGACACATTAATAAAATAAGTTTCCAAGGAAGGAGAGTCTGACCAGTTATTATATGCAGAGCTTACTTACCTGCTATGGGTTATTTCAACAACCTTTTCAATACTTAAATAATCAGTGCTCCTTTTATCTTATCTTGGGTCATCTCTTCATTTTAAAGAATGTGTTTTTCTGCTTTTGTTGCTTTTGGAAGCTGGATCTTCTCCTTTCTTCTCTCCCTCATTAGTTGGTAGGGGTGACCATTAAAAGTTCCAATTGAGTGTCCTGCTACTGTTTAATTATTGTTGAAACCTCTCGTGAGAAGGAAAAGCCTTTAGGGGATTCTCATATGCACAGCTCAGTAATCCTAATCAATCTAATTAAATTTCTGTGAAACAAGCATTTTAAAAAGACTTCTAGAGGTCCAGTAAGTTTGGTTTATTGTTCAGTATTACAGACTTTATGTTAAATCTGGGAAGGTTTCTCTCATGCTACAATTAATTATGCATTAGATTTGAATGAAAGTCTTAGCAGAAAACCACTGCAGTAGCACAGCAGCGCATACTTTCCTTTTCAGGATATGCTTGCTGCTGTAGTTTCCTGCCCCCTAAATGGCCAAACTGCTTAAATTACATGATTCTTGTAAATGTCAGCAGATTATTTTCACAGGTAGATGAAGTCCTAATGCTAACAGAAAGCAAAGTGGAGGAAATTGCTATATACACCTCTGTCTTTATAACATAAATGTCTGAACTTGCAGTTCAACAGTCTTGGTAACCACTCATTTTGCTGTAGATTGCAGACTTGACAGTTTCTTAAAAGAATAAAACTTTCATCTGGATCCCAAAATGCTGTTTCAGCTGAGATCTACTGTCTATGTATTACAGTCACAGTGTACACTTTTATCACTCGATCACCATTTCATGTTTTCTTAAAGGAATGCATTCATCTCTAAAAAGCTGTTCTTAAACACGTCTTGAAAAAATATAGCTAATGTCTATGTTGCATATGCAAAGTAGGAATCTTAAGTTCTTTTGCTTTCAGGACAGAGACACAGATTAATGTCACAGAGTTCTTGGCTACATCCCTATATAATCTCATTATTCACATTCCACCATGATTGCTGAGACAGAAAATTTGTATTCCTCGAAACATAAATCTCTCAAAATGATTTATTCAGCTGTATAGTAAGTTGGTAGTCTTTGTATCTGTTTTCTTAGTGTACCATTTAATCCTCGTATTACCTAGCTGAGTACACTGTCCTGCATTTAGGCTGATAAGTATCAAAGGGTAATTCAGGATGGAAGGGATCTCAGGAGGTTTTTAGTCCAACCTCTGGTTCACAGGAGCATCATCTCTGTAGCCAGGCCACATTGTTCAGAACATTTTCCAGTCAGATCTTGAAAATCTTCATTGACAGCACATGCAGAGTGTCTCTGGGCAACCTGCTCCATTTCTTGAGATTGTCAATCTATTTTTTGAATGCTGGAAAACTGGACATAGCATTGCATGTGAAGTCTAACAATTGCTGGTTGGAGGGGGAAAAAAGGACCTCATTGCTTCTCATGGGTAACTGAAAAAGACACCAGCGAGGAAAGGTCTATGGGTACAATCCTGCAGTATTCCCTTTGTTACCAGCCTCCAAGTTGAGGGCAATGCACCAACTATGACCTTGAGAGCTCCAGCACCCAACTAGCTTTTTAATCATTTAGTTTTCCATTCATTGAAACTATAAGCCCCCCAGCTTACATATCAGAACATTGTGGAAGACAGTGTTGAACACCTTGCTGAAGTTGAAATAATAATGTTATCTGCTCTCTCCTCACCCACACATCTAATCATTTTATCATGCAACCAAGTTCATCAGGTATGGTTTACCCATGATCAATCCATATTGACAGTTTCCAGTTCCCTTCTGCCTCAGATGGTCAGAAATATGCTCCAGGAAGAATCACTATATGTTCTTTTCCAGGATCAGAAATGATGTTGAGTGACCTGTGGTTCCCCAGATCATCCATCTTAGAAAATAAGTGCCCCCTCTAGTCCCTGTTTAGAATTGTAGTTGGCTGCAGTCCGGGACTGGCTTAGACACTGGACACCAGCCAAACCAAGAGGTGGCATCAAATGCCCTCCTGTGACTGTTCTGGGCTGTTCCAGGAGTGTCTGAGAAATCCCAACTTGGGGCATTGTCTGGACACGTTCTTTATACATAAGGGCTTGTCCCTTTGTTTGAAGATGATTTGGGTCATTTTTCTATTCTTATTAGATGGTCTGTGATAAATTGCTATACTTGTGTGAACTGTCTCACGGTATCAAAACTGTCTCAATTATGTTGCAGTTTTGTGACTTCACATAAAATTCCAGTTTCTCCTTGTTTCTCCAGCTATACTTACTCACAGCGCATAAAATTGATATTGCCTTAAAAACAAAGCTTCTCAGTTAATACATGTTTATATATATTTTAAAAGGAAACAGTATAATTGCCTGTACCTTGCCCTATGACCTTTTAGTGTTTACAAACTTAATCTGATTTCCTGACACTAGAAAGTTAAGGGACTGCATTTACAACAAGAGAATTATTCAGTGTTAGCAGTAACCAGGAGGTGAATCAACAAAGCACAATTCAACTAGCATGAGTAAAGAGATCTACCCACTCCAAAGATGCATTTATGTACCTTCCCATGAGCCTTCACATTAATTTAAAGCACCTCTAAAGGTTTGAGGATGCAACCAATGTGGAATTCTCCTAACAAAGATCAACTTCTATGTTAGGTCCTGGAGCATGTCCAAAGAAAGGCAATGAAGCTGATGAGGGGTCTGGAACACAAGTCTTACGAGAAGCAGCTTAGAGATCTGGGATTTTTTAGTCTGGAGAAGAGGAGGCTCAGGAGAGACGTTATCACTCTCTACAACTACCTGAAAGAAGGCTGTGGACATATGGGAGTTGGCCTCTTATTCTGCACAACTAGCAATAGGCCTAGAGGGATTGGCCTCATGTTGCTCCAGGGGAGATTCAGACTGGACATTAGGAAAAATTTCTTCTCCAAAAAGTGGTCAGATGCTGAAATGGACTGCCTAGAGTGGTGGTTGAGTTACCATTCCTGAAGGTGTTCAAGAAACATTTAGATGTACGAAGAGGCATGGCTCAGTGGGGAGATATTGGTGATAGGTTTCCTTCTGGAATGTCCTTGGTTCTCAGCCTTCCTTTCTCATGCTGTTTATCTTGCTCCATAGCTTCTGCTCTGAATATACTTTATTTTACTCCCACAGCCTATTTTCTTTGAATTGTTATCATCTTCTATTTAAAAAAAGACATATATATCAATTATGTCAAATATATATATTCATGAAGAATAGTTTGAAAAAATATCCTGAACATTTCGTACACTCTTCTGGACTGTAAGCTCTACTCCAGACTCCATCATTGTAATGTATTAAGTGTTGGGATACAAGAAAAGAGGGATAAAAACGTAACAGTTTTAAAATAAATATTTTAAAATTTGTTTTCTAAGTTTATATGAAAATAAGTTGTTGTTTTAAAATGTCTGGAGGCTCAGAAATCTGTATGAGGCCAAATTTAAATTGCTGAATACTTCTACAATGACAACAAAACTAAAGTTCATTGTTGCATGCATTGGCAAAATCATGCCAGAGTATTAGTTTTTAGTAAAGACAGCTAGAGGATTGAAGAGAAGAAAAGCTGACATCCAGGATGATGATGTTTTCTCCAAGAATAAAAACATTATTTCCACAAATGCAAACTTAGTTTTGAAGAAGCCTTATTGAAGGTTAAAATAGTAAATAAAAGTGAATCAAGGGAGTATGCTCTGCAGCAGTTGTTTTCCATATAAAGGGATAAACAGAGAAAGTTTATGATATTTACAATGATGGGAAAAAAAATCCAAAGCAACATAAGCTTGGCATTTGCAGGCAAAACTATATTGGTGGGGGGTGAATTTCACATGAAGAAACCTAGTGACATATTCAATATGACAAATGGCAATATTATTCACCTTAAAAAAATATATAGGCACTAAGTTTGGGTAATTTGGAAAATTTGGATTGCAAAACATGTATTAAATTTATATCTTCTCTCTTCCCTCTTTTTCTCACTTCCATTCTCAGTTAGGTGCCTCTTTCATAGTTTTTAATGAAATCTCCTTAGTTAAACTTAGAAATTAAAAATAAAACTTGGATTTTAGAGCTAAACTTCCTAGTGTGAATCATATTCCTATTATTCCAGTGAGGATTGATTTCTATTAAAATTCCATCCCAATTTTATTCTTTGTAATGAGCTTAAAATAGCTGCCAGCTTGCAGTGCAGGAATTAATGATAATTAAATGTAACACAAAATGTATTTCCATATTTTGTATTGCTTAAATGATTTCATCTCATACGTAGTATGATTCTTTTTAGAGATGACTACTTCTATTTAATCTCTTTCCCAATTTTAATTTGAATTTCATATTGTTCCTGACTGTTTAATGAATATTTTGGGAGATGGCCATAGTGTTGTTAATTATACTGGAGACTGAGTATAATTAATTCTTCTGGACCCAAAGTCAGCTAGTTAATCGATTTCTGATGAAACTGAAGATTAAACACAGATACTTTGCTTCTTCCTTCATTCATTTAAATTCTTCCTTCTCTGAATTCAATCAGATTACTTTGGGAAGTCATTGCTAGCAAATCAATTTGTGGACCCACTCTGGATACTATCCGGATTTGAAGAGATCCACTCAGATCAGTCAACTTCCTGCTTATTTTTTAAGAAATTATTTTTAATGAAAATGCTTTAGCTCTTTTGAGTAGGTTTACCAGCAATATTTTTAATTCATATTTAAATGACTTTTAACCACTTATGACCAATAACTTCATTATCCAAACACAGGATGGAAAGGAATTTTCAATGAGTTCTCTGAAGACCAGACAAATCACACAGCAAAGGAGCTGTGGTGGTGTGGAAGACAATTGTTCGTATTAGTGAGGCATTAACTCATGTAGCTAAATTTGATTTTAAGAAATGGTTTCAAAAGGCTTAGATGAAAAAGAGAAAAATGCATTAGTATACCCAGGAGTTCCTGTCACTTTGTACTTTTTTTTAAGTGCTATAAATAATGGTATATTTTAATTTTTTTATATCAGGATAAGCTCTAAAGACTGTAAGGAGATAATAAAAGAAAAAGGGGGCAAGGAAAAAATTAAAAAGAATAGGAGGAAGACTTTCTTCTAATCAGTGAGAAAAAAAAAAGCATTTTGGTACTTTAATTGGACAACAATCTCTCAATGGGACAATTGGATTTAAGAAATATTAATTAAAGATTAGAGGGTTGTGGATGTTGTTTTCTTAAATTTTATTTCAATATATTTTCTTTTTCTTAATAGCAGTAATGGTAAAGTGGTAGGGAAATTTAAAAGAATCATTAGATATATGTTTAATTATCATAGAAATTTGTGTGACCAAAAATATAGCAGCATTCCTGATATTTTTGAAGTTTACAAAAATTATATCTGTTCTAATAATTTTTCTCAGGAATTACGATAGTTTTATTCCAACACTTAAGGTAATATTAAGAACAGAAAATTTAGACAGGGAAGACTAGCCAGAATACTTTATAATACATGTGGGTTTTTTTGTTTTTTTCCTTTTCAATTGGCAAAAATTTATCTTCATATTTGTGTCTCCTGTGAAGATAATAAGAATCAGAGAGTCAGACTTTAAGTTTTTGTAAACTAACATTTGCATTTGTGACATTTAAACTTACAAATTCAGAAGTGTGAATTTCAGTGATGCTCTCATTTTGTAGATACTCTCACATTATCCAGCTATATATAGACAGATAATTACATATGTATACTTACTGGATACAAGGTGAAGAGTATGCTACAGTACTAACATTTTTCCCTTCTTTTCCCAATTTACAGTTCCCTCCCCATCTAGTGTTTTATGTTAATGTTTGTATAGCTGGATACCTTACCTCAAATGATCATCAAACAAAATTACTGAATCTTATACTGCAGAAGTGTCCAATTAGTATTCAGTGGAATAGAGTGTTTTTTTCTATTTCTTTGTTTGGCTTTTAACATTTATTTACCTAGACAAACTACATGGTAATAATAGGAGGATCTGCTGCCTTGCAGGTGCTCCCTTTTTAATGAAAGAAGCATATACAATGAGAGTACTTACATAATCAAAACTGATTTTCTATTTCATGAGGAAAATATCAACAAATAATTACTAGTTGTTTATTTACACTTAAGAAGAACATAACAAATCACCATTAAATCTAGTAAATATAATCAAAGGGTACTGGAAAACACAATGCAGTAAATTGCCCCAGTATAGGCTGCAAAGAACAGCTCTATATCCTGGCACTAAATCTATGCAGTGCTGCATTCCCTTGATTTATCTTTCTAAATACAATTATAGTTATGTTGATAATGATGATGATGATAGTGGTGATAACAGTAACAGCTGGTGTGGTACAAGTTACTGCAAGCAAAATTAGTTTCATTCATTTAAAAAGTAATCTGATCCATCAAACTGCTGGATATTGCTGAATGAAGTTATTGATTACAGTATGTGCCAAAAGACTAAAACAAAACCATTGCAAAATTTTATGCTGAAAATGCTGAGAATAGCTTCACGTATTTTAGATTTTTGTCTTGCCTATAGCCAGATTTTGTCACATTCAAGGACAATGCTATGAGGATGGAATTTTTGCATTATGCCTCTTATTTTTCCCTATTAGTGTATTCTTTTTTTACAGAAAGTCATCAATCTTCTAAACATCATATTATAATGTATTGTCTGTTTTATTTTCCTGTAAATAAATTATTATTTATAATAATACATAACATAATATGTATAATAATATATAACACACTTTAGTGAGTGTGTTATGCTAATAATATTTGTATTTCATATGAAAGACTAACCTTTCAATATTTTTGCCCTAATAGCCAACATTTCCATACATTTCCAACATCTGATTGGCTTCAAATATGCATAAAAATATTATGATCACACTTTCTCACACAAAACTACACTTCGCTACCAAAATGACACTTTGAATAAGGAAAACAAAACAAAACAAATAAAAAATATAGACATTTTCTGAAAAATAAATTAGTTATAAAAAAAAAAAAAGAGACCAGATCTCAAGTCTGGTTTCATAGACTTCGTGATTTCTCTGTGCTATATGCATCAATGAAAACTTTTCTTAAAAAAAATTATAAAAAGTCAAAGCACAAAAATAACAGGATTACTAGTAGTACTGATATTAATAGTTAATAATAGTTTCATTTTCTTAAAATTTACCAGTACTTGATATTCATTTTTAGCCTTGTAGCAGTTTTCCCTGCACTTAGTTCTTCAGCAAAATTGCTCCATTCCCATAGAGCTGTAGAATCATAGAATTGCTTGAGTTGGAAGGGCCCCTTAAAGGTCACCTTTTCCAACTCTTCTTCAATGGACAGGAACACCTACAGCTAGATCAGGTAGATCAGAGTCCCATCCAGCCTAACCTTGAGTGTGACCTGTGGACATGATGCCTCCTGTAGCTGGAGGAAGAAGGCTTCATCAACAGGCTCTACCTGATCAGTAGGCCTATAGTAAACCCAAGGCACAAGGCTCCCTTTGTTGCCTCTGTCTCTGTCACCAATAGGTTTTCGACTTTCTCATGGCCATTCTCTGGGTACAGCTCTTCACATTCTATTCCATCACTGATGTAGATGGCAATGCCTCCTCCCTTCCTTCCCTGCCTGTCCATTCTGTACAGCTTGTAGCCATCAATTGCCACATTCCAGTTGTGGGAATCATCCCACCAGGTTTTGGTGACAACAACAGCATTATTGTTTTCCAGTACCTTAGGGTCCTTCAACTCTGCCTGTTTGTTTCCTAAGCTGCATGATTAGGAGGCGCAGAGGCACCTCAGCGGGGCAACTGGTCTTGTCACCTTCTTGGAGGATGACTCTTTAATTCCTTTGAAGCATGTGTCTTTAGTCTGCCTGTTGCCTTCATCATCATCATAAGATGCAGCAGGTTGAGGGTCCCCCTGGCACCTTGTTCCTCTAACTTAGCTATGCTACCCCCAGCCTTGTCATGGGACAGGCTTGCTATCACCTCCTTCTCCCTTCAAACTTAGTTTAAAGCCCTGTCAATGAGCCTAGAAAGCTACTGGGACAGAATTCTTTTTCCCCTTTCCCTAAAATTATTTTTTTTTGTGAGATTTCTCATTTGTCTGATAGAGATTGACGTCATTTCAAAGATTAAGGTTTCTTATGCAAAGACTTTTTCACTGAAAGGTTAAGCTGAAGAAGGAGCATGATTCCATGTTATAAGTAAGCTCCTCACTTCAAAGGGAATAAATTGCCTAGAGATCCAATACCTTCTCACAAAATTACTCATGGGTTTAAACTATCACTGACCAGAAACTCAGAAACAGTTCTAAAGGAATAATGTTGAACTCCATGATCCCAGCCTCACTTAACCAGAGAGTTTCTTGATTGCTCTTATTCTTTGAGTCTCTTCTTACTTTCAGCATCTGTTTCAGCACACATCCCAGTTTCATGGAAAGTCTCACTAAAAGATCATATTATAGATTGGAGAAGAGAGCACTGTCCTGGAGGGAGTTATCTCTCCAGACTGAACTTCACTGTGAGTTAGCTAGTGATTACAGCAAAGCTCATAATTCATTGCTTAAAAGAATACTGTAAAAATCTTTTCCAAGCTCTGGATCACAGTGGTTTAAAGATAGTTGTACTCAATGCAGAGAAAGTTCAGACTAGCCCTTACTTTTCCTGTTCATTCGCTGTAGATGGCCTTCTTATTAGGATGTGATTTTTTTTTTTGAGGAAAAAACTCTTTCTGCTCATTTCAAAGTCTGGTAGTGCTTAGGACTGCCCAATCCAACTGCCTTCCTGCAGAAAAAAAAAAAAAACAAAACCAAAAACCACCAATGTATAAAGTAAAGTTGCATTTCACTATGGACCACATTTACAAGCCAACATACACTTGCTAATGAAACTTTTTTTTTATTTTAATAATGAAAGACAGACTTAATCTGAATATATTTTAAAACTAGCTCTTATTCAAAAAGTGTCATGTTGAAGAGATCATGGTCATATCATACAGAAAACATATCAAAAATTATTTCCCATCCCAATCAAATTGCTAAGATAATTTTCGAGGGAAAGTGTGATGATGCTGTATAAAGGAAGCTATTTCAATGTATTTGAATATTTAGATTTAATTTTTGAGGATAAATATTGAACACCTGATGCTTCACAAAATTAATTGTCTGATGCTGAATAGACCAGCTAATATCATTATGGAAATATTCTGAGTGTAATACTTGCAATTGCCATGCATGTTGCAACAAAGCAGTGTAGTGGGAACTCTTATTTGCCATGGCAACCATTAATTGGATATCCAGAAGGTGGCGTTTTGCTTTAAATAAATCTGGCTGGGTCAGCAATCGAATGTTTCAAATAAAAGATTTATATTTTACACATTTTTTCACACTTTTTCTAGTTTTTGAATTATTTTTTCTTCATATCTATGTGTTTCTCAGAAAGGAATGGGATAAAATTGAACGGAACCCTGGGACATAATGTTTTATGATTATTTTTGTGAATGTACATTTTGTATTTCTAAGTCTGACAAATAAAAGCTGATTGTAATTGCACTTGTGTTCCTGCCATGTGTTCTCGGGCATCTTTCTCTGTTATTTCTTCCTCATGTGGCTATTATTTTGGATGAAATAGCTGTTTTGCATAAATCATTTCCATAAAAATGTATAGTTCTTTTTTGGTTTACAGATAGTTTTACATTGGAGAAAGTCTTTATATGTATCAGACTTGGATTCTGATTGAAACATATTGAAATGAATATATGCAAAATTAGCTTCCAAATAAATTAATGCTAAGCAAATACCCAGGGAGAAATTAATAACATTTCAAGACAATAGATATTTCCGTCAGAAAAGTGTGAAGAGAAACAAAAAGACCCTATAATGAGTCATAGATTCCATAGCAATGCCATATCCAGTAGTAACTTTTTTAGAACAAACCTAACTACTCTTTCGCTGCGCACCATGGTCTCAAATTTCTGGTCGCAAATGCTGTCAAAGAGACAGATGCAACTTGAAGGTACTTATGAATATGGTTAATTTTATGAAAGTGACTAACTGCATAAGTCAAGGAAGATGAAGTTCTTATTTTCCTGATTTATCTGTGGATACTTCTTATGAAGTTAACAAAGCAATGTTTATATTCTCTCATAATGCATCAGTATTTTCCTTGTTTGGGAAAGCTTCTATACTCAATACAGGGCAGAATTCCTTAATGCTATCTAATGAAGATATTGATGCCTCAGAATTATGCCCACAAAACTTCAAACTGGAGTGCAACATAAGACTGAATGCCTAGGGTTGTTGTTGCACACAGAGCTGAACCCAGACCCAGAGCAGATTTCAGAGCTGGCTATGTGTGAAGCACTACCTACTTTTCGTGGAAGAATGCATGAACACTACAGGTTGGGGAAGACTCATCTCTCATATACCATAGCCCTGAATAATTTTCTGAAGCATCCCTGTCACCTGAAATATCTATTTTAAAGATGTGGTCATGGATTTTGTGTTGTTTTTTTTTGCTTGTTTGCTTTGTTGTTTTGGCTTTCTATTTTGCTTTTTAAGTAAAAATATTGTGACTCAATTTTTAAATATAATAATTATGTACATAGGTTCTTGAACCCTTGCTTACCTGATAGAAATATGCAAAGGAGTTAGCATATAATCATATATTCTTGTTTAGAGTCCAACCTTCTTGTGGAAAACACATCACTGCATTCCAACCAATAGATTGCTATGTAAAAGTTACATTCCCTTCTTCTTCTGCACATATAGTACAATCTTCATGCAGTGCAGCTCATAAGCCTGTTACATATCAGTATCTATGAATGTCTTTTGCACTGAGCTTCTCTGGAAGATGCAGTGAAATTTGCAGTTAGCATTTGATGTCTTTATTACTAGTTCTTAATGTTTCTTTGGAGTAAAATTCTAACAAATATTTGAATAAATATGAATTTATGTGGTCTCCAGATTCTTTCCAGACTTGACTATACTATACTTTCATATTGAGGAAAATTTCCTTTATTTCTATGAATGTTGGCTGAAAATATAATGTCTTTTTTTTTCACAGATGATTACTGGCTTCCATATTAAGTAAAATGCTTAAGTGAATTTAGTCTTGCTGTCCCAGAAACTGTTCACGACAGCTTTGTTCTAAACATAATGATTGTATATTAATTTTAATTGAGGTCATCACTAAGATGCACTGAGCTGAAGTGCTGGTGCACAGCTATAACAGTTCAAAAGTCATGATGTTTATCCATTTTTATGATATGCTGTTATGCAAGCAGTCTATCAACATAAGCACAACCTTCTAAATTGCTTTGTTACATTAACTCTGAGTTATCCCTTTTTGTCCATAATATAAAAAATAATAGAATCAGAATCATAGAATGGCTTAAATAGCCTGAAGTTTGGTCACCTGAAGTTCAGAGTTCTGACTCCACCTGTTGCCAGGCCCACATTCCTAAGAGATTATGAACTCAACCAGGGCATGGTCGCTGCGGCCCAGACTGCCTCTGATCTCACTGTCCTTATCAGTCTTCTCTGTATCAGTGAGCACCAGGTCCAGAAATGCTTCACCTTAAGGAATTATATCAAAGGAGTGACTAGAACTGTAAAAAGGAATTTAGTGACAAATGAAATAAAATTTCATAAGACCACTTTCAGTTCTTGGAACAAATACTTTGTTTGTATTCTATCACAATTACTATTTCATGAGAGATTTTGCATGCTTTAATATATAGATATTTTTTCATGGAGGTGTCCTACTACTACCTCCAGGCTTTGTTTAGCTATGTATTCAGGGATTTAAATACGGGACACAATCTCCATTATACCAGATACTGAGCAAGTAACAATTCAAAATTAGTATAATGTTGATTGCCTAGCTTACATATAAAAAATGAGATTAGCAACAAGAGGTCAGCATATTTGTGCTAATACATGCCAAAGGGTGCCAGTGCTCAGTTTACCAATGCCATTAAAAAATATGACATAATTTTTTGTTTTTATTTGGACTGAACACTATCATATGATTTAATAACATGATACAATTTAAGCCAATTAATTATTTTAGAGAGGCCTCCTGTATAAACCAAAAGTTCTCCTAATCTCTTGCTTTGTGCTTCATTTTCAAAGATTTCAGGTAGGTTGCAGGCATATTTTCTTTCATTCCTATGTGCATATTAATATTTGAATACTACTTTGGTGTGGAAAAAAAGAGGGGGGGGGAAAGGTGTTCTTTTTATTTGTTTTGTTGTTTGTTTGTTTGTTTGTTTCTAAGCTAAAAGGCTTCCAAGTTATTAATAATTTCTTTTTCTGTGTGAACTGCATAATCTCTTTGGGGGTTATAGCTGCCATCTAGGCAGCAATCATTTCACAGAATGTGACATTCCTTTTTTAGAATTCAGTTATGTTTTCTCTCATATCAGACAACATTAAATGATGATATGAATTTTGGTCTTTTGACATCAGTAATAGTTAAAATTCATGGCAGATGACTTCTTAGATGACAGAGTGGAGAAAAATCCTTTTACAATCCATGAAGATAATGACTGACATCAGAATGATTCAACAATGTCTATTACAGTGGAAATATTTTCATTTATAATATTTTATTCATTTAACTTCTGCATAAAGAGACTCTCAAGTGTTTAGTTGTGCATTCATTAACTTTAAAAAATGGAAGTTCTTGTGACACTTAAGTTGATGACCGGTTTTCTTCACTTGGGTGACACTCAAAATCCTCATCCTTCTTACTCCTTGCCTTGGCTGCCAATCTCATGAGTTTCCTGTACCTTAATTATGCTTGCAATGACTGGGACATTTGTACTAATTGTCTCTCTTTTATCCGGTATATTTAATGTTGCTGACCTTTCAGTACACTGTCTAGTAGAAGTTGAAATATAATGAATGCTAGAGTTCCTGGAGAGTTAGATAAAACAAGTGATAGAAAAGATAGTATGGGAATAAGTAAATATGCCTCAATGGTGGATGAGGGTGAGCAAGATTACTTAAAATTGAATTGCTGATATCTCTTTGCATTTCCATTTATTGTTGAGGAAGTAGTACAGAACTACTGGTAAAGATAAGTGCACTTTTTTGTTGTTTGGTTTTCTTCCTTTTTTTTCCCATTTTTTAATTTATCCCTGCCTACAAATTATCAAAGTTGCTTTTTGATACAGATCTTGCTACAGTCATCAATGCCTACTTTATTTCTAAGTTAATGACTCACATTGGATGAATCTTAATTTTTACAGAAAACATAGTTGTTCAAATTCAGAAAGGTAGGCAATTAACTGCTATATATTATTAAGGGAATTGTAATCTTTCATTCACAATAAAATAAACTGGTTTCTACGTAGCTTTTACACCTTATTTTTGACCCTGTTATTTGCATAAAGTGCTAGTAAAGTTAAGATCATAAAAACTGCTTTTTAAAATGTAATCCTTTTAAAAAAATTTAAGTAGCATCTGAGAAACTAGGTAATCTGAAGAGGGGACTAAAGAAAGATATACAAGTTCTTTTTCTTCCTCATTGGTATGTACAGAAAGCATCCAACTTAAATTATCAGGAATACCTGCAGGCTTCACTAGACTTCTTGCTAGTAACAATATTTATATTGCAAAATATCTATGACCATTAAATGGCATCATATTCTATTTCAGTAAATACTGCACAGTTCAGATGTACTAAAGAATATTTTGTGTTGGAAGGAACTCACGAGGATTATTGAGTCTTAGTTCTGACCCCATAGTGGATCACTCAAAATTCAAACACTATGTCTGACAGCACTGTCCAAATGCTTCTTGAACTACAGCAAATTGGGGTTGTAACCACTGCCATGGGAAGCCTATTCTAGAACCCACTGCCGTCTTGTGAAGAACCTCTTTGTAACATCAGTCTGATCCTCCTCTGACACAGCTTCATGCCAGTCCCTCATATTCTGTTGCTGTCACCAGAGATCCGACATTAGCATTCTCCCTCTGCTTCTCTTGTGAGAAAGCTGTAACATGAGGCCTGTCCTCGGTCTCCTCTTCTCTAGGTTGAATGAATCTCAGTCGCTCCTCATATACCTTCCTCTCTAAACCCTTCACTGCCCTCATAGCCCACCTTTGTATGCTAAGGAAAAAAAAATACTATCATTTTAAAAAGCTTTGTAATTGTAAGTGGTGTGAAGTTTACATAAAAGGAAGTGGGAGGGTTTCTTGAAAACTCACACATTCATAGTTGATTGTGCTTTAGCAAGAAGTTTGGGTGGATGATCTCTTTATGTCCATTCTGCCCCTATAATCCTATGAATCTGTGTTTGAGATGACAAATAATACTCTAGATACATTGCTTGAGGAAACATCAGAAAATGCTATTTAGTAGAAATTCATCATCTGCTTCTTTTTTCTTTCATGGCTTCATTTTTACAAAAATACTCACAGGTCTTTATTCTTTTTTGTTATCAGATACTATGGAAGACCACATTTTTTTCATTTGGTAAGCTAAATCACCTGCCAAACTTTGGTTTACAGTCAAATTGTTGCTTTTACACAGAAGATAAAAGGTCAGCCCCACCCTACTCTCATGCTTCAGCCCCCCAGAAACCCTATACACAGCAACTTTATTTATGGAATCTTTTTCTTTTATAATGGTTTGTCCTTTTTCTGTTCTCTGAATTTTGGAATTGTCTTAGTTCCCTGACATTCTCTGAATACTGGCCATGCTGGTGCCCCGTGCTGCTCTCTGAATGGTTTGCATGCCCATGCTACACACTGCACTCTGAATGGTGCCTATGCCATTTTCTAGACAGCAGACACGATTCATTTCCAGGCTGTTCTCGTAATGGGCGTGAGTTAGTTTCACACCATTCTCTGAATGATGGCCATGCCTATGGCCAAAGTTGTTGTCTGTTCAATGACCATGCATATTCCCCATGTTGTTATCTGAATGATGGCCATATCTGTAATATTCTCATGTCTTGTCTCCACACTGTTCTCGGGATATTTGTCATGCCTCAGTCTCTTGGCATTCTGTAGAAGATCCACCTCCAAGGCTTCTACATCATTCTCAAGATGACTGGTATGACTTGACATCTTCCTGTTCTCTGAATGTTGGATGCAACTTTGGCATCATTCTCTGAACAGTGGGCACACCTGGACCCATCCTATTTTAAGGATGTTGGTCATGGTTGTTCAATTTGGCATCTTCTGAAGGATCCACTTCCATGGGCTCCTCCTCGGCATTCACTAGAGTACACAAATGACTTGGTCTCATGCCTTTCCCTTGGCAGTGGACATATCCATCTGCCACATGTGAAGGGCCAAGCACACCCTAGCACCACATATACAGGTGTATATGGACACACCTGGCTGTGTTGGGTGTGGAGGGTCTGTGACCCTGAGTGATACCCTCATTGTGGAAGATGGAGGAGAGTCTGGGATACTGGGAGTCTCTCTCTCATAGGGATGGTGTCCCTGTGTCATTTTGATAGACAGAGGGAAAGGCTGCCCATGGGCACAGGCACTGCCCTTCTTTTTTGGTGCCCAAAGCTGCATGCAGCGCTCGAGGTGAGGCCAGACAGCACAGAGCAGAGTGGAACAACACCTGCCCTCACCTGGTGGCAGTGCCAGGCCTGATGCATACAGAGTACAGTTGGGCTGCCAGGGCACACTGTTGAATCATGTTCAACTTGCCTTCAACCAGGACCCTTAGATACTTTTTTATAGGGCTGCTCTCCATTTTCTTGTCCCTCAATTGGTATGTATTGCTCCCTGGTGCAGAATCCAGCATTTTTGCTAAATTTCACATTCCAGCCCTCTAATTTATCAAGGTCTCTCTGAAAGGCTGTTCTGCCCTCAAGGGAGTCAACAACTCCTCCTAATTTAATATCATCTGTATTGTAGAAATTTTACCCAGGAGGATATTGTGAAGGATGGCATCAAAGAATATGGTGCTTCACCCATGCTGCTACATTTCCTTTGCCTCCATTTTGATATTCCTTCAGAATTAAAAAAAAAAAAAAAAAGCTGATAGAAAACCTATGATACCTATGATTAATTCTTGAAAGTCAGACTACAACTGAACAACATAGACTATAAAAGAAACATCAATCCATTTTCCAGTCTTTCAGTTATCTTGTAGACTGCACAGTCACCAGGCTTTGAACTCTTCTCTCTCCTTGGAGGAATGAGGGTCCAGATGGCCTTGAGGTCTGCCTGACTTTCCTTCTGATCAGACTTTCCCACACTGAGCTGTATTACAGATAAATCTTGCACTCATACACAAGAGAGCACCAGGAGACAGACTAAAATTCAGTTCTGAAGTACTTAGAAAAAGCCACAAGTAACAGGACCTTCTGAAGAGTTCACTAAAGCGTTTGAAAAAAAACATAGCAAAACATCAAACCTTTCTGAAACATCCCCGAGGCTTGGTTAAAAGTATGGCAACTCCAGCTTTTTAGCTTCAAGAAACTGTGAAGAAAAAAAAGTTGTTCTGAAATCCAATAGGCTATATATAGTTAATAGTTTGTATACTTTGTATAATAGTTTACATTATTTAAGTATACCTATATATAATATAGATTTGGTTAGCATCCCTGAAACAGGTGACGGTGATTGCATTTGTAAAGTAGTAAACCCGAGCAGATGGATAAACACTGTATTGGATGATGTTGTTGAGTGGATTCCTTTATATCTGTTCTGTTTCGCACATCTCCAGTGCCAGTTTTCAATGCAAATTAAACAGGAGGGTATCAGAGTGTTTATCTGAATCCAAGTAACCAATCACTAGTGTACACATTTTCAGCTGTTCTTCATTGGAATAGTTAAACTGGACAATATCCATGTACTACATAAGGAGTAAAACTTCTCTGTATCTTCTATTATATATATCTTCTATTCCAAAATATAAACCTAAAAAATAATTGTTCTCCAATTAATATCAAATGCACATAAAACAGTGTAAAAAGCTTAAAAGCATTTTTCCCATTTTATTTTGGCTGTGCATTTCCACGTCACTGCACACCCAGATTTTGCAAGTTTAAGAGTAGAACCTTCCTCTGAGAAGCTTACAAAAGGCCTCAGAATATATAGTCAAAATTAGATTTACCGGAACTTTTTCCTAACTTCTTGAATCAGCAGTATTGAATGCCATTTCACAGAAAAAGGAGCTCATTGACTTTTTTTACTATTTTTCTCCTGGTCATAAATGTAATGAAAAATAACTTTTTTCTGTACAGAATTTGTGAAAGTTTTTACTTTCACCAGAATCTTACAGAATGTGAAAGACATAGTAACAACTTATTTGAACTGATACTGTTCAGAAATAGCAAGATTCCCTGGTTTTGGGCCACTTCTGTTCCAAAATTCAAGCAGCTCTTTTTCTTATTCTCACTGTCCTCAAAGAAAACAACACTGAAATTAGTAACCTTCTAACACTTTTGGTGTGCTGCTAATGCTGTAGTCTCATGGTCTTCCTAGCAATACTGCCTTCCAGTGAATTCTGCCATAAAAAAATTCTAATGCTTTTCCGCATGAAACCATTTTCTTTCATATAAAGCTTGAAACTTTTACATAAATATATATAATTTATTATGCTCTGTTCAAAATAATGTGATTAATGTTACAGGAGAAGGAAAATAAATTAAATCAAATGCACATTAGAATTCATAATATTTTTTTAAGGCATCCTTATGCAATTACTGAAACAAAACAAAAACAAAAAACAAGCACTACTTTGCTGCTCACTGTTATTTAAAATTCTAATAGCAAATCTATGAAAGTCCAGGGTGTTTGGCTGTTTTCAGCTTTTGGTGCTTCTGCTCCAGAGCACTATTTAGCAGTCTTCTGGTTATTTACGGTTAAAAGATCTGTAGAACTATAAATAACATTTTTTTCTTGATTAGATACATATAGGCAAAGCATAGTTTTCAGAAAGTATAGTATTCTTTTGATGGTTTGAAGTTTAATTATGTTTTTCTCATTGTGTCTCTATCATGGCTATTCATTCAGAGGAGGAATCTGTTTTAAATAGCAGTTTCCTCATTGGTGATACAAATTCTACTCATTAAAGATACAACTTAACTTAAAATACAGGCATCTGTTTACTGTTGTTATCAAAAGAACTTTAGAATACTGCATTTTTTTGATGCTTGGACTATAGTTTGTATTCTACGAAGGTGTAGTTGAACAGTAGAAAATCCTTTAAAAAAAGCCTATGAGTCCTTGAGACTTGGAAAAATTGAGAATTCAGAAGAATTCAGCCTACTCTCAGTATCTAAAAGTACACTTTTAAAAGATGTCTACTTCCTTTCTGTAAAACAATGATGTATCTGGGAGAAAAGATGATTAAGATTTTAACAGTTTATTTGCCAGACTAACACCATTATATCTGTGAGCTTACCTACTACTGTATAAATCCTCAGTCCACAAAGGGCTGGAATCACCACATCACACATCAATGGGCATAATACAAAGGGCAAATCGTGTACCCTAATGTGAGAATAATGTGAAGAGCAGTGATTGTTTCCTGACCTATCTGTAACTATCACAGAAAAATGTTGGGGGCTAAGTAGACATGAAACTTATTTAATTTTATTACCTTTTGTCTACCAGGAACAAAGGAAAAAAATGCATCTATTCATCAAATAAACAGAAATATCTGTTTACTAAATGCACAAATTCATATTTCTAATTTCTACCTTATAAAATATTTTTGTTTGTTTTCTTGCATGTTTGTTTTTCTCCATTCATAATAATTCTATGCATAGACAAACTGTTTCAGTTAATAGAAAACTGTGTTTCAGGTACATAAAATTAAAACATAAATTTTAACTAAAGTAAAGAACTTCAGGGGAGAATAAGAAGTTATGGACATGGAAATTTACCCTTTGAACTGTGCATTTTCCTGATTTATTTTTTTCTTGTTTATTCCTTCTCCTTTATGTAGCTAGAAAAAGAAAAAAAAAGTAATAATCAAGGAGAAAACAAAACAAAAAAGAATACTGCACAGATATTTTAAGTATGTGGCTAATACAAGAAATGACTATCTCTGAGGAAAACAAAATAAAGGAAAACTAAAAATTTAAAGTGAATAAGAATGTTCAATTGGAAAATAACTATTTTCTATCATAAACATGTAGGTTTTGGCAACATCAGGAGCTGCATCATGTTCAGAGTTCCTGCCTTGCACTACTCAGAATTATGTGTCTATCATTTTCTGTAGAACTCAAATTTCACTGGAAATAATTATGACATTTGTTGGCTTGAAATTTCTCAGACTGAAGAGAACACTTAGTTTTACATACAGGTCATGTTAAATTCCCAGTGGGAAATGCTGGATTTAAAGATTTAATTATTGCTCATCTGTATTCTAGTGGGGAGGATGTTAACCATTTATGGCATTTAATTTCCATTTCATGACTCAAGACAATGAAACTAAATGCAGTGATTTTGGTGTTCTTTACAGTATGTTTTGAAAGAATAAATCCAAATCCCAGACAGGGTTTACTGTATTTTCTTTTTTTTTTTTTTTTTTGTCCTGTTCCTCTTTTTAAAAATCCTTCTATACCAAAATCAGTGAGCAATACTAATGCCTTTGTGGGTTTTATTAAACAAACTTTTCTTTGCCATTTTTCCAATTACTTAGTTAAGAGTGGAAGGCAGTTATTTGGTCTCATTTCTCTTAAAAAATGAATTTTAAATTTTCTGATAGAATGGGATTCTAAAACTTTTAAAGTCAGTGAGTTGTATGACTTGTTTCTTTAAAACTACTATTTATTTCACTTGTATCTCCAGATCCCAAAAGCTCTGTATGGATAATTGCTTTCTGCAGGCATGACAATAAGCAATCAGTCAATTCTATTACAGCCAGGGTGATACTGTGAGGGCTATGCCCAAAGTCATCTGCTTTCTTGTAATGCATACCCAACACATTCCAAGTTTCAGTGTTTCCTTGTTATTGCATTTTATATCATACAGCTAACAATAGATTTATAGTGACATTGGGGCATGTCTGCTGTGAATACAAATACCAAGAGACTAATAATTTTGTTTAAAAAGTTTGATTTATAAAGGATAAGGATATAGGAGAATACATTTTTGTTCCTTTCATCCAGAATAATGACAAAAACAATTTTATTATTAAATACTATAAGAGGAAATATGTACCTGTGTTCAGAATGTTGTTTTTTTTGTTTTTTTTTTTCCCCTCCTTTAATTTGTACAAAAAAATTAAATTAAATGTCCAAGCATGTCTTGAATATCTCCAGAGAAGGAGAATCCATAACCTCCCTGGGCAGCCTGTTCCTGCACTCTGTCAAACTCAATGTGAAAAAATTCCTTCTTATATTGGTACAGAACTTCTATGCTCCAGTTTATGCTGCTTGCCCTTGTTCTGTCCCCATAGATCACTGAAAAGGGGTGACTATGTCCCTTTGACTCCCAGACTTAAGATATTTATAAACATTAATGAGATCCCCTCTCAGTCTTCTTTTCCCAAGGCTGAACAGGCCCAGGTATCTCAGCCTTTCCACATGGGGGAGATGCCAGAACTTTTATCATCTCTGTGGCCCTCTGCTAGACTCTCTCCAGGAGATCACTGTTTGTTTGTTTTTTTTTTTTTGTACTGGGGAGCCCAGAACTGGACATAGTACTCCAGGTGAGGCCTCACCACGGCAGAGTAGAGGAATCACCTCCCTCGACCTGCTGACCTTTCTTTTATGCACGCCAGGATCCCATTGGCCTTCTTGCCCACCAGGGCACACTCTAGCTCATGGCCAGCCTGTCATCCACCAGGGCCCCCAGATTCTTCTCTGCAGAGCTCCTCTCCAGCAAGTCATGTCCTGGCCTGTACTGACACCTGCAGCTATTCCTTTCCAGGTGCAAGACCCTACACTTGCTTTTGTTAAACCTATGGTTTCTTGCTGCCCAGCTCTCCAGTCTGTTTAGAATTTTAGCAATGTTTAGAAGTTCTCTTTTAGTACTATATTGACAAATCTCTTGATTTTTTTTAATACTTTTATTCAAATAAACCTGTGTAACTTACTTAGAAATTTGTTTTGACACAATGCCAGAACTGTAAAAAAGTCTAAATGTATTTGTGTAAAAAGATACAGAAAGTATCAGAAATGAAAGATTTATTTCAGCTGAGAGGTAAGAGCTGTAATAAAATGAATCGTGATAAGGACAGACAGAACAAGGCAAAAACACAGTTTCTACTAACAATTATTTAATAAAAACCTGACAGTAGCAGAGAGTATAGGTGTAGAACCACAGACAAAAATCTAATGGTCTTTTGGAAACAGAACCAACAATGCCAGGTTAGCTGTGACTAAGCATTACTTAAGCTGACAATTTGAGTAGTTAGGCATGCCCGTTTTGTGAGACATAATGGAGTTTGGTCTGAGAAGATCATAGGCACTTTTCACTTTTCTTACCCCATCTTCCCTTTATAATTCCATCTTTTAAATTTAGATTTCAGCTTGCATTGATGACAGCCTGAGAAACTAGAAGAAAATTATATAGATATGATCTTAACCTGTTCAAAACTGTGTGTAATGGAGGACCAGGAGCCACTAAGGGCATGTCTTTCTCAAATCACCATTTAATTGTTGACAATGTTGAAGTGTCTCTGCATTATATATTTTCTTAGCACAGTCTGTTCTTGTGTCCTTTCTATTCAATTATTTATTTTTATATACTTCTAAAACTTGTTTTACCTGCTTCACAAGGTTGCCTGCTTGTAGGAACCACTGTTTGTCCATTACAATTTGTTTTTACTGACTGGAGCTTCTTGGTATCATCATTTCTGAACTTTGATCACATTCTGATCTAGAGTACACAATTCACTTTCATGCAAAATAAACTACATCTCTAGCAAACCTTGCATAAGATGGTAAACAATTATAAGAAACCAAATGAATGCCCAGATGACTTCCTGCATGCAGTTGTTTGCTGTGGTAGTTTTAATCTACCTATTATTAGAGTGGTTAACTTGATAATAATGATGTGGATTGCTGCAATAACTGCTGTTTCCTATATGTACATTCAGGCATTCTTGATTCAGAAACTAAGGATGATTTAAAAACACATGGGAAGAATTACTGTAAGGGAAGATACGTTAGAGAGTAATGTAAAACTTACTAAAATCTGTGAAAACTAGTGTTTTAATAAATGAGACTGGAATGATTCCAAGATAGGAGGTACAAGCAGATCATATGTAAGAACAACTCCGGATAATTTAGAAATATATTTAAGAAGGTGTAAATTATCTGTTTAGATTATCATTTTACCCTATCAATAGAAAATTTAGTGTTTTATCCATGTTGGAAGGAACTTTCCTAGAGATGTATGAGAAATCATTGCAACACAGATTGCTTGGATTCTGTAACCTGTACAGTTCTGTGGATGTCAGGAAAAAGAATGAACTGATTGAACTATAAATGAACAGAAAATGTTGTGCAGGATATAAGACACCTATTACTAGAAGTGTGAATGTGGCACTGTAAGCAGATGCATGACAGATATGAAAAAATGTGTGCATATACAAACTATTCAAAAATAATCTATTAATTGACTGGATGATAAAATCCATGTGGCCTTGGTTTGTTACTTGTTTTTTCTTTGAACGTATTTTGTGTAAGTGAATGAATATCAGCATCACTGAGAAGAAACCTTACTTGAAGTACAAGAAAATAAATTTTTAAACAAATGTCATAAAACACTTTAAGTGCTTAAACTGGCCCATTTGAGAACAAAATTTTGTTTTTAATGGCAAAATCACAAAAAAGGCAATGACCACAATGTTATCTCTGACCTATACTTTAAGAATTGCTGGTATTTCTATCATTGCTTATATAGCATGTTATTCTTATAACCTACAAAAATCCTGCATAAAAATGATTTTCTACAATCAGTCTTTGAAAGAAAATATGCACATAGACTCTGAAAGGCTCAGCACAAGTAGGTTAAAGCATTAAATCTCCAAGAGTCTTTATACTTTCTATGTGAAACTGCATGAACAGCTGTACCCTCATAGCACAAATTAATTCCAGAAGGAGAGAAAAAAAAGAAAAAAATCAACAAACTGCAACAATCAATACACAGGTAAATTATCACTGAACTTGGCCAAGTATATTTAATAAACACTTGGATGAAAAATTAAAACTGCCTTGTATCTTAATTGAAAACTGTGTTTGGAAGAATCAGACATGCATTAGAGCGATACCATCACCAGTAGCTGTCAGTTCAACCGAATGACTTAGCTGCGGGACGCCTTCTGTGTGTCACGGAGCCTTCTCAAACTGAGGAAAATTCTGCCACTTGCTGCACTTGCATGGTTGTTCTGCACAGCAAGGACTGCATATGTCAGTATAACCCTGCATATCCCTAATTTGTATTGTCATGCGAGAGCTCAAACCTGGAATGGGGCCCTGAAGGCACAAGAACTAATGAACTCTGCCTGACATTACAAGAGTAATCCATCACCTACGTGCAGTGGACCTTTTCTTTAGACTGTGTTGATGAAATTTCTCTAAACTCTCACATCAAGTGACATTTTCTTAACTGTGTAAGACAGAATTTTCTCCTACTGTTAACTTTCTACCATGAAATACATTGTGGTTAGTATATTCTAATTTGAAGTACTTCTCATTAAAACAGGAAAGAAGATGGAGAAAGAATAGAAAGAAAATGCCTAGCTTAGTCTTCTCTTCTTAGTTATAGACAGTGAAGATAAATACAGAATTAAATGAACACTGATATACCATTAGCATTTATCAGAAACCATATAGATATACGCATGGATTTCAGTAGTCATCCAGTTTCATTAACATTAACGCTAACATAAAGTAGCTGAAATTATGCTAGCCTACTAAACTTATTTTTCCAAGTCCTACTAAATTTTGTAATAAGGATTTCTGACTGCCAGTTTTCTGCAGAAGATACTTTCTCTCAATACAGGAAAGTTTGGAAATAATTTCTACCAATGTTTTTCAAGAAAAAAATACTACTATACAGTAAGAACAACATATCCTATTACTGTTATATAGTAAGTATGTACTTACTTGTATTTCTAAAAGACATAGTTAATGAAAAAAGGAGTCAGAGTTCAGTGGGAGAGCACCTAGAGATCAGCACAAAGGAATGCCAACCGCTCCAGCCAATAAAACAATTTCATCAGAGGCCTCTACACAAATATGCGTTGCTTGGAGAATAAACAGTACTTAGAGATGTGCACACACGCAGGGTTATGTTCTTATTGGTTTTATTAAAAAATTAAAATTTTAATCCAAATGTGTTAATGAAGACAAGCCCATTGCTAAATCAAAATGACCTCTTTAATGAAAACTTGATTTATGAAGATTAAAAAAACACAAAAAATATCTAGACCAAGAATACCTATTAATATCTACAATGAGTTGGTACAGAGAAATCCTTTGGTCTTGATTCTGAACTAAAGGCAGTCTAGATCATAACAGTACTCCATTCTGCCTTGAAATTACAAAAATGGAACCAAAGATTATTGAATTAGTGCATTTAATTTAAGATGGGATTTTAAAAGACACTCCCAGCACAAATAGACCTTTAATGTAGACTCCATAATGAGCTGTTTGTGTGTCACTCACTTTCCTTATCAAGTCAGAAGGACATACCTTCTTGAGTTATATGTTCTATGAAAAAATAAAGGGACAGATTGTGATATTCAAGTCTAGTTACGGTTTGGCAGAGGTGTTTGGGCAGAAAATCCCATCAAGGATTGTAGTACACTCCATCACAGACCAGGGACTATTGAACTGAATCCATGGCTTCCAGGCTTTTTGCAATTGAGAAGTTTACTTCACTATAAGCAGTGAGTCAGTGACCAAATGGCTCAATCCAACTGGAGTAATAAGATAGCATGACGTGCCCATGACCTTCAAAATCCAGCCTGAGTGCCCTTCTGCTATGCTGCTCCTGAGCAGAGGAAGCTAAGCCTGCATTTCAGTGTTCATTATTTCACTACTCCACTTTTCCTGGTGATTTTTTTAATCTATCAGTTTGGCTTATATTTAATCTCTTTTCTTGACCCATTGAATGATCATCACTAATGCACTGATACTTGGCACTTTCAATTCCACTGCTTAAAGTGCTGTTACACCAAGTGCTATTCTGAGATCCCTCAAGGTAACTATTCTATGGAAATTGATAAATTATGCTCTTATGTTTTCATGGTGTTAAGTTAAATGACCAGTTCACACTGCAACGCGAAAGACAAAAAGCACTGTGCATGGACCAATTCTTATTAGGATGCTTGGCAGCAATTTAATCCAAATAAATTCAGTTCAACTACATTTTTGGAAGACTATTCATCTGAAGTTTGGTTATTCTGTTTTCAGAAGTCTTACATTATAACAGATGAAATTTACTTAGTATGAAAACAATAAATCTCCATTTCATTTCTATTAAATTACATTTTTTCTGGAATACAGAGCTTTTTTTTATCAGCAGATTCATGTCAATTTTCTTTTGCATTCCCATTTTTTTTCAATTTGTTTACAACATGTATTATTCAAAACAAGATTATTGTTGATTCCCTCAATAATGAAATGAGAAATAACTTCTTATTTATAGATTTAAAAAAAAATACTTCCTTTATCAAAAAACTGTATTTTTTCATTTTCCATAGAAATTTTTAACATTGCAATTAGTAAAATATCAAAGAAAAACTATGTGGAATCTTGACTGAATTAATATTACATAATTTTAATGTAGAGAAAAAAGCTAAATTACTGTTGGCAGCTCCACACAAATGGAACAAAATCGTTTGTCTGAACAATGCAGAGATTTTTCATGAACATTGGATTTTGAAAACCATAGTAGTTATTTTTTAACCACTTCCACTAACATTTTTTTTTTCCTTTTTTTTTTCTGTCATTACTCATAGAATTGTAAAATTGCTGAGTTTGGAAGGCACTTGAAGATCATCTTGGTTCAACCTGTAGTGAACAGTGACAGCCCCCCACTAGATCAAGTTGCCCAGGCCAACCATGGACTGGGCATCCACAACTTCTCTGGACAGCCTGTGCCAGTGCCTCACCAACCTCTGAGTAAAGAATTTCCTCCTAATATTTGATATAAATATATTCTCTGTTAATTTAAAGCACTTAAACTCTTTCCTATCAGAACATTCCCCAGTAAGAGTCCTTCTCTTGCCCTGTTTTTCTACCGGAAGACTGCTATAAGGTTTCCCTGAAGACTTCACCAGACTAAACAACTCCAATTCTCTCAGCCTTTCTTCATAGCAGAGGTGCTCCTGCACTCTAAACATCAACATGGCCTCCCCAGGACTGGCTGCAATAGGTTCACATCCTTCATATGTTTGGGGGTCCCAGACCTGAACACAGTACTCCAGCTTCTGTCTCGTGAGGATGGAATAGAGGGGAAAATTCACCTCCCTCAGCATGTTAGCTACACTTCTTTTGAGGCAGCCCAGGATACGACTGGTTTTCTGAGATGCAAGCACGCACTGCTAATTCATGATTGTTTCATCATCCAGCCCCCATGTCACTCTGCCAGACTGCTCTCAACTTACTTCCCACTCAGCTTGTATTCATGTTTACAATTGCCCCAAACCACATGCAGATCCTTCCACTTGGCCTTGCTGAACTTTGTGAAGTTTGCATGTGCCCTTTGGATGGCATTTCCTTTGCCCATTGTGTCAAATAATAGTATTTCTTTTATCTTCAAGGATTAGCTTGACTACGTAATCTTTTTGATATTAATGTATAAAATAACTTTAAATTTACCTCTCTTGACTGAAATGTTTTCCGAGCCTTGTAAAAGTATGTTGGTTTTGTTGTTTTATTCAAAGCAAGGTGATCCTTGCAATTTTCTGAATCTGTATACTTACAGAACAGATACTATTATCTATTCAGCTCTGTCCCATATGAACAGTATAAATCATGATTTGAACTCTAATGCTGACTATGTGATTCTGACTTCATGAATGCTCTAGTTTTGGCTTAATTAGTTTGCTTTTATGTTGTTTTTAGAAGAAAATGTGAAGTGTGAAGTCAATATTGGTAGTCCTTTCCTATTATTCTTATGACTACTCCTATCATTCTTGTTTTAATATATCCTAAGATACATTTAATATATCCTGAGATATTCCAAAGGAAAATTTTTATGTGGTTGTATGTATGGGTATTATATTCGAGGCAAAGAAAAAATCCAAGCTAAAAACATGCCCTGCTCCAAGTGTTATACAAAAACACAGCTCCTAAGCATTCAAGAAAAAATACAGTGCCTCCTAAATCTTCCAAAGAAACCTGCTCTAGCTCAATAACTGTTTAAATTACTTGCGCTGAATGTTTGTCCCAACGGGGATGCTACTTAAAAAATACAATAAAAAGCTGAATAAAGCAGAGATAAGTTAAAACTACATGAATGAATATGGAGCATTTAATCGTCTTTTCATCCTGAAGTGTTCATCACAAATTCTTTCTTATTTTAAATCCTTACAGCTGGTTTATCAGAAGTAAAATAATGATTCTGTTGACAAAGCACAGCAATACAAAACAGTATTGTGTTCTGACTGATACTTTTAATGCTCAGTAATAGAGGATACCTAAGGCAGACGTAGCACCACTCTATTGTGTTTGCTTTGTTTTGCATCTAAAAGAATGATTGCTGATACAATTAAATGGAACTAATTTGTATTGTATTTCTCAAAAAAAAACAAACAAACAAACAAAAAAAAAAACACTAATCTCTTGCTAATTATTATTGTCTTATTTTATATTATTTCATTTGTGCTGCAAGCTGCTGACCTGGCAATGATAACTTTCTCTCCTCTCTTCATCATGGCAGCAGGATGACTGTGGTTTCAAGTTAAAAATAATATATAAACTTAAAATATCTCAGTGATAGTAACATTCATGCCCACATGAACCTCATGAAGTTCAGCAAGGCCAAGAACAAGATCCTGCAAACATCATTCCAGCCTGTGAGATGAATGGATTGAGAATTGCCATGCCAGGAAGGACTTAGAAAAACTGTGGGATGAAAACTTGGACATGAGCCAGCAGTGTGCACTTGCAGCCCAGATGTAGGCTGCGTACAAAGAAGCATGACTAGTAGGTTAAGGGAGGTGATTTTCCCTCTCTAGTCACCTGCAGTACTGCGCTGAGCTCTAGGATTTCCTACACGGTCCTGTTGGGAAAAGTCTGGGAAAGATTCCTGGAGATGATCAGAGGAGGCTGAGTGAGCTGGAATTGTGCTGCCAGGGAGAACTTATAGCAGCCTGACAGTACATAAAGAGGCCGTACAGGAAAGATAGGGAAGGGCTTTAAAATATCTGAAGTGAGATTTAGATTAGACATTAAGAAGGTTGGTGAGGCACTGGAACTGATTACCCAGAGAAGCTGTGGATGCCCCATCCCTGGGAGTGTTCAGGGTGTGACTGGACAACAACCTAATTGCTGGTGTGCTATTAACACTGATTTGGCTGAAATTAGAAGGGAAGGATGCAGCACAATTCTAACTTTGGGAATAGGTTTCAAGACTGCCAAAAAATGACCAAATTTTTAACATTTGCGACTCCATTTTCAGTCCACATAAACACATTACCTAAGAATTTCCAAATGGAATGTAAGGAGACTGTTACAAGGCATACTTTCCAAAGAAAAATATCTTGTTGCATAGCCTCCTTATACTTGTCTTTGCTTCTTGGCAACCACTTCTATCAAAACATACTGGAGCATTAGTTTGACAAAAAAAAGGTCAAATATCCCAGTAGCTGTATGTTTTCATTCCTCTTTTTAAGTGTTTTGATAAAGTGTATTTATAATTTTTTATTATCTATGTAAATTAAGTGTATCTTTTATATTTAGCTCAAGGCAATTTCTCTTCATTCAGTGTGGCCCAGGCAAGCCCAAAGATTGGACACCCATGAACTGTATTTAGATGCCTGCTGGGTTAAACTACATCAGGAACCTATGCTCTGTATTTTTTTTCTCTGAAGCCAAGAAGTGGGAGCTACATTCCTAATGGATCCTCAGCACTGAATGGTTGTACTCTGATAAACTAAAATATATTTTTCTTAACTTGCTCTGGGAAACGTACTACATTTTATATTCTGTTATACAATCATAGAATCATCTGAATTGAAAGGCACCTTTAAAGGTCATCCAAGTCCAGCTCCCCTACAATTAACAAGGACACCTGCAGCTAGATCAGGGCGCTAATCTAAGCCTAGTCCAGCCTGACCATGAACATCTCCAAGGACAGGGCTTCCACTATTTCTCTAGGCAACCTGTGCCAGTTCTTCACCACCCTTATCATAAAAAATTTTCCTTTATATCTAATCTAAATCTAAATCTTCACTGTCCTGTCTTTTAGTGTGAAACCGTTTCCTGCTGCCTATCACAACAGACACTGCTACAGAGTCTGTCCCCTAATTTCTTTTAACTCCCCTCTAGATACTGAAGGGCTACTATCAGATCTTCCCAGAGCCTTCTCTTCTCTAGGCCAAAACAATTCTCTCTGCCTGTTCTCATAGGGGAAGTGTTCTATCCCTTATCAGTAAGTCAATCCTGTTCCTAGAATCGATATTGTTATTTAGAAAATGTGGGGAAAAAAAATTACTCAGTGTTCTCCTCAAATGTTCAAAGTGCTACATCATAATGATGAGTCAGCCTTTCACTAAATTCTTCCATAGAAAGTTGCTTTGTTTTCTTGAAAAAACTTGCTGAAGCTGCTTCATTGAAACTCATTGCCCATATCACCTGCTGGGGTATTAAATAGCAGTGAGGTCATCCAGATCAATTCACATAGAATTTGCTTCATATGTTATGGGATGCTGTGATAGAAACTTTCAGCTTACTTTTCATCTTTAAGGTGAATAAACAACATGCTGTACAAGCAGACTTTGAGTACTATTTTTCCCTTCTCATTTAGGTATTTTATATGTGTATAGTGTTGTTTTTTTAAACTACTGATTTTAGTCCTTTGAGAATGCTATTATTTAGTCCAAGCTCAGTCCACTTCTGTCAATTGAATTTTCTGACATTGTAAGCCTCCGATATCACATCCTCTTCAAATTTAATACATGCAAATTGAGTTTCAAAGTGACTGTATGATCACATGCATAGTTTTCCAACACATCTTGCACTGGGACAGTGCTCAGATGTCACACAAACTAAATGCAAGTTTAAAATACAGACATTGAAAATAATGAAGTTGGGACACCTGTCAAAACTTCTCACCCCAGGTGACAGCAAAAGAATTGCCTGTTGTTCAGATGACAGCACAAAAATTGCTGTGTGGGCTGACTAACCGTAACTGCAGTCTCATTAGCCACTTTTAAACATTTTTAGGAAGATAAAAATTAAAACACATAGAATAAACTGTGTAAAATTCAGGTTTCCTTCAGAATGAATTTTTTTTGCAACAATGGTAAAAATCCTGATTCGTGTACTTAAATCATGTATGAGTTTGAAGACACTTCCTTGTACATAACAGTTGGAAAAGAACTGGACATTAAAAGTAGGCATGTGAAGTTTTGTTTTTGTTTTTTTTGTAGTGTTTTTCTGAAAGTGAGCATTGGAAGAATTTATATCATTAGATTAACTCAGCAGAGGTTGGTATTGGACTGATATATTCTCACAAACCTAGAAACACAATTCTATACGAATAAAACAACTTTCATAAACACCTGCTTCTAGATCAAGTCATTCATTGCGTTTTCCAGATCAATGAATATCTGATAGATGATCTATTAGGTTCACTCGCCAGTTGGGCCTGAAGAAAGATTATTATTTGAATATTTTTAAAGTTGAACTTTTTTTTAGGCAGTAGTGGTTGTTTACCACTCTGTCTCCCTGTCCATGACCGTAATGACAATAACTATGCCTTCATGGAATTCTATACTGTGAATATACCAGCATACTAAATCATAAAGTCTGATCCAAAATTGCAAAGCACTTATAGAGCACTTTTTTCCAACCTGTCTCTAATGATCTAAGAATTGTTAATTTCATTTGATATTTATATGCACACACATACACATTTGTTGGTTTTGTTTTTCTTTCTATGAGTATCAGTTTTTACTCTTTTGATCCAACAGTCATTTGATGGCAAACAGAGAGAATAAGTGGAATCAATCTAGAAGCTATTTTAAATCTATGTATATGTTAGCTTTAGTTTAGTTTTCACTCTTCGTGCATAGTAACTTTCTCATAAAAGAAGGTGAAATGTATTCATGGCTGATGAATTCAAGGTATAACAACATGGACCAAAATAGGCAAAACAAGCTGATTTGATTACTGACTACTCACGTATCATGGTTTTCAGTGGTTGAATTTTTTTATAGATAAGGCATATATTATGCATTCGTGTTTTTGTGTGTGTTCTTTTCTTTTTTATATACATATATACCACCCCTGCCTTTCTTTACTACTCATTTTTGCCCTTAAATACTTGCTTTTCTCCCCATACTCATTTAGGGACATATTAAGGCTGCTCCAGAATTATTGCCTCCTATTTTATGATGGCCTATGACTTCAGAAGTGGATGTTGGTGATATGACAGTAGAGGTTGAACTTTCTCACCAATATTCTGTTCTATTTTGTTGCTGTGTGACAGATGGTATCAGCGGGGCAGTCTGACAAAACGGTGTCTGAGATAGAAGTGCATTTTAAGCAAAGATGTATCACTGAATTCCTCCACATGAAAAAAATGGCACCCTTTGACATTCTTCAACATTTGCTGAACATTTATGGAGACCATACTGTGGATATAAGCACAGTGAGGCAGTGGGTGTTGAGTTTCAGCAGTGGCAAAAACGATAGAATCATCTATCTCCACTGGTGCCGTTATTGACAAGCATGCTATGCATGCTCTTGTTCACCTGTTTAAAATGCATAGCTAATGGTGGTGTCTGTGCTGAAAAAATAGTGCTTTGTAGCTAAGAATTTGCTGTACTAAGTAATGTTGCTCTCTTTGTATCCATCATAGTTTTCATGGAAATGAATAGGAGGCATTACTTTCTGAGTGGCTATGTTGCTACATGGACATTTTCATTATTTCTCCAGGACTATTAATGCTGATATTAATTTCAAGCAACCAAATTAGTTGCTCTCATGTTCTTTTAAAGGTATAGTACGTGGCTCAGCATTGACCATGAAGAACTGCAATCCCACTGAGTGTGCTGACCAAAGTCAGTAACTCCTATCCTCATCTTCATTTCACTATCACACTGGTGGCAAACTGTAACACTCAGTGTTCATTAGTTCCAAATTTAGAGTTATTTGATCCTACAAGCTCAGTTTATAACCTTGATCTGAGCTGAATTCATTCCAGCTATTTAAGTGGAACAGTGTCCGGTCTTAGAGGTCTGTACTTGATCAATTTGATGTCCAGGCTTAAAGAATTTATATTTAAAATATTGGCCCACCCTCCGTGACTGGTTCTTTCTGGACGTTGGGATTTGTGACTCCTCATTTTATTCACCTGAAGGCTAGGTGTCTTTTTAGTCCTCAGAAATATAAATATGTTTGTACATTTTTTTTTCATCTTTCTTTCTCTCTAGGCATGCCTTTCTCTCCTGATTAGAAAGTAATTTTTGAATCATTTGTACTAAACACTTAGTTTTTCTACATTTGAAATGAAAAGAGAGTAATTCCTGTGAAAGTAAGGAATGGAGTTTTTATTTTCTGAAAGTGTTGGTAAGAAGTTTTATTTTGAATGATTGGTGAGCCTGAATATATATCACTTATATGTGCTGTCTGATTGCCCTTGAAACATGTGGAAAAGTAATAGTGAGTATCTCTACTCTCATCTGTCCTCTTATTAAGACTCAGTTCCACAGGGCAGATATTTAAATTCAGAAAACTCTACCACATACTCAAAATCAGTACATGCTTAACCCTTTTATTGAAATAAGAACCAAAATGCTTCTCTCATCAGGTTACAAATGGTTTATACTGTGCGGTTTATACTACGTCTACAAAAGCTTTGGGTAAGGAAATACAGCAAATCCATTACTAAACACAGCTTTCAATCAGTGCTAAGGATGGAATACAGTCACTGTTGTTACAATCATAGCTACTTTCCTCCAACCTCTGGTGCTGTTCATATGCTCCATACAACTATGCAAAGCTGGGAATATTACAGAAGAGAGGTTACTTATCGCTGAGTGTCTAATAGGAATTCAATTTTTTATATCTGTAATTCTTCTTTGTTTCACATGGAGTATTTTGTATTGCTTTATATGCCACTAGCTATAATGCTTTCAGTATGCAGTGTGACTACTATGGAATTTAGATTATGGCTGCTGTCTTTGAAAGCTCAAGGTCCTGGGCTGTTAAATGCCCAAAAGGTGGAAGGAAGGTCAAGTACTATGGATCTCACTGTCACTATCAGATATATTTTAATTTTAAAGTGCTTAATGTTTAATAGGTTGGGTTTTGTTTGTTTGTTTGTTTGTTTGTTTACAATTGCTTTGAGTAAGTGTGAATGCATTTGTATGTACTACTATAGCTAGGAAAAACAAAACAAAAAACAAAAAAAAAGAAAAACCCTGAAATATAAAATATCAAAATTCTATCATGAAAAAAATTTAATTCAGTTACTGAAGTTCCCACAAGTATCCATCACAGATTGTAGGTTTCCTGGATCTCTGCAGCTAATGGATTAGACAATATCAAACAATTCCCTGCCACATCCAGTTAATGATAAGGATTGCTAAGAACTAATGATAATAACTAATTACATTAAGCACATTCCATAGGAACACACATCAGAGAGTGTCCTGTACTACATATGGAAAAATCTGCTTTCAGGAACTATGAATTTCATTAAAAAAAAAAAAAAAAAAGACTTTAAAAAGTCTTCATCTGTCCTTTCTTCCCATCTCTAAAATTCTCAACCCATCTTTTCAGGCTTTTGATCCCAGGGTTGCTTATTTTTTATTGTTTTCTTTCCCCATCATTTTACTTCTAACCCTGATCCTAATCAGGTGACACAGAGACTAGAAAATAGTTTTACAGAAGTAGCTACTAAATGTTTTTGTGCTAGAATTTTTTTCTGAATATAACAATAAATCTGGGGCACATTAGAACATTTGTTGCATGGTAAAAAAAAAAAATTTCAAGACATATTTCAATCCTACTTCTTCCTTTAGGAAAGTGGATTTTAGTGTTTAATCCCGAATTGTAACAGATTGCACTGAATGTTTTTAGCCAGCATTTTTTTTCATTTCTTGAAAGCTATTTTTATTCTCTTTTTTACTACTATTATCTGTAATATTTAGTTCTTTAATGTAACTGCATGTCCTTGTGTACATCCTTCCTCTAAGCACAGGAGAAAATGACTTCTGGAGCATGAGAAAAATTCTCAAATTGTGTGAAAATGACATAATGGTTTCCTGACAACATTAACTTAATCACAGGAGATCCAGAAGAAAACAGAAGGCTGCTATGATGCAGGCCAATCTGATCCACATTCATTAACACTGTTTTTGAATAATACTCTGGAGAGACTGTCTGACAAAAATCTCACGAAGCACAGCAAGGAGAAGTGCAGAGTCCTATTCCTTGGGAGGAACAGCTCCAGGCACCTGGGACCACTCAGATAGCATCTGCAAAAAAAGGCCTGGGAGTCCCAGCGGATACAAAGTCAAACACAAATCAGCAACGTGACCTTGCTGCAAAGAAGGCTAATGGTATTTCTTGTCTGCATTAGGCAAAGTATCTCCATCAGGTCAAAAGAAGTGATCCTTCCCCTCTATTCAGCACTGGTGAGGTCACACCTGTGTTCAGTTCTGGTCACCCCCAGTACAGGAGAGATATGGACATACTGAAAAGTGTCCAAGGGAGCACCACCATGTTGGAGCATCTCTCCTATGAAGAGAGGCTTAGACAGCTGTGACTGTTTGGCCTGAAGAAGAGGAGGCTCAGTGGGAATCTTATCAATATCTTTAAATACCTGAAGGGAGAGTGTAGAGAACAGAAACATGATAGTTTCAGTGATGCCCAGAGCAAGGACAATTGAGACAAAAGAGTCAGTGGGTACAAACACACACAGGATGTTCCCTGTGAACACCAGGCAGCACTTCTGTGCTGTGCACAGGCTACCCAGAGGCTGTGGGGACTCCTGCTTGGAGGTCTCCAGAAGCTGTCTGGCTATGGGCCTGTGCACACTGCTCTGGGTAGCCCTGCTGCAGTGGGACTGGGCCAAAGGGACCAGAGATCCCTTCCAACATCAGAAATTTCGTGATCTTTTCAGGAAATTGTGAAGATTTATGTGTTGATTGTATTTATATATAATACTAGTGTATGTAACTACACTGAATGTCTTAAGTATTTTATTCTTTCAACACATTTAGAGAGCTCAATAATTCCTCTATTTTGAATCAGTTGACTTTAAATTTGCAAATCCACAATCTCTTAATTTTTATATTAATCACTATATCTCATGCCCATTTTGACAATATTTAAACTAGAAATGCACGAAAACGTATTAAGTAATATTTTGTTAAAATTTGCACATGTGAATTAAAATAACTATTATATACATTTAGACTATTAATGTTTGAGATACATCTACACAAATATATCTGTACATATATATGTGTGTGGGGGGGTATATATATATATATATATATATATATATATATGTAGGAATGTACAGCAAACTACAATGACCATGAAAACCCAAGCTACCTGCATTGGAAAAGCACCCTTATTCATCTCTAGAGACAGGTTCTTCATAGAACTAAGTTAATTGGTTTGTCTAGTCACTGCAGTGACTTTAAGGCATTTGCAGTTATGCTACATTTAATGTGGACATGAAGATCTAGCTCTAAAAATAGTACCTAAAGTCAGTTATCTCTCTGTCTCTGGATGTATGGAAAGGACACAAATGTTTCTGAGAAGTGCTGAAAGACAATAAGAACAAACTTCTGTGTGATTTAGTTCAAATATGAACCAAGCTTTCAGGAAATTTGCTAATACTCAGTATTATGTATCATGCCCACTGTGTCCTTTACTTAAGATAAATATCATACAACCGAAATTTCTCAATTAATTACGTTTTCATGATTTTACTGTCAGACAAATTGATTCTGTTCTACTCTCTGTTTGATTTTCTGCTAGACAGCAAAAGACTTGGTTAGCCAATAAAAAAAGGTGGTTTGAATGGGTCTGTAATTAATTCCATTGAAAAATACCTCAAATGCAACGCACCCTGAAAAAACACTGCTCCAAATTCATTCAATAAAAGTTGTTTATCACAGTAATTATTTCCTTTAGGGAATTTCTTAGAATTTTCTCTTTAGCTATATAAAGGCTCCAAAAAGCCAGATTTTACTTCTGTGACCTTGTAGAAACACCTTAGTTTGAAAAATGTCAGCAGGAGAAGATAAAAAAAGTGTAAAGATGTTCTACTGCCCATGTTAAGAAATCTTGCAGTAAATTAACCCATTCTTGAAGCTCTACTGAAAATTCCCTGTCTTTCATCCACAGTACATCTTCGAAGGTATGGAACTGCATTAAAAGGGATATAGGATAAAACAAAATATAATATATAACGTACAGGATATAATACTTTAAAATCATATTTTTCTTTGCATCTTTTTTATGTAGTGTTATTGAAGACAATAGTTGCATGCCTAAATCCTGTGTTATCTATAGTTATGTATTATTTTTAAAAATCTTGCAAGATTCTGCCAATGCAAAGTAATTTTGACTGTCCACACTGAGAATGGCAATGCTGATGACTTACCTATGTTTGACTGTTAGATTCAGTGCATTAAATCAGGAATTCACTCAACTTCCAGCTGGGTATGTTATACTGGTTTTGAGTTGTTGATTCCTTTTAATTTCTCACCTAAATCAATGTAAATCAGGAAGGGAAGAGCTTTCTCCTACTTAAATTGAAAAAATAATAATAATTAAAAAAAAAACAGCAAGGTAGGTAGTCTTGAACACTTAGGTTTATACGCCACAAAAATATTGACAGAATTCCATCCAGAGACAGTTACACGGAAATACATGTACATATACATACAGACACTTACACATGTATACAAACAAGCATGCTTCAGTTTGTAGACAACCATGGAAAAGCTGAGAAATCAGAACACTGATATGGGTTGCAATGTACTTGCATTGCTTCTCTTTGATTGGGAAAACTACCTTCTATCTTATTCAAAATACTTCTGAGTAAAATGCTCTTAAACTTATTTAATGCAATATATTGTGTATTAAAAAATGAGACTAAATTTAAGCCAGTATGTTTACAGCAACAGAGAAAGTTCAAAAGTTTCTGCAAATGCTGAGTTATTAGTATGCAAATATTTTAATAAGACTAGAGGCAATTTTTCCCCCACTTTCCTACATTCATTGAATTTCAGAGGAGACTGTGCAAGGACAAATTAAAAAATAAATTGCACTTAAAAACTGAATACTTTTCATTTTTCACCAAGAATTTTTCAGACTTGGCTTTCACATGCATACAGACATACACATGCATATACATGACAAGAACAACAGCTAGAATCACAGTTTCTCCAGCTTGCAGTGATATGTTTGTTACTGCCCTATAATTGGATTAGAGATATAGCTGGATTTGGTGGGTCTTTTTTTCTTTTTTTTTTTTCTTTTCTTTTTTGTTCTTGTTCCTTCCAAACAGTGCAAACAGTAATCTCTTCATGTTACCTGGAGGTTATATATTTAACTTAAAATGAAGAATGATGACCATACTGTTTCTAGTCATGGAGTTTTTCAACAGGATAAAATGTTACCTTCTGCCTTACACTTTAATTCAAAGGCTTAGAAACTTTTAAGTTTTTATCAGAAGTAATTTTTTTTTTTAATCTACAAGTGACTTCCATTTCACTGTTATACATCAGTATCAACATCTATAGTACTTCTCAAAATATAGAGGAAAATATTTGTGATTGTGATTTTGTTTAGGTGAGGGGAAGAAAATCATTACTGTTGATATATGCTATTTTCCTGAGTGTGTCTCAAGTAAATAACTCATTCAGCATCAAATCATGAACAGAAATGTTGCATTTGATGCAAAGTAGTATTTATTAGTTGTAAACACTCACTGCAGCCAGTAGTTTCTTTTAGACTATAGTTGAACAGGTTTATTCATAAAAAATAAATCTGAACCTTCCAGAAAGTTATTGAAACAAAGTGTAATGACCAATTACTTTGTAACTTATTTATTATTAACACACAAGCACTTAATATAGGTATAACATTTTTTACTGGCCATAAATAATCCTTGTTTCACATAATAATACTTATCAGAAATGGACTGTTATTCTAATTCACTTATCCTGTCTTTTTTAATATGCTCTTGATTTATAGCCACTATCAACAATAAGTCAGTGCTTCATTAGATTCTCTGTTAATTCCACCTGTTTTCTAGAACGCATATTTGTCCAGATTTTTCAAATATTTCTTCATTTGCCCTAGCTTGTAATGTATAGAGATGTACTTTTGTGTTTCATGCCTTACTTTACATTCCAAACTTTCTCAGCCATTTATATGTACTCATTTTGATCCTTTTCTTATTTATTAATTGAAATACTTTCTGATTAGTATTTGATTTCTTGCTACATGCACCCATTTCATTCTATCCATGAATCAGTGGAAATGTGGTGGGTTGACCTTGGTTGAATGTCAGGCAACCAACCAGCTGCTCTCCAACTACTCTCCTTGACAGAACAGGACAGGACACAGAAGAAATATGACGGAAAAGCTTATATGTTGAGATAAAGACAGTTTAGTAAGAAAAGACAAAGCCACATGCCAGTAGCAAAGCAAAAACTGATTTCCTAGTACTCCCAGTCATGGGACACAGAAACTAAATGTAGCAGACAACAAACTCCTTTTCCTCAGCTTTTATTGCTGAGCACACTGTGTGGAATATCCCCTTGGTCTGGGTAGGCCCTTCTGGCTATTTCCTCCTTCCAAATTCTTTCCTGCAGTACTGGTGAGAATGCCTTGATGCTGTGCAAGCACTGCAATTGTGTTGTCACCACTGGCCCACAAAAGCAAGGCACGGGACAATACAGTTTGCTATGAGGAAACTTAACTTCATCTCACCCAGAACCAGTTGCCCTATTTCTCAAGGTCTAGGTTATCAGAAAAGAAGGTATATTGGGTTTTATTAATCGTTGCGCAGCTGGGTTATCTGATTAACCAATTTTTACTGCTGTTTTGATAAACACAAAATTCAAAAATCAGAGGACTTCTCCACGTTGAAGACAGTTTGAAGTTAATTGCCTCACTACACCTTTGGACTTCAAATCTTGCAGGATTTGTAAGCTCAAATGCTAGATAATTTGCTCAATAAAAAATGTTCTCTGTGCCTACACACTTAGTTAGCTTTTTTTTTCTTTTTTCTTGTTTCAAGTGTTTCTATTTTTCCCTTTTTCATTTCCTTCCAGATTTGATTTCTTATGAACAATACTTGAAAAAGCTTTGATTCATAACTGACTTACTTCTGCCATTACACATTAGTTTCTCAGATGACTAATTAATCACTCATTAAATCTCCTCAGCATATATTTTTTTTTTATGTTATTTGCCTCCCTGCTTTCCTACATCAAAACAATTACGGTGTCTTGAACTTCAATTACAACTACTTACTTATTCATTGCTAACAAAGCTTGTTTATTATGCATGTGCCATCCTGCTTCTAGAAAAATCCATGGGAACTCAATTTCTGATATTTGTGGCTTCAAGATATAACATTAATTATCTTCAAGCCTGCATTATTCAAATATGCTTATTTTCTATAATATACATTTGTGTCATGAACTAAAACTGAATAAACACAAAGGTAGCTTATAAGGAAAAAATATTCTCAGACTATGTCCCAAAGTTCTAGTTTTCATATTGCACAAAAGAAAGAAAGAAAAGAAACCTGTAACATCTTTATTTGTGATTTGAGAATAAATACATTTTTTTATTATCACAGTTGTTATTATCTTCTCTTTGACCACCTATTTAATATTGTCTATCTTCTGCTTTTGTGAAAAATATAAGTACTATTCTTCATATTAAATTAACATTTTAAATTAACTTGATTAAAAAAACCCCAACAACTTCAAATACCTGTAACTCAATGGAAGTCTTTAAATTTATCTGGAAAAATAAGTCATGGAAAAATTAATTTCAGCATGAAGACGGGTCTACATTCTACTGATCTCTTTCTGCTGAACTCCTTTCTTGCCACTTTCTGCTGATGTGTACTTGTAGCTTTTCTTCATCCCAGGTGCAGTCTGGTGTTTCCCTTTGTTGAACTTCATACTGTTACCGATTTCACAATGTTTCAGTCTGTCTAAATCTCGCTGCAGTGGTACTCATACCTCCAAAGACTAAACAGAACTTCTTAGCCTAGTATTGTTAGCAGATCAGATTAGGATGCATGCATTTCCTCTTTCCAAATGGAAATGAGATCTGGCACGAAGGATTTTGACGGTTGAACTTGATTATCTTACAGGTTTTTTTTCTAGACAAGATAATTCAGTGATCTGTAAAAATAGATAGATAGATAGATAGATAGATAGATAGATAGATAGATAGATAGATAGATAGATAGATAGATAGATAGATAGATAATGAAAGCGCAAAATTGTAATTTTCTACCTGTAGACCTGTTTGTTCAAAGAAATGCATGCTCAGAGAGCTTTATACTGAACAAATTACGGATTTACACAACTAGGATAAAACTCACAGACTGAATGGTGCAAGCTTCCAGATCCAGATTAATAAATAATGATTTATGTCTCTGCACCAAACTGTAACATTTCCTTAAATAACCCATTGGGACCTTCTTTGTCCTGTAGTTTTATTTATTGCATCTTCTCACACAAACTCCACAACAAAATAGTCTACCTCCCATAAATCTTCTGGAATTAAAGTCCTTTCACTTCTAGACCTACCGTTCTGCCATTGGCAATTTAAGTTACAACTGCAATTTGCTCCCTGTATTGAGGACATTTCTATTTTTTCATTTAATAGAAAGATATTGGTAAGGAAGATGGTTTGGGAGTAGTCATTCTCTGAAGCTTTCCTATCACCATAAGTTAGAATGGACTTTCTGTGTCAAAGCATTTGTGTCCTCTTTTTGTATGTGGGATGAGATGCTGAAATGCATGACTCACCTGATAAGCTTATTCTGCTCTCTTGAACAAAAGCACACTAGCTCCTCTGAAGTCTTCAAAGCACGTTTTTCAAAACACCTCTGAAACTTGATAGGCTTTCACTTTTTCAGATGTGAAACCTATCAGCTAGGAAACTCAGAGGAATAGCTTTTGATTTAAACAAAGCACAAGACCACTGTTGACATCAGTAATCATAATAGTAGAGTGAATACCAATCAAAAAGGGGTTAAGAAATTAAGTTAAAAAATGACACATACCTTTTGAATATTAAGTCTTCTCACTAGACTTGTGTAATTTTTTTTATTTTTTATTTTTTTGTAGCAGGGCTATGAGTTTGCAGGCTACTGAAATTGTGCTATTTTAATTGTAGCCATGCAATTCCGTATCAGTAAGTATAGCATTTAAATGTGTAGTTTCATCTGTCTAATCTTTACACTCAAAGACGGTTTTAAAATGTACAATGATTTTACAAGGGCAAGTTGTTTTTCCAGTCAAAGTTACTTGATAGGACTGCACTGATTGCCAAGTGCCTATCCCTTGAAAGTATCAGTAATACTTTGTTTAAGATAAAAACAGTTTCCCTGTTATGTGATTTCTTTCCATATGCAAGTATAACATAAAGTCATTTTTTTCTAAAAGTCATTATTTTTAAGTATTACGTTGAATTTCTTTATAAAAATATATTTTGTTAACATACCATTTTCTAATTAAAGTAATATATACAGATTTTTTTACTTTTGTGCTGAAAATTCATACAATTGAAACTGAAAATGGTTTTGGCCTAAAAGATATCTCCTTAAGAATGGACATCTAATTTTCAAAATTCTGTCAAACTGACCTGCTATTAATTTTTGAAGATGAAAAAGTACTGAAATGGGATAGTAAGTAATGTTCACTTCAGTACAGCAGTAGTAAGGATAGCATACCACAATAAAAACCTTAAGATCAGAATATTCCATGGGAAGAACAATGTTTTTAAGCGGGGATGTCTCATCCTAATGTAGATATGGACAAAGCCTGTGTAGGAACATAGCTTATTCTGTTGATAAGAACATGAAAAACAATGACATAAACAAACTGGAAACAGAACTCTATTGAACATTCAAGGGACACTTGTAGGGATATTTAAAGTGTCTAAAGTCACAGAAAAATGAAAAGGAGGAGTTTGACCTCTAAATCACTTTAAATTATTTTATTGGCAAAACTGAATACTCACATTTTAGATTTTGTCTGTGATCTTTAAAAATTAGTTTTAACATTATTATTTTAAATATTTGTAAAATTAGAACAACAGAACTTCTTTGATATCTCTGCATGCTTCTCTGTCAACTATCATGTATAAAATAAACACCACCAAAAAGCATTACTAATTAATAATACATTAAATGTCTACACCAGCATGAGTTCATTTCTTGTTGTAAACTTTTTAGCTTTCTGTGATCCTTCATAGTCATGATCAATACACACTGATTCAGTAATCAAAATATGACAACAAAATACTACTGCAATGATGTATTTTTTTAGCCCCAATTGAAACTATTTTGCTGATTTTTTTGGACAAGTCTCTCACATCTTGAGAATCGTCTGTATATTTTCTATATTTATCAAATACAGCATTTTAAAATCCATAAAATAAATGTGTCATATCGTTCTAGATTATTTTTAATAACTTCTACAAAAATATTTGTCAAACATAATAAGAAATATTTAATTGTTTAAAACCTCTGGATTTCTCCTGTGGTTTCTTTTTAAAATCGAGATTTTCATTTTCTGAATGTAGGTTTTACAGCTTTTGTAAGCCTTAAAACCAAGTTTCTAATGAAGATATCTTTGTTCTAAATTACTATCCACTGAAAAGAGCTACAGATATGTCTGTTTCTATACTTTTAGAAATGTGTCATTAAAATGAACTATGCTGTGCCTGATATGGAATATTCATCATTAAAAGGTTCCTTGTCATCCATAGTGATACTATCACTATTCGTCTTTGTCGGAGGCTCATGCCAGGTAATGTGACAGGAACTGATGTTAAGAAGAAGCACATTTTAAAAATGATGTGGCAAGGATATTTAAGTTGTAACAGAGTTCAAAACGTTAATATAATCTCAACATGCTCTACAACTTTACTTACAACAGGCAACCTCTGGCTTCTGCTGGTTTGATAGTTATTTGATATTCCTGAGCCAAAGTGAGGTTAATATGAAGTTTGACTCTGCTGACTCCTCAGCTAATCTATTCCATCAATTAACAGGGTTATCTATCACTTATGCATCATCACTCAAAGGTGTACAGTGTGTCCTACTTTAAAGAGCACATCAATTTTTAAGTCACAAAAAATGTCTGATGGCACTAGTCGCAGGCAGGGAAGAAATACTAAAATCGCCTTATTCTCATTCGTGATGATGATGAACATGCTTTGGAGACAGATATTCACCATGGCAGGAGACTCCTCAGTTCCTCAACTGCTTGAAGGGTTATTCCATTCCATTTTGACAAGCTCTTTTTGAAGTCTCTGTATGCAATGGTATGGACAAAACATATCCAGAACTTCTAAGCCCCATGTTAAATATCCAGCTCAGTTCACTGTGTTGAGGTCTGCCTACAGCTGCCTACTCAGCAGGAATTCTGTCAGTGCTGTCTTTATTAATGGCTTCAAGAACTGTGCGGAGATAAATACAGAGCAAGGGCATGACCTAGCTTTTTTCAAGCTGTGCTGCCACGCTTTTTATGTATGCCATTGTCAAATGGGAGAAAAATATTTCCAGCTCTTTCCTCACCACAAAGTAGGCAGACAGCACTTGCAGTTTTCTGAAACCCTCTGTATTACATCATTCTGTTTTATCAATGCATTCTGGGGTGAAGAATCATCATTAGTGAGATGACTTCTCTAACAATAGAAAAGCACGAATGATATCTTTCAGAGTCTAAATCAGTCTAAATTGAGAGTGGAGTTTGTGAGATGATGAGCAACTAGGAGGATAGTAGTGCAAACATGAGGCCCTAGATATAGATATATCCCTTTCTTCAGGGCTTGGACTACTTAAAAAAAAATAAGCATCCAAACAAATAATCTCAAGACACAGTTATCATTGTCATGCCTAATGAAACCAAGACACATTTAACATTGCTCTCACTTCAGCCATCTGAGAAGAGAGATTTGCCTTTGCTTTCCACCAATTTTTCATATCTTTTAGGCACCTTAATGATAAAGCAGACATTGATACAGTGCATGCTGGAAGTACATTCCTATTCTGCCTCAAGGACAGTCAATCAATTTTTAAAAGAAAATATCCTCAGTAAATTCCATCTGGCAAAACTTACCTAATCAATCCTTCTGACTTAAACATCAAAAACAGCTTTACATTCATGATAGTCATCATATAACAAATGACTGAACAAAGAATGCATAGTTAAGGATGGATGAACACAAATTATGAAAAATTTTCAATTAAGCACTGGAAGTTTTGATTAGATAGAAAAAGAAAAGGATTCTTTTAAAAAGTTAGCTATATACTTGAAGCCTGAAGTGGACTGTGTAAAAATAGTATAATCTTCTGAAAGTAAAGCTAAATGAATTACTTACAAAAATAATGTGTCTTTGGAACAATTACCATACCTACAATTAAAGAAAAAAAATACAAATGGATTTAATAGTTTCTCATCAATTTGAAATCTCTAAAAAAACATACATTTTGTGTCAAAATGAAGTTATATTCTTCACATGAGAACTAGTAAGAGACTATTCTAATACCATTGACTCAAAGTTTGCTGATGAACATGTCCGAACATGTCCAAGCAAGTCCTGGACAAGGTTGTGAAATCCTTTGTCTAAGGGACAAGCAGATGGGCACGTCCTGGGGCAATGAAAGAGAGATAAGCTGCAGCTCAATGGCCGCTGCTGAACACTCTTTTGTTTGGTACTCATCTCCGTGAGGAGATAGCCATCTCAGGAGACGCTTGCCTGGCACACTAGCATGGGATTTGTCACGTAGACTGGAGGAATCGGGAAGATAAATAGAGGGGTCCTGCAGCCACGAAGCTGGGGGTTTTCTCTGCTCCCTGGAGAGACTTCCCGAGCTGATCACTGCTGCTTCCGGGAGAGGCCTTCTCTCAGGAGAGACCTCACGAGCTGATCAGTGTTCGCTGCCGCCCCTCTCGGGGTTGCCTCCCTCGCTGCTTCTCCGGTGCAGACCCGGTGCAGACCCCTTGCTGCTTCTCCGGCCGACTGCTTGCTGCTCAAGGCTGCCCGTCGCTGCTGCTGTTCTCCCCGCTTCTGCCGCCCCTGCCCTTCTGCCTCGGACCGTCAATCCGCTTGCAACCGGACCGCCCCTGGTCCTGAGACTGGTGACTCTCCCTGCGTTGTACAAACCCTTGCTTCTTTCCTATCTTTCCTATCGCTCGCCTTCCCTTCCCCATCACCCTTAACAGTGTCCGCCTTCCCCTTCCCCATGTCCCTGGTCAATATTGGTAATAAACTGGTCGGACCAACATTTGAACCGTTGTTTCTTAATCTCACGCTGGGTATACACATAATCTTAAAGAACCTCGTCTCCCTCCTTTATATTGGAGCGTGACAGAGCTGCTATAAAATGTACAATCACAGAATTGCAGGGTTTGGAAGGGACCTCAAAAAATCAAGTCCAATCCCCCTGCTAAAGTAAGTTTCCTACATCATGGTGCACAGGTAAGCATCCAGATGGGTCTTGAGTATCTCCATAGAAGGGGACTCCGCAACTTCTCTGGGCAGCCTGTTCCACTGCTCCATCACCCTTACCATAAAGAAGCTTTTCTGCATGTTAGTACTATGTTCAAGGCCGTTATTCCTTGTCCTATCACCACACAGTGCTGAGAAGAACCTGGCCTCATCATTTGCCCTTTTCCCTTTAGATATTTATAAACATTAATCAGTTTCCCCCTTAATCATCTTTTCCCCAGACTGAACAAACCCAGGTTACTCAGACTTTCCCCATCAGGGAGATGCTGCAGGCCTCAATCATCTTTGTCCCTCGGCTGGACTCTTTCAAGAAGTTTCCTGCCCTTTGTGAGCTGGAGAGCTGAGAACTGGACACAGTACGTAGATGTGGCCTCACCAGGACAGAGCAGAAGTTGAGGACAGCGTTCCTCCAGCCACACTCTTTTTCATGCAACTCAAGATACCACTGGGCTTCTTGGCCATCAGGGCACACTTGGTTCATGGCGAACCTGCTGTACAACAGAATACCCAGGTCCTTCTCTGCAGAGCTCCTCTGCGGCAGGTCATCACCTAACCTGATGTATGCAGCTGTTTCTCCCCGGGTACAAGACTCTACACTTGCTCTTGTTAAACCTCATCAGCTTACTCTCTGCCCTACTCTCCAATCTCTCCAGGTCTTGTTGAGTGGTAGCATACATAGCCTTGTGGTGTGTCAGCCACTCCACACCTCTTATCTTTGTATCATCAGCAAACTTGCTGAGGGTAAACTCTATCCCTTCAATGGATAGAATTTAGAATAGAACAGAACAGAACAATTTGAAGGGATCTGCAAATATAAGCGGGTCCAACTGCCTGAAAAGTCCTGCAGCATTGTTTTTTTTTCTTCTAATTAAATGTGAGAGAAGTAGGTTGTGCTTTTCTTTAAGAAAGCTTCCATGTGACCTTTCAGATCATGTTCAGAAAGGTGCTGTAGCATGTCAATTGACATGAGAACAGTTTTAAAAGATGCGTGCAAACATTAAATGATAAAATATCGTCAGTCCTAAGTGACTTCAAGATAATTACAGTACAAGCAATACAAGAAAGGAAGGACTGAATACCAGACAGAACGTGGTAGAATATATTTTAGAAAGCTTACTTACTGGTTGAAATTAACAATAACAAACAAACAAACAAAAATCAATGCACAATTTAAGATCAAGTTAATTAAGAATATATGACAGATTTCGGCAACACATCCTTTATGAAAGTGGATCGGTGTGCTAGACAGTGAAGGCTACTTGAACTGTCAGGAAAATAATTTGGTCCAACACCTGATAAATATACATACTATAAAAAGTAAAGGGAAATCTTATAAGTAGCATTCCCCTTTAAGGGAAAAATCAAGAACGCTACAATGGTAGATATACCCAAGACATAAATACAGTGAGCAAGCTTTGCTAGTGATATTAGCCAGAAATGTAAATGTAAAGCTATCATAAAATAAAGAAGAATAGTTTAAAGGTTAAGGCTTTAATTAAAATAAATTTAGAAATCATTCTGAGAATACTCACTGAGAAGTGATAGATTGTCAAACAAGTAAGGATACACATGGAGAGTAATACAGTGAAGACTCAAGGTGAATTATTAAAGTAATCATCTGTAATTATGTAGAAAAACTTTTTAGCAAGGTGAGCACAGTGGAAAAATTCTGTCAATATTCATCACAATACTTTCTCCAGTGTTTCAGGGAAATCTGTCCTGATCTATTTTCTTGTGGAAAATTCTTCTGCTACAACGGTGATTTCTCTTCCTGAGCATAGCCTGAACAAGATGTGCCAAAAGGCACTGCTTCTCTGTCCTTGGAGAACCCTTTATTACCCCTCTCATTTGTATGTTACCTACTAGTATTGTCTGCACTTAATTGCGTGTCTTCTGATTTCTGTTTTGCTTTCACAAAAGATCTAGATAACAACATAAACATATATGCATATATCTATCAACTACCCTTGCTTTTGCAAAGTCTTTTTCTCTCCATCTCCCACAGACAGTAATGATTTTGTAAGTACTTATCAGCCAGGATTGACTGTGGGTATAAGCAAGATCAGTAGTTGCTGAGATCTATATGCTGCCAAGGGTGACAAAATATCTACAGTGCTGCCCAGTTTGTTCTGCAGGGTTGCAAATGCAAAATGCAGATTCTGAGCAAAAGGTCAGAGGCTGTGAATAATAGCCTGTGCTGCTAAAGGAGATCTCTAACTTTTTGCGAGGCATCAGTAGCAGTAAGAAACCTAGCACTCCTCTAATATTTGGCTTTATAACTCCAATGTACATTTTGCATCCTAATGTGAATCCAAAGAACCTGCAAACAAACAGTCCTTGAAAACAAACCTTATATTTCATCCAGACTTCACCTAAAGGTATGAAATCATTGGCATTTGAGAAACCTGCTTTTATTCATGTAGATGTAAAAAGGGCATTCGTGACATTTAGGTAGATTTGAAGTCCACACAGTAGGCTTGTTTCTTTCACCTCACTACACTCAGAGAAAGCTAGAAAATATAATACATCTCTAAGGCATCACCATGAATAGTAATGAAAACTAAGACAAATTTCTTTGCATATCATTATCTGTAGTAAATACTTCTCTGTATAATCTTTCATGTTTCTCCAACAGTGCCTACAAAGTTTTAAATCAATATTTTCAACTTTTATCCTACAGTATACAATTCTGCAAGATTTCAACAGGTTTTTTTCTTCAACAGTCTTCTGCAGGATCACATCCTTTCTTTACAGAAAGCTTTTGGCAATGCATCTTTTCATTCTTAGTCCCACTTCCTAAAAAAGTAAAAATAAATCAAGGATTTTTATAAAGACTGTGAATACTAGCATGACAAAGAGATGTGAAAAAATAAAGTAGTTGGTGAGTTATAATGATACTAGTTCCTGAGACAAATGCAGCATTGCCATTGATATGAACCATCACTTGATCAAATTTTACAGGGAATTAATTTGTGGGGCTTTGCTAGCATAAATCCCCACAATTATGTAATGCATTAAGCATGAACTTCTAAGGACATTCCAGTTGTTAGAAGTGAACAAGTGCCTTTTGACAGATTTGAAGTGTCTTGCAAATTTTGCAATTCTGAAAGACTCCAAATTCAAAAATCACCCAACCTAGCCTATGCTTTCAAAGTCTGTAGGGGTAATTGAACAATTAGTGACTTCTGATGCACAAAAGTAATTATTTCTAGTTACAGTACATGATTCCAAAGTATTGAATTGTCACAGAACTTTATACCTGCAAGTTTGAGTGCCCAAGAATGTTAGCGATACATCCTCAAATTGATCCATAATCTGTCTTCACGACAATTGTACTCACAGAATCGCTAACTAGTTTTGACAATTACAGAGGGTCATTTCTACATGAAATATTTTATTCCCAGATACATGCTTTAATACATCTCATAATTACTCTCATGAAGATGTGGTTTGCAGCTTTGTTTAGATAATAACCAAAGTCGTCAAGGATAGAAGGCCTAATCATTTAGCATTAATTGAGATGTTTAGTATATTGCTTTATTCTTAGGAATGGAAATAAATCTGTTTTCTTCTAACAGCCAATAGACAAAAGCAGATGAAGGGTGATTCATCTTACCTATCTTGAACACCAGTTTTGGAAGGAGATGAGCTATCTTCTGGAAATGCTTTTTATTCTCCCCTGAGCACCACACTGGGGAACACTAGAGATCACTTGCCCTGACTTGGACATCTAATATTGAAACTCCTGAATCTAAGCAGTTGAAACCTATTTTGTGCTATACAGGGTACAAAGCCTATTTCAAACAACAATTCCTCATAATCCAGTCCATAAGGGATTCTGTTGAATGATCTGCTCTGACAAGCCTGAAGCCCCATTGCAGTGATCCCACATTTCTTCATAACTGACATTTTTTCCTCAGGGAATATTTCAGCTTGACAATATCTCAGAAAGGTTTTAAAACCCAATTTAATTGGATCCAAAGACTTGTAATATTGAATGAGCATAAAAATTATTCCTTTTTTTACTATTTTATTTATTTTTGCTAGCCTCCAGTAACAGGGACTTCACTAATCATCCTTTTGAAGCCTAAAAAAATTCTTCAGACTTCTTTATGAGCCATGAAGAAACATAAACCAATACAATATTCTTTTTCCCTGAAGATAATTTTTAATATGTGGCTATAGGAAGCTTTTCTGACTGAACCGTCTCAAAATTGAAATAATTTATCTTTACAGCTATCAAGTCTCATGGCTTCATGGCTTAAAAGAAGAAAAAGCAGTAAATGCTGTGCTTTTACCTAAGGTGATACGATACATCACCTGGTGTAGCACTTGAAGTTAAGCTTGAAGCAGAGCTATTGTGCTCTATCCTCACTGTCTATTTACCTTAGAAAGACTAATATGTATTAGTTCTACTGAGATGAAACCAGCTTAAAAATAAACAGCTTTCAGAATACCAAAATCACATTGTCATGGGGCAGCTTTAGGTTGTAAGCTTTGTGGTGGAAGAAAGGTGGTAGAACGTCAGAGGTATCCACCCCGAGGATATGAAGCAAAACTCTTTAGGAAGACAGTGAGAACCCATGGTGAAGGCAGACCATTTTCTTCCATGCTATGTTAGATTCTGCGAAAATTATTTGCCAAAATCAGAAGCGTCTGCAGTGGGTCTATTGATACAGACTTTTGTTATTTTAGTACTCTGCTAAATTTAATTCTATCCATCTGTTCTTCCAGGAGGAAAATTCAGCAGTCAGGTATTGAAATTGTTAAACTCTCCTTGAAGGACAGAATTGTGTATTTTGGCTCACTCAGTTCTTGAAGGATGAACAAATGCAGAGGTCTAAAGCACAGAGTTTTATATAACAGATCCCAGCCTGTTTTAAGGTCAGTAAAATTTTAAAGTAATTCCTAACCAGGGAAAATAGAGTGCAATAGGAGAAATGCAGCCTTTCTAGTCAGAGATGCTGTTCCTAATAAATGACACTTACTCACTCCTGCTCAGGTAAATTACATCAAAGCAAAACTAGTTATGAGGGATTTGGTGAATTCAGCAAAGTAATGCTGTACACAAATAAAGAAGTTCATCAGCTGATGAGAGGTTATCAATAAGCAGAATTTTTTTGCATACCTAAGCCATGAAATCACACAGCTGCAACTGGCCACAGTATGAATAGTATTACAAAAAAAGAAACACCAAATACACAGAAGGGAATTGAAAAGATTCACCCAACAAAGTCATTGAATAGTGTGCATGACTAAACCCCCACTAAATAAGGTAAGTCACATCTCCTGAAACAGAAACTCTAATCTCATTAACCAAGTATAAAACTGTCCCAAATGATGGAAAACTACTTTGTACTACATCTAATAGCACAACTGGAACCCACTTTGAAGGAAATTTGAGGCAAAAGCTTCTGTACAAATGAGTGAGACTGCAAACAAAGCATTAAAGTAAAATTGCCCCAAAGAAGACAACAATAAGAACGTGTAATACCCTGAGCAGAACACAAGAAGGCACTTAAAGAGGCAATCAGAACTAATGGTGACATTAACTCGATAAAGGAATATGGAAAGAATCCCTGAAGCAATCTATACCCAGAGAGTATGGCATCACGAAGCTGTATTTGAAAAAATTAACACCCAATTACTGCGGAATGAGGACAATGAGCAGAAGCTTTATATAAGCAAGACATGAAACTTGACTGCTGAACTGCAGTGAGCACCCGCGTGATAAAAGTTCAGAGGGAGACGCAAAAGTGAGAACAAATTGAAATCACTTTTTCTTGGTGTTGTCAGTATAGCGTGGAAAAAAAGTGACTAAAATTTATTCTCTGATTTTTTGGTGTTTATATATTTATAATTTTTATTTTTTTTAATTTTTTTATTTTTGTCTGTGTTTATACATCTATAATTTCATATATTTATACGTATTTATTTTATATCTATACATCTGATCTTCAGACAACTGAAGTTCTTTGAACACGCATTTCTATCATCACTTCCAAGTGACAAGTGAACTTTCATGCTCTTGAAGAGGTAAAAGTGGCGAAGGTAGGCACTGTATTTAAAAAAAAAATGCAGTAGATTTTGGAGCTAATCTATTTTGGCAACTATCCTATTTGTGTTAAGAAGTACATGGTAATGTCAGAAACATCCGAAATAACTTTTAGGAGACAGGATCACTAGTGAAGAAATGTTTAATTCATGATTGCAACGGCGGGCATCCTGTCAATAGGAGCACATCTATGGGAACAGCTTTTATACTTTTCCCCACAGTTACCCCCTGCCTTGTTTTCCCATTGACTGGGTATTCCAGGTTCACAGTCTTACCAGATTTACATTTGTTAATTACATTCTGACATTTGTTAATTCGAATTCTACATTACACCATCAAAGGTTTACATTTGTGAATTACGTTCTGATCCTTATTCTCTCTTGCTGCCAGCCAGTCGCCATCCTGTTGTTTCCAAGATGTCTCAGAACTCTTTTTATCGTATTTACTTGGTGATTTTCCCCTAGGCCTCTTCCCTTCTGTCCAAGGGACATTTCTTTTATTAAACAAAGAGCGCCGGTGGGTGTCAGGTCTTCCTGATGCCCCTTCAGATAGAGGAGTTCCAACTTGACCTTACTTCCTTGGACATGTCATACTACAAAATATTACATATATTCATACTGGCTAAACAACAGTTGTTATTAGCTATACCTATATACTGCTAATCAATTTATAATCCTTATTTCTAATGTCTGTGATTCTAGATGGCCACATAGACCATGAACTAAATTCTTATCTTGTTCTTCTGCAGAAACAACATTCTATTCCCACCTTAATAATTAAGTTAGTTTCATTATTGAGATACTTTTTTCATTTTTCTGTAGCTCACATGCTCTGATGACTAAAGTTCGATGTTTATTCCTTCAAAGCACTTATAAATTCACACAGTCTTGTTCAGTAACTGAAGACAGGTGGAAACTGAAGGGTAGAGTACTATAAATGCATCGATAGATGTCTGCTTTCCAAATCTTTTATCCACACTAAGAAGTATAGAATGCTTTTGTACAGCTACTGTTTGCAATGAGGGTCCTGTCTGTCCCAGCATGTTCAATTACTGTCATTCTGTACATGATAGAAATTCCTAGGTTTACTTGTACTAACTAGAAAAGCATGATAGAATGTGTAACAACATAGCTTCTTCACACTATGCTTAGTTTGAGCTAAAAATACAAAATACATAAATAGGAAAATATAGATTAGTAAGGTGTTGAATTTAATGACTCGAGATGTTCTCATTTGGTTAGAATTTTAGGTTTTATTATATCAGTAGTTCTCTATAGAACAAAAGACAGCTGTCCATATGAAAATGATTCCTTTCAGAAACGCTAGGTACATCGAAATCATGCTTTAAAAGTGTACCTGCCTATTTGCCTCTCAATCATTCCATGACGTCTCATAGACATTCTAACAGCTCTAGCAGTTTTAGGACTTGATAGGAAAGAAATGTTTTCCTTGCAGGTCTATTCTTTAAACACTTCTATAAAATAACTGCTCTTTCAGTGTTCATTTCTGTCACCATAGACATATGGTTGATAGGATGCCATAAAGCTTATAAATAAAGTCCTTCAAATCAGGGAGATGCCATCTGTTGTTAGATCATCATCAAGTTTAAATATTGATACTTCAGTGAAGTTTTGTATTTCTCATTTTTCTTTTATATAAAGTCAGAATTTATCTTTTGAATTTGCTAACATCTCCAGCATAAAAAACAACGTTCCTTCAGTTAAGTTGAGGGGTAGAAAGAAGTTAGTCAGAAGACACCTTATCACACATTAGTACATTGTATCAGAGAGGATATTATTATATAAATCGTTCACATGGCTGCATCCCACCTTGTATTTTTTTTCTGACTGTAACATTTCTCAAGTTGTTTGATACTGGTTTGAATACTGGGAGGTAGGGATGGGGGAAATTTGTGTCTTGCAGTTCTGGCACATGTTTCTCTTGAAGTGAACACAAAGTTAAAAACAGAACAGTAAGTTATACAAAGATAAGATCAGTAAAAACCTGATTCTGTATTTTTCTTTCTTAAAGTTAACAGCTGATAGTTTGAATTACTATGCTCATTGTATTCACTTCTTTCTTATAAATTTCTGCTTAGCCTTTCCAGGCACATAGACATTACATTTCATCTTCCAGTTTACATTTCTAATGCTGCATGCTATCCACTTTTTTGTCTTAATGATGACAGAGTGATCAAGGAAGAACAAAGGAACTATGGAACCAATTTTATAAATGCAAACAAAACTTGAGTTTATCTGTACTCTATTATAAATTTCACTTGAGAATTTTGACTCTTCTCTTAAACTGTATTGAAGTTCAGCCTTTTGACCTATAAACCATCAAAAGCTTTGATCTCATCTTTTTTACATGCTCTTTTTCAAGTGCCTCTTTTCCATACCCATCCAAATCTTCTGTTCTTGATTCTGAACTCCTGAGATCCACGGAATCTTTTTCTCTGATCACTTTAATACTGTAATTAATGATATATTTTAGCTTAGAGTACTCACTCTGTTAATGCTGCATATGCTTGCCTTTCAACAGAGCAGCAGGTCTTTTTTGATACTATGAAACCGAATTCTAGTCTTAATAAATGACTCACGTAAATGACAACAGTTTAAAGTAGACTTCACTGAAGTCTGATTAACAGTCAAGATGCTGATATAAGAGATCACATGTAATCTTCAACACTGGTTTTCATTGCAATTAGGAGACAATTTTTTTATATAGAAAGTGGACTATTTTTCTCCTAAGCATCAAAAGATTTTGGCCCATTTAAAAGCAGCTTTCTACACTTGGTATTTGCATTTTCTCTCAGGTTTGAGAGCCTCAGAACAGCTCAACTTAATCTCTGGACAGTGGTCCATTTTTTTTAACTGACTGCTAAACTGATATCCCACTGCCCTCATGCTGAGCAGAACAAAATCAGGCAGAACTACTTTGAAGGATTGTCACTATACATGTTTAATGTACTTTACAGACAACATCAAAAGCAGCACAGCAGCATTGTTGTAGATTCTCTGTATATAGATTAGATGCTTGAAAAAGAACCAAGCAAACAAATAGGTAAGAAAGAAAAAAAAGAACACAGCTAGTACTCCTCTCAATGAAGTGCAAATTAAATTTTATTCTGATTTTCATAGAAAATTTAAGGTACTCTTCATTGAAGACCTAAAGACTCTGACAATCTAGTGCTGGTGTTACCTTAACTGTGCCTTAGAAAGAGTTATGCAAGTGTTGTTTCCTCTCAGTAATTCCCTCAGCTGCATCAAATTACCTGTAAAAGCTGTTTTCAGAACTTTCATGAAAAAAATAAACAGCATTATATATAACAATATGACTTAGAAGTCATAGAAACATGAATGATATATGAGAGAACTGCAGTACTGATAAATACAACTACAATTAGAAACTATTTCAAATAGTCTCTCTGTCTCTGATGCCAATGAAATCAAGACATTCGACAATCTTAGATGAGGGAAAGATTTGACTATTATGGAGCCAATGACTAGGGCCAATAAGGGATGAGGGGGGTAGCCTTAGACTAAATGTACTGTTTTATTTTTCAGGCACAGAAACGTCAAATGGTATTTTCAATTCGATGTACTTTTAATAAAATATTACAGAACTAAAACAACAAAAAAAATTTCAAATGCAACATTTCAGTATTTCTGTAAAAGTTATTTTACCAAATATCTCAACATAAGATTTTATTTCATTAAAAAATGCTATTACTTCAGCAAATAATAAGTGTTGTGACCAAATTCGATCTACCATGGATTATCCAAATGACTCAGTTCCTAAAAAAATATCAGACTACTGAGTGTGTTTGTTTTTTTATGTGTCCTGAGAAGCAACATTCACTTACAAGTGGACATCCACAGAAAGTAATGTTTAGCTCCCAGGTAATGAAGGACAGTAAACATAAAATAAAACAAAACCGAAGTAGTAATATAAGTTGATTTAATATCATTAAATGAAAAAAAAATGAAAATCCTTGCACTGATCAGAGGCGGGCTAATACTGATCTGAGTATACAGTGAAAACAGTGGACATGCAGAGCTAACAATTCAAGAAAAATAGTATGTGTCTATATTGTCAAAGGGGAAAACAGTGTTTGAATAAGGCATATTATTTATAATTAGGAATGTGAGAAATTTTGAAATAAATAGAACAGGCTTTTGACTAACATGTCCCAATGGGAACTTCATCAAACTTCATCAGCGTTGCCTGCTCTTTTTTTGACAGAAAGATTTGTCTATTTAAGTTAAACCTAAGTTCAACTTTCTGAAGCCTTTCTAAATCTCTAGTGTTTCAGAGATACTTTATTGAAAGATTGCTGAACCTGTATGTTAAAATCCAAGGATCTTTGATACAAGTCTGTAAGGCAATTTTTTAAACATAAAAATATAATCTTCCCAGTGTTGTTGCCAAGAAGTATTTCCAGGGAAAGATGAAGAAATTTGTTGCTGGTTATTATGCTCTTGGGAAGAGTAAAGCCTCTTTTTCTTTAAAAGTAAAACAGAGCTCTGTGAATGATAGATGGAGGGACAGGAGTGACGGAGTACAAACATTAGCAAGCGAATCTCAATTGCAGTTCAGTGAAAGCACCACTGCATTTTAAACTGCATGCCTATTTCAATGCTGACAATGCAAAACACTGGTACTTAAGATGCCTCCCCTGATACCAAAGATTTTTAAGTGCTTTATGTTACTTAGTCATTTATTTTTACTTTTGTTGTTGTTATGAGACCCATTGCTAGTGGATTTGAGAAAATATTAGCCAAGAGTCTTGATTATTATTTTTTTTTTAATTTACTGTTTCTGCTACTGTTTTTCAGAACAGCTACACTTAGAATTGGAAGCTTCTCTGCTCATATCTCTGAACGCTTATTGACCTTCCTGAAGGAGACTTCAGTTGGCATCCCATTTTGATTTTTATTTCCAGTGTTCAGGTTGGCACATTTTAAAAGGACAAGTGATATGATAGAGTGAGATAATATGAAAAGCATTTTATAACATTATACCTGGCTTTGTCTGATTCGCAGAAAATGCTAAATGATAACATCATAACTTTTCTATTATGGAACCAGATGATTTAAAGAAACTGTCTCCTTATGAGGAGGCATGCAGTATAGATAATAACTGCAAAACCAAATTGACAGAATAAGTCTTGTCCTCATCCTAATTCAGTCACTGAAAATAAAAACAAGAAATGCCATCAATAACTTTATATATACGTGTATATAGTAACATATATACGGCGTACCCAGTAACACAAATCTACTCAGGTGCCTGCAGTACCTTCTGATCACCTCTTGGAGGTTGCAGTGCCATTTCTCACACTTTTTCCCCAACCCCTAGCTGCTGGGCAGGGTTTTGCCCTGTCTTATCCAGGCTCTACATAGGTGCCCCCAGACTGACTGCTGAGACCGGCCATGCTCTGCAGTAGGACCCTTGGAGCTGGCTTTGTCTGGCATAGGGCAGCCCTGACCTCATCTCACAAAAGAAGCCTGGCTGCTCTCTGCCACTGCATGGGCACCTGCAACTCATACATTAACATATGTTTTGTTGTTCTGAAAATATAATGCTGAGTATTGTTTGGTGATACAGGACTTAAAACATTTGGCTTTTCATCTTGGCTGCCCAGTTATTTATATCACAGAACAGAATCATAGAACAACTTGTGTTGGAAGGGACCTCAAGGATCATCAAGTTCCAATCCCTATGCCACAGGCAGGGCCACTAACCCCCATATCTGGTACTGGACCAGGTTGCCCAGGGTCCCATCCATCCTGGTTTAGGACACCTCCAGGGACAGAGCACCGACAGCCTCTCCAGGCAGCCTGTTCCATCACCTCACCACTCTCTCTATAAGGAACTTTCCCATGACATCCAATCTTAATCTTCCCTCCTTTAGCTTAAAACCACTCCCTTTGTCCTATCACTGTTTATCCCTTGTAGAAAGTTGATTCCCCTCCTTTTTATAATCCCCTTTTACATACTGGAGGGCTGTAATGGTGTCTCCTTGCAGCCTTCTCCAGGCTGAACAAGCCCAGCTCCCTCATTCTGTCTTTGTAAGGAAGGTTCTTCAGCCCTCTAATCATCATCTTGGCCCTCTTCTGCACGGTTTTTGGTTTTTTTTTCTTTTTTCCATTTTCTGCTATCATCTAGACTTCTTAATGTGAGAAATAACTGGTACTTTTCAAGATCAGTTGGAATTTTATTATGATAAACTTGTTTCTTGCTGTCTTTTAGTGAGAATTGTTTAAGTTAGAGATATTAGCAAGAAAGAGAAATGCAATTGCTTTTTTCTTCTTGTTTTAAGACATATTTTGTCTAGAAGTTACCGATTCTTTTCAGATAATAACACCACACATGACTACCAGCACTTATTCACCCAGAATGATGGATTTTCAGTCTGGTGGCAGCAAAAGCTGAGTTGTCAGCTAAAAACACAACCCCAACAACAAACTCAGCCTCTTCCATTTCAATAAAATAAGCACTAATTATCAGGCTCTCAGAAGAGCTAAATTGTGTTTCACTGATGACCTTCTTCCTGTTTGCAGACTCAGTGGCCCGGAGGCATAAGCACAAGGGGATGCAGGCTGTGAAAGAAAGATGGACAGAATGATGCAGCAAGACAGAAACTCATCTTCCCTCAAGCTAGATGAATCTATTAACATTTGTTTCATTTCCATATGTCTTCTACAAAAGTTTGCTACAATTTTCCATACCAGGGCTGCTTGCAATAACTTGACATTCACTTGTGAGGCCCCCTAGCCTACACCTACCTTGGTCAAGTCCTCACTCTGTCTCTCTGGCTATCCATATTTTTCAGCAGCTGGCTTCTTTTATATGCTGTTCAATCTTTCCTACCGGCTGACTTTTCACCACAGGGACACTTGCTAAGATCAGCATCTGGTGGGTTTCTGTTATCTGTCTTAATTATCATTCTTTGTGAGAAACAATTCTTCAGAGTCCTTCAAACATTCTAAAAAATAATTAGCATGCTATTCTGAGGCAGGCAGAGAGAAATAATAGGAGTGTTTTAGAGGTAAGTTTGGTAGTGTGGAACTGGGATTTTAAATGAGGAGCATGGTATCTTATGTTTGCCTTTTGAGGTCTTTATGGAGGAAAAGGGCTGGCTTTCAGAGAAGGCTACTAATTCATTTCCCATCACAGCCTGGCGACACTGAAACTGTTAGCTGTTCCTCACTATTTGTTGACTATAGAACCCATACTGACCAGTGAAGAATTTGATCTGGATCCAATCCTCAACTCATAACCAATGGAGATTTCTCTGTAAAAAAACTTAGTAACATCTAACCAGCAATAACATCATATCATGTAGATTCACTATTTTTAGGTTGCATTTTTAGTACCAATTAATATCAAGGACTTTTTTTTTCCCCACATAAATGACTACCAAAATCAACAACAACAACATGGTATTCCCTTATGCCTCTTTAATAGGCTCCTGTGTTTTTGTTTTGTTTTGTTTCATTTTTGTTTTTTAACATACATATATAACTTATGTTTGGGAAAAAAAACATCTAGTAGAAGCTAGATTAATACTAGATTAATACATTCTTAGAATGACAGAGAACTTTTAAATATAACAATTTTTCTTTTGTTAGATTCAATGTCTCTATACCACTGTTAGTTTCTGTATTGCTGTTCCATCTCAGATAACAAGCAAAGCTTCCTGTGGTTAAGCAGCATTTTGTCCACTCCTCCTATCAGTCTAATACAGTTTGCCATATATGTCTGTCAATCTGCAGCAAAACTCCCACTGATATCAGTAGCCCATAATCTACAAAATATATACGCTCTGCATGTACATTTAGTTTCATCACACATTTTTTTTAAAGCTATCTAAAAGTTCTATTTTTACTTTTTTTTCCTTTCTATTTCTAGTTCAAACTAGTAACGAAGAGACACGGAAAGAGATTTGACACACAGAAATAATCTCAGGACCCGCTGGCATAAATTTGCCAAACACTCTGTGTTTGGATGACTACTCCCTTGAGCATCCCCTACACTCTTCTTTTATCTTTGGAACAAATACTGGGGATTTTATTTTATTCCTATTTTCCCTTATTAAGAATTGTCACAGGGAATACGTGGGTGTATACGTAAAAAACTACAGCATTTAAAAGATGCTAAGATTGAACTTGTGATCCATTTACCCAATCATGACAGCCATCCATTTTCTCTTTAACTGCAAGATGTAAATTCAAATTCATAATCTTCACTTGCTGGTACAATGAGAAGCTACTTATGATTTACCTCAAAAAGCACTTCTGAGAATATATAAACTATCTTCTTTAATGGACAAAATTATGCAAAAGATGTCCACTGCTCCCTGTTCATAGTAAGAAGAGAAATACAGTCAGATCACTGCAGAATTTCTGATGTAACTTCATTATAGTGTTAAGACGCAACTTATATTAAGGTATTTTAATTTCTGGGTAAAAGAGAAGATTTATTTTATCTTATTTAAATTTCAAACGAACACCATTTCATATCCTTACCTTAGATGAAGTAGCAAAACTTCACTGACAGAACAATGGTACTTTGATTTGCACATATTATATATCTGTCCTTTTATTTGGTGTTCAGGATTGATTAGACAGATTTTTTGCATGACATTAGTTCAGATAAGTACTTCAATTTCCATATCTTCTAGTATCAAACCTTCCATACATATCTAACTTTATATACTAAAATACAAGTACACTGGAAAAAAAAAATACAATTTAACAGAAATCTTGACAAATGCAAGAAGGTATAAGTCAGCAGTTCAGTAAGGAACATTTTTTCCAGTTGGGACATATTTAGTGAACAACAGTAAAATATGCTATAATATGCTACATTCAACAATATTTAAGTCCCTATTGAAGGAATTAAAGCACTACATAAAAGTTATTCCTCTGACTGAACAGGTGCAGTACATGCCTAAACATAAAAAATCTCCATGCTGCTTCCAACCTACTTCCTTGACCTGCAGGATTGTTTCAAGGCAGGATGAGAAAATAACTCTTCCTATGAGTCCTTTCATTCCGTAGCTTCTCTGCAGGGACTTCCAGTAAAAGAGTCAAATTATTGTAGCATTTTCTGTGAAGTGCAAACTTATCTTGTGCCTACCTACCAGGAGATGCAGCAATCAATTCAGTTCTCTAAGAGGAGCTAGCAGCGCTAGCAGCTGTCCAAAGGCAATCAATTAACTCGAGTGTTCCTGCAGCCCAATTCTACCTCAGTATTTCCCTCTCTCAGAAATATTCAGTAAAACAAAAATGCTCTGAAAACTGGAGCTCTAAGATCTATGTAATGAGCCATGATTCCTGATGTCCTATTCTCCTTGTCAAGAATGTTGCTGTGGATAAAAACAACACAAACCTATGTCTGTCTCTATATAAAAGCATCTTTACGTAATCAACTCACCCTCAAGGATAAGTGGTGGCTGCTTGTGGTCAGAAGTTAAATAATGAAGGAAGTGGAAACAGCTGACTTGCTGTCCTGGCGTATTTGTGGCTTGCCAGTGTCTCAGATCTGGAATGCTGCAGAGAAACTGCTGAGGCTCATCTAGTCCCCTTGTCATTCATTCATGTGGAGACAAATGTTACCACTGGTAAGACTGTACTGAGTGATGGCTCCTGGGATGAGGATAGAGAGTATTAGAATGTAGGTGGTGGTCTTGATCTTGCTGGTGAAAGGAAAAATTTAGTTGGTAGAATCTGTGAAAGACAGAAACTGTTTTCCTTTCTTTTGTCTCAAAGCTTGCTTCGTGAGGCCTTTCTGGTGATAAGACTCTAAGTGAGAACTGCAGGTTATCTAGGTAGGTGTCACCGTGCCACAGTGACTTTGCTTATTGTTGTAAAGATAAGCAGAAGCAAGGCCAAGCCTGTCTTTTTTGGGGTTTGGCTTGGAGAAGCTGATCACTGCAAAAGACGATAATGCTTGTGCATGGCAATGAAGGTACCACTCCCTGCTGTCTTATCTGTTGGGCCAGGTATGTCACACTAACAGAGAAAAAAGAAAAAAAAACTGAAAAATGGGGGATAAAAGGCCTTCACTAAACTAACGACTTTGGAGAAGAACTCCCAAAGAAAAAAATCTTTGACGGAGAACTCCCTAAGAGGAAACAGAGAATTCCCTGAGAGGGGAAACTCTGTGGAGGAACCCCTTGGCCTGCTTGCTGCGAAGCTTCTCGGCTTTCTCCCATCCCCCGTGATGACGAGACGAGTTCCTGAGATCAGCGGACCTACTACGAACAGATACTCACATTTCTATTGGCTGATGATAGTAAATCTTACAGATAAACATTCTGAAGTTCTTTCTATATAAAAAAGTTAGGAAACTTAGATTTCTACCATTTTTCCTAAAACTTGTGTAGGTATGACTGAATGCTGGAGGAAACTGTCTCAAATCATCTTTATTTAAAGAGCAGTCTATGTAAATGTGATACATCGAAATACACATGAAAGACCTGATGAAGTAAAAATCTGAAATAAGCATATTAACTAAAATGCTGATCATTTTGGAGTGCATTGAGACGTTAATAATTATCCAAGTAAATCAATGCAGAAATTTAATGGAGATGAGAATCTGACCAGCAGCTTTATGAGCCTTGCTTCTAGTTTCAGCAGTAAGATATTATTTTCCAACTTAAGTGCCATTGCTTTTGAAATCAGGGTTGCACAAACTTTTATCTGAAGGTGCAGAAGAATGGCTGTGACCGTATTCTGTCTGACTAATGCTGATATTTTTTAATATTTCAGATCTAACTTCAAAGATCCCATACAGTATGATGGTGCACAACATCAGACTGGGCAGTATAGGAAAAATTTACACTAAGAAAAATCAGAAACAATTGTCAGTCCATTTATAGATTATGCAAAAATATGTTTTTTATACCTATTTTATCCATCTATACTTGTCAAATTACTCTTCTGAACATTTAAATCTTTTTGCATCATTCATTAGCTGATACTCAGATACTAAGGGCAGAAAATACCATTAGGTATTTCACTTTTCCCCTTGCAAAATGTAAGCTGAATTACAAGGGCTGCTGTAAAACTAATGCCTCTTATTATATTGGCTCACAGCATCAGAAGTGGATGTTTGCGGTATGGCTTTAGAGGCTGCACCTTTCCTCAAAATTTCTGTTACATTTTGTTGCCATGTGACAGATGGCAGCAGAGGGGCTGTTCGGTAGAACGGCGTCTGACATGGAAGTATGCACAAAGAAAAGCTGTGTAACTGATTTCCTCTGTGCAGAAAAAATTGGTCCTACTGACATTTATCAGCACTTGCTGAATGTTTATGGACACCAACTGATGTGAGCACAGTGAGGCAGTGATTGATGTGTTTCAGCAATGGCAACAGTGACAGTCACCTATACTTATGCAGATTTTACAAATGCAGCATGCAGGCTCTTGTTCATTGCTTGTGAAAGTGCATAGCAAATGATGGTGACTATGTTGAAAAATAGTGTTTTGTAGTTGAGATTTTGTTCTACCCGATAGCCCTATTGTGCTCTTTGTATCTGTAGTAGTTTCCATTGAAATAAATAGGAGACCTTACTTTTGAAATAACCTATCTTTGTTACCAATTTATCTTGTTTGGATAAGGCATTTCTTACAAAAATACACCCAAAATCTTGAAAATGTCAAGAATCCCCTGCTTTCTTTCATATTTCATTCAAATGACCAGTACCTTCTCTCTAAAAAGATGTTCTATCTCATATATTGTTCTGAACACCATACAAAAGCTATAATACCCTCTTCATGCATTTAGATTTTCTCTTGTCATGGAAAAATCCTAAACAATTTTTGCAAAAGTGTGAAGGTTAAGCTTTTATTTATAATTGATATTTTAAAAGTTAGTGAAATTGGCAACAGCTTGAAACAAGTCAGGTTGATACATTTTTGCAATTATTTTTCATTACCTAGAGAAAGCCTTTTATCACATATACTTCTATTGATGATATGAAGATTTTTCTTTTTTTTTTTTTTCATCTAATATCTTTCTAGCCTGCTATTTTCCAATCTGCAAAATATCACACTATGAAGGAGTATACTGTTTATACCTGTTTCTATTTTACTCAATATTATCTCCCAGTTATATCCTCCATCATCATCTTTAAGGAAAATAATTCAGACCAGAAGTTAAATCACTCTTCTAAATTGCAGTACTACCTTGCAAATGAATACAGCTTGGGGATTTTAACGCTACATAAGGCGGTTTCACAGTGAATGGAAGCTTTCCCATCCTGTGTGATGGACATACCTGTTCTGTTAAAACCATATCACTTCAGAGCTGCTAAGCAGCCAGGGGCAAAGACCAGCAAGGACAGGTCTGCATTGCAGATTACATTACTTGCACTTTATGTCAGTTATAGACTGTTGTTTTCTGTCTTGGAAGCAAATCAGATATGTGGAGTTTTTGTTTTGCTTTTATTTTACCCTTGTATGGCATATCTCCACAACATAGGTTTGATTTTGCTGCGTTCATCTCTTAGAAAGTGCCGTTATGTTAGGGTTTGCTTTTCAATCTGTAACATTTTATGCAATTATGTAAATGATCACGTTCAGATTAACATATATATGTTTTTATTGTCTTTATTTGCGATATTAATAAACTCATACTTTCATGTAAGTTTTTTATGTCTTATTTCTAGCAACATGAATCCCTTGGCTCATGTGTTCTTCAATAAATGTCATTTCTTGTTGAAACACCTGCTGCTGAGTAGAGATTTTCAAGCTGTTAAGTGTGATTAGCCTGGAAAGGTATTTATTGCAACTAGTAATGTTTTTAGTTCTTATTTATGAACTGCATTTTTTCTTCTTCTTGTAACATTTTTTTTTATTTTTGTATGATGAGTAAAGTGAATGTAGAGTGATTTTAGTTGACTGCATCTAGGTCTGGATCGCTAGATTTACTAAATTATTTTAACAATTCAAATTAAATGCCAAAACAGGAGATAGCGAAGACAGTTTCTTAATATCGTAGTAAGCATGACAAAATATTGACCACAGTTGAGAAGTTTTGTGGAAAAAAAAAAAACCATAAAAAAACCCCTTAAACTAAATAAAACACTTTAATGTTTGAAAACACTGTTTCAAGGAAAGAAAAAATAATTGTTTCTGCTTTGTGATTGCTACAACATAAACTATCTGGATCAACTTGGGTTAAACTGTGTTTTGGTCCTGGGATGGACAATATTACAAAATTATTACAAAATTATTTTCTTGTTACTGAATTTGAGGAAAAATTTGTAAGGAAAAAAAAAAGAAAACTTACAAAAAAAAAAAAAGAAAAAGGAAGAAAGAGGAAAAGCAAAAGTTCTGACATACTCAGACTGTGAGTGAAAATAGTTGGATGGGTAACTCTGTGCCTGCTTTAGATATTCTATCATGAGAGAGAGTCTGACATTTCAGGTGTGTTATTTTCTACAAGTTATTTATGATGGAATGACAGCATTGCTAGATGAAGAGAAAGCAACTGATGTCATCTACCTGGACTACTGAAAGGCCTTTGACATGGTCCCGCAACACATCCTTGTCACTAAATTGAAGAGATATGGATTTGAAGGGTGGACTATCTGGTGGATAAGGAATTGCCTGGAAGGTTGAAGCCAGAGTGTCATGGTTTTATGATTTTTGGTATTGGTATTCCACATCATAACAACATGTAGTGCATTAAGAGTTAAAGAGTTAATACTCCAACTCCATAGATCATTGATATTTCCGGGTATACCTGTCTCAGAAGGGAAGACCTACATTCCCCAGAGGACTTTGTGATGCTTTGCATTTTTATGTATTTTCCGCTCAGAGGGAAAAGATAAAAACCCTCTGCGGTCACGGGACACTCTCTTTCCTTCGGGATCGACTCAGCAGTGGGTGCTCGCTGCCGTATCGCCTTCAGTGTTAGCATAAGGCCTTCGGTTTTTCGGACACTCTCTCTTGCTCATTTTCTTTGATTTATTAGCTTCAATTCCAATTATATTGTATTATATTGTGTTATTTTGCTTTCTGATATCTTATTTAGTAAATTAGCTTTCCTCCTCAGTTTGTTGCCACTGTTCTGTTTCTAGGCCCATCTCCTTTTTTCCTTTTCCCTTTCCCCCTTCCCCTTTCCTGGGGCGTGGGTCTGCGGGTCCCCAGCACCAATCGTCACAGACCCGGGCCAATCCAGCCCGGTAAACCGTTGACACAGAGGACTGTGGGCAATGGCTCCATGTCCAGGGATCCATCATGGGACCAGAACTCTTTAACATCTTTGTCAGTGATACAGATGATGGAATTGAGTACACCTGCAGCAAGTTTGCTCTTGGCACCAAGGTAAGTGGTGCAGCTGATATACCAAAAGAAAGGGATGCCATTCAGAAGGACCTTGATAAACTCAAAACCTTGTGTGACCTAATGTGGTTCAACAAAGCAAGGTTTTACACTTGAGCTGAGGTAATCCCAAGTATCTATACAAACTGGGAGAAGAAATCCTTGAAAGCAACCTGCTGAGAAGGATTTAGGGGCCCTGGTTGATGAAAAAATGTGAGCCAGCAATGTGCGCTTGAAGCATAGAAGGCCAGTGGTATCCTGGGCTCCATCAGAAGAGGGGTAGCCAGCCGGGTAAGGGAGTTGATTGTCCCCCTCTGTTCCACACTTGTGAGGTCCCAGCTGGAGTACTGCATCCAAGTCTGGGATGCTCAGCACAGGAAAGGTGTGGAGCTTTTGGAGAGGGTCCAGAGGAGGGCCATGAAGATGATCAAAGAGCTGGAGCACCTCTCCTATGAAGACAGTTTGAAGGAACAGAGACAACTAGAGGGAGACCTCATTGTGGCCTTCCAACATTTAAAGGGAGTTTAAGAACATGAAGGAAATTGCCCAGAGTGGTTGTGAATACCCTATCCCCGGAGGTGTTTAAAGCCAGGCTTAATGGGAGCCTGGGCAATCTGAACTTGTACCTGAGCTAGTGGCTGTGGCTAGTAATCCTGCCTGTGGCAGTGGGGTTGAAACTTGATGATGTTTCAGGTCTCTTTCAACCCAAGCCATTCTGTGTTTCTATAAATACAATAGTAAGTGTGCCTCAGCAAGGACTGAGGAGGTAAAGTCAGTAGTAAGGAGGTTCTGGTGTTAAATAGATTCTGAGTAAATATTTTCATTGGAAAAAAAAAAAAAAAAAAAAAAAAGAAGGGAAGGGAAGAGAAAAAGAAGCTGTCTAGAAAAAGTATACACATATGGACAAAGTACCGAAGGGGCAGAAATCTAACCATAACATTTGCATTATTATTTGATAAATTTTCATTCTTTTTTTTTTTTAATCTTCTTTTCATTCTCATTGCGTGAGAATATTATGAAAACACAAAGAATTGTACTAATGCCCAGAAAATATTTCAGTCTTTAACAGAGGGTTATGCTTTGTTTTATCCAGTTGCACTGAGCTCTCCCTCACTGTTTTTAGAATTCTGGGCACATTCATCCTGTCCTGAAACTAGCTCGTTTATTAACTGACTGACTTCTGTTCCAGATGCTGAAGCTAGATGGATTTTGAGTATCTACTCATTTCTGTTCCATAATCGATCCGTTCATCTTTTTGTTTGCTGGAATGAGATGGGGTTTGGATGGTGAATAATTATGTTGCTATATGATTATTTCTATACAGTTCTGCCTTTTATTAGGAGGTTTAGATTAATTAGGCAAAATATATAAGTAATCCATCTATCCCTTACTCACTTTTAATAACTTGCTTCCAAAAGCTGTTACAGTGACCATAAAAAAACTAATATATTCTTTTAGCAAAACTAACATTTCATATGCCTTTTGTGTGATGTATGCAGTTGTGGATGTGAACTTATGGGTATGTGTGAGTATAAGCACAACAAATCCCAACAATACATTTGAAAATGTATTCAATTTTTCCTCAGTGAAGTGTGGTTTGCTGACTTACTGTGTTTTCTTTGTATAGCATTATCTGATTTGGCTTAGGAGAACTTGAGAGAGGAAAAAGTCTAATTTCCAATGAGAAATTATATTCCTTTGCCCCAGAGACTGCCTGATCAGCAACATGTATCTAAGTGTCAGGTTCTAATGGCAACATTTTTATCTTGGATTTGTTGATTTGTTGATTTTCTTTTTTGGTGCATAAATAAAATAGCTAACAGAATAGCTGAACACTTGTACTATTTTTGCAGAGTGTGTGTTAGGGTGGATTATATGAAGAATGTGTCGTTGTATCTGATAAGGCACTTTGGAAATAATCCTCCTTTTCTCCCACAGCTGGTCACTTCTAGTCTGTCTTGATTTTTCTTTTACATATCTTAATTTTTTAAAAGACTAATATTAATTAGTATATACTAACAACTCATGTGGGATTAAATTCTAGGAAATATGGGCAACTTTCCTAAAAATTCAAAAATACCGTATATAGAGCTAAATTCTATGTATCAGGAAGAATCTGATTTCTCTCTGCTTTTCATTTGTTTGTTAGTTTGTTTGTTTTAGTACTCTCAAACAAGATTCTTCACGCAGAGTATTCATATCCAAAAATAAAATTAAAAAAAGTAACAACAAAAATGTTCAATAAATTTAATGCTCGAAAATAAAGCAAATATATTTACAAGGGATTTAAGCCTTTTGAGATTTTGGCTCTTTTTGTATAAGATGTCTGAATTATGTTGACAATCTCATAATGCTCCTGAATAGCTAATGGCTGATGCAGGCCTGCAGGAGCCCATAATGTTGCTGTAATATCTTAGAACATTAAGAACATCATGGAGATAAATGAGACTAATGTTGTCTGAAAATGATCATCTTCCTTGATTTAAAAAAGAAGTTACTGATAAAAAAAATATTGTGCATTTACTATCTATATCTAGAATCTTGCTTGGAATTTATATGTGTTTTTATACGCAAATTATTGAGCTAAATATAATAGTAAAATATTTCTGACTGTTTCAAAGCTAAAACATAATTAGACAAGGTGGAAAACACCATTTTCTGTTGTTATCTGACCATAGCTATTACTTTAAGCAAAATCATAAAAATGACATTGTGTGGCAGAAGTAATGAAGTGTGGATGGAAAATCAGCCTCAATGGCATGCAAAATGAGACACTTAATGACAGCCTGTGCTTGTAAATTAAATGCAGTCAAAATATTGCTCTATGTGGAATCTCGAAAAACAACAGAAGCCTTATTTTATTTAGTTTGGGACTGGAACATTTATTAAACTGCAGTACTTATTATTAAGTATTGTAATTTTTTTTTCTGTATTTGTTATAAATAACTCACAGTTTCACAGACTTATTTATGACACTGCAATTTCACATTTTTATTTATTTGCAAGACACAAATTATGACTTAAAGTCTGTCATAATGCTGCATAAATGCATTTAGAAACTAAACAGCAAGATATAGATTATTTATATTCTGTCAGTTTCCCCTTTAAATATGATAATGGATATAATATCAACATGCCACAAGATTTACTTTTATTTTCAATATCTCATGGAATTGTGCTTCATTAGAAAAAGTAGCAAGAAGGAAAATAATTAGGGAAACATAAAATACAGAAGCAGATTCACAATTTTCACATTTTGAGGTGGAATACTTCTGAGCATAGCACCACAGAAGGGAAAAAAGCTGGAAACTGCCACTAGAGATTGCCTTGTTCAAGCCCTCATGGCTCAGAGTAGGATCAGCTATAGCAGGTTGCTCAGGGTCAAATCTGGTCAGGCTTTGAAGGTCTCCTAGAATGGAGAATGCACATTTTTGGGCAGCAAGCTCCTGTGTTAGACCTCCTTTACAGTGAAAAAAGCTTCTTTTTTTCTTCTTTTCTTATAATTAAGCAGGATTTCCTGTATTTCAGTTTGTGTTCATTGTCTCTTTTCTTGGCGATGCTTAACACCAAGAAGAGTGGTTGCTTGTAAACTCCAATGATGCCATGCCTGTTTTCATATTTACTCACTGAAATACAAGAAATATAGACTATGACATGAAGTAGGATTAGGAAAACAGGGAGACAAATAGGATTGATTTATTCAGATTAAAAGTAAAACAGAGTGATAGTCATATTGCCTGAAGATTTCCAACTTCTCATTTCCTCAGTAGCATTTTGTTTTCTTTCAATATCTTTGAAAGCATGAGCAGGTAAGGATGAAGTAACTCACATGCTTATTCCATTAATTATTGTTGCATATTGCAGTACATAGGAAGATAAGAACTCTAAAGTACTTGGCCTTGATAAACTGGTGAAACAAGTCAGCTTCACGCTTCCTGATATTTCACTGTAAATAATTTCCAGTGGATTCACAAATTGCTATCATTTCTGTATGTTGCATATCAGTGCGTGTGAGTATGTGCAATCACATGCACAGGAGTATGGACAGCATCACACACAAGGTTCCTGATTTTGCTGTTCTTGCAAGAATAAAAAATCATTGAGCCAAAGTGAAATGTAAGTAATTGAATAATGAGACAGACAACATTGGGAAGGTGGCTATTTTTGAAGTTTATATTTGGATTATACACCATTCTCATTACTGTGGAAGGAAGATAAAGACAAGAAAATGGTGCAATGTGTATAAAGGGTCAGCAGTGGAGATCCAAACTGGCAAAACTGGATGAATCCTATCAGTATGACAGGGATATATTAGGAGGATGTAATCCTGTCAATGCAGAGAGAAAGGAATTGCATACTGGTGTACTGTCATGTCCCTAAAATCAACTCAGTTTTCTGGCAGCCAGATAAAAAGAGAGAAATGAAGGATATGTCATGAAGATAGCAGCAAGGCAGTTTGCTTTCCTGAATAGAAAAGATATTAAAGTTTACCATATTCTTCTTCTAGTGCCTGAGCCAGATTGTACATCTCGTTTCATTATTGGTCTGAACTAGGCAAAGACTCTCCCATAATCAAGTAATTTACCTAAATTACAGATGTTCTCAGAAATAAACTCATAGCAGAGGTTTTTGTTTTCAGTTCCAAACACGTATTCGTACATTTTTACTACTGAAATTTCACCTGATCTTTTTGTGTATTAATTTTTTTTCAGCAATTTCCCCAAAATACATAACACCAACTATTCTTATTAGCAGACTCGTATTTTATGCATTCAGCTTACTGACTAAAATATTAAACAAGCCCTAGCTTTATAGAAATTGTTGGCAAAGCCCATTTTATAATCTTTCTACCTTCTGATTATTTCTTTTTCCAGCACATCCCAGAAACACTGATGTTTCTTCTTTAACCAGTTCCATATCCTTTCTTTAATGCATCAAATTAATCATTTTTCCGACTTCACTTCCCTTGTGACACCCTCTTCTTTGAATTTATTCAAATTTAGGCATTAAGTATGCCTGCTCTCACATTCAGCACTATTTTTATTAGTGGCATTTCTTCTGGAATATGTGTTTAAGAAGCTAAAGTCTACCATGATAGGGAGGGTGTCATGTCTATTACCTTTTCTTGTAATATTTCATTTTTTTGTCACAAATGGGAATTTAAATAATATTTCTAGAACTATACTCATTTACTATACGAAAGTGATTTAAAACTGGCTTCGTATTTACAACCAGTAATTCTGATTTCAATATTTTGTACTCTTGGGGTATGGACAGAAGAAATAACTTGGCTTATGTTCCCTTTTGTACCAAGTGCTTGATACCTTAAATAATTGACCTTCACCTACCTTTTCTTTGCTCTTGTTTTGGTTAAAACTAGACTAGCTAATAGCTTTGGATGAATCTCACAGGTCTTCTGTAAGGTTTTGGTTACTAGAACAATTGATGTATAGGATTCAGATTTTATTGGGGCATAATGGACTTGTACACCATGATAAAAATTACACTTTGAGCAGTCACCTATATCTGTATCATAAAATAATTTTATCTGTCACAAAACAGTTCTGAACAGTACAGTTTCCAAATGCACAATTTAAGGAGGATGCCAGTTTTAGTCCCACTCTTATATTGCTTTCCAGTACATCATAACAGCTTGTATCTTGTAAATATGTTACGCTGTCTTGTGGAAGCATTCAGTTAACTTCCTTCCCAGTAAATGAAATAAAATTAAAGTTGCTTTTGTAAAAGGTGATCAAGTTAAAGAACAACATACTCTTTCAACTCTCACATTGTTAAAGTGGTTCTGGTATCATTAGTAGTGACATAGTGTTTCAGAAGGAAGTACACATTACACTGTGGAAAAGAAATCTATTTTTTTCTTGTTTTACTTATGTCACATACAGATTTTCTACTTTGACAAAATTCGTGCTATAATTTTCTTAACTTATAACTACAATATGGACAGATTCACATCCAGAGCTTAAAAACTTCCTATTTCAAAGTTCCTTTTCCACTCTTCATCCTGGGCTTCCACTAAGCAGATAGAAGACTACTTTTATACTTCACATGCTGAAGCCAAGGCCTGAATGTAAAACTGTCAAAATGTCAATGAAGTTGAAACTCCTGAAATTACAGAAATTCTATCAATTCATGCAAGCTTAGGATCTGACCAAAAATGTGATTATACATGTTCATCAATCTAATCCCACATCACAATGTCTTTCAAATAAAGGCTTTCTTTTCTTTAATCTTTTTTTTTTTTTTTTTTGAAAAAAATACTTAGTGAAAAAAATTGAGATCAATATTGAACTGAATGTGTTTGCCTCACCAAAATGTGTGTGTTGTTGATATGTGCCTCCAAACTGCACCTGCCCGCTAACACCAGTGAATAATCTGTAAAGACAATAAGGACAATGCTCCTTAATTTTTAAAGCTTAAATCATGCAGATGTGCTTGAGGAGGCAGCATGTGTGCTAGTGCTGGAATCTGAAGACAGCAATCAGAACAAGCTTGTTCTGACTTTGCGTGCCTGTAATATTCATACTTTTGTTTAAACTGGCACACCATGGACTCACAGGATGCTACAGACTTTGCTTCTCCCAGTTTCCACAGCAGTAGCACTGCAAAATCCTACACAAGACAGAGCTCTTGTGCTGCACAAACTTCTCAGTTAGGCAGATTCTCTTAGCACGCAACTTGAAGAAAACACACAAAATGACAGCACTCATTTGTAAGTGGTAAAAGAAAGGTAAAATGTGATTAAAGGAAGCATATTAAGCAACAGACTCATTCTACCTCCTTCCTGCAAGACCAGTGTTTTTTGCAGGCACTGTGGCAGAGACCACAAACTGGTTAATCCATATTGTTTGCATGTGGTGTCTATCAGAGAGTTTCTCTTGATAACAATTTTTCAGATTCTTTGCAGCTCAGAGAGCTGCAGACCAGGCTGAACTGACAGCTCTCTTATTAGCAGAGTCATCCCTAGAGGGACAGGACATGACTGTTCATTTCTTGGGTTTTGGTGATGTCCTTCTGCTTGAAGGCAATAGCAGGTATTCAGAAAACAGCATGTATGGGCAATCTAGGGCTTACGTAGAAGGCATCTGAATGCCTGCATACCCTATTTGAGTTTTTTTTATCTGTTTTTTTTTTTTTTTTTCTAAAGCAAGCCATCAACTTATTATATTTATCATTCTCCTATGCACTATTTTCTCGGAATAGGAAGAATCCTTCTGGGGACTAAGACGGAAACAATTAAGAACTGATGGGGAAATTTTTAAGTTATCTTGGGAAGACTGAAAAAAAGAGGTTGAAAAGTGAGACAGACCGATAAATCTCCAAGCAGAGCTCCTCTGTACTGCTACTGTAATTTGCTACTCCTGCTGATATGCAACTGCAGGTAAAAGTTGCTTTTTGATCAGGTAATTGGGTTTGGAGAATATCCAGTCATGAACAAGCAATTATTTGTTGTGGTTTTATCTGCCTACACCCCCTGAGAAAAGATATCTGTCTTAAACTTGCCATCACATATCAACTGTGAATTTTGGATACTCCCCCCCGGTGCTCTGTTGCAGCTGCCAAGAATTCCTGACCACAAGCAAACGAGCAGTGTTTCCACTGAGAGGGCACAGAGCACCACCGGGAGGCCTTCACAACTACATAGATTAAAACAAGGATGTAGGTTAAACGCAGTGAGGGTTTAAGCCAAGCAGAAGTGGCTTGGTTCTCCACACCCTGCGCAGAAGCAACAAAGATTATTCTTCACCCCGTGCTGACTGCTGACTAACTCTCAGATTCTGTAAGGTGCAGCTCTGAAGATCTGCAGTTACCTCTTTGGGACTGATGTGAGCATCCAAATATGGGGATCCAAAAAAGCTGAGTTCACGTGTAGCCATTCCACCATCAAGTCTGGTTCTGCTGCTAAGGTTCTTCTTGATAATGAATATGTAAAATGTTTTCTTCCCTAACAACTTGGTCTTAAACTCTGATACCCAGCACTGACTTTCCTTATATTAGCTGTATTCAGAAAAACAATGAACAGTGTCGCATTCATATTTTGAATGGCAAAGTGTGTTAGGCATCCGTTTTATTTATTGTTTTGCACTCTAGGAAATGACAGATTTTTATGAATATTTAGTTGCTGTGACCGTAAAACTATTTTTTAGAAGCATATATCATTACTGTTAATATAAAATAAATTTTAAAAATAATTTTTATGTCTTAAAGAAGTTATAGTTTTAGTCAACACCCCATTACTATTTGCAGGGGAATTTACTCATTGCATAACATTATCTACATTAAAAATTTATCATTGTCTGAAATGTGTACTAATTAAATAATGTCTTTGGACTAAACTTTTCATTCATTATGCTATGAAAATGCCTCCTAGGAAGAAATAAATGTAGAAGGAATAAAGAAGAGGATGGCATTGTTCATAGAATCATAAAATCGTTTGATTTGAAGGGGGCATTTAATGGTCATCTAGCCTAACTCCCAGCAGATAGCTCAGGTTGCTCAGTGTCAACGGTTTACAGGCTGGTTTGGCCCCGTTCTGTGATGATTTAGGTGGGGGACCCACAGACCCACAGCCTGGGAAAGGGGAAAGGAGAAAGGGAAAAGGATAAAAGGGAGACTGGCCTAAAAACAAAACAGCGGCAACAAACTGAGGAGGAAAGCTAGTTTACTAAATAAGATATCAGAATGCAAGATAACATGATATAATACAATATAATTGGAATTAAAGCTAATAAATCTAAGAAAATGAGCAAGAGAGAGTGTCTTATAAACCGAAGGCCTTACGCTAATGCTGAAGGCGAGACGGCAGCGAGCACCCACTGCTGAGTCGATCCGAAAGGGAAGAGACTGTCTCACGACAGGCAAACAGTTTTTATCTTTCTCTCTGAGCAGAAAATGGAAAAATGCAAAGCAATGCAAGGTCCTCTGAGGTCTGTAGTTTTTCTCTTCTCAGACAGGTATACCCAGAGCTATCAATGATCCACAGAGCTGAAGCATTAACTCTTTAACTCCCAGTGCACTACATGATGTGATGATGTGATGTGATGATACCAAAAATCATAAAACCATGACACTCAGATCGTACACTCACTTTGAGTGTCTCCAGGGATAGGGAGTCCATCACCTCTCTGGGCAAGCTGTACCAGTGCCTCAGCACCTTTATCATAAAAAATTTCTTCCTTATATCTAACCTAAATCTACCCTCTTATTGTGTGAAACCATTTTCCCTTGTTTTATTGTGACAGACCCTTCTAAAGAGTCTGTTCCCCTCTTGCAAGCTCCCCATTAGATTTTGAAAGGCCACTCTCGGGGCAGCCCAGAGCCTTCTCTAGACTGAGCAGCCCCAGCTCTCTCAGCCTGTCCTCATAGGAGAAGTGTTCCATCCCTTGGATCATTTTGGTGGCCCTCCTGTGGACACACTCCAACAGGTCTATGTCTCCCATGATTGAGGACTCCACATCTGAATGTGGTACTCCAGGTGAGGTCTCACCAGCACAGAGAGGCAGGATCACCTTCCATGACCTGCTGGCCACTGTTCTTTTGATGCAGCCCAGGGTATGGCTGGCTTTCTGGAATGAGAGACCACATTGCTGGCTCATGTCACAGTTGTCATCCACCAGTACACCCAAGTCCTTTTCAGCAGGTCTGTGCTCAATCCAAAATTTTTTCCAAGCAGTAGTTTTCCTATTTCTCTACTGTAGAAGTCTCATATTTGAAAGCAATACATTACAGAGACTATCAATTAAAAACATAGATTTCATTTCTCCTTCATGGGAGAAAAAAAATCACATTTGCATGTACACAGTTGGAGAGTTGTAGGCTGATGCCTAGAATAGTGGAAGCAATAGCAAAGGATTCATTAAATCCTCATCAGTGTGTTTTAGCACAGGTGTGGATCCATTTTTATTGCGTAATTGCACTCTGTTCATTTCTGCAGGAACAGATTTTTCCTTTTTCTCCACATCTTTCACTATTTCTTTTATCCCTTCATCTCTATTCTGAAGAAAACTTCTGTCTTGACTTCATTGATTAAAAAATATGAATCCCATGAAGTTTGCTTTTTCCTAAAGCTTTGATTTTCTATGACAAAAAATAATGAATGGAAAGCTGTGTGTCATCTATATGCAATAGACTCTATTTAACTGTCCAACTTAAAAAAAATAAGTTAATAAACAGCATTTAGATTTAGAATTCATTTATTTTTGACGCATTTGTCTGTTGAAAAAATTGTCTCCTAATCTATGCTATCAGGAAGTCTTATGGCAGCTACTTACTTAATCATTATTTATTCTTCCTATTCTGTGTCAGTAATGTTTTAGTTTTATTTTACAATTAATCACTTAGATGGATGAAGAAATTAGTAGATTTAAGAGCCAAATTGAAAATACAAGAAAATCACTGCAGGACAGTACTGTTGCTGCGTTTTGAAGAGTTTTCATAGTTAGGACAAAAAATTAAAAAAAAAAAAAACAACGATAGATGACTGTGAGTTTTTCAGACCAATGAAATTATTAATGCAACACGTTGGTGCATGAAAAAAAAAATAGTATGACAGATAATTCTGTAACAAAATGTGTGTTAATATATACTGCTCTATTCATAAATTTTAATAGGACTATTTATCACAGCAAGAACATTTAAGGAATTCTGTAGGCTTTCTGCCACTATGGTGAGATGAATGATGAATCTGATGCAACTCAGGGTTTTTCAATAATTTATTGGGTCATGACTTATGGTTTTATTCAATTGAAAATTATTAGATGGGTTTGCCCCAGGCATAGAGCATGGTATATGAAAAAGGAAAATAGATTAAGCAAACACTCGATGAGTTTAATCATTTCAAACAGGGAAGCAGATAAAGGCACTGACAGATTTGTCATTAATTCAGCAGACGTTTTTACCTCCACACAACATAATCACAAGATGGTAGTTGTCAGTGAAGTCCTGAAAGTGTGATGTTTGTAATGAATAGTCTGCATAACCCATTATTTTCACACAAATGATTTATTTTCTCCATGAAAGAGGACAAGGGACAGAACAAAGGGTAGAAGACCTCTTTCAAGAATGTCAGCACAAAAATAGTTTTCTTCAATCACAAACTCTGACATCAATTTCTGATTAAACCTTACAATTCAGCATAATGTTACCTGTTTTCACCGCAAAGTGTATTCATTGAATTTTTACTGAGAACCACTAGCAATGGCCTCCCACTTAAAACACTATCTATAACCTACAAATGAATCAATTTTGTTACAACAAATATTTAGCTTATTTGAAAGTGAGTGGATACAAATAATAAAATTATAAGCTGTATTCCTTCTGTGTTCTTCTTGTAAAATTATGGTCTTTTAGAGATAAGAAGCATAAATAGAAGTCAAGGTAGTGAATGTTGTATACTATGAGACTGATCTTCACATCTGGAAATATTTTAGTAATTCCCCATAGATGGCTGCTAAATCATGAAGGTAGCTGGCAAAATGGACATTTACCATCCATTTTTTTCTAGTTATCATTAAGTCAATAGAACTGAAAATCAAGTTTTTATTTTCAGAGTTTTTTTCCTCCATTTTTTTTCTTGCATCCCAACAGATTTGCTAATGCCTTATTTCATACACAACTGTGACATTTCCTTGATGGCAGTTCACCCTATGGACACTGGCATAGCAGTGCATCACCCAAGTAAATCACAGAAATAGAAATTCTGTGCATCAGGATGTTGGAACTGGATCAAACCTCTGATAAAGGGAAAAAAAAAAAAAAAAAAAGACACATCCTTATCATGGCAGGAAAAGTATCCTTTAGTTTTTAAAAGAACATTATTCATGAACCACCAAAAGCAAAAAAAGTAAAAAAAAAAAAAGAACAGAAAGTTGTTAGATGTCAAAATGTTAGACATCCTAAGCTAACTTTTATGTATGTTAGGTATTCTGAAGAAGAGCAGCAGTTATAACCATTTCAATATGGATTTTTCCCAATATAAGTGTTTATAAGAACAGGAAATCTCAAATCTTTCTTTATTGAAAATGTTTTCTCAGAGTGATCAAAAAAATGGAATGTTGAATTATTAACTGTTATCATCTTTGCCTTCTACCACACTAGGGAGTAAAGCTCCTGTGATATGCTTGGTGTTTGAGTACCTTTGAGTGTTTAAACTAAACCTGTCCTTCCTTTCTGAAGTGTTGCTATAAATATGGCATGGATTTTGTAGAAGGGAGATATAAGAGAGATGCAGGAAAAGACAGTGTAACTGTGTTATTGTCTCACTCTAATTAATAAGAGATAGAGGAGTTTCTTTTGATACATGTGTACCCAACAGTGAGATTAACACACAACAGGTCAAATGTTAGCCTGACCACTAGCAGTTATCCAGTAAAAGTGTGTGCAAGGTTTTCATAGTCTGTACTTCAGAACTGTTAAAGAACATTTAAAAAATGTTAGCTACCTAATGTGTTTTTTATAAAGCATATCTTTCACACTGCATCAACAGTAGGTGCTGTGAATGTGTTAACACTAAAACAGGCAACATACCTGCCATAATGAGAAAAAAAAAATCTGTATTTGTCTAGATTAAAATAGCTTTGGACAGATATATACTCATTTAACTTTATACAGAATTCATAGTAGCAAACAATAACAAAAAAAAACAAACAATAACAATAACCTCAAAATAATCATAACAACAGCAATGGTTTTGTTCTCATATTATTGAGAACTTCCTGTTTTCACTCCTTGTGGTGCTGCTGCTTTTATTTTCCTTTAAAAATGGGTTTCTGAAATAATATTTTAACACCAGGATGAATTTTGGCTAAAGATCACACCTGGTGATATTTTAATTTCTTTAGTAATCGTGTAAATATTAGTCTTGTTTCTGTTACTTTTCTTTTGCATGAATATATATTATTTCCAATATGTATATATTTTTTTGGCTAAAGGATGTGGGATGGAAAAAGTATAAAACTGCCCAGAGCAAGTGAGCAGAGGAGGTAGGATGGAATGCAATGTGGCAGCTTAAGTTTGCTGCTGCAGAGCATATGAAGTAAAATGGTTATTAATGGTATTCAGTACAGAGACTTGCATAAGATAATTAAATGAACCCCAAGGATGCTTGTCAAACTGTCATATACTCATAAGCAAAGAAGTCACCAAGTAAGGCTGTCAGTCAGGATCTGACATTCTAAAATCCTTCAGAAAGTGTCAAACATTCAAAACTCTGCAGTAATAAACCTGGCAACAGTAAGATAAGCTGGCCTGCCACAGCCTCAGGATTCCTTTGCAAATGACACTGCGATAGGACTCAGTACTCTTACATGGAAGTATCTAGTTCATTTTTTTTTTATCAGTTCAAGGAAGAACCAAAGACATGATTTATTCTTTCCCACAGCAAGCATATTTTCCAATTTATAAATAAGTGAATATTGACTTTCAGTGAACTGGGTAAATCAACTTAAAAGGGTAATGCAGGCTATTGTAATTTATGTCAGATTTTTTTTTTTCTGACTTTTTTTCCTTCTTTCTTTTTTTGGATAAATAAATGGGATTACACCAACAAGAATATGGGACATGTTTGCTGTTGGTGATTGATGGTTCATTTTAGCAGAATAAGTCCTTATTGGAATTAGGGTCACTTGTATTGATTACCTTAAACACAGAACTAGTAACAATCAGAAAATGGTCATTGCCTAATCTAGTATATTATCAATGTCATTTCTAAAGTACTTATTAACAGTAACATCTTTGAATGGCCTGTGCAATTTAGAATCATTAAATCTATTCAAAGAACAACTGTTTCTGTCTCTTCTTAAAATATATTTATATCTACCAGAGATATTTAATTTTTTTCTTCTTCTTCTCCCTCCCTGCCTATGTTCTTTTCTTCCTTCCTTCCTTCTTTCTGTCTCTCTTTTTCTGTCCTTTATTCTTTACTCCATATTCTTTCTTCTTCTCCATTGCTGTCTTTCTTTTTTTTTCTTTTTCTTTTTCTTTTCAGTATTTTTTCTTGACCTAGCTCTTCTTTTCCCTTTTCTAGATTTGTTAATTTGGCAAGACTCTTAAAATAAATGTGTTTCACATTATGACGTGAGGAGCAAAAATATTTTCTGTTTTTTCCAATTGGAAAGTTTTCCGTCTATAAATAAATTTTAAAGGGGTGGGGTGCAGGAGACAAATTTGAAGAAAATCAAAGATCAGTCCATGTCAAATCACTCTGTCTCAGATGATTTTTTAAATCTTAAAAATAAGAGATCAGTCATAACCACTCAACTGACCTGCTTTTATAGCCACTGTCAGAAAGCAGTATCTGTAGAGGTTGTATCAACTCATTACAATCAAGTTGTCTAAAATAATCTTTGGAAGATGTTTCTTCATTATGTATGAAAAAGACTTCAATATCTATCATAAATTCAGTTTATATATAATTCAGTCATCTGAAATTAGAGGATTTTAAGCTACCTTTTATGAGTCTTTTGTGCTCACGTGAAAGGATAGTAAAAAGACTCCTGCTACTGCTACATCTTCATTCATCTGGAAAAAATATCCTTTACATTTAAAGTCACTTAACTGATTGCCTTTGGTCTTAGCTTCTCATCACTGGGGATGTCTTAAAATTTGAGTGACCCTTATTAAGGAAGTTCTATAATTTAATCAATTATTGGCATTCAAGTAATAAATTTTCATATCACCCATACATAATTAGCATAACTCCACTTTAAAATGTTAGCAAGTTGTTTCTAAAGCTACATCCCATCTTTACAGAAATTTGCTGTTTCTATATCAGCAAAGTTTCAAGGTAAGCTGTTTGCATTACTTAGCAATTAAAATGTGCTTTTTAGTTCATATTGATCGCCCTACAGGGTTTTAATGTCTATCATCACTATAAATCCATGTTTCCTAGCCAGTAAACAATAACTGCATTGTTTTCTTGCTGAAATAATCACTTCTGTGGAATGAGATTTCAGTTTGTTCTAATCTTTTCAGCCTATGGCTATTTTCCTTCAGTCATTATAACTCAAACTTAAGTTTACTTTGAGTAGTTATTTATGCACATGTATTTTTCTAATCCAATCCATTTCAACATAATTTTTCTTCAGCCATCAAGCTTAGCTAGTATTAAACAATGAAAAAGATGCTGCTTTAAGCACTGGTGAGTTTTCTATTACATCCCTCATTAAAATAGAATTAAAAATAGATAACTATGTTTGCTGGTTCAACGTCCTACAGATATATTTTCCTGACACTTGAACTGGTAATTCTTGCAGTCTTTTCTTAGTTTCCTTCTGTGATCTTGATTTTTAGGGTATGATAGTGCCTTACTATTGCTTTCCATAATTAAATTTGAACATTACAACGGAAGGCTTTACCAGTCCCAAGGTGTAAGCTGGTTTTACAGAAAGATTGTAAAGAGGTAAAAATCAGCTACCTGAACAAATGCTACACTGTGGTATAAGATGATGATCTGCATGATAAATTGCCTTAATATTTATAATCTACTTTTTGGTCAAGTTCCAGAAAATTACAACACTGAAATAAAAAGCCAACACAAATTTCCTTTAAGCTTGGATAATGAATTGACTCAAGTTGTCACTTAGCCCTAAAAAATCTGTCACATATGTTCAGTTTCTTTTTGTGTCTGTGTGTGGTTGTGAAGCTAAACAGCAACCTAAAATCTAATGGCTACAATATGCCCTGACTGGAAGGAGGGGAAGCCTTATGAGAATGGAGTCCAACTCCATAGAAACAAAAGGAGATTTGTTTCTTATCTTTACAGCTGCAGGACTTGGCTTTAAAAACAGGCAGAACAAACCCCATAAAATATCTCTGAGACAAAAATGTAAATAAAATGTTAATCTTACTGTTCATAGTGTAGAAGAAATAGTAAGGCTAATGAAAATGTAGAAGAAGGTAGGGTCATACAAAGTAGTGAGACCTGAGTACTGAATCCAGAGTGTGTTTTATGGATTTTTTTAAATAATAAGGCTAATGCACTTAGGCATCATTGATCAGAAAAAAAAAACAACAGTATTTTTAGAAATATATTTTTTTTCCCAGCTAAAGGCAAAACATGAAGTACTTATGTCAAAATAATTCTGTCCTTGGTCCCTACTCAAAGACCAGTAATAGAAGAGCGTCCCTACTCAAAGACCAGTAATAGAAGAGCTTAAGAGAGGATATGCTTTGAGTTTCTTTCATCAAAACTTCCATTAAAATCTTTATCTCTTATTTTCTCCTATTATCATAGTTCTCTGTCTACATATTTCCTGTCTTTCTTCCGCTTCGTATTAGCGTGTTTCTTCCATCATATTTTTTTTTCGAGCTACCTCCTCTCTCTTTCTTTTTTTCGTAGTTTCTCTGTCATTTTTGGAAGCTCTCTCTGCATAGAGAAAATGAGATTGTTTTCTTGTAGTCTTAACCCAGCTAAAACCTTTTTGTGCCACAGAGTAAAATGGAATCTTCTATACAGAAAAAATGGCAAACTAAAACAATTCAGAGATGGGTGGGAGACAAAGAAAGGCTTTTATGTTGTTAGTTAGGAAGCTAAATAAGTTATTTAAATTCAAAAGATAGTCAATAAATGCCACAGGCTTTTAGTTCTTTGCCTACATACTCTCTTTGCTGGAAAATGAAGCCACTCTTTTAGAAGGCATTTATTTTTATACTTGGAGAGGGGAGGCTATAACATTGTATGCATCTAATATTCTATCATAATTCTCATTGCACTATTTCCTGGAGTTAGAATTCTAATTTCATAATAAATACTGTGAACTTGTATGTAGCTTTTAGCCTCTAAACTAAAAATTGTTGAAAACATAATTATTATTTTATTTTTATTCATTCTTTAATGATTGAAAACATTTTATAGGTTTATGTTCATCAGCATAAAATAGTGAAAAGCCTGGTAGCAATAAGATGTGCAGTTAAAGTTATGTCCCTTTCAACTCTCTCTTGTAATTAATACTTCTTAGAAAGCCACACCATTGTAGAGTGTCAAAATTTCTAAGAAATTCTGAATGGAGGCCACATGAAAAGCAGGGCTGTTATTCACCAGCTTCCTGAAAAGGGAGAACAGGAAAGGGTAGATGTTTTCACCCCCTCCCGCCATGCATATAGGTAGCCAACAGAAGCAATATTTGAAGAAGGAAAAAAGCCCATGCCCTTTCAAAAACAGAGCTTCTCCTCTTGGAGAACTAGAGAAATGAGGCATGTTTCAGCAGTGTCAAATTTGGGCTGAGCAGCCAGCCCAAAACTGAACACAGTACTAAAGGTACTGCCTCACTAGTGCTGAATACAGAGGACTACACTTGTGAAGTCACACCCTTAAATGACTGGAATCCTCTTAACAAGCAAAACATAATAATGTAAAAAATGATTTAATCTTTAGAATTAATGAAGTATTCTAAAGAAGTAACAGAGAATACTGAAGAGGAAGAAGGGAACAGTAAAGAAGGACACTAGTGAAAGATGGATGAAAATTACCTGTAGTTTCTCTCACTGAAAGATTTTTAGTAACCCAAGGTTTTGCACAATTCAAAGTGCCAAAAACCCTTCTGCTACAGACATAAATGTTGAGGGCAAGGCCTAGATATCTTCCTCTTTTTTTCTCTCCTTTTTATTTTTTTCCTCCTTTTTCTAATATTCCTGCAGGATCTCCTATGGTCTGTAACATCTTCCAAAGATATGAAATTTAATTTCCTGTGAAGGGAGTAATTTTTGTCTCCACTTACTATGAAGGCAAAATTAAACAGATGGGACATATCTTAAATGAATGGCAAGAGTGAAAGGAAAGAATATAATTCTCAAGAGATACCAGTTAAAAATAGTTTAAAAAGGCCTTCTACTTGGAGAAACCTGAGCAGACAGGACTCTGATTTCAGTAGTATTTTCAATAATGAAGGCTGTGGAAAAAGCCCCAGATCAGCATTTTCCTTTCCAGAAAAGCCTCCAAGGGTCTGAATTGTAATTTCTGCTATCTTTTAAAAATTACTTATGTTTACTGAGAAACTATCATGAGAGATAATACCCTTAACATCTTTGAGGCCTTTTGTCTAGAGAGACTTTACGGTTTTACAAAATATAATACCACTTCAAGAATTTTAGCCAAAAAGCAGTGACTTTCATCAGCCTCAGCAAGGTAAAAATGATGTGCAGATTCAAATTTTGCACAGTGGGATGAAGTCCTGACTGTGATACTTGCTGTTACTGAACCACGAGTAGTGTAACAAAACATACCCTGAAGAAAGGTAGTTCTTTTCACTCAAATAGTAGGTTTAGTTTTCAGAGGCATAAAGAGAATAAAAAAGTCTGATTTCACATAGTGAACATGTGCACAAGGGAAACAACTGCAGAGTCTGAGGCACGGACTCAGACGTGGACAATCCAAATATTTTATTACTGGTTTTAACATCGTATATATACATTCACAAGTTTTCTCTTGTAACTTTCCCACCTGCCTTTACATGTCAACAAAATACTCCCCAAAATAGTCCTTCATTTTGCATACAGTCACTTATCCAGTCAGGGTCATGAGTTGTTCCAAGCCATGCACTCTTCCTCCAATTGAGGTCTGCCATCACACAGCTTACTTGAACTTGTATTCCTTTTCTTCTGGAGCGTCATTCATTCTCAGGCTTTCTTTCTCATGCTGTTTATCCTGCTCCACAGCTTCTACTCTAAATATACTTTCTTGTATTTGCACAGGCAACTTTACTGGTTGTCTTGTTTTTAGATAGATTTAATTTTAGATAGATTTAATTTTTTTCCCCTGTAACTGGTTTGGAGCTCGAGTTTTGTATTTAGGATGAGAGTAATGTTAATAATACTCCAATGTTTCAGTTGTTGCAGAGCAGCATTTACAATGGGTCATGAGTCTTTCAGCTTCTTGTGTCTCACCCCCAGTGAGGAGCTGGGGTTGCATGCACAAGGAGATGGGAGGGGACAGAACCAGGACCCAGAGAGGACAAAGAGATATTTTATGCCACATGAAATCATGTGGAACAATAAAACTGGCTGCTCAGGATAAAGCCAGTCATGAGTCAGTGAGTGGTGAGCAATTGTATTGTGTACCACATGTTTTGCATACTCTTTTATTATTGTTACTGCTGTTATTTTCTCTCCTTTTTCTGTCCTCTTAAACTGTCTGTATCTCAACCAATGCATTTTAACTTTTTTATTCTTTTGTTCTCTCCCCCATCCCAATTCAGGGGAGTGAGCAAATGGCTATGGTATGTACATGCCTGTTGTGTTATAATGAAACAATGGCACTGTATACTGCAAAATAAGCATGGAAAGTAATCATGGTTTTAATTCATGCCAGTAAAGTTCTATAAAAATTCTATTATCTTTTTCTTTTCCACTTTTTAAGCATGTATAAAATAAGAAACTGAGCAGTTTATGCCTTTGATAAACTGGAGCAGAGAAGTGGGAATTAATATCAGAAACAGCTTTGTAGTTAACCTGGATATCATCCAGGTTAGTCAAGAAAATAAGGATATCCTATTTCTTATGAAAACACAATTTGAAAAGGAAAAAAACAAACACAAAATTCAAGACCAGAAGACTTTCTCATTAAAATCACTGAAACAAACTAAAGCCTCCAAAATGAAAGATATTAAAGCTGAAGATATTCGAAAGGTACTTCTTATAAAATCAAGCACAGGAAAGAATAAAAAAGAAAAAAATGCCCAAGCAATAAAATCTTGGTCTTGCTTAAATCAACTTTAAAATCCCCTGGATATTAAGACAGTTTAATCTTCACTCTTGAAAAGACAGGAAGAGAGGTAATAAAAGAAGTCTAACATATTCAGCTACCATTTTAGCAATTGTCATCACACTTTATCTGATATATAGGGAAGATTAGGTCCCTGGAGGATCAAATACTAAAAACAATGGATACTCTAAAATCAGCGCTCACTTCATAATGCTGAAGATTGGGCCCTAAAGTTACTTTTCTCTCCAAGAGACTATACTTACCTCCTGACAAGACTACAACCTTTCCAATTATTCATCTATGATTAAGTGTCTGCTCTAAAATTTCAAGCCACCTCCATCCTCTCTTTTCCAATGGGTAGTCTGCAGATGTGATGCTGCTGACCAAGCTTAACAAATAGGAACATATGTTTTAGCTGTTACTGCACGACATATTTCATGTCAGAATTTGAACTGAAAAAATGACTCAGTTTATAACAGAAATAAAATAAACAGTAGTTTTAAAACAGGAACAGGAAAGGCACTTAACAAAACCTTGGCTTTTCCTCTGAGTTTGAAACCAAGTTAGAGTCAGGTCCAACAGGGAACCACTTTCAGGTATTTTCTAAAGTATTTAGATCCTTCTGAAGAATATATACAGTTAGTTATTAAAGGCAGAATGGTTTTGGTTGCTAGTGAGGAGAAAACGTTCGTCTGTTCAGAATTTTTACATGATGTGTTGGTGCATTCTCTCCTCTTGAATTTAAGTATGATTTTCATAGAATTCAGTAAAAAACTAAAGTTCCACTGTGATCACAAGACTTAGAATGTGATAGTCATAGAAACAGCAGTGTACCAATTAAAAGCTATTCAAATGATAGCATGATATAATGCCACAAAACTTGCATTTCTAAAGAGAGCTTTCATAGAATGTTTGCTCATATCATCACCATACTTCTGGATAGAATTTCTTTCTCTAAAAGATGAATCTACACGTTTAAACAACTGATTGCTACTACCTGCCATTTCTTCCATAAAAACAATTGAACATATGTGCATTATTATAAAATGTTGTATCTGTTAGCAGAATGCTAAAGACATTTGGCTCACTTTGAAGCTTCCAGCAGCAGAAGAAAAATAATTACTTCTATTTAAACAATAAACGCATTTACAGGAATAAGATGAAAGTTTCACAAGATTCTGGTTACAGATGGGCTAGATCACAAATAGCTTATGCTCTTTTGTATCCATAGGGAACAAAAAGACAATTCATTTTTGTCATCCACTTTATCCTATTGTAAACTAAGTTAATTACAGAGACAGAAGTGTCAGCCATTTAGAGACACAGGACTTGGGTATGAAGCAAGGAACTCCATGAACTGTTATGCATACTTCAAAAAAAATACTCCTAAGCTCTCAAGCCTGGATAGAATTATTTTATGAACCCCCATTTCCTTACTAAAGTGAAGCTGGTGAACCCATGCTTTGCCTTGGTTTCTGAAGAGGGGTAGGTGCATAGGTGAAATGCAGAAATTGTTTTAAAATGCTAGCATGCTATAGTTCAAAAGTGATACATTCTTTTCTGTATTAAAGCTTAAAATTTATCAACAATGCATAATTGAAAAAAAATGCATATATTTCACCATCCCAAGTGGATTTTCCTCTTAGTGCTTGGTCTCGTGTGGAAAACAAACCACAGGTATGGTAGAAACATTCATCAATCTTATGTTCTTAGAAATGCATTCCAGATTTTTATCCTTTGAGGCTCAAATCAATTGTACTGCTGTTAACTTGTACTGATTTAAATTTGGGGAAACTCAGATTTTTTTTGAGTATCAGGTGGGGACAGTGGAACAGAAACAAGCCTATGAAATGTTCACAGACTTGTCTGATGCGGATGTCAGTTATCACAATCAGCATGTATTGCATTTAAATTGGCAGAACTGTGAAGAGGCATACTAGATGATCTGATCTGACTTTATCAAGCAAACTATCAAACATAGCGGCAGTGGAACTGCATCTTAGTATGTTTTAAACCTAATTTGCTAATATATTAATAAAAAAAAAAAAAAAAAAAAAACACAGCCAAGCTTGTGAGAGTTTGTAAATTGAGAAGAAGCTTTAGTCTTCAATACCGTCTGTGCTAATCCTGGTTTGTAGATTCTCTCTTAAGTGTTTAAGGAAAGATAAACATTAACTTTAATTTATGTAAGCATTGTAACTGACAGAAGTTGATACTACATTTAAAGTGATTAGTTTTCTTCTTAATGCATTTGTGTTTAATTCAAGAAGATGTGTTTAAATAAATATTGATTAATAGTTTTTTGTAATAAACAAAAATTAAGCAGCAGAATCCAGACGTTTGGAAATAAACTATTTTTTAAGACAAGAATAGGTAATAAAATGAAGGCAACAGGACAAATATGACACTGGTTTCAGAACCATTACTACTTAGGTTTTTTCCCCCTTAACTCTTTGCTCAGAGATAAATCTTATAGAAAATAACTGCTTATAGAAAAGCAACTTTGTATGGAAAAATGTTCGAGCAATCCAAGTCTGAATTTATTAATAACTACAATTTTAATTTAAATATAAAAGATTATCATAAGCTTATATATATGAAGTCCTTTTATCAACATTTCTATTTTAGAAATTAGGTAGGTTGATTGTGTTCCTCCTATGCACACAAACAAATCTTACAGATAGATAAATTCGTTAATTTATTTCTATATGATTTTCATACATAAAGGCATTTTTTAGAAATTTCCTACTATCCTCACAGTTCATAGGCAAAGGTATGTGGCTATGATGTTCAATTTTGGTGATTTTTTTGGAAGAGATTGACTTACTCTACATATTACACTTCAGAGTGGGTAAATGTACATGTAAAATTTGTTAACAAATATTATAAATTCTCCTCCTCAAAAAGGCCAGAAGTGGAGAGGAAAAAGGAGAGTTGAATGGAGAAGAATTCACTCTTCCATTTTAAATTCCTAAATCCTTCTAAGATTTAGGGACAATCAACTCACAAGAGCATCCAAAAATACAAAAAAATACAATACAAAAAAATACATATTTATAGATAATATGCTTAAAATTTTTGAGTGGACAAGGTTATATTGCAGTGGTTCAATACATACTGATTCATATGGTTGTTTTCCTTTGACAAGGAAAGGGTTTTACAATGGTAGCTGTATCAATGCTGTAATGGAAATAATAAAAGTCTTTCCAGTTTTGTAAAGATGCTTCGATTATGAGATATGATCCATTTTAAAATATATGAAGTTGTAATTCTGCTTGATACTTGAAGATAAGTGTTCTGGGATTTTCTTTAGGACCACATAGAATAAATGAGTTACTCTGTATCACTTATTCATTACTTTAAAAACTGTACAATCTGTTTTATTAGTGCATTGCAATGAAGACCGGATTAAAGTGAAAGACGGTAGACAGGAATTGCAACTTTTTCAAATCTAATTTAGCAAATATTCCTTCATCTAGTTATTTAGACAAAATATAATGCGTAACTCTGATGAAAGACTATACTTCAGTGTAGAAAACACTGAGGAGAGTAAAAAAATAAATAAAAAACAGTGAAAATCAGTGAAACAAACAAGTCAGAGGGTCATAATTTTTCTTTTCAACATCCAAGGTATAGAGATGTCAGAGTGAAAAAAATTGGAGAGGTAAAAAATAGACTGTAACTACATCTGTTGCTCTGAAAGTAATGTCTCATATTTTCTTACATGGAAACTACAACAAATACAAAAAGCACAATAACATTATTTGACACATTGAATTCTTAGCTATAAAACATTATTTTTCAACATAGTCACCACTGTTAGCTATGTATTTTTGTCACTGACAAACAAAGGCCTGCATGCTGACATCATAAAAATTTCCATGGCTATCCTAGGATATCCTCCTAATGCAATATCAGTGCAAAGGTTCAGCCCCTACTGCCATAACACCAACATTCACCTCTGATATCATGGGCCAATATAATAAAATAGAAGATATCAATTTTGGAGTATTAGTTATAAAATGGGTTCTATTTACCCCTGATAATCACCACAAGGCATTTTGAAGGAGATGTGATTATTACTGAACCTTGGTAATCATGTTGCTAAAAATCTGGAGTACTCTTACAAGTGTATAAAGGAGCACAAGCTCTTCCAATCAGTTGTAGAAGACCTTACAACACAATAAAGAGACAAAGCTAAATAGGTGATATTGCCTCATGTGTCTTTGTATTTTAAAATAATAATAATAATTAAAAGAGAGAGAGAGAGAGAGAATGAGAAAAAAAAGGAGATGAAAAAAAAGAAAAAAAAAAGGAAAAATGAAAAGAAAGAAAATTTAAAAAGTGCTTATGAGATAATCTTCTGTGAATATTCAGAAGAACTACATTTATCACTTTTCTTCATGCTGTCTAGAGCAGAAAAAACAGCCATGGATATTACTGATAAAATGAGATCAACAACTTGCAGCTCTATTTAAAATCCAAGATTTCTCTGGGATTTCTTACTGTGACTGATAGAAGCCATGTCAATTTACTTCCATACTATGAAAAAGCACTTGATCTATAGTTCTCCTTTGAAAGTGATACAGTGGTAAAGGGAGATAGGAAGTAGGAGAAATACTCATGGAATTCATTTCCAGGGATGTAAATATAAAGATTCATGTTCTCTTCGGTCCAGGGAATCTGTGCCTAGCCATTTAGCCTAGATATGCTTTCTAGTCAGTGGAGAGATATCACAGTTATGGTACCAAGGTAGAAACATCTCTATGAAGATCTGAATGAATGACATTTGCAGTAACAGGTGATACATGGAGAATGATGCTTGATTTTCATGAAGGGAAAAAGTAAATATTTGACTATAGGACGGAAATTATGATTCTCTTCATCAATGTGGATGAAGCTTCTCTACAGCTTAATCTCTACAGTAGACTAGAATTAGTCAGCATGAAAATCAGGGGGATTCCATACATTTAAATCATTGCATTAACAACAGTGTTTCACTCAAAATACAAAACATACCACCAGATCTAATATGAACCTTTAGTGTGTCAAATAACAAGCAATTTGCTATAGGTGAAAATAAGCTGGGCATAATTTCAGAACTATAGGGTCTTCTCTCTGATGATATTACGACACTGATAACAAAGTGAACGGGAGAAGCCTTAAGGTTTTAAGTCTAAGTTCAATACCTTAAGCACATACACAGTTTTAAGATTTGTTGTAAATCCCAACTGCTATATACAGAATTACAGTATGAAGAAATAAATTACCATACTGTTCTGGTGTCTTAGATCTTTAAGATTTAAAGAAAAAGTGAAAGGAATACATTTTAGGTACGCCTCCTACATCCTATTCTAAAGATGGAAAATCCTTCATGGAACAGTGCTGAAGTACCTTAACAGTGTCTTAATTAAAAGTTTTGTTCATTAGGAACAATGCCATAACAGGGCTTTGACAGTTTACCCAGTGTATTTGGGCCGTATCTGTTTCAGAGCCCACTACTGAAGAGATATCCACATAAAACAGCTTTTACATGTATTGTATTTATTCAACCAAGAGAATTAATGGGATCACTTGGAGATGAAATATTGGAAAGGTAATGAAATTATATTTTTTCGTTTCTTATCTCTAATGCAGAATGTATGATTTCACTATCGTATAGAAGAGTCAGAGACAGCAGACAGGCTTTCTCAGCTAAAGTGAGCTCTTGAGTCAAACTTCTGACTGTTGGCACAGACAAAATAGCAATGAGAGAAAGCCTATCTCCTAACAGTCCCTTTGTAGCAGCAAAGCATTGTGCAAATATTTAGGGGGAGAAATGACTAAATAATATTAAGAATAATAAATATGCTTTCATTTCACTTCACATTGATGAATTATGAACAGCTTAACTTTTCAAGATGATGTACCTATTCAGGAAAGCTTCACTCCTTTTCAGGACTCTGTAGACTCACTTCCTGGCAGAGACCTTCAATTGCCATTCCCTGGTATCTGAGAACCATAACTCAATTGGATAACTGTCACAGCAGAGGACTAAAGGGTACTTTAAAATATGTCATTAATTAATGAGTCCATGTGTGGCAAAGTAAAAGCACTCTGAAGTGACTGGAGGAAGAATTTATCTTTTTTTTTGATTAAGCCTTTTGCTCAATGGACAGGCCAACCAGTCTCCTGTGTGGATCCTAAAGACTATTAGCTGTGACAAATCCATAACTTATGAGGTCAAAGCAAAGGCTTTATGCGTGTGAGTAGAAGATTATCTTCTGCTAATCTCCACAATTTGTAACTGTCTACTTAAAACAGCTAATGTTTTAATTAACTAACAAAAGGCTAATGATGGTAGAAGTCATGCACAAAACATTAAATATGTTGGAAGTTAGATTTTAAATAATTCTGAATATCCTTCATCTGTAGTAACAAAAATCACTATGTATCACATGCACATGCAATGAAAAGAGATGAGTGACAGAACTCATAAAATAGTGTGAAATCATTTGCAGAATGATAGTAGAATGGACTTCATGAAATAAATCTGAAAGATGTTTTGGCTCAGTATAAGTCAAGACATTTTTTTTAATGCTTGTTTACCTCTACATAATTACTCATCTGAATTTTGTAGGACACCAAGTACAATTACTACATTTTAGTGGAAGAAATCTTCTTATCAAAGATTTCTATGTAACAGTTCATTTTTCAGAAGATTCAGGGAATGGCTTTCAGTTATATGATTTCACCTTCATGGTCAATGATCAAGCTATTAATCAAACAGATTAAATGAAGACATACAATTCAGTGCCCACAGTGTGCTTCTTCTCCAGGAGCACAATATTTAAATAAGGACGTAGACAAGATAGAGTCATAAAGAATATTGCTTGACAATGTCATCACAGAGAAAGCTAAATGCTTGCTGCAATTCATTCTTTGAAATTATTCAAGTAATGAAGCTAACCATAATCAAGTTTAGTAATAGCATACCTGAGGTAAAAGAAAAAAAATGCTTACTAACAGATGGGTGAGGTCAACATTGATTTCTAGTGTTCATACAGATATCCTATGAGAGGATAAGTATCTGCCAGTATAATTGGTGCAGGATGCCTGTATATTAATACTTAGGGAACTAATATTACAACAACATGAAATTAAGATAGCTTTTTGAGAAGTGACAGTGCAACTAATTACAATGCAAACTGAATGAAATAAAAAGGTAATAAGTATAGCAGAGATGTTTTTTTAATATTTTAGACTTCTGTAGTCAGTGCTTCATTACTTCTGTCTTGCACTATCATTTCTGCCAAGAATGACAAAATAACTTCATATTCTGTAAGTGTTTTTATTGATGCACATCACTGGTCTTTGAAATTTTGAATATTGAGATGTTAGACATCAGCAGTTCTTTGTGGCAAACAGTTCTACTTAGTTTTAAGTTTTAGTTATAGAAATCATTAAAAGTTAAGTATTTCTCAGAAATATTGAGGGTGCATCAAATTCTTTTTAGCATCTTCAAAATTTATAATTTGCCAGACACCACTGGTTAGTTATATTACCTGAGAAGTTATAATTAATCTTGAAGTAGGAGGAAAAAGAGTTAGACCAAAATAGTCTGTTCTTTGATCAGAATCAGATTTTAAATTTTCTTAATTTGTCCATGGTAATTAAAAAGAGAAAAAAAAAAAAAGATAATATATTGATACTCTGACTTAATAAATTCAATCACATATATATTTATTTTATTCATTTTTTTTCTGGAATTGCTGTTGTTTCCTCATGAAATATATTCATCTTTTCACAAAATCAGTGTTCATGTGGAATGAAGGAATTATTTCTTTACTTAACAAAATGCTGTAGTTTCATTAAAAATATACTCTGGTGATGTGAGGATTTATTGATGTAACCAAACAAAAAATATTGTGTTCAACCTTACATTTTTCACAATTAGATAATTTGCTGTAAAGAAGACATGAAAAGTCTTATCTTCACTGTCACTAGAAACTGCCCTAATTAAAGATATGATAACTTGTTTTTTGTCAAAAATTGAGGTCTACAAGTAAATGAAATACAAAATCATTATCAGTGATCTTAATGAGGGTTTTGAGTGCACCCTCAGTAAGTTTGCAGGTGACGTCAAGTTGGGAGGGAGTATTGATCTGCTGGAGGGTAGAAGGGCACTATGGAAGGACCTGGATAGACTAGATCGATAAGCCAAGGTAAACTACATGAGCTGCAAAAAGGCCGAGTATTGGGTCCTGCATTTTGGTCACAACAGCCCCAGGCAAGTCTACAGGCTTGGGGAGGAGTGGCTGGAAGACTGTGTAGAGGAAATGAACCTGGGGGTATTGGTTGACGCTTGGCTGAACATGAACCAGCAGTGTGCACAGGTGACCAAGAAAGCCAGTGTCATCCTGGATTGTATCAGGAATGGTGTGGTGAACAGGACTAGGGAAGTAATCCTCCCCTGTATTTGGGTTTGGTGAGGCCCTACCTTGAGTACTGTGTTCAGTTTTGGGCACATCAATACAGAAAGGACGCTGAGGTGCTGGAGCAGGTCCAAAGAAGTGCAACAAGGCTTGTGAAGGGTTTGGAGAATATGCTCTACAAGAAGTGATTGAAGGTGCTGTTTAGTCTGGAGAAGAGAAGGCTGAGGGGAGGCCTTTTTGCTCTCTTCAAATACCTGAAAGGTGATTGTAGCAAGAGCAGAGTTGGCCTCTTCTCGCTGGTGACAGGTGACAGGACAAGGGGAAATGGCCTCAAGTTGAGCCAGGGGAAGTTCAGCTTAGAAATAAAGAAAAACTTATTTACATTAAGTGTTGCTAAACACTGGAATAGGCTCACCAGGGAGGTGACTGAGTCGCCATTCCTGAATGTGTTTAAAAATTGTTTGGATGTGGTACTCAGGGACATGATTTAGTGGTGGGCTGTTAGAGATAGGTTAGTATGATTTGGTTGTGGTTGAACTTGATGATCTTGGAGGTCTTTTTCGACCTAAGCAATTCTGTGATACTATGAAATCAATAGTATTCAATTAATATCTAAACACTGACTTATGTTACTAGTCAATTTAAAATGAATTATATATATATCAAAACTCATTCAAAGGAAAGTGACCTTTGTTTTATAATACAAATGCATACAGAACAAAGTTACTAATAAGATAATTAATATGGCTGTAATAGTTTCACTGATTAGAACAATAATAATATCATTTATGTTGGAAAAAATTCTTAGGATTGTCAAGTCTAACATTATACTATGTCCTTACATGTCACATCCACACAACTCCTATATGCCTTGGATAGTGACTCTATCATGAGCCACCTATTCCAATGCTCAACCACCATTTCCAGATTGAAATTACTCCTAATCTAATCTAAAGATCCCTCGGTGTAACTTCAGGCCTTTTCCTCACTTTCTATTTTCAGAAAATTGACATGCACCTACCTGTCACTTTTTTTTGGATAGTTCTGGGGAGTGATGATGAGATCTCCAGATTAAATAATTCTAGTTCCACTAGAAACTCCTCATATGTTTTGTTTTCTAACAAGTCCCTTCAGAATCTTCATTGCTCTTTTCTGAATTCATTCTGGAATACAATATGGAGTCTGAATTGGACTGAGCTGTTCATTTTCCTTTCTATGTTTCTAAACATTTCAATGTCATATTATTTTAATGATAGTCGAGGATACATTTCTAACCGAGTTAGAAATCGGTTATTCGGTTATTAGAATACTTTGTTCCATAGAAATATTTCTGCAGTTTCATCTCCACATCCTTCCTTTGATGTAGTTGCTTATCCAGTTATGAACCTCAAATCAAAATTTTTAAAGAGCTAAAGATGCAAATGAGACTGTGCTCTGAGTAATTAATTGAAAAATACTAGTACCATGTCTATAACTCTGAAATAAATTCATATCGGGAACAAAAAAGCATCTGAATATTTTGAATCATAGCATAAATAAAGTAATAAAATAGCCTTAAACAATAGCATTTGTTTATATTTCTAAGCTTATTAGAATTGATTACAGTCCAAAGAGCTCTACATTTCACAAGATTTCTCTGAACAAATTTTAGAGTAATTTAAAAATGTTCTATGTCTCACATATTGAAAAGTAAGCTTTTGTTTAGATATTTATTGTACTAGAGTTTTATTTGCCACATAGCCCTTCTGCTATCTTTCACACAACTCTTACGATATACAATGAATTTAAGCTATAGGATAGAAGAAGTATCAGTGCACTTGGAGAACTGGTGCTGGTGATTAAACAGAGCAAAAAGTGAAAAGTCAAACAAAGTCTAATATCCTACACAACTAGAGATGGAAAAACAAAAAATTAAACACTTCATAAAGATCCTAAGTTGATCTGTTGCAATTTTATAATTCATTTTATTGATAGTCAGATGGAGCACGTAAGTATGGTTTTTCAGGTGTTTGGGCAAACTGAACACACCCTGCAATTTTATTTCACTACAGTGCAAAGAGTGAATGCACTTGGTTACAAACTCCCCTGTTACTACTTGGCATTAGTGCAGAAGTTTTTGTCATTGTGAGCTTTATTAATCAACCCAGACAGAGAAACATCCTAATAAATGAAGAGTATGGAAGGTACCTGTTCCTCTAGAGCTTTGCAGGCTTGCTAGAATTTAAAAGTAGGAATCAAATTTAAACTTTTCATTTTAAAAGACAACAGATATACTATATTTGAACACTTAAGCATGGTTAGGAGCCATCTTATTAAAATCCCAACAGTCTTTTTATTTACTGCTTCTTCCTTGCTCCACCTAAAATCGGTTTGGAAATGATTTCTGAAATGAGGAGGCATTCTGAAATTCTTGCAAATCAAAACATCTTCTGTTTTTGTAATCAGCTGACAAGAGAAATTTCAGAGACACTGGTCATTATGGTTCTTTCAGACAACATGGTGTAATGTCACAGGAGGATAATAAAGGACACTCTTCCTGTATAAGCTATATACATTACTAATCACAGCACAGCAGGGAAAGCAAATAGAATGAAGCTATCTGACCTTCCACTGCTCATTGTCTCCAGTGAGACAGATTTAAGTATGATGTGTATATATATATGTATATATATAGACATAGACATCATAGACATAGACACAGACATAGACATAGACATAGACATAGACATAGACATAGACATAGACATAGACATAGACATAGACATAGACATAGACATAGACATAGACATAGACATAGAGGCTTTCCTCTAACTTCAGAACTTGTGAATATGAGCCAGGTGAGTCAGGTGAGATATTAACTGTTGACTTTTTCTACGCAGTTCTAATCACTTGGGCTTAATACCTATACGATAAGCATCTATCTAACATTTTCTTTTATGCGAGCACCACATGCACTCTTTCTGTTGTAGGAGGATAATGTGCCTGCCAGATTGTAAAAGAAGCTTTCCCAAGCCTTTCTTCTCTGGGAAACTGAATGCCAGACTTGAATAACTTGAATGGATACCCACAAATACAGACTTTGTTTAGATGATGGCTGATCAGACTTGTTGTTTGACTTTGGTGCTGCTAAGGTCTGTTGGTTTTTAATGGATATTCTAATTTTTTTCATAGTTTCTGATGGAGAGAATAGATGGTTGATGCTTTATTCATCATCATCCTACTGAAAGATGCATGGAAAGCCCTTTATATTAAAGGAGCAGAAGTGTTCAAGGCCAGGCTGGATGGTAATTTGAGCAACTTGGTCTAATGGTGTCCCAGCTAATGGCAGCAGGGTTGGAACCAGATCATCTTTTATGTCCTTTCCAATACAAACCATTCTACAATTCTATAACTCTTTGATTTTTGAAACTCACGTACTGTTACAGCAAAAGAGAAAAAGGTAGAAATGAACATCCCTGCTCTGCTATACTTTGTTTGCACTGACAGGTTCCCATGAGTTCATATTGGCAATTCTGCAGTTCACATGCAGATGCTAGTGTCATCTCACTGTGACAGTCACAGGAACCAGGCACTTGAGTCATACCTGGTAACAGCTCTAACAAGAGACAAAGTGAGGGAGAGGTAAAACGTTAAATCTCACAGCCTGCCTGTCTGCAGCAAAAACAGAAAGCTGAGTATAATCATTTAGCAGGTCAAATTGGAAGCAGGCCTGCTTGCTTATGGACCAGAGAGAGAAGCCTTGTTTTAAATCATCTGGGAGCAGTGAGGTAGGTGACACAGCACTCATGGAGCTGCTTAGCCACAATAAAGCCTCTCAGTGTTAACATTAAATCACTTGTTCTGTGTTTTGCTAGGAGGCTGAAAATTGCCCTGCTGCTTGGTGGCTTGGAATGCTAATAGATTTTTGAGAGCTGTTTCCGCTTGCAGACCAGATTTCAATCTGTTGAAAAGTTGCTCTAAAACTGATTTTCTCTATGGCAAGAAGAGAATAAGTACACTGGGCTACGTGCAATATTTATCACATGGCAAGCAATTGTGATGAGTCACAGGGGCCAGTGACTCCCTGCCTTTGTCCTTTCATACCTGGTCTCCAATACCCTAACTCTCAAAGTTACAAAGATGGAAGGTCACAGCTTTCCAGCGGAACAAGAGTATGCAGAAAGTTCTGTTTTCAGCTGTGTTCCATAGAAATCATGGTCAGCTGTCTCAGTCCTACCTCCTGGTATTTCAAATTTACTCAAAACTTTCTGCCGTGAATTATAAAGAGGGCTCTCAAGGTAACCTTTTTAAAGGTGCCTAAAACACACAAGTCTGTTTTGGGATTTTTATGAACTGTAGCAACTGATGCCTGAGTACAGGAAGATGCACCTAATGCTTCTACTTTAATTAAATATTAATGATGCTAGGAAATTTGATTCTGATGTTGCATTGATACAGAGCAAGATCTGAAAGGTAGAACCATAAACCAGAGCTGCATCCAAAAAAGTGGTAAGATATACTAATACCAGATGTAATTGTAGGAACACAGATAATTCTTTGTTCAGCATTGTCTCCTGCCACGGAGAAAAAAACAGAACTCTCCAGGGTATCTCTGTTGCTGGGCCACCTTGTGCTCTATAGACCTGTTACAGATATTTAAACTTCTTATAAATATCAAGCACTAACTCTACTGCATGAAGTGGTTGTAAAGAAATTGAATTATCTTCTGTAAAAGTTGTGGGATGTAATGAAATGTAAATGAGGGATGAAAGTTCAAAATGAAGATATTATTGATGCTGTGCAAATCATTAATTCGTTCCTACCTTATTCTAACAAACTCTAAGGTCTATGTTTTGTTATCAACTTTGTACAGAATCAGCATGTTGCCACACTGTATTGCCATCTCACATTTCTGGATAAGTAACAACATCAGAGTTCAATTGGTCTCAGCTGCCAATGGTGAGAAGAAAAGATGGATCATGTCAGCAGAAAGACAGGATTACACAGTTAGTAGTAAATGATATATTCAGGCAACAGATAAAACCTGCTTTGCCAAGTGCCCCTTGCTTCTACTTTAGGGCAGTGAGAAGATCAAGGTGGTCAAGTGTTTTAAAGAGTCTAAAATAAATTGCTGGAATGGTAAAACTCTGATTTTTTATTTATTTATTTTTTGTCACATTTCAAGATTCAGATCTCCTTTGATCTTGCTGCTGATAATTATCTTGATCTCATCATTTCCACATGCTCAAGTCTTTCTCTTTCCAACACTGAGTTTTTTCCTTGGGTAAAGGGATGCACTTTCCTCCTTTAATTGAGATTTATTTCTTTCAGTCCTCTCACCTCAGTCCCTGGTCCTGCTCACAGCTGACTGGTGCCAGTGCTCTATTAACTCAGTTTCTCACTTTCCTTTTCATAAGAAGGGTCACTCATGTGACCCTTTCTCTGGAGCATGAGGTAAGAATTCTTTTTTTCCCTAAAATTCCAATTTATATATTTGTGTGTACATCTTCTATTTTTTTTAAGTTAAAGATTGCTTCTTGCTATTGTTGAAACAACTTTGCTGCTCTAAAAGACAAAATTAGTGAGAGAAGGGATTAGGATAATGCTTAGTTTACAGTAATTTTCTTTTGTAAAGAGCAAAATAATGTAAGAAGCAAGCATTTATTTTCTGAATCCCTTTATTAAGTTTTTATTAAAGGGTAATAAATGTATTAATTAGAAGACTATAGAAGCTAGACAGCAATTCTGATGTGCTAGGTGTTTTGTTAACGCTAGTGACAACAAATTCATAACATAAAGCTTTCAATAAAGAAAGAAAACAGATGTGATATGCAAGGAAGTCTTCTGTTTTGTTAGAAGTGACACACTTAGAATTACACTTAAATGAGTTTATTGTTGCTTCAAATCGTAAACACAGTAATAATGCAGCAAAACAACTATGAACAGAAGATACCTGTTTGAGTTTCCAGCCAATGTTTTAGACTAGATTTTCTCTAAGTTTCAAGGTTTCTTATAATTAGAAAGAAATTGTTTCTCTACTGTAATTTTATCATACTGCTTTTAAATCAACAGCAAAATTCTCTTTCACTCGGGCTGTGCAAATATCATGCTTTCTTTTTCTAATTACATTAATTCCAAGTGCTAGAGTAGAACAATCTGACCCACATGTGAATGCATATAGGCTTTGCACAGATAAATTAATTGGAAAAATGTTTAACAGTGAAAATGTGCTTGCCATACTTACATCACTCCTGCATTATGCTAATACATAATATTACAGCAGTAGCAGAAAGCTTAACTTACATCACCCCTGCATTATGCTAATACTTCATGCTACAGGAACATCAATCTGATGATGCATTAACATACTCTATCACTAAAGTGATGTACAGTAGCACTGATGATATGCTAGTTTAAATCATTGTCAAAGTGATATTGCTGTAATGCTACTATGTTGATGATTTGATATAATATATTGCTAAAGAAACACCATGCTGATTACATATCAACTCAATATATCATTTTCATGTCACCATGAAGATATTGTTGAATAATCTACAGAAGAGGAAGGAAAGAAATTTGACAGAAGGAATCTCTTACAGAGGCAGAACTTCTCTAGATATTCGGTAACATTTTAGTTGCTTTTTTAGCCATAGAATGTTTAAGGAAAATGGAAACATTATTTTACCATAACCAAGAACAGAGAGGTCACAGTTTAGACTTCTGATCTTTTTTTTCAAATAAAGAAATAAGGAATTTGAGAAGTGGCATGCAGAAGGAAATGGCTCTGAGATTGTTGTGAATGCCTTTGTTGCTTTACATTTTAATTGTTTGACAAAGCAGAATAACAAGGGAACTGAAAGCATATAAAAATATTAATAAACACTGAAGTATGTAAAAACTGACACCCAAGGACATCTAAACACATTTGCTCTTTGGAAAATATAGAGCACACGCCTTTTAGATACCCTTGATATTCAGATGGATAGCTGAGGAGTGGCAAGAGACATTTCTCTTTATCCTAACATCCAATAAAACTATAATCCATGATTTCTCACTCAGTCTCCTCTCTCTCTCTGTTCAATAAAGAAAAGCAGCAGTAAAATAAAACTATTCAGAAGAGTAGTAAGAATGTGGGGGGGAGAATTAGCCTATGTCTCTGACTGGAATTGGAGTGAGAGATTTGGAAATATTTTCCATTCCCCTAAAGGAATCTGCTACAAGGAACACCAAATGTTTTTTTGTTTACTATTTCCTGAAAGTAATCCAAGGGCTTCATATTCTATGACAAAGAAAGTATAAAGACCTTGAATGCCCTTTCTTGAGATGAGATACACAGAAGTCTCCAATTTAGGAAAGTAAAACTCCCTGGAGCATCAAACTTTGCAAGCTTTGAAATTCTTGACTTCCCACATGTCTGCATTTTCATAAGCAGTTATCTGTCATGTACTATTTTTGTAATATCTAGTGCATTTACCATCACATTGATAAAGAAGAAAAAAATAAAATCATGTTTTTTAGATGTTTTCTTTCCACAGAATATTCTGTGTACGTTCAGTTTGTAAAAACCTTTGAAAGTATGACATTTTGCTGACATAGTTATCTTAGGCAAGGATTCCCTCAAAAAATCAGTGTTTGCTTCCATCTAATTGTAAAGGACAGTGTAAAAATGAGAAGAAAATGAGAGGAAGAAAAGGAGCTATGATTGCATTTGCTGGTACAGCTGATAACTGACAAGTCATAACCACAAGATCTGCTCAACCTCTGGGAAGCCACAAAGTGGGATTTCATTATAAAGTATTCAAAGACAGAAACTTGCATCCTCTGTTTTAATGTGTTCTGTTTAAAAATTAAATCGGGCCAATACTCACTCAGCAGACCTAAGTGTTTGAGGTAGAAATTAAGGTTTTTTCCCCCAGGCCATTTCGTGGTTTACCAGTTTCTCGCTCCCTTCAAAAGTTATGAATATAGTGCCATGACTTAACTAAAGCTTCTCTTTTGTGGCAATATGACAGTAAAGTGTATTTCATTCCTAAATAGTTTCTCTAAAGCTTCTATTCCTACAGCTACGGTCATTGCTGCAGTGACCTGTGACCTGTTAGATCTATTTTAGACTTTCTTGTTCCCTTGGTAGTCAGGATGGAAGTTAAGAGAGGATTGTTTGTGACATCTTTTAACAACTTCTTAAATACTTGATTTTCATACAGCCTGAGAAGTATCTTTCTCTTCTATAGGGCAGTTCAGGTGTTTGGCTTTTAGAGTAATTGTGAAACTTCTGGGAGATTCAGCATGTGGGAATATTTCTATTTAGCAAGTTATCATCAATCACCATGTGCTATGCTGCTGGAAGTGACATACTCTGTATGAGATGGGAAATTAATATCTTTATCACTTTGGTATTAAACATCTCCAGGCACTTTCACAAAATTAGCGATACTAGTACCTAGTGGCTGACCAGATTGGGGGTAGATAATTTTACCTTTCCAATATAAAACTCATTCTGTGTTCTATCTATATACTTGGACATTCTGATCGATTTAGTGCTGCTGTAATCCACTGAGCAGTTCTTGTGTTCCCCTCCAGAAATTATGGTATGACAGCAGTAGCAAACTGAAACTTTTTGTAATTCCATGGTGGTTTTACTTAAAATCTTTCTACTTCCAAGATACACTTAAGATAATATCAATTACAGAGTTCAATCTCAACATGATTTTAAAGCCTCAAAGTGTTTTGCTTCAGAGATTCTTGGCTTTAAAATTTCACCAGTGTAACTCCAGCAAATTTTTTAATTTATCAAACAGAATATTAAATTCAGTCAAAAATGTGAATTAGAAGAAATACAAATAATTGGAGTAAGCAATAAGAAAAAATTACATATACCCAGTTCTTCAAGAATAGTAATGAAAAGTTCTCTGACAATTTTATTGTTACATTAATATGTACACATACCAGAAACACAGCTTCTGCTATTTGAGAAAAGGAACAAGGAAGAATTATCTGTCTTTACTCTCCCTCCCTCCTGCCTACCATGCAGGAGCACTGTCACTTACCAAATTGCTTGAACTAGTGGTATACACTTGTCAGTGGGGAACCTAACCCAAAGTTGTGTGTTCATTTGATCTCTCCACAATTCCTGCTGCTCACACAGGATGTAGTAACTAGAAGAAAACCTTACAAAAACATTGCACTGTGTATTAACTATAAATATAGCACTCTGGCTATCTGTATATAACTTCCCCTAGAACAAAACTGAGTAGGCAGCTTGGCAGTCTAGCAACACTGAATTTGGTTGCTACACAGAAGATCCATGTGTCTGTCATGAGGCAATGGGAAGGAACAAAAGAAAGGATTTCTTCTAAAACTGAACAGAGAATTTCATTAACAAAAAATATTTTCCTTATTTTTTTTTTTCTCTCTGTAGTCTCACCCACTTTCACTGTGCAACTTTTCCTTGGAGAAAACAAGACTCTGGCCTGGTTTCCTGAAGCAGGTCCAATGAAATAGATGTATCTTCACATCGACCTCCAATCTGAGTTTAACCCCAAACTCCTAAGTGCATGGTTTCTTGAGTGTGCATCAGAAAGTCAAATGAGGCATTTGTGATATCTACACAACTTTCACATCTGCTGTATACAAATATTTCAGGTAGATTAGATTTGAGGAAAACAAAAGTGTTCTCTGAGCTAAAAAAAAAGTTGTATGTCTTGCAATATATAGGAAGAATTATCCAAGGCTTGCCTATATATATATTTGCTCTTTACCCACTGCCAATAGAAGAGAATTACTTAGAAAATAATTTAAGACCCGGAGAAATATGTCGTGATACTTCCGCAGAGTTTTCAGATTCCAGTGGTTAGTTTTATACTTTGCTGATTCAGACTCAAAAAACTGCTGAAATCCTAGTGCCTATCCATCCCTGAAGGAAAAAGGTAGAGTTACTACAATGAATACTAACTGGAGGGAAATAAAAGTGGAAAAAAAAAAAAGAAATTAGTATGTAATCAAAAGGAAAAAGAGCAGGGTCAAGATAAATCTAAATATCACATTTACTTAAAATAAGAAAGAGCTGGTGGAAAGGGTATTTTGTATCCAAGTGCTTATGAATTCTTCAAAAATTCAGGGATGGATGTTTACGACACCTTTTCTCCATATATCTGCAGTAAAAATGTCAGATCTTTTCCTACTTCCCTAATTAAATAGGCTGAATTAAGGATCTACAGCAGATGACTGAACTGAAGCAGTGTACTATACAAGAGTCAGAAAGTAGTACCAATCTATTTATTCCAATTGTCATGAACTTAATGAAGACTAAAACAACTATCATTATTTTCTTCGTGAAAAATGATGGATTTATTATTAAAACAAAAACAAAATCACTTTAAAACAAAACTGATCCCCAGAACATTTTCAGACAAAAAAAATCAAGTTTACAAGTTCAAATATCTTATATCATCCACAGTTTTAGTATAAATAACTGCAAGATTTTTAAAATATTACCTTAATTTCTGGATGGCATTACAGGAGACTGGTAACAGTTTGATTAGGTACCTTCACAGCTCCAGTGGTGAGTGCCTTGGCCCTGTCACATTCCTAAAAAGTCACTTAAGTATTCTCAGTGAGGTTTATCCATAACATTTGGCCATATCTTGTTAGATTGAATGCGTCTATTCTAACATCATTGCTTCTCTGTCACAAGGGTCTTCTGGTCAGTGTGAATTATAACCATAATATTATAGTCTATTATATCCTACAGCTGCTTATGAAGAGCTGTCCCCTTCATGTTAATTCTCATGCATCTAGAATTTTTTTTTAAAACCCAATTTTTGATATCTTCAATTGACCCACATCAAATTGATGCCCAGAAATATACAAATAATTGTAGGAAGGATTAAGTACCAGATCTTGGGAACACTTCTTGACATTGTTTCAATTACTATTATATATGCAGAGTGACCAACATATGTTTAAATCTTCACTTAGTGTTGTTCTGACCTTCGGTCTCCCGAATCTTTGTAAGTTGCTTTCATGATTTCATGATGTGCACAATGGAAAATGTTTTCAAAGTCATGAGAGTCATCCATGGATGTTTCTGTTTCTATATTTGCCAATGCCTAGCTGAAAATCATTGGAGATATGCAAGTAAAAATAATCTAGACAACTAGTAAAAAAAAATTCTGCACCTCAAAAATGAGCAGATAAATGCACAACAAATGTTTATTTGCAGACGACATCTGATAGATGAGTCAAGACATGTTTCATGGTGTGTGCTTTGTGGAAGGTACCTTAGAAATTATCAGAATTATGTGTTGCTTTTATTATCTAAAGGAAGAGATAGTGACTGAAGATTAATATATTTCCTGATATGTATATCCTTTGTAAGTGGCAGTGAGGGAAGGAAGGAAACAGCAAACAAGTACAGAGAATGTGAAGTGGTCAGATAACTGGGTGTAAATAAGTAGAAAATGTCTTTTATTATTATTATTATTATTTTTTAATGTGATCTGCTGTTTTTTCTGATGCTGAATTCCTGATTCAGGAATCTACAGGAACCATGTTGTACAAGGCGATATTCTAGTGTTTCTGAGAAAAAAAGAGCCAAATCTAAATCCCTTCTTCAAGAAAACAAATAAAATTATATCCACAGCAAGGAGACATCTAATATGTTTGGTTTCATGTAGCAATTTTCATGCCAAGTTTTGTTCCTCCAGGAGACAACAAAATAATTGTTGCACATCAGCTTTCTAGAGCTGCTCAAACAGGAGTATCCCTGCAGCACACTACTGTCCAAATTATTTTGCAAACATTTGACATATTTCTAATCCTTAAACAACTCTAATTTATCAAATGAGAAGTATTTTTGGCTTGAAATGAATGTAATTTAGAAAAGGTGTTTTTCAATATAAATGTGCAGTTCCGATTCTTTAGGAATAATTATTTTCTTATATTTAAATCACTGTATGTTAATGTTTTCTTTAATTAAAACAGAATCATGGCTATTTTCTGAAATAGGTGTGACTGTTGTTACTTTAAATTTGTCTTCTTGTACAGAGCACTGAGGGCATTTCAGGTTTATTGGATAAATAGGTAGGATAGCCAGGCATTACGAGCTGGTTTCAATACATCATTTTCACTCTTGAAGGAGAAGACAGTTCCTAGCCAAATAAATGACGCTGACTGTCAATAACATGCCACAGACCTTATACTTGTGTCAGTGAATAATACTATATGTTGAAGGAAGGGTAACATTCAGTGGTTTTGCTTGTTATTGAAATTATCTTTAAAAAAGGGGCTACATTCTATTCAATCCAATTTTATTACCGTCCCTGCATACTCTATCACTGCTGCTCTGTCTTTCCAAGTACACAGCATTCGGCAGCAGAACTTCAAAAATTTGTTGTAGAAGGACATCTAGTGGCACAAGGACTACGAACGCAGTGGCAGCCTGAGTATGCCAGAGCCCACAGTTCTCTGAGGAGAACGCAAAGGGATGACCGAGTACGGGGATATGAATTTTACATGCTGTCAGTGATTGCAAGGAAGAGCAGAGGTGAGTTCTATTTCTAACCCAAAGCACCACTTCACTAAACTACATGTAATAAGGTGACAGGGAAGAACCCTACAAACTTCTGCACCTCTCTTTGTACTATATATTTCTCCCCCAAGCAAACACATACCACTGCTGAGGCTGCAACACAGAAGCAATACTGTTCAGTATAGTAACAAGTATTTTGCTTCACAACAAAAATAATTATTTTTGTAATAGTTATTGATCACTTACTACATTTATCATACATAAGATCTCTTAGCACCAAAATACCTGAAAATCTTCCCTACATTCATTAAAAAGTATGACTAAGATCTACCATGTGTTGTTTATTCCTTTCTTCTTCTGGAGATAGAAACCAGTGACTGTAAATTGCCTTCTAGGTGGGAAAATTCTGTTTGTTTGAGTCTTTGTTTCACTTTGTGTTACTAAATAATTATGCAGAGCATAGAAGGATGATATATGTATCCTTATCTCTTGAAGGTGAAAACATATGTGGATATACTGCTTCAAATTAGTCTTTTATGAAATTGCTGTCTCTCTCCAAGTCAATATTTACTTTTATTGTATGTAATTATGCTGAAATAATAGAACATTTTTGTGGGTTTCAGTGGATGTGCATTGTCTATACCGTTTTAGCTTACTGACAACCAAACAGAGCTGATACAAGGTGTTCCTCTGACTTTGTTTAAGTCATGGTAGGAAATATCCTGGGACATATGATTATAATAAACATTTTGGCATACATTACAGTAGGAGAACATATATATTTATATACATCATAAGTCTTTATGTTAGAATATTAAATATTTGTACTGTTAAAAAAAAAAAGGCAATGAAATATTAGCTATAAACATGGAGAAAAAGAAATAGAGAGATGGAACACAGACATGATTTGTTATGATCTTCTCTTTTAAGTGCAATGAAAGCTACAGCTTTAATTCTTCACTTATGATGATAAGCAGATACTACTAAGGATATGAATATGAAAGAATATTAATTACATTAATTATATTTTCTGCTGTCAGGCATTTTTTTTCTTTATTGTCTTTCTTTTATGTTTTGCAATGTTGAATATAAAATTATTGGAAATAAAATGAAAATTGAGATAAACAAGTTTTACAACCTGTAGGTTGTATTGAAATACTAGGAAATTACAGAAATTACTGATCTTAAAAAAAAATAGGAAAAAGAGAAAGACATTTGAATATTTTCAAGTTTGGAAAGCTTCAAATAAAACAATAAAAATAAAATAAAAACTGAATGAAAAAATAAAACAAAGCAATTCATAAGTTGTTGCTTTTTACCGTTTTCATTTGGGATGTTCCCATTGCAAAAATGTAACTGTCCATTGTTGCACCAAAGTTCATTTTCACATTTCATAGTAAAAGTTTTCCAATATGTTTATTTCTACCACTTATTCCTCTGATTGTCTGATTTTCAAAATGCTGAAGTTACTAGATAAAATGCATCAGAAGTTATTTTCAAAACGCGAATTTGAAAAACAGTCGATGATCATCTACTATTCATAAAAATCCACAGGTAACTTTTTTTTTTTTCTTTTCTCCAGTATTTCTCCATTACTATAATAGAGGAAAAAAAAAATGTTCCAGCCATTGTAAGATTTTCACTGGTTCCTCTTTGTCTCTGGTTATGAAAAAAAAAAAAAAATCATCCTCTAATTATATTATCAAATCCCAGAGCTCCATTTTTTGTGTTAAAGAGCCATCTTTCTCCTTGACAATTAGTGATGCTTCTGGCATCGACAGGCAAATCATTTCTTCAGATACAGAAAAAAAATCTGACAGCTAGATTATGCTATAATTTCTTTTTTCCTCTAACTCATCTTATCAGAACATTAGCCAGCACTCTAGTTAATCACCAAAGCAATATTCACCAGATGTAGTTTCTGCAATGTGCTAATTCGGGATAATAAACTAAAAAATACTTCTGGAGGGATGGGAGTATTGCAAAGCACTGACATCTCATAGTATGGTGGGTTGTCTGTGTTACCCATGGTCCCATGAAGTATCTGAAACAAAGTACAATTGGCCAAGAAGTGCAAATGATTGTGATCAAGAACTGTACTTCAGATAGTTAGGCAAATTACTTAACTACATCCAATAAGTCATCTACACAAAAGGAAATGACCAGAGGGTTCAAATTAGCACTGAATGTAAAAGATTCTTCTGACATTTGGTGCTGAGTATGACAGTTTACAAAAATGTTAGGTAGAAGATGAGAAAATATGGAATACAACAAACATAAACTTTACTAAAATAATGCTTGTATAAATTTTCTTCATAAGACTGCCATGGCCCTGATCAAAACTATGGCTCCTGCAACCATTTCCCTTCCCCTTCCAGGGCTGGGGTACACGGGTTAGGGCTGGCTCTGATGGATGGTGGTGACCGGAGATGAGATAGGGGATTAGCCTCCACAGAATGTTTTCTTTGTCATGCCACCTCCACACTCTCCCTTGCCTTTCCACATGCCCCATCAGGACTGCAGCATCCCCATGTGCTGCACTGTAAGAGAAAGAGGGAAGGAAAAGTGACACAAGGTTACTACACATACTGCTGTCCTCTGGCTGTATCCTGACCCAAGCAGAGCAGATCTGAGCTACTGGGAAGAAATTTTGGCCATTTCAATCAGCAGCTGCTGGGGAGGGTGAGAAATCATTTGTTTCTCTTCTCTCCTCTGAAGCCCTTGGGCAAATGTCTAAAAAGTGATGTGTAGAGAAACTGAGAAATTTTCAGTGGAAATTTTCAGTACATCTAAAATACAGTTTTTGAAGTCACAAGCTTCTGATCCTAGTGAGTTTGAAATTATGTAAATTACTTGAAGGATGTGGAAGGTGTGGGGAAAGCGTTTCAAACCATTCTGAATTGGCCTGGTTTCACTCTGAAAGAAGTTAGTGAGAATTTTCCAGAGTTCAATAGGAGCACCAGTAAGCTAATAATGCTTCCTTTTAAAAATCTCATCCTTAAAGCTTCTAAGCAGCTTTGAACGCCTGAAGTGAAAAGTCCCTTTAGAAGTGCAAAATCACTGTATTATCATTATATTGAGGCTGGTTTACTTTTCTTAAAAACTGTTTAAATGAAAACCTGCTTTCAAAGGATTGAAAGAGTCAGGGCTTCCTGGGAAGAGCAGTGTGAGTAAAGTTTAATTTAAAAGCCATAGGTTAATATTTCTGGTTTTAGAGTAAATGGGTTTATACACATCATTCTTTATTTAGCATGCAGAAAAGAAACCTGTAATCTGATATAATCTTCTGAACACAAACAGTTCTTTCTTTTCTTAACCGAGTAATTCATTTATGTCAGCAATAACAGTATTTCTTCTATGAAAATCTCACAGATGGCACACACACTCACAAAAAGAAGTATTAGAATAAATGTCATGCTGCAATTTCAGAAGTGGTCAAAAAGTTAATACTAATGTATAATGTTGAATACACCATTTTTGATTTCTGAATACTGTCTGAAGGAAGCACAAAGAATTATTACTTTCATCTGCAATGAGGCTGAGAGAAAAAAAAATTAAAGAAATCTAGAAAGATGGCTGAAGTTCCAAAGAAACCCATAGCTATAAGATACTGCAGGTTAACATGACTGAATACTGAAATTGATCTAAATATATATAGAGAAAAAAAAAAGCTAATCTGTGGTATAAGCTATTGGAATTTTTTCAAGGGCTGGCTGATGATCATGACACCATTTCCAAGCTAAATTTAAAACCACTGTTAAATTTGTGTTTCTTAATACTGTAGTCCATAACCTTAGGGCTGGATAGGAAGGAAAGAAACTGCTTCATTGTGGGGCTGTTTCATTTAGTGTGAATGGGAATGATTTTGTTGTTAGAGTGCTTGGGGGTGTAATCCTCTACTAAACCATTTTCATTTGGGAACCTTTAGCTGAACTCAAAGACTATAAACAGTATTATACACAATTTATGTGAACACATCATTTAATCACAGGCTAAAAGACATAACATACAGTTAAGACTATCATGCCACAAAGCCAAACATCATGATTATGCTCACCTCTTTCAGTGAAGGAACCCAGGGAATCTCTGTAGGCCAGACCAGTTGTAAGCCTACAGATCTGCGCTGTGCTATGGTACAGACATATCCTCAATCTTGCTGAGCTGATGCCTTCCATGGATTTTTTTTTTTTTACACAGTAAAATATTAAAATCCCGCTTTTTTTTTTTTTTTTTTCTTTCTCTAAAATTCTCTAGCTATTGCTACCAATCTAGCAACTCCACATCTATCTTCACGGGTATTTTTACTTTTTTCTTTTTGTCTTTAACATATATTTTCATAATATTCCTCATTCTTTATTCTAGAATTCAGAACATCTGTATTTAAGGCATCTAGATCTGCACATATTTCCACTTTGTGACCAAAAAAAACAACAAGAGGAAAAAAAACAAAAAACCAACCACACACCCTCTTGCAAAGTTTGTAGCTTCCTTTTTTCTCTGCTTATTTTTTCTTAGTTCCTCAGTCACGGGAAAAGCTAGGAGTGGTGAAACCAAGCTACTCAGTGACATATAATCGACAATTTGTCAATTACATATCAGGTATATATATATAATAGCAGGTGGATTGCAATTTCTAATCTCTCAGAAATGCAAACATACACTCTGCACAGGATGCCCACATTAGACAAGGAGTGCAATCTAGCTTTGATCAGCACCACAGCCTTGAGGGAATGGGACAATTTTTGTACCTGGTTGAGGTATCCATGCCTTATATGGAAAATGATTTCAAAAACTGACAGTGCTAAACACATACACAGAGGGTCAAAAGGTGCTGTTGGCTTCATTATTAAATGCTTTCTAACCTACAAGTTTTTCATAAACCACCAGGGAACTTGGCTACATCACCCCAAACATATCCATAAATTCTCCATATCCAAAGTCAATCAGCAATTGTCACCTATTTTACAATCACATTTTTTCACCTGTACTAGAAGTATGACATGCATGAATAATTGTCAACAGACGACGTATTCATCTTTTTTTCTTTTCCACATATACCTAAACCATTAGAGAAGGACAGATACAGTCGATAATTTTAGGGTAAGCCTCCTATATAATAACAAGCTGTGTTTTTTTGGTATACCCATCAAATGATTGAGACAGAGAATCAGACGTAGTCAAGGTCTTATTTTTATTATGTTTCTTATAGGCTTCTCTCCATAGCATTCTTCCTCTAATGCCATCTAAGTTTAGTATGTCTGTAATTCGCCTTCTTCCTCTTTACTGAATTTTGTCACCCAGCTGACATCAGGATACCTGTCTTATTATTGTGTCAGTGAATAATTTCAAGGACTACAGAGAGAGCTTCAAGTTTTCTTCAAATTTAGGAGTATAATAGGTGCATATGACTAAGAATAGATGTCAGCGTTTAAGAAAATAGTAGAACTGAATACTGCCAAGATGAAAGCAATTACAGTGCTTGCTCTGAAAAAGTTAGATTTTTCCTAAGTGTGTCATAAAAGAGGCAACTATTTGTCCTTTGAGCTCACAGGCACAAACAAAAAGACATGGAGGGATGGATCACCAGCTAGCACAGCCCTACTCAATATAAGAAGGTAGTCTTGATCAGATGTGGAAAGAAGAGCAATTCAAGTACTGTACCATAGAATCAGTGAAAGAGCCTTACCTTTATAACTGATGCAATGTCTTCATATGCCTGTGTCTTCTGTGAAAGCGAGGGAAAGGACCATGTCTCTGAAGTCTAATGGATGGACTATCACTGTATGTGTATACTGGGAAGGATAGTATTGGCTCTTTAGTCAATCCTCACAGCTAGTATTGTTGAAATATCTATTCAGCCTTTGACTTCTTAACATTCTTACCACATATTCCTCCTAGTTCTTGACTCTACTCACTCAGAGAGTACATCTATCTCATCTCCAATGCTTCTCATCTATCTCGCACTCAACCTGTTTTAGTTTATCATTTTTCTTGTCTTTCATCAGTAGGCTCATTTAGTGTAAAGAAAATATGGATAGAATAGCCACGTTGAACACAGAGTGGCATACTGGGTCTGGGCAAAATTCAGTATTCTGTTTGTGAAGCTCTCTATAGGCAAATGAGGAAAGAATATGTACAGAATAATAATGTTATTCCACAGTATTCTTTTATTATCCAAATACTTTCAAGTCAAGGGATTTTTTGATTTCTGCATGTTTCTAGTAAACTCAGCACGCTTTTATGTACTGTAAAAATACCATGATTTCTTCACCAGTGTTCGCTTTTTCTATCTGCCACAAATTTGCCATCAAGTTCTAAGGTTGTACGTGGGCAGATATCTCCTTTATTTATTTTGGTTTCAGTTAGTTTTATTTAACCTGGCATTGTAAATTATTGATACACAGGAAGCTCCTTGACAGTGAGAACAGATAATGAAACATGACTGCAACAAGCAAGATTTAGGACCTGTGAAAGAGCTGTGGAAAAAGATTGTAGTTGTAACTTCTAGATTGTTTGAAAATATTTTATAGCTTATCCAGCCTATTACTGTATTGAATCCTCTTGTTGATGTATCTCTTAAACTGTTTTCTATGAGGGTATGAGACATACAGGAGAGCCACCTACTTCCTGTCTTATCTTTCAGAAGAAAAGTAAATATTGCAATAATTACAGTTAACCTTCTAAGCCGTATCATGTTTATTTTACTCTTTTCAACATATTTGTCTTTTGCTATCAGTCAGTGTGAGTAATTCACATGATACAGTGCTGTAGCTGGGAAAATGGTGTGAATTCTAACAATATTTTTTTTCCTGTTCTTAAGATTCTCTAAGTCAAAATACATACTGAATGAAAGCTGACTATAACTGGCAAAATAATTAACACAGTTTATTGAGTGGCATGCCAAAACCTCCCTCAGAAGCCTTGCTGACATGCCACTGCATTTGACACCGTAGAATACAAGTTGGAGAAGCACTGGTCAAATTCAGCCTCACAAACCACTGCTGAAATGAATAAAATTCACACTAACACCAGAGTGCATCACTGCAGTAGTCCATAAATGACAGCAATTAGTACATCATGTTATTCATACCTGCCATTATTCTCAATATACAACTACAGAAAAGCAGATATTTGCATGTCACATAGGTAATTTTTTTCTGAAACTAACTCCGGAAATTCACGGTAGCATAAAATTACTATGTTTGACTGTAAACTCATAGGAATTTTAAAAACTTCACATTGAGTTACTCTTTCTAACATAATCCATCTTGCTACTTTTCTGTGGCAACGGGAAGCCTGTTTCTCTTCATGAACAGTACTGCTACACACTTATATGCATACAAGGGAAAGAGAAATTCTGTATTCCAACACTCATTGTAGTAGAAATGTTCCCAATTTGCAAATACACCTGTTTAAGTGTGAATGAGTTCAAGTTCATCTGTGTTCTGCGCATCCTAGCAGGGATACCAGGAAATTTCTAAGCTGAGGTTATTGATTGGTTGTAAAAAGAATCCTTGCCTAGAAGTAGTTTCATTCTGTTAATGGGAAAAACAAATGTTTGCAATTCAAGTCTGAGAATTGTACGAAGATTAGCTACCCCAAAGCAAACTGCTCTGTCTGTAGATAGAAAATCCCAGAGAAAATAATTCTCATTTCAAGGTTATGACAGTTTTTAGATTCAAATAAATTACTCAAACTTGGGAATCATATTTTTAAACAATTATTGGGAATAAAAGTAAATATAAATATGAATAAATATTGAATTAGATATATTCTAAATTTTATGTTGTATTTCATAGTTTTTGAAATTTACAAGTGTTGCTCTGTTAAAAAGTTTGAATAATACCAATTTCATAATCACATAGATGAATGAAGTATTAAGTTGATGTATCCACCACTATTCACTTAAGACCACCTGAAAATACTGACCATGTTTTTTACTGCAGATGTTGTACACATTTTAAAATCAGCTTAGAATTTATATGATAGAAAATTATCTGAAGATGAAATTCATAGATCCAAGCCTCTCAATGCATATTCTCACCTTTCATGCCACCATTAATGCAATGCAGCATAAGATGCCAAGCTTACAAATTCAGCTTGTGAAGAAATATTCTCGGTGTAAATGAAGAAACTTTGTAGTGTCCTAATTAAAGTATTACTGTTTCAAAGACGATGAGTAACACACACACACTGGTCCAAGTAAGCTTTGCAATCGCAAAGAAATCACAATCTAATAATGAAGTAAAAAATGTATACATAATAGTAAAAACAAAAGAAAGGAGAAATTATGTTGTAGAAACAAAACAAATGGAAGATGCAATTTTATATTCAATATAATATTAAATCACTAAAACCCTCAAAACCAGATAAAGTGTTCAATTTGTGTGTTTGTCAGCTCATTTGGTTTTATTAGACTTTTTTTTTTTTTTAAACATATCTATATCAATTTCCAAACAAATAATTGAAGTTTGCAGGATAAAAAAAAAGTTGGTAATTGTAGTTAAGTACAGAGCACAACATAAACAAATTCTAGTGCTTTGTTAGAGCTTTGCTGAAGGTGACTCTCAGGGCAGATACACACTACCCAAACCAGCCAGATTAATATAAAATTTAAAAATACATCTTTCATTTGTTTCAATAGCCAGGTGAGTGTGACTTTTCTTTGTGAGTCACCATTCAGACAGTCATAAGGTCTTTCTACTGAAATACATTTCAGGTGCATAAAATACAACAATCCTTTTTCCATGGTCCCACTAAAAATCTCAGAAGCAAGATTTGAGCCATCTCTTTCTCTTGAGAGGGATGATATAGAGCAATAACAAATGAAGCTATTTTCCCTCTTTTGCTAATTTCAGGACATGCTAAGATTAAGAAGATAGCTTTTTCTTCTCTCAAGTTTCAAGTTCAGGTAGGGCTTTTAACGTATTAACAAATGTACTTATTCATATTTATTATGAATTTACAACAGAAAGCTTCCTAGGCTGCGGGACGGTGACTGACCCCAATCATTTCACAGAGAGGAAATTAGAAGTAATAATTGAAAAAACAAACAAACAAACAAACAAACGAAACTAAGACTTACAAGAACATCGTGGTATTGAACAAGGAAGTGATTTCACTATTACACAACCCAACCTAATAGCTGCTCATTTTCTAGGTGAGAATATTACTTTTAAAGAGAAATAGCATTTTCAGCAAGATGAATATAGCAGAGTACTTCACCTGTGCACCCTAGCAAGTTCTTCAAAAGCAGACTTAGCAAATCAATTAAGTATAAGTGATACAATGAACCTTTGAGGGAGCAGAATAATATTGAAAAGCAATTTCTCCAATGCAATGAAAATAGAAAACTGATTTACAGACTAAAGGTGTCAGTTCTTATAGAGTCATAACAAGGATCTATAGAATCTCATGCAAGGGAACAGAAAATACTTCAGTCTAAATGAAGTATAACTGTTCAATCAATAGTTTAAAGATTTAGGTAATCTTTCACTACACATCAGTCAAACCACTTTTTTTTTTTTTTTTTTTTTACAGAGAGCAATGAACTGCATGGTGGGGAAACAGATGCTCAGAAAATAGTTAATAGGATTAAAAGTCACTAAAATTAACTGAAGCTAATCATCCTGATGAAGATTATTTAAAACCAAGGAAATATGATCTTTTCTCTTATCTCCCCTCCCCACATTACATTTGTCAGCAAAGAAAGATGCCTTGCTAAAGAAAGGAGGGCTGGTTTCTACAAGGTGATTTTCAGTCTCAGGTGCTGTTGCAACCCAGCAGGTGCCTCATTCTAGGTATGAAGCAGCTGCTGATAAGAGCAAAACCTGTAAAATGAATAACACAGAACTCAGTCTCAAAGCACCTCATGCAAATAGACATTTGCCTACAGGATCATTCCCCAAGCATCAATATAGATACTTCTAACTGAATTAAGCAGCCCTCCTCCTGCATTTAGGAAAGGAATAGCAATAGTACTATGTGATTTACAGCATAATAAAAATATGCAAATACTCAAACAAATAACAGGAAAAGGCATGACTGCTGTCTATAAATACCTCAGGAGTGAGATGGACAGGAAAAAGACCAGGAGGAGGAAAACTACTTAAGCTAAAGGACAATGTTAGTAAAAGGCTATGAATAAATTTAGACTGGAAATTAGAAAATTTCTAACTATTAGAACAGTTGAAGTGTAACACAAACTCCCATAGGGCTTAGACAAAAATCTGATAGGTTTTTTAAGAAGGATCTAAAAAAGTTTGTGAAAAGAATTAGAGAGTAGCAGGAGACTGAGCTACTTTTCCCAGATCATTTCCAGTCATATGTCATATCTTAATAAGCACTATGAAGAGATGAATTGCTATTTACTGAGTGACACCAATCTCTATCTCTTTAGGTTGGCTGGGAATGGTATGTTAACTAGGAAAAAAATATTACATTCACTGAATAAATTTTTGCTCACAGTTTGAAACCCTGAAGTGAAGAATAATTTGATCTCATGGGTCTATTTCCTAGGTATGCCAATCATGTATTTCAGAGAAGGATATATAAATAAACTGAAGATAATAACTATGACTCTGGCTAGGTATTATTATGTGAAGGTAGAGAATCACATAATTCAGTAAGAAAGTTCCTAAAGAAAGTACAGCTCTCTAAGCCTCTCACTTGTTTTTTTTTTTATTTAGCCAAAATAATCTAAAAGATCAGTTGCAAAGCATTAATAGAAATCCTGACACAAACTTCAGTCACTGCTGAAATTATCAAAGATCTGAATGAAGTTTTCATTCCACTTGGAGGGTCTTGGTGCTGTTTTTCTATTACATATAATTTCTCCAGCTGTTGATGCAAGCCTATGGAAAACCTGACTCAGCTGCATAGTGCTATGCTAGATGTACTTGCTATAAAGACAATCCTCAGCATTTAGTTTTTTTATTAAAAATGTATTAAAAAAAGAATTACTAATGTAAAGCTACCTACAGTAATATGATGGAAGTAATAAAAAGCAAATCAGAATTGATTCTCATACCAAATGTTTGTTAAACAGATACAAAACACATTTTGGCTGATAGTATTAGTTCATCAATACACGGCGCTACTCCAAAACCAACTTAAATAGAAGAGTATTGGATGAAAACTTGACAATAATTAAATTGTTATTATGCAATTTACAAAACAAATATTTAAAATAGCAGTAACTCATAGGAATCACCACACAGACACTGTGCAATAAAAAGCACTAATAATTAATCACTGCCATTTTACTTCTTAATAATTAAGTCATAGATTCAACTTCAGTAGATAGACATCTTAATCTCCTAGATTATTCTTCAGTGACATTGAAACTATACTTAGCTAGCATTTCCCATGAAATAAATAATGTTACTAATTTTTAATAGTGGGAGCTCTACATGGATGAAAAAATCTGGACCCAATTGTTCCACATGTAGTACAGAAAACTCTGCTCAAAGAGAGTTTTGGACATGGGGAAAAAATGCTGACAGCATTTCCCAGAGACAAGCAGATAACCATTATTTGAAGCAGAAAAAAATGCCCTTCATTCCTGTTAGATTTCCCACAGTTCTCTATGTATCGCAATCTAAGTATTTTTTCTTGATTCTTGAAGTTTTTAATAAAAACAAATTTTTTTCTTACTCTGTAAAAGATGGAAGCAGAGATGGTTCTCAAATTACTGTTCTGAGAAGTTACTTCCCCTTGGTCAAGTAAAAGAATCTAACCACTTCTTATATTCTTCAGAATTCCTGAATCATAATTCATATCTGAAAAATAAACTATGACAGCTGCATAATTAAGCTTATTTAATAAATTTCATAAAGTACTGTTTGGTATTTATGAAAACTAATGGCTAACCTAAGCAAGGACTGAGAAAGAAGAAAGAAATCCTCATTCTTTTGCAGAGTGAAAAACTATTCAGCCACAGTTCCTTAATTGGAAAGGTACACTTATTTAAAGTCCAGGAAAGGACTGAGCACTTCTCACAGCATTGTTATAAGTTTACTTTCAAAATAGTTGGGAGGTAGTAGATGTTGTCTGTTTTATCTGTACCACTTCATGGTATCTTGACTATTAGATGTTACTGAAAGGATCATTCCATACTAACTTGCTAAGTAGCTGGAGAAATCTATTGATCAGAAAAAGGAAACAGTACTGTTTCTGCAGAGGATCTACAGTATTCATTTCATATATCCAAAACTTCTCCATGACTAGGTGAGTTCTGAGAAACAGCATGAATTTTCCTTTGTTAAAAATTACCAATTTGATGCATTAAAAGGAAGCCTTTAAACTAATGAAATGGCATCACAAAAATGATGCAAGGTATTTATTAGACACTCTGTGAGATGATTAGTGCAAACACATGGGTGAATTCTCCACAAACAAAGAACTGCTGAGAACTTCTTAAGGAAAATGAAGACTTTTATAAATTAAGCTATATTGTGGATATGTATTATAAATTAAGCTATATTGTGGATATGTAATATAAATTAAGCTATATTGTGGATATGTAATATAAATTAAGCTATATTGTGGATATGTAATATAAATTAAGCTATATTGTGGATATGTAAAAATAAACTATGACATTCAGCAACTAAAGACTTTTTTTTTTTTTTACATAAGACATTATTGGGATAAACATCTACGTATCTAATCACTGTAATGAGCAATTAATAGCTAAAACATAAAACACTCTAAATCGGGGGATGAACAGCATTTGGTTTCCAACCTACATAAGTCACTCTTATGTTTTTTCTCCTTCACGTCTGATTACAAAGACGTGATATATTGCAGCTGAGCCATAATCAGTTTAACATTTTTATTTTTAATAACAGTCTGGGTATTCATTTCAGTTTGTGGTAATGATCCCAGCACATTATTATAATTTAATCTCACTTCCAAATGAGAAATAATTTTACTTGCATAATTTTTCAGCAATCCCTCTTAATTTCAAGATGAATTTGTTTTTCAAATTTGTCCAATTACTGAAGAAAATAAACAACCCCTAATGCTCCTAAGGCCTAACAATCCATTTTCAATTAATTGCATCAAACTGTAAACTCCATGGGTAAGTTGTTAAGCACTGGCAGCTTGCACAGAGGCTGCAGAGTATCTGCCCTTGGGGTTTTTCAAAACCAACTCCAGCACTGAAGCCAGTCCTGCTTTTCACCTAGAGATGAATTTAGCAGGACCATAAAATTTTAGGATGGTTAGGTTGGAAAAGATCTTAAAGAACATCTAGTTCCACCTCCTTTTGCCATGGGCAGGGTTACCTCCCACTGCACTAGGCTATTCAAAGCCCCATTCAACTTCACCTTGAATTCCTCCAGGGATAGGGGAATGTACAACTTCTCCAGGTAGCCTATTCCACTGCCTCACCACTCTTAGTAAAGGATTATCTCCTAGTATTTAATATATGTCTTACCACATAGTTTAAAGTCATTATACTTTATCCTGTGACAGCACTCACTGATAAAGGATCCCCTCCAGCTTTCTTGCAGGAAAAGCTGCAATGAGGTCTCCCTCCCTGGAAACTTCTCTTTTCCAGGCTGAGCATTCTGTCTTCACAGGAGACTTGTTCCAGACTCTGACTATCTTCATGGCACTCTTCTGAATTTATTCTAACAGGTCCACATCCTTCTCATGTCAGGGGCTCCAGAGCTGAATATAGTACTGAAGGAGGTACCTTCAAGAGTGCAGAGTAGAGGGGGAGAAGCACCACATCTGAGTGCAACCACACAGCCAATTCCTTATCCACCAAGTAGTCAATTTGTTAAATTCATGACAGTTCAGTTTCTACAGTGTCAAGACCTCCCAGTAAAACTGAATTTGTCCATGACTCTGTGAAAACATCTGTTCATCAGATTAAAATGGCACCATTTAACATTATATTATACAGAGAAGAAATTTTTACATTTTAGATAAACATTTAAAAGTATTTAAAAATATCTACATTGGATGCAAGCTTTATTTTTAATATTACATGCCTGTGCATGCATGGTTGCATAAGCTTGTAAAGGTGTATGTGGACACATTGTATAAGAAATGTTATGTTCACAGGTATCAGAATTTGCTATTTAACATGCTGAGAATTTTGAGGTGCTCTTGAGTATATTCTAGTGCTATTTTCTTCTATTTACTTTTCAGTGTGCTTTAATTAATCTAGATTAAATAATCTAATCTAAAAGGGACAGTTGCCAGGTAGAATGGAAACTGGAGCTAGTCTACCAATAATTAGCTTGAGTAAGAATTACAGTCTAGACAATAAGGATAATATGCTATATCTTATAAGAAAACAAAAACAAAAAACACCTCAGCAGATATGATTAACATTCTCATGCTTTTGACAGAGAGATTCTACATAAAATTGTCAGGGAATTCCTGCTTCCAGTGGTTTCAGTATAAATAGAAAATAAATCTAAGATGTATGTTGAGTTACAGCTGCCAGAGTATTTAATTCAGAAATGAATATGACTCATTTAGATAGCTAATTATATTGAAAATAATGATGTTTTTGTAGTGAATTTCATGCTGCAACAGCTGCTATATATTTCAGAACAGGTTTTTAATCCAGAAGGCAACTTTCCTAGTAACGATGATGAACAAATTTAAATCTTTATTAGACTATATATTAATAGCTTTTTTGCCTTAACACATCAGAATACCATATAATGTCCAGTTTCCTATTCTTCCTTACATAAAATACATACAAGTGTTTTGAAGTCTAAATGACTCTGGAAGCTGCAACTAGCACATATCATATAAGCATTCAAGCTCTAGAATGTCAATCTGTTCCTAATACACAGGATAAGAAATATTTCCTGAAAGATATTTTTGAAACACAAAAATTGATAAGACACTTAAAGAATGCCTCCATTCTCAGCTGTTCAAAGGCCCAAAAATATTTTTATTTAGAAGCTTCCTTACTATTTCTTGGAGTCTGCGGCCTGGTTTCAGATGATTGTTTCTATTCTGCCAGGGTGCTTATGATTCACCAAGTAATGTTGGCTGTAGTCCATCTGTCATCCTGGCAATATCACTGGCATCCTTTTTTCTGTGGTCTTCCTGCCTCTTAAAGAATGAAGTGTTCAGAAAAACACTCCACAAATATGTTTCTCATCATAGTCTAACACATACCTTTTCAGTTACGTAGAACCACTGAAAAGTTTCACGAGCTTAAGAAAAAGTTATGCTAACAGTGCTATATAAAAATACTATACAAGATGGAAAATTCCTCTGGAAATATTCTCATATGAGGAATTTCAAACCCAGGCTTATAAAAGCATTAAAATAAAAATAATTTTTAGATACTTGATGAAATGCCTAAAATCTACCTCTTGGGTGAATTCTGTACATGTAAAACACACATTATTTGGAAGCATGGAGTCTAAAACTTGTGTTCCCATTTTTCTCCAAAATTAATGACCAACTTTGTCCAATCCCTGACACTGCAGTATTCCCTACAAGCCGAGGGAGATCCTGCAGTTCTCATGAAGAAATGTAGGAGCAGGGCAGAGACAGAACAAGGCCAGAGCTGCCTTGTACAGGTAACTGCCAGCTCAAGGCCTTCTGGGAGGAGTTTTGCAGGAATGCAGATTTTAAGTATTAGGGATAATTATACTCTGGTTGGCTTGTGAAACCATTTGCTTAGAAAAAAGTACCAAGAGTCTCTTAATTTAAAAGAAGAGGTAATTCTGCTCAGGAACGATAAGAACCGAAGTCTTAATCAGCTCCACTGTGGTAGAGAGCTTTGGGACAGAAAGGATTAACTCACCTGCTTCATTTCAAGCTGACTAAGCCTGCAGAAGAGCTCTCTAGAGAGCCTGCTCACATAACTGAAGGTATAGGTTCATTTAAGTGTTGGACTTACATCAGCTGTGTCATGTCTGTCAGGTACCCACAGTTTAAGTCCAGGCAGGACAGACAACTAAGTGTGCAGACTGTATTTCACCACACTCCACACTCAGCCTCTGTCTAGAGTTTCAGCTACACTTATCCTTCTTGCTAAAAAAGAAAGTATTCTTTCTCACTGAAGATAACTAAGGAAATTGATCAGTTCTTTTATAAACATCACAACAGATAGGGAAAACTCTCCTCTTTCTCTCTCCCTTTGATAAATGTCAAAACGCATGTAAACTGAAGAACTTTACATAGGACACAAAAAAAATACAAAGGGATATTTTCAGTTACTGAGAGCGGAGAACTCACAGTCTGAGAAAGAATTGTGAGCAGTTCTCCTGCTACTAAAAAAAATTAAAATAAAAAATCATTCAAAACATACAACAGATAATTCACCATCTCACTTCAATTTAAAATACTCCAGAAGTCCAAAATTTTAGTGCAGAACTAGGTAACTGTAAAAATCTTTATTAATAAAAATAACAGGGTAAAATACATTAACATAAGTAAGCTGATGGATAAATCTAGCACTGTGTCCTTTTTAGAAATAGTTCTTGTTTTCTTGCAGTAGGTATTCTTTATTGAAAGTAAAGGATTTGGACTCAATTTATATGTGAGAACATCACAGTCAATATTCTCAAAATCTAGGAAGGGAAAACTGAAGAAAAGAATGATTTAATGCAGCAAACAAGCATTCTACATGAATATTGTAAAATTTGTGTTCTCATCTACAAGTAGGTTGATTCCCATGAAAACTCCCAAAAATATTAAAAAATATTCAGAACACTAAACATTTTTTATCCCTTATTTCATTGCTGCTTTTTTCTCTCTGGTGTTCTACTTGATTCAGCAAGAAGTGAGCAAAAAAAAAAATTCAGTTGTTTTTATATTAATAACCCATATATTTCTTGGAGGCATTTCCTTTTATTTCTTCCTGCTGATTGGTTGCATATTAACCGAAGTCATTATTATCGTGTTATACCCATCCTGAGAACTAGATAAACAAAAATGAAGCAAGCAGTTAAGTAGTACCATGCAATCAGACCTTCACAACCAATTTCCTTACTAATCAGATGGAGTATGAATACAGCTCAACTCAATATTCATGAATAGTCCATAGCAATTCCATATTTGTCACAGATGACATTTAACATTTAGTTTCTGAAGCCTCCCATTATAGTAGGGCTGCTGAAAGTAATACTTCGTACTTAATTGTTGGCCTACTACATCAGAGGCTGGTATAGCAACAGAGGTTGAAACAATATTCCACTATATTTTGCTGCCATGTAACAGATGGCAGACAAAATGGCATCTGACAAGGAATAGCATACGAAGTAAAGGTGTGGAACTGAATTTTTCCATGTAAAAAAAAAAAAAAAAAAAGCACCTACTGACATTCACTGAAAATTACTGAATGTTTATGGAGACCAAACAGTGGATGGTAAAGCAATGAGGCAGTGGGCAGTGCAATTCAGCAATGGTGACAGTAACTTGAAAGACAAGCCACATTCTGAGTGGCCATGAGCAGCACTCAGGCCACAAAATGAAGAGCATCTCACCTCACTGAAGCAAATAGGTTGATTATGACCAGGAACTGTTTACAGAGCTGAATATTGACTTCAATGTGTAGAAAATGGAAGCAATGTTGGAATGTTACAGTTTACACCAGGTAAATCCCACAAACACCCCCACAGGAACAGAAAAAACACCGCTCCACAGAATGGCAACATGTGAAACATCCAGAAGAAAAATGTTTACTTCAACAGGTAAATTGATGCGCACAGTCTTTTGGGATAGGGAAGGGGTGATCCTTCTGCATTTCCTGGAAACCAGACAAATCAGCAACTCTGAAATACTGCCCAATCATGATGCTAACTAAGCTGACTTAGAACTAAGAGCTAGGCCAGAGAAATAGACAATATTTAACTTGCAAAATGATAGTGCCTGGTCCTTGAACACAAGAACCATATAGACCAGGTCCAGTGCTTACTGACTTCCACCTCTTCAAGAGAATGAAAGATAGACTGCCTGGACAGTATTCTTCTAGCAACTACACTACCATAGCAGCTGTGAAACAGTGGACCACCTCTGCTGGTGCAGATCTGCCATATGTGTGCATGCATGAATTACTACATAAATAGACACACATGATTGCTTTGGAAATTCTATTTCTATTCTTTTTTTTTTTTTTTTTTTAAATTTGCACTTACCATATTATACTGAATGTCTTTCAGAGATATCTTAAATTTAAGGCTAAGAGGAACTTCTCCAGTCTCAACAATATTTTACTTTTAGCATTCTATGCTACAAACACAAGTTTTACTTTGCAAAAAGAGATGTGAAAGAAAATCTTCAACCGAATAAGCTTAACTAAGCAGATTACTACTTGTCTACATATTCATCTGAGAATGCACTTATTGTGATAAAGATTATGCACCACATCTTCTAGAGTTTAAATGGAAAGTGAAAAAGAAAATACACATGTCCAAAAAATTTAACAGTGAATATAATTAATTATGAATGGATCAAAAAGCTTAACCGATGAAAGCTGTATTTATGTATTCACATAAATGCATCATGTGATGCAATATTTTTTTCACTGTTTTTTATATCACAATGAAAAACATTGCTACTACTTTGCTTTTTCCTCCTGCCTCTTCAGAAATTCAATTTCAACAGAAAATTATTTAAATTATACCTTTCCAGATCACTTTAAAAAAAAAAAAAAAACACTGCAAGCATCTAATTTCTCCACAAGATGGAGCTCGTTCACTATATTACGGTATTATGAGTGACATCTTGAAAAATGGTTGGCCGTTTCACATTCATCAGTAACAGTCAAAGCTAAGAAAAATAAAACAATCCTGAAAAATGTTCACAGAAAACTCTACTTGTGTCTTGCACACTGATTTTGGATTAAACACTGTAAGTTCTAAATTTTAGATTTAAGGCACAAATTTTATAGCAGTAACAAACTTTTATTAATGAATTTCATATTTAGACCTGGAATCTAGTACTTACATAATAGAAGAATGCAATGCTTTGCTATCAAGGGAGAGTTCTGTACTATGTAAATATAATGTTTGTATCTTTGACCATTTAGAAACGGAGCCTGGCTGTTATATAAGATGAAGTCCAGAATAAGAATTACATCCTTAAAAAAAAAAACCAAATCATTTATAATTTTCTTCTTAGTGTGGCACTTCATTAATAGTAAAAGTAAGGGTTGCTGGGCTTTTCTGTAAAAATTATTTGACAGTCCTTCTATTAATAAGTACCTGTCCTGGCTGAGCTCTTCCTGTACAGGTAGCTCACACAATAAGTGCACTCTTCCATAAAAAGACCTGAGAATCATAGAATTATAAGTTGGCTGGAAATGGCCTCTAGAGGTCTCCTAGGCCATCCACCAATACATAGTCAGAGCAAGGACGACTAACTTCATGTAGGACTCATAATAGTCTCAGCTTCCTGAAAGACAAAGAGTACACAGTCCCAGTCAGTTAAAAATATGGGCTAAGTACTTCCCACATTTCAATATAATTTTCAGTGGAAACACCCATTACTCAGCCATAGAGCTGAGTCTTGACATACACCTATTATGTTGTCATGGTTCTATGATTTTTGTTATATTATTGATATTCCACATCATAACATCATGTAGTGTATTGGGAGTTAAAGAATCAATGCTCCAGCTACGTGGATCATCAATAGTTCTGGGTATACCTGCCTCAGAAGAGAAGAACTACATTTCCCAGAGTACTGTGTGATGCTTTGTATTTTTGTGTTTCCACCCAGAGGGAAAGATAAAAACTGTCTGCAGTCACGGGACCGTCTCTCTTCCCTTCGGGACTGAGCTCAGCAGTGGGTGTTTGTTGCAGCCATTCACCTTCAGCATCAGCGTAAGGCCTTCGGTTTTATCGGACCCTCTCTCTCTTGCTCATTTTGTTTGATTCATTAGCCTCAATTCCAATTATATTGTATTATATTGTGTTATTTTGCTTTCTGATATCTTATTTAGTAAATTCGCTTTCCTCCTCAGATCGTTGCTGCTGTTTTGTTCTTAGGCCTATCTCCCTTCTCCCTTTTTCCCTTTCCCCCTTCCTCTTCCCCGGGGCATGGGTCCACGTGTCCCCTGCCTCAATCGTCACCATACCAGGTCAAACCAACCCACAAACCACTGACGTATGAGAACCACTGAGCAAATGTAAAACCTATGGAAGTAGGTCAAAGTGAGATGAAAATCTTTAAAGTTTCAATGAAGAGCTCATCCAAAACCCCACCCAGTGATGTAAGATGTTTCGGTACATCTTCCATGGAAAGAATATCATAGACAAGAATGTTTCTTTATAATGATAATTGTGTTAATTAAAGGAAGTTTAGAATCCAGAAATCAGGTATAACTAAGCAAACCTCAATCAGCATTATAACAAGCTTTAAAATGTCTGAATACAGTACTTAAGTGAAGCACCATACATTTTCAGTTGTTGGATTACAGTTTACCTTTGCCTCTGTGAGTACAGTGGTTGAGATCTGGTATAATCTAGTTTAAGAAAGCGTGAATAAACTCAACCAGCACCCAAAGGAATAATAAAAAAATTAAACACCACATTTTCACATTTTTTCTTTAATATGCTCTTTACTAGCCCTATTCCACTGAAACTGTTACCTGGGCCTTAAATATAAAAGAACATATTCATTCTTACTCTGAATGAATATATATGTAATCTGCTCACATTCTACTTTTAGATCTGTAGCCCTTACATCTCTACAGGCTCATCATTCCTATTTTTCTCCTCTTTTCCCTTTTCCCTTTCAAACAAATGAAAGGCACGCTCCAACCACCTTAGTTTGTAATCATTTCTCTGACATTTTATTCCTTTACTATTTCTATCATCCTTGCTGATTAAAATAATCTCATTTTTCTGCCCTCTACTGCGTGTAGGTTGATTCTGTAATTTCTGTATACACTGTCCTACTTTCTTTCTTTGAACTTTTCCTCCAGTGATAAAACAAAATATAACGGAATGAAATCAGAGCTATTTGCAGTTCTTTTGCTACCACTGAATTTCCAATTTACAGAGCCCTGGATTCTTTCATCTGATCCTTGCATCTTTGCAGCTACCCACTCTACACCAGATCAGGCTGTTGGTGGTGAAACTCTTCAGTGATTTCAATTAAAACCCCTTGATTCTTCTTTCATTTTTACTACTTGCAGGAAGTTCCCTCTTCTCTCCAACAGCTGTCATATCCTATAACTGCAGATCATCTCACCAGAGTTCGCTTTTCTCTTCAGATTTCAGGTTCCACTTCTCCCTCCTTCTCTCAGCCTCCCACACTAGTTCTTGGCTTCTTTGTTAATGATGCATTTAGCTTCTTCCCACTGTCTGTTCTGTCATCATTTGCCCTGATGCTTTTCTTCAGCTCTCTGCCTTGCCAGGGTCTGTCCTTTATATTTCATGCCTTCATAAGCTCCACTTTTTTTTTCTGATTTCTCTCTTGCTTGCTTTTCCTCGTTCCAGCTATCAGCTAATCTCTTTCATCAGTGATCATTCAGGTACACCTTCCTCATCTGTGATGCTGCAGAGCAATTCTTTTTGACAGCACCAATAAGTGCTGTATGATTACACCCTTTTGGATTTTTTTTTATTTTTTATTTCCTGAGATTGAGCTGATAGGTATTTTCTGAATATGCATATCCATATAGGCTTTACAAAATGGTTTCTCTCTCAACTACAGAGTTCAGTGATGAGCATGTTCCCTTAGGATACATGAAACATTTTGGTGTTCTGCTTCTACTTTTGATATAGATTTTAATGTAGATCATTCTCTTTCCACTGCCTTAGCTATCAGCTTCTGGAAAAGGAGGTATTTTTCAACACAAACAAGAAGGAGTTTACAGATAGCCTTTTAGGGCAAGGAGCAAATATATCAATCTCTGCCCTTGATGTATACATTATACAATAACAAAAAGGTCAGAGCACATAAATATTCTCCTTTACTCTCAGGTCAGTTCTCCATTACAACATTTTTCCTCCTGTTCTCTATTTTTCACATTCACAGTGGGGTATTTAATTCACTAACACTAGGGAGAACAGCTTTAGACGGTAGATGTAGGTATCATTATAAATAAAATTTAGCACATCATAGGATGCCTCAGTTCATGTTACATCAAAGAATATATTATGAAATCAACAGCACTTTCTCTGAAAAAGTGAGAAAGCTCAATAAGAATAAACTTAAGATAAAAAAAATAAATGGAGAACTCAAGTGACTATGGGATAAAGGGGAAATCCTGACCTGCATATTCTCTTTTAGGTACCTAACTCTTAGTGACCATTACAGGGAAAACTAAACTAAACTCTACTACCTGTGCTGGGCAGATGCCAAAAAGTTAGATTAGAACTAAACACTGAACTTCCTAAGGGCTCATTCTCTAAATTCTGTCTGAAATTATTCAGTAGACATAATTGAAGATGACATAATTTAATTCCACATATAGTCAATGAAAGATAAATTTATATTACAGAAACTGAAGAATAAGAACAAAGATATATGCTCTTTTAAAGACCAAAGTCTATCTTAAAGTTCTGGAACAAATTCAAGTTTCTAATCTAAGTTTTCTAGTTAGCAAGGATCAAAGTAGCTACTACTAGTTCATTTCACATGCATAAACATAATCTAACAAACAGCAGATTATTAATATTATTTAATATGAATTAGCTCATAGATGGTGTATTTAGTTGATATGGGCAGCCATGTATTAAAAAAAGACAATAAGTTTTTTAAAAGCTTCAAAAAGGCATTATCATAAATTATAACATTTTTAAAATTAAATGCATGCAGCAGAACAAGTGAACATAAAATCATTGTAAAGTATTTTAGTAAACCTACAGCTGTCCACATACTGTTCAACCACAGCAATACTCATATGCTACATGACTGTACACTGTCATTGGGTAAGTTGAAAAATGCAAGATAGTTCATACTTTCAAATAGTGACTATGTAGGAAAAAAAAAAAAAAAATCACTGTATTTATCATTTCTCTCCCTTCAGTTTCTTGTCTTTTCCAAATCTTCCTTCAAAAAAGCAGAAGAATCAGACAAGAAATGAATGAGAAATAAAAAAAAAAAATAACTTGGAGCATGGATAGGAAGTGAACTGGAATCCCATCTGAAGAACAGAATGCTTTTGTCTCCCCAACAGAGTTTTAGCCATGGGTGGGATTAGGCAACTGTTCAACAGAAGATCAATTGCTCCGTTGCAGGCAGGTAAGAAGCAGTCAGGTTCACATCTGACAGTGCAGAAAGCCTATGTCAAATTCTGATGTGTCTTACTACCATTTCATAATCACCAAAACAAACATAAAAACAACAACAACAAATATAATCAAAACTGAAATGCCTTTGACAGTACATTTTAATTCCAGCTATTAACCAGGGCAATGCAAAGCTCCTAAACATCAGAAATATGAATGAATGGTCGCAAACTCCTACTTTTTCTCATCATCATACATGGATCTCATTGCCAAAAATCATGGTTGCACCTGTTCAGTGATATAATGACAACAGTACCAGCACAATGAGAAAAAAGCACAAAGAAAGAAGAAAATCTAATGCTCACCCATTTCCAAGGATCCAGGCTCACAGGGGAAAAACTCCACAAAGGAAGTTCTCCAACAAGAGTGTTTCCTTAGTGCCAGTCAGCCCTTAAATAGGGGATCTGAGAGAGATTGAACCTGGCCCCACCCCTTCTAGTCATACAGGTGAATATCTAAGGGCTGATTAGGTTTTTTCTCCAGGTGCTCAATTGTTGTTTCAGGCTATGACTCAGTAGTTGCCATATAACCTGTTGTTGCAGACTTGTAAAACCCTGTCTTTGATGGAAAGAGGCTATAAGAGAAGAAAAGTGTAGGAAAGGAAGACAGAGAGAGGCACAGGATAGTCCTTATTGTAGGGTCCTTGGCTGTGTTCCAATGCAGAGTAATGCCCCACTATTCATGATTTTTGGCAGCAGGGCAATTCCCCAGCATTTTGCATTCAGTCTGCTGGTCTCTCTGAATTAACTTTCAGCACCTACTGAAACCCTGCTAGAGCTGAAACTCCCTGAAGTGGTGGTGAGAGCTAGCTCCGCCCATTAGATTCATAATGCTTTGAGATGCATACTTCTCAGCAGGCCTCCAATTGCTTTTGTTAAAATAGCATGAATAAAAATAATCAGAAATCACACTAACCTTTCATTTGGTCATTGCTTACAATGATATTATATGCTTGAAATATGTCAAAATCATTTGTTTACATCACAGAAAAGACTGAACCTTCCCACCAATATTCCATTACGTTTTGTTACTTTGTGATAGGTGGAAGCTCAGGGGAAGTCTGTCAAAATGGTGTCTGACAGAAAAAAATGGCACCCACTGATATTCAACAACACTCACTGAACGTTTATAGAGATTAAACGGTGGACGTGAACACAGTGAGGTGTTGGGTGGTGTATTTCAGCAGTAGTGACAGCAACAGCAGGTTCCTGTTCATTGCTGGTGAAAATGTATAGCTAATGATGGCAACTATGCTGAAAAAAAAGTATTTTGTAATTGAGAATTTGCTCTATCTAATAGTGTTATTGTGCTCTTTGTATCTGTTGCAGTTTCCTTGGAAATAAATAGAAGACATTACTTTTGGAGAGATCTATATATCTCAAGAACATCTCAGGAGAAATCCCCTTCTTCTGGGTGTATCAGAGAGGATAAAGAATGCATCTCTTCTGCATAGAGGGTCCTAAAGTACATGTTGCAAATTTCTCATAATGAAGCAGCTGATTTTTATTTAATTAATCTGGTTATCATTCTATCTCCTGGTTTTGTTTACTGTTATTGTGGTTCTGTTTCCAACTGGAAAAAAATCGTAGCTGAAATAAGATGAAGGAACATGAACTTGAGCCTGAAGGTATGATTTAAATAACAGTTGACAGATTCAAAGATATAGCATTTTATTCCAACATTCCTAAGCATAATTTTCCCAAAACACGTAGGAGAAAAATGTATTCAACTATATGTTTCATTTTTCCCCCTTTTACTTTATATTAATTATTCAAAATCAGAATGCAATTTTTTTTAATTAAATTGACCTTTCTTTTAGATACTAACACAGAGTGGGGGCAGCAGATAGTATGAGGGATAGAAATTAAATTGGAGTTTTACAGATAATGAGCAAATAATAGCTATTGTAAAATGTTTTGTTATTCAAATTATATCAATTTAATTATTCTAATGGAAGTCAAATACCCAAATACTTTCAGAAATCTTCCCAAGAAATACTATGTTGTATTATCAGGTATAGCTGAATTAGTGTATTTGCTTGAATAAACCTCAAGTTATTGTTGCACTGTGTATTTCTGCTGTCACATGCTTTTAATGAACCTGAGATTTATAATAGAAAGAGGATACATAAATGAAAACAAGATGACCTGTTAGAGGAGAAAAATAAAAGAAGATATTAACACAGAAAATGACTACAGAACCTAGTTTAACTTATGACCTATCTCCCAAGCTTCCTCTCTACCCATGGGACCCACAGGAAACAATACAATACCAGACCATCTGGATGGATACCCCAGCACAGCAGTTAGCCTGCACAAGGTATGGGAAAATAATGGATGTAATCCAACCAGGGCTGGTTTTGTTTAGATGCTTAGTTGTCTTAGTTTTAACTTGAAAAGAAATTGAGTAGGTGAATCATTTCAATGCATTTAAAAAAAAAAAAAAAAAAAAGAGGTGTGGGGAGGCTAGCTGTATCCTATCTTCTTCACTGTCATCAGGTTACCTTGGGAAATAAATCATCTTGATCATAACTACATCCATCTCACTGATGTTCTCCCATCTTTCTAGCTACTATAGAATCATAGAATGGCTTGGGTTGAAAGGGACCTCAAAGATCATCTAGTTCCAACTACTCTGCCATGGAGAGAGTTGCCAACCACTAATCAGTCACTAGATCAGTCTGCCCAGGGCCCCATTCAACCTGATCTTGGATATCTCCAGGTATGCCTGTTCCAGCACCTCACCGCCCTCTCAGTGAAGAATTTCCCCAACATCTGTTCTAAACTTCTCCCTCTAGTCCTATCAGTGTCTACCATGTGAATATATGATTCTTCACTTTCTTGTAAGCTTAACTATTGGAAGGCTGCAATGAGGTCTCCCCAGAACCTTCTCTTCTCCAAACTGAACAAGCCCAACTCCCTCACTCCTGCTTCATAGTGGAAGTGCTTCTGCCCTCTGATCATATTTGTGGGCCTCCTCTGGACCAGTTCCAACAGCTCCACATTCCTCCTGTACTGGACACCCCAGGTCTGGATGCAGTACTCCAGATGGGGCCTCACGGGGGTAGAGCAGAGGGTGATGATCACCTCCCTTGCCCTGCTAGTCAAACTTCTTTTGGAGCAGCCTAGGATACTGTTGGCCTTCCAGTCTGAAAGAGTACAAGGATCTCTCCTAATCCTTTCCCTTCTCTCTCAAACTCTTTTCCCTTTTCCCCTCATTCCAGGTTCATAAATACCCACTGTCATCCTCTATCCTTTCTTCTTCCACTAGTTCATTCATGATTTCTGCTCTGAAGTAAACACTAACCACCAAGGGTCTGACAAGTATCTGTTTTTGTAACTTCTAAACTTTATCCTGCACTGTTATTATCTCCACATAATTTGAAGTCTCTATTCTGCTATTTTTCCTTTCTGTATGTTGATTAATTCTGCGGTGAGATGATATTTTAGTCATTCATGTATTCCCTCCTGTTTCTTTGAGACCAATTTGGAGAGAAAATAACCATGGGGTTAGTAAGTGATAAAGCGGACATGTATATCTAATATTATTTTTACTGTAAGCATTACTGTAACATAAGGGATGTAGGCAATTCAGGGTGGCAAAGAATGAAGTCAGAAGGAATACTGAAAACACCTAATGAAGTCTGAAGGTATTGCTTGAATAAGTGGAACTTGGCCTTTCCTAGATAACCTTTGGTCTGACAGCTATTTTAGCTCTTACAGCTCTTCCTATTTTCATATTACAGAATCTTACAGATTACTTCACGTGATCTAAGTTTTTTATGTCATCATAATATTGACAAAATATTTAGATATTAATCACCAAGTTTATTTTGCAGCATAAATGTGTTTCAGCATAAGGCTGTAAATATTCTTGTTTGTTTGGGGGGGGGAGGGGAGGGTGGAAGAAATGCTCAATCTCTGTGAGAACGTGCTATGGTTTCACAATAATGATCTTAAATTAAGTATGGAAAGCAGAGCCATGATCAAAAATACCCGGAGCAACAATTCATTTATCTCTGGGAAGTGTCAGATTAGGTTGTATGCTCAGCAGGAATTGAAAGTTTTCCCAACATACTTGTTTAGAAAAATGTACAACAATATTAATTTGAAAAACAGCTAGTAACTATACAGTAGGAAAATAACAATTATAGTAAATGTTGTATTCAGATAAATGAATAAAGATTTTTAAAGTGGTCTTTATTTTCTATTCCCACTATATTCATGTTTGCAAAGCCAGTAACTTTACACTGACTTCTAAATCTAGAATTTTGATTTGTTCTATGAAGTAAAATCCTTCTTTTTTTTTTTCCTATCTGCCATCTGAAGAAAATCTTAATTTATATCAGATGGAGCCATCCAAAATAACTATTATTTTCATCAAAAATCATTTTTCCATTTACTCAGATGTATACTAAAATCTTCAGGATCTCTTTCTGGAAAACGTCAGGGGCATGTATTGTACTGATAAAATGTAAGGGAAATTAAATGTCAGTGAAACTCATGCAGTTATCTGAAGATTGAAAGAATCACATGACAGTGAAACAGTCCCAGTTCAGAAAAATGTCATTTCAGTTATTCATAAGGAAGCCATGAATTGAAACATATATATCTGAGGATATAGTGATCTTCCAATATGTGTAATAGGACCACTATGGATCTAAACCTGAATAAATGAAATATGAGCTATGAATTCACTCCTGTCCAGTGGAAATTACCTGTTCCTTTTCAGATACCTGACAGCATCACTATGCCATTAATTATATCACAGTTATTTTGTTAGATTTTGACAAAATATCCTACAAACAGGATTCTTTGCTTTGTTAACAGCAGTTTAAAGGCCTGAGAGTATATATATATATATATATATTTATATATATATAAAGTCATAAAAGTAAAAGTAAAAATAATGCAAAAAAAAAATTGTGGTCAAGCACTATGAGAAAAATGAGGACCAAAACAAATTCTTGTATGACAACATATTCAAAAAATATCAATAGTTCTCTTCGTCTATGTGGAAACAATAAGTGTGCTATCATAGAGATCAGTTTAAATTAATTCCTGACTTCAGCTTAGTTTTGAAAACTACGAGCAAGTTTTTAAAGAAAAGATTAATAACAGTCAAATCTAGAATGAAAGACTACAGACCAGGTCCTCCTCTGCAGAGCTTCTCTCAAACAGGTTATACCCTAACCTGTACTGTTGCATGTGTTTACTCCTACCCAGGTGCAAGACTCTACACTTGCTTTTCTTGAACCTCATCAGATATTGTCCAGCACTCAAAACAATAGAAAGTGACCTGTTAATGTCAGCATTGTTCTAATCAAGTTTTCTAAGACCAAAGCTTTAGTGCCTTCAATAAAAAAACACATTGGTTTCAATTACTGTACTGGAAAAATAAAGATAAAACTCGAATGTCTCATAAAACAACCAACCAACCAAGAAAAAACAACAACAACAACCCACAGTGTGAATGCATATGTACTCTGTGTAACACTCACATATTTACTAGTCATTCTTTACATTCATCATTACGGTTCCTATTTTTTGATTTCATAAAAATTAAGTACTCATTATTCCCCCATCAGTGTTGGAGAGAGATTGATGCTAATTGTTTGCCAGAGTTTTAATAGCATATTATTTGGAAGAGGTAATAAATTTACCATAGATCTTTGGGAAGCAAGAGGTGGAAAACAACATGAAAAACTATAGCAATACACAGTGAGTTTCATTCTTTTTACCTTCTTTAGATATATCCAATAAAAGACCAAATTACTGCCTAAATAGGTATTTAGTTTTCTTATGAAGTCAGTGAAAAAAAAACAAACACAGGTTATTAATACTGTGACCTGGCTTATTGCTAATATTTATCTCAGGATGTTACATTTTTACAGAGTTGTAGTTGCTCCTTGCCAGCTGGGTTCTTTGTAAAGAGATAACCCCAAAAAATTTATAATGTATGGCAGTCATCAGCTCTTGCAAAGAGCATAGTTGGTATACTGGAATCTACTGGAGAATGTCTGTGGCTGAATGTTAGTTATTAGACAACTCACGTAGGTGATTTTAAGGGTAAGTGACCACTGAAAGATAGATCTTCATAAGGTGATCAGAACAGCAGAAAATAAAAATGATGAAGGATAGGAGAAAGGGCTGTTGGAAAGAGCAACTCAGTCAATCAATAAAAAATAAAAGAAAAAAGATCATCCCTTTAAGTATAGGGAAGTCACTTGGCTCCCTTCATACATTATTAGTCACCGTTAAAAGGTACTACTTTTTAGTAAAAGCAAAATACATTAACAACAGCCATCCACTCCTTTGGGCTAGATTAACTGATAATTCCATAATCAGTTGTTTAAAAAAGGCATATAAGTGCCAGTGAACTCTATTATTTTGTTTGCCTTCAACTTGTTACCTTTATAGAATATCACAAAGTTTGTTTTCCAGTTTATAACAGCACTACATTACTATATTACATAGCTTAATTCTCTGTAAAATGGTGTTTGCAGCTGAATACATGAAACTAAAACTCATTTTGATATGGCAATCCCTATATAGTACTTAGAGAAACAGAAATACAGATTTTAACATATTACTTCATTTTCTGGTTAAAGGTGCATATTGGTTTTCCAGTTTTCTACGTCTGGATTCCAAGTGGAAATTCTCAATTACTATTGCTTAATAACAATGGGCTTCTGTAGTAAAGCCTTACACTAACAGCCATTAATCCAGTAATATTTAATGTCTCAAAAGGATTACATTACACTGGAGGATCGGAATTAAGAGAGGATTTCTCACTTAATTATCCAACTCTGGGTAATTCAGAAGGTGAAAACTACCATTCTACTCCCCTTAGTGATTTCATTAATATTCAGACAATATTATCCATGACTTACAATAAAAGTTATATCAGGTCCAGCTTTGTTTACCTCATCTTTCTACCTCCCTTCGCTTCTCATTCCTAGGCTGCTATATTTCTTGCTGATATAAGAAAAGCATTGTAAAATTGTCATCTGATATCTGGCAAATTGTTGTCTGAGTACTGATATGAATAAACAACAAGGAATGCAAAATTGGTGCTTTTTCTTCTAAAATAATTCCTAAGAAACAACATGCAAATATTGTAACTATTATAAAAATAATTATACCACAGAAAAGCATAACTGAATTCAATCTATTATGTATTTAGTTCCAAATGACCTATAGAGAATTACCCACTTTCTTGATAGCTGAACGTTATTAGTTATGTTACTTATTACACCAGTTCACCGTATTAGTACATCATCGGCAGGGAAATACTACCACATACATACAACATATATGAAGCCTTTACTTTAAATCTACTGACTGAATGCTAACTTTCTAGAATAAAATAACATTTTCTGTTTGTTCATATATTATTTCTTATTGCTTTATTAATATTAAAAATACAATTTGTTCAAAAGTGGCTCAAGAGTGGAATGTAAGCTGCCTAGGCACATCTGAAATTCCACACCAGCAATGACAAAATCTTAAGTGAACATTACTGTAGCCCATATTTCCAATTCTCACACAAAACTGAATATAAACTTCATCTGAAGAAAAATCTGATGGGAGGACTGATGGAAAATATTCATTGACAGGCCTCATTTCAGAGGTAGGTTGTGGAATTTACCTGTACTGGGTACAGCTGTGGTGGAATTTATTATCTTCCTCACTGTCCATGTGGTGCTGTGCTTTAGATTGGTGACAATATTGATAGCACGCCTTGACTGTGGATGCTTTAGGAATTTCTGAGCATCAAGGCTCAATCTGTGCTCCAGCAAGTAGGGTGAATGTGAGGGTATGAGAATGAACAGATCTGACTAAGGGGATATTCCATAAAACGATAAAGCAGCAGGTTGAGCAATAAAATTAGGCAGGGGAGTTTTTATTAAGCTGTGATTGTTCAGAGACTGGGTGAGCATGGTCCACCACTCTTGAGTGATTGCTTTAGCATTTTTCCTCTTCCCTTCCCTTTTTCTTATTTAACTCTCTTGACCCACAAGTTTCTTTTCTCACTTTTGTCTTTCTGATGCTCTAACCTATATTGCTGGGGAGGACCATGTGAGGAACTGAATGGGGATTCCACTACCAGCTGGGGTCAAACCAATCACATTAACTCAAGACAAGCACATAAAATGGCTATCCCTTTCACAGACCTACAGGTCAGACTAGCGACATTCACAAAGAATTGTCATTCATATCACTGCATTTTGGCCTCAGTGAAATGTGAAGAAGTAAACATGCAGCTCTAACATGAGGTACAAAAAAAAGAAGTCTACCCAGATATTTTTGTTCATCTGTATCAGTTCTGATAATATCCATGTTTCCATCACCTAGAATCCCCCATAGTTTTCAGATATCCCCAGAAACAAATAGTTTTTATGTGAAGAATCTACTGCTAATGTAACACTGCCTATTATACTCACTATGATGATGAATTTTTGACTTCTCGAACTTTTCAACAAACTTCTAGAAGTATAAAAACATACAGTTCTTTAACCTTAGCTCCAATCTGGAGACCAGATTTGGTCATCATGTACTTTGGTAGCACTGGAACCACTTAGAGCAGTCTGATACATTTTGATTGTAATTTTCCAATTGTTATGTCTAAGTCTTTGAGTTTCTCAAGACACTGAATATAAAAAAACCTTTACATTGTATCTTTAAGTACAAGTTAATTCTATTGCTTTATTCTGATCTGACTCCTTCTTGCTTACCACATGGTAAAACTGAAACACATAATCTTTATTTGGCATAAAAGATTCACACTCAGTTATGAAAACAAAGAGCCTGACCCTAATATTAGATACATTTATTATAGGTGATATATAAACATTTCCAGCTGTGAAGAAGTAATAGCTGATCTCTGAAAGAGACTCTTATTTATTTTTTCACAAAATTCCAGATTAAATTTCCACCTTACTTATTTTAAGATAAGAAATCTCTGTCCACCATTAAAACAGGTCCCTAAACCCAGTGTGATTTACAGAGTAATAAATATTTCTATCTTACTAGATGCATATCTGGATCTTCGAAATGAGATTCTGGCTCAATGAAGGTGAGATCAGGAAACTGAACTAGTAAAATTGTATGTTTGTGCAGAACAGAAAGGAGACACAAACACTGCCAGACCTCCTTTTCTCTTTTCTTCCTTCCCTTCCCCTTCCCCTTCCCCTTCCCCTCCCTTCCCCTCCCTTCCCCTCCCTTCCCCTCCCTTCCCTTCCCTTCCCTTCCCTTCCCTTCCCTTCCCTTCCCTTCCCTTCCCTTCCCTTCCCTTCCCTTCCCTTCCCTTCCCTTCCCTTCCCTTCCCTTCCCTTCCCTTCCCTTCCCTTCCCTTCCCTTCCCTTCCCTTCCCTTCCCTTCTTCTTTTTTCCTCCCCTCTCCTCCCCTCCACTTTTTTTTTTTAATTTTCCTTTCTTTTTCTTCTTTTATTTTCCCTTCCCTTTTCCCTTCCTTTTTTTTTTTTTTTTTCCCTTCTGTTTCCTTTTCCCTTCTTTTCCCTTCTCTCTACTTCCCTCCACTGGAGCCTCCACAGCTTAATGTGTTTATAAGTTATCTAAAATCAGTGCTTTCAGGTCATACAAATATCATGAACTCATAAAATTAAACAAGAAATGAGAGGAGCTACAGGACTTCATAAGTTGTGCAATAATGCAAAGCAATATTTACAGTAAAAATTAAAAAGAGAACTCTTAACTACTACTATATACAAAATGTTTTAATTTGTCAAAAATCTAAATGGTTTGGACAAATAGATATCATTCCCTGTTGAAAAAGGTTTGATGGAAATATGAGAAAGGTCCTAACCTTTTCTAATCATTACTGAAATGTCATGACAGAAATCAGTTTCTTTTGATGTTTTCAGTGAAGTGAAATAATCTCACTCATGTCAGACAAGGTACAGGGATAAATACTGATTTTTGGACTGGCTCAGATCAGCCATCAAAAGATTCTTCTCATTAGACATGGTGTTCATTGTACACCATGTGGCAAAATGATAAAACTAAAAATAGGATATCACTAAAAAACATGTTTTGTAGAAGAATGATGTAGAGCAAAAACACAGACTACTTCAGAAAAAAACACCATGTGGCACTGGTAACGTGCTTGTTTGCCTGAAATAGAGACACTCAAATAAAGGTTAGACACTTGGACAGTGAAACCACAGCCAGGAAGCAATGACAACATCCCTATTACTTTTATGGATACATGTTGACCTCATTGGGTGAGGATATCCTGACAAAGATATATAAAACCATGCTTTCAAAAGTAGTATCTTCACAGACAGACCTTCTCTGCTTCGAAGTGTCAAAAGCAGTTTGCTTTTGATCCTGATGTGTAAAGCAGAATGCAGGATTCACGGGTGAGTAGGAATTAAGGATTTGCTCTGTTCCAGCACAGAATGAAAGGACTGGTGACACCTGCCCCACTGTCACAGAGTAGGTGCTGTTTGTGCCCTGCCCTCTAAGTGCTAAGGGGAGGCAAATGCCAGCATGTACTACCCTTCTGTGCTGACTGCTCCTAAGCTGTGGGCATTATACTACTCCGTTTCACTGTGTACTGATACTAAGTAGGAAGACTTCGGCTTCTGTGGGACACAGATGGTTCCAGCCACCTCCAGCAGCCCCACTGCAGAGCACAGCTAGGCCCAGCAGCCAAACAGGGGCATCCCAAGGAGAGCTGGGAGCAGAAAGGGCAAAACGCTTGGGAAATATTGTGTGAAACAGCCCTGCAGGCAGCAAGGTCAGACAAGGAGCGGAAGCAGGTGCTGTACCAGAGATTGCCCTGCAGCCCATGGAAAGGACCACTGTGGAACAGATACCCACACTGGAACAGATTTATTTTGAGGGTCTGGACTGACCACAGCCCCCTGGTGACAGAGGAGTCAGGAATGGAGTGAATTTGAGTCTGGGAAAATAAAAGAGTGGTTGTGCAGTTTAATATTTGTCTTTGTTTCCCACCATTCAAATCCATTTTAATGAAATAAAAAAATACATTTCTCCCTAAGTCCGTTTTGAGTCTCTGACTCAACCCATGAGGTTTTTCATCTTGTTTTCTCCTCCCATCCTGCTGAGGAACAGGAGGGAGAAAGCAGCTGAGTGTTTGACCCTGAGCAACTCTAAACCCACCACCAACAAGAATTCAGAGCAGTTCCTTAAGTCTCTACTGGAGCAAAGGAAGGTCCACAACATTGGGCTGATGTCTGTGCTGGCAGTTGCCCAGCTCAGCTTAGCTGAGACTGGTGCAAGCTGCAAGCCACTTTTCCACCTCTATTCCAACTCCTAATGAGAGTGGTTAATGGAAACCTCTGGATTTATTCTGTGCTATTGGACTTTAACCCTAGAAAAACAACAGAATATCACACCATCTGCACAAGAGGCTACACTGGAGCAATTGCCAGCTAAAAGACAAATGTGGTGTCTGTTGCCTTATTACTGAATTGTGGCTGTGTGCTCAAAAGGGCTTGGGCAGTATGCCACTGGCCAGAGAGTAGACTTCAGACTTAGATAACAAATGTAGTGCATGTAATATATATAATTCTGTTCACAAATACAGTTTCGTGCACGAATAAATTGCTTGGCAGTTGTTTTCTGTTGAAGATTTTCCAAGTAATATTATACACGTTCTTGGGATCATAACTGCAGAGTAACAAGTACAGTTTTTTACTGCAGCTAAATTCAGACAGTGACTGCAATCTCCCATTTACCTTCTACACACTCCTACCTTTTCACTTGCAAGCTTAAGCCCACAAGAAAAGTCGACTGATTCACTCATCTGATAGAAAATTAATCCACACTTCCCACCCACATGCTGAGAACTGTAGTTTCCGTCATCAGTGAGCTGAACTAATTCATCCTCCAGGGAAGCTGTGTCAAGACAGATGATACAGGGGAAAAGGAGGGAAAAAGAGACTGGGCAGCATCTCAGAAATACACTGGATTAGGTTTGACAGGAAAGTATACCTCAGTAAATTCCTGAATAAATGCCTGGTGATCTTAAGGGTGAATGCTTGCAAATTTTATCTGTAGTACCTTCAACATTAATGTCCACTGGATATTGTACTTTCCACATGCCTTTGAGATAGAGGTATATCTGTAGCTGATACAGGAAACATCAGTTGTTTCTCAGAGCAGGTAGTGAAGCCGTATTTTTCTGCTCCTGCAATTATATTTAGAAACACTTTGTTTCTTTACACAACTTTCAGAGCAATTATTACAATAAATGCACATACAGGGTTTTAAATATCCAAGGGGATATTTAGTGAATGGCTGTGACAGGTTGTATGTGTAATCAAACACCCTGTGGGATCCACTTGCACTGTTAAATATGCGTGTTTGCATCAATGGCTCCAGACTCCCTGCTACTACTAAACAGTAAATGCTACATAACATGCATAGTTACAATTCTTATTGGAAACCTGACTGTTAAACTTCTGGAGAACTTTTCTTCCAAAATAATACTTTTATTGTGGATTTTACAATTAAGAAGTCTAGCTTATTTTTAGTTTGTTTATTTTAAAACCAGATTTTCTTTGAAAGCAGTTCCTGAATCAAAAGCAGTTTAATCTTGGCAAGATTTGGCAAGAAGATAACTAGGAAATATACTTTAAAAAACATTAAAATCTCCAGTTCCCAGAAGGTACTGAAAGACCTCTTATCTGTTAGAAACATTGATTTAGACAACAACTTCATACGAAATTTAAAAGTTAAAATGATTGTTTCTGACTAATAAAAAGCTAATTTGCCTTCCTCCCCAATAAGCGATCTGAAAATGTAAAGTCAAGAGAATGGGAAAATTTGACCTTGGAAATACAGGGAATGAGTATGGAGAAAGCAAGTTTCTTTCTCTATGAAGCCATCTCAAATACTCTTTTATCATTGTACAGGCAAATTCAACAAAATTTGAATTAATGGGGAAACATCTATACTGTAGAGCAGCAGATTTTTGTAAAGAGGAGCAGTTACTTAGAAAATAAATCAGAAAAGAAGTCAGATGTTGTATATAATTTATCAGATTAGGTAATTCTGTTGGTATTGCACTGATTTATCACAAGATTGGGACTGCATTAGTGGTGCGTGCCAAATAGTATAACTTCTGTAATCAGGATTTTCTTCTAAAATAAATCTTCAGGAAACTGCAGTAATAAATTACCCGTCTTTTTTTTTTTTTTTTCCATTTTTCTCCCGTGTATTTTGTTTAAAAATATATATATTTAGTAAGGTTAGATTAATAAAACTACTCAGTCTCACTCACTGAACATATTACTAAATGCACTCTTTAAAGAATACTGCAGCACATATATAAATAATTCCAAAAAATCATAATTGTAGCATAACATGATTATCATTATTACTTTTTTTTTTTTTTTTTTTTTTAGGTGGTCTGGGACTGAATTCTCAGTTTCCTTCATAGTTCTATACAAAATCACAGATGGATGGTACAGCACCTTTTTCTTTGCTGGCATTTCCCGGAATAGTCCTAGAAGCCTCATTTTATTTTTGAAAGTATATTTTTTAACCATTGTGTCATTCTGTTAGCTCTTGATAGATTGCTTTTTGAAACAGATAGTAAATTAAAAAAAAGATTTCAAGTTTTTCAAGAAATTTCCAGAATTGTGCCTCCTCCATTTTTCTCTCTTCTGACTCTTCTGTCTTTTAACAATATTAGCTAGTATCAAAAGTGTTTTAATGATTTTAATTTGTGAAATATCCCATTACTTTTGAAAGGTAGGGAATAACTTAAATAAATAAAAGACTTTGCATTCTCATCCTAAATGAACAAGTCAAGGAGTCTAACTCCCATTGAAATGAAGATATCCAAGATAGGCAAATAAGTTAAGTTGAAATTAATGCCCTTGACAATTAATAGACATGCATTTTGATATTTTAATGCTACCAACTGTAATAAAAGCGAATACCCTTCATTAGCAGGAATAAAGAGACAGTCTCTAAAGAAAGCATAAATGAGACAATTTACAAGTGTTGAAAATGTCAGCACCTATTTAAAATTTAGCATTTTTTAAATATATTTTTGAGGCAGTTTACCTGTTTCTGTTATTTTTCCCTGAAGATACTATCCTAAATGTTAAAATTAGGGAGCCTGAAGAAGACTGAGAAGAGGTCTAATCACTGCTTATAAATATCTAAAGCACCTGACTCTTTTTGGTTGTTTGCAGTGTTAGAAAAAGGGGCAATGGGCAAAAACTGGAACACAGAAGTTCCATATAAACACAGGGAAGAACTTCTTTACTGTGAATGTGGCAAAGCAGTGGAACAGGATGCTTAGTCAGATTGTGGAGTCTCCTTCTCTGGAGACTTGGATGAGACTCATGGATGCTTTCCTGAGCTACCTCTGCAGAGAACCTGCTTTAGCAAGGGGGTTGGACTCAATCTCTGGAGGTCCCTTCCAACCCCTACAGTTCTGTGATTCTGTGAGTCTGGCTTGTTAGCTGATGCTTTTACATAATCCTGAGGAGCTGTGATGCCTAGGAGGAAACTAAAGCTTCTTGGACTGGTCCTCACCGCTAAGCAGTGTTCCAAGGTGGCTGTGGATTTCTGAGGATCAGAATTTTATTCACCCATAGTCAAAATTCACAGATCTATGCCTTTAGGTGAACAAACCCAGTTATCTGATGAAGATGAGAAATTTTTTTTGTCACAGAACTATGACTGTCTAATACCATTATATCATCCAGTCACCACATTATCTATTACCATCTCAGTATTTCTGCATGACATAAGAAGAAACAGCCTAGGATACACGAAACAGTCTTAAATTCTGAAATGGAGAAGCAGCAGCTGAAAGCTGGAACTCACACATCATACACATATGCTGTACCACCTGCTCTTTCGTGCAAAAGAGAAACAGGATGAGCACCAACTTCTCTGGGAGATTAGCTTTTGTGGTTTCTTTATAAATATCCAGCAAGAACAGTGGAGTATGTTCTGCCAAAGCAAATAGCTGCCATTGCTTTCCTTCTCACCTCCCTATTCTCTATTTGATTAGAATATCTGAATTTGGATTTTGAGTCATGCATAAATGAAGAGAATCTGCAACCTTGCTCCCTCTCTGCGTTACACAATTGCTACTCCTATGCCTTGCTACCCAATCTTGCTGAACCCTGTCTTGCTGATATAACTTTCAGACTGGGACCTGCTTTGTCACTACAGACTTGGTTAGCCATCATGGGCTGTTGCCCAAACCTGGTTTCTGTCACTGGTCCTGTTCCCTTCATCCAGATACTGACAAACTGCACAATGACTGGTCAGGACATTGGTTATTCATCCTATGGTGGCTCTGGCATATGATTTTCCCCACAAAGAAGTAAGGAAGCAGCAAGGTTGGGCTGCTGTTTGTTGTGGGATTTTGTTGTTGCTTGCTTTGATTTTTTCTTATTGGTATTTTGTTGTTTTAATTACTATTCAGCTGCTAGCATCTCCACTCAGTCTAAAAGGTCATTTTATGGAGATTGGATTCCTATTATTCCCAACTCAGCAACTTAGTTAACAACTTATTAGATACTTACTGAAGAAAGTATTCCTCATTGGGATGCTGATCTGCATTTAGTTTCTTATCAAAGATCAGTATTAGAAAGGCTGGAGGAACAGGAAGAACTTGTAATTTATCCACAGAAAAGCAGGACTTGGGAAGAAAAAAGTCCACTAAAACTCAAATGCGCATAGTATTACTGAGAGATGAACCTGTTTCTATACTTTTCTATCTTAGGGTGGAAAAAGAATCATCACAGTAGCTGCATAAAAGGATAAAGAGATGTCTTCCTTCCCAAAGCACAAATACTCACTAAGCATGAGGTGAACTGAATCTGACATCTTTCTCCAAATATTCTCAGATAAGGCATAACCACAACAGACTGACACATCAGTTCCACAATGTCAACGGTTTACCGGGCTGGATCGGCCCGGTTCCGTGACAATTGGTGTGGGGGACCCACAGACCCACGCCCCAGGAAAGGGGAAGGGGAAAAAGGGAAAAGGATAAAAGGGAGATGGGCCTAGAAACAAAACAGCGGCAACGATCTGAGGAGGAAAGCTAATTTACTAAATAAGATATCAGAAAGCAAAATAACACAATATAATACAATATAATTGGAATTGAAGCTAATAAATCAAATAAAATGAGCAAGAGAGAGTGTCCGATAAACCGAAGGCCTTACGCTAACGCTGAAGGCGATACAGCAGCGAGCACCCACTGCTGAGTCGATCCCGAAGGAAAAAGAGCGTGTCCCGTGACCGCAGACAGTTTTTATCTTTTCCCTCTGAGCGGAAAATACGTAAAAATGCAAAGCATCGCAAAGTCCTCTGGGGAATGTAGTTCTTCTCTTCTGAGACAGGTATACCCGGAAATATCAATGATCTATGGAGTTGGAGTATTAACTCTTTAACTCTTAATGCACTACATGTTGTTATGATGTGGAATACCAATACCAAAAATCATAAAACCATGACATTCCACCCCTTATTCCACATCATTAAAAATCACATCATCATAAAACCATGACACACAACAAGTTACCACTCCTGATTAGAGCTGTTAATGACTTGACAGGACTTGCCCTAGCCTCATTAGAGAAACATAAAACAAGTCTAACCTTCTAATAAGGCTCTTTTCCACAAACCCCCTCCAGTTTTACGGATAAAGAAGTGCACTGGTGAGGATTGTGATTTTGGGACTGAGCTACTGGATAGAGCAGACTTGCTGCTGTTCTGCACCAACAGTTTGTGAAGGAAACAGTTCAGAACACCTCTTCTGCCAGAAACACTGATCCCTGAATTTTGCCTGTCTGTAATACGGAAGATCACTAACACACAAGAAAAACTTAATTTTAAAAGCAGTTAACGCTTTAGAGGCCAAATGCTTGCGAGCTGACTGAATCTTGAAAAGCTCTGAAGGAAGAGGACGTCTACCCAACATGTTTTCATGACAATATATGAAATATAATAAATAAGGCTGATGGGGCATGTAAAACATGCTGCTGCAGCTCAGGTACTCAGGCTAGCTAACATAGGTTTCAAAAGCATAATATATTCCATTTAGGCATTAAAAGACTTAAATTATAGGAGTATTCCAAACCACAAGTAGCTTGCTCAGCTTCTTGGTTAATGCGCTCTTATACTTTTCACTGACACGCTGGAAGACATATCCCACATAAATGCATAATCCGGGATAAGCACTAGGTGGAGTGGGAGAGCCAGTCAGTAGGAAAGTACATTTGTGCAGCCCTTTGACTAATATTCACCTTTTGCTGCAGCTCATGTTGCAACAGAACTTTTGTTCATAATAATTCATTTTGTTCTATAGATTTGATCCGACACTGATTTAGCTTTTATATTTGTAAGTGCTTATTGAGATGATCTTCTAAATTGTAATCTTTTCTCCCTTTTCTGGAGGTACAATATCTTCACATAAGAAAAAAAAGTGTATGTTCACTTCCCCTCCTTCCTTTAATTTTTGAAGTACTTCCTTAACCCAGCCTTGTAAATTCTGAATTGCTGGTCATTTTTCAACTAATCTTAGCCTGTATTTTGCACAGACTAAAAGAATTTCTTTTTTAATAATTTAAGGGCAAGTAAATATGAGAGAAAAAGAAATCGTGCATATATGCATTCTCACATGACAGTATTTTAATTATGCTAAATTTACAGCTAGTTTCCAAGACATTAAATATACATGTCAAGTCAAATTAAATATAAAATAGTCTATTCAGCTCTATGCCTTTTTAAATTAGTATGCCTAGAAGATACACAGATGTTGTAAGGAAAACAATAAATAAATATTCTGCTTGAAGAGACGACAGTTAAAAGAAGGTTTCAGAAACAGGCATTGTATATACTGCTGTTTTCAGTTTTAATAAGATTAGACTAAAAATGATACACAACCACATTTATCATAAACATCTATTATACTGCATAATAGGTACACAAAAAGAAAAGGATACTTAGCTGTGCTAGTAGATTTCTATGCCAATAGCATTTTCTGTGCTTATGTGAGGGTAAAATCAACTTCAGGGTTTTCTCTTAATTCTAAGAGTAAATTGTTATTAGTGGGTTGGTCTCAAATTTATTAGGTTAATTTCAGCTAACTGAAAGATGCACTTTTTCTTCCATGATCTATAAATTTTCAACAAAAAATATTGCAGAATCACGCTTTCCTGATATATAGACACCAGATTTCCTGCTGCAATGAACTTGGGTGACTTCTTGAACAGACAACTGTGTCTTGGTGAGATAGGTGGGTTTCAGCTCCCAAAGGATTAAAAAACAGTACAATACATTCAGGTATTAGTTTTCTTTAAAGAATCCATGCTTTTTGGGGTGATCATTAATTTACATCTATCTCACAAAGAGGACAGCATTAAAGTTATCAGTGTTTTCTGAGTATGCTTAGAACCACATACATCGCTGCTAAAAATGTCATTATTTTCACAAGGAGAACTGGGACTTGGCTCAAGAACAGAATTTTTAATGCAGACCATAGACCTCTGTGAAGTTGCAGCAACCAGCAGCACGTCCTATTAAACAAAGCCCATCAATTGCATCAGAGTTATCGGAGTACTGCCAGAGGCACTGATGCTGAGATGAAAGGTAAATAGAAAGCTAGAAGCAATACAGGGAAAGGGAAGGCAGCAAACATTGCATTAAGCAAATAAGCAAATAAAGATCTTTCTCTCACCAAACCACAAAATATATATGGCAAACCATAACCATATGATTACTGAAAACTATTTTATTTGACGATGCACACTTACTCCATTTGATGTATTTATAGCTCTTTAATTCACTCCATCTTTTAATAACATGGTTGTTAATATGCAAGGATATATACCACAGTACTCTGCGGTAATTGGCTAATCAATCAAAAGAATTCTCATTTCTACACACATTGGTGATCTAGGAAAGTCATTATAATATTCTGCAAAAAATTTTAATGGAACCCCAGAGAGAAATTAGGTAGAAAGTGCTACAAACAATTGCTTTTCTATAACCATGCATAGAGTTTATACTCTGCTGTTAAATACTGTAGGTTGATTGTGTTATGCCTTTTGAGCTTCGTGAGCATAAATCTTCCATAGATTGCCATATGTTTTCTACATATGGACAGTCAGCAACTAATACTGGAGTCTATAATTTTTCTGTTATTTATGTCATTTATCCGCAAGATCAAAAGTTAACCCATTTGTACTGAAGATCTGTTTACATACATGATCATATGCATAACCACCTACTGTTTGCACAAACTAAAGTCTATATGCAACATACAATCAATAGCAGAATACATAATGTCAGAAATATTTTTGTAAACTTACTTTGCTATAAAAGTGTTATTTTTTCTTGGTCTGTAATTTGGGAAACTACCAGGAAAATACTATCCTTTCTACAAGTAAGTTATGATTAAATTACAACATATTTTCATGTGTATAGCACATGAAGACAGCAGATTAAAGCAAGTTCATATTTTTTTAATTTAATATTATGCTCTGATTTCATTCATTATATGCTTTGAAAGCCTCCTAAGGATAGAAATTGAAGTTTTAACAAGATCTGCAAAATTAAGCTACCAAAAATATTTGTGATCCAACAGTGGATGCCTTTCAAGAGGCATCAGAACTGGCAGTTTTTCCAAGTCATAGTGGGATACATATACATTGAAGTATTTCTATTCTATCTTAATTTGGACCACAGATAGAGAGCACTATCACAAATGGGTTAGCATGTCTATCCCTTTGTATCAATTAAAGCCATCCAAAAATTCAGTAAAACAGAGCTTGAGATAATTTCACAATTAACTTGTGTTTTGTTAACACTTACAGGACCCACATCTTATTTTATCATCCTGCTCATGGAGCTCTCTTCATCAAATGCACTATAAGAACCATTCTGGTCTATATAAAAATTTCAAATAACAAATTGGTAGGCAGACAATGTTTCTTTTTGTTTCAAGCAAAAAACTAAGTTGAAAACAGTATTTCACATTTAACAGTAACACTCAAATGTATTAACACAGAAACAGATCCATGTGAGAGAAGTTTCATGTGATAAATTATATTCTGTAAATATATTTCATTCTAAATATCTGTGCTTGCTTAGGCTGGTACTCAGCATGTAATGATGCCTTTGTATGCCATGAAGCTTTCACTTGACAGTAGTGAAATGTTTGATTTTCAGCAGACTAGTTTGTATATGAAATCTTCTGTATAACAATCTTCCCACAAAAAAAAAAAAAAAAAAGAACAGAACTGCAAGTGAAAGGCAGAACAATTGCACATCTATGAGCCTGACAGCTTATTTATACGTGCAGTCGTGAAAGTAATGAAAACACTGTATAAAATGCTTTCTTGGTGACGATACTTGAGGTTAGAATTAACTGTTCTTACATTTAATAATTTTGTTTTATATATTATTTATAGTCTTCAGGAAAGAGGTATGATGAAAGTTTTCATCAAAGATGTAAGTATAAAAGCTTGGCCTTCAGGAAGATTCTACAAAACTCTGATAATTTGAAAATGTGCCAAAAGCCACAATGCTTTAAAGAATTTTCATTACGAAAATGAAACATATGAGTTCATTAAATAAAGTTAAAGAAATTTATATCAACAGCGCACATTTACCTGTGAAGCGTGCACACCTGACAAAGCTAGGAGAATTTCTATCAGCCAAAGAAAACAAAACAAAACAAAACAACTATGTATTGAAATTCACCCTCAACATAATTGGAAGTAGTGAAGTTATGCCAGCAGGACTGTGCTGTGTTTACATAAAGCTGTTCTTAATGAACACTGTTGCCTGAAATGGAAAAACAGAAAGCAAAAAACAAAACAAAACAAAACAAACAAACAAAAAACAAAAAAACACCACCAGCAAAAGATAAATAGAGGGGAAAAAAAAAAGTATTGAAAAAGAGCAAGAAAAAAACACATTTATGGTGGCGTAACTTCACTGTCATCTGTGGAGATATTTTTGTTTGTGTTTTTATAGGATTACTTTTTTAAAAGAAACAGTAGATTGTAGTATAGTCGATTGAGGGTTATCTGAATGGCAGCCAGGATAAACCCAACCTAAAGAATAATTAAGTCTTCTCTTTTATGTGCCTGTCTTTCTCCCACAATTGGACTTTGTTCAATTTAAAGACAAAAATTTGACAGTCAGTATGCCTCACACGGCCCCTTTCATTCAAATTCTCCATCCAGCAGGGACTGACACTTAACATACTCACACATCCTCATTTACTATGCCTCAATCATCTCCTGGGAATACATGGATAAGCTGGAGATTAATTTTCTCAGAAACCTAAAGTTCATGTCTGACGAACTTTTAATAGTTTCTACATACAAGCACCACATAATACAGCACCTTGCAAACTATCTGTTTCGTCATCACTATCAACTTTGTCATACAATCAGTTCTGATCCTTTTTGGTTTGTTTCCTCTGTGTACTGTACCTGCAAACTGCAAAATGTAGATAATAGTCCTTGAATAAAGTAATAAAACCAAGTCCCCTTATCAGTGTAGGCCTATATCAATAGCTTAGGCAACAAAAAAGCACATATATTTCTTACAGGAAATTCACCCTCTTTAAAACCAAATGTGTCTCATTCAAATGTAATAGCTTACTTGTAGCTTCCATTTTGTCTGATGGTTAAGAAAACTATGTGTAACTCTAAAATGAAATGCTGGGGCTGATTACTTCCTGACAATTATTCTGACAGGGAGATACACAGGTGTTTAGTACTGACAACAGTTTTAAATAAACTTTGTTACAGCTTTCTTTTTAAAACTGTAGTAATTGGTAAGCAGATAGAAGCCTATTTACTCCCAGTATTGTTTACCAAATACATCCCTTTTTCTTTTTTTTTTTTTTTTTTTTTTGAAAACCTGATGAAACATGATGCAGTAATTGCTGTTGCAGGGCACCTGGAGCAGGGCCTTTGGGGATGCTTGTATAACTCTCAAGTCAAAAAAGTACACTCACAAAGGTCCTCACTTGTGAGTCCGAGCAGAGTTCCACAGCTAGATCACATCCTTCCCCTTCTTACTATATCTCTGTACTAATTAACTAGTTTGTTAACATCATTCCACAAACAACCCTTCTATAGAAAGAAGAAAAACATGCGTGAAATTTTGCTGGGTGCCTCAGGAGAGAGCAGGCACTGCTGCTTAGAGGCTGCCATCTATACTACACCATTAAGAGTTCCACCAAGAACTGCAAGGCAAGCTTAGGTCATGACTGAATGCGATGTTTGTTAGTCTATATCTCTCAAATCAGGAGGAAAAACAGAGTTAAAACATACTGAAGTGTAGACTGAAGCAAGGGACTACCCACAGTGGCAACCATGTTTAAAAACAAACAAACCAATAACAACAACGAAGCAACTTTATTCTGCCTGAGTGTGGGGTAAAATGTACATATTTTGAGCATAAAAGATAATCCTTTTTAAAATTGACAGGTAAGGAAATCTCACAAATACTTCCAGGAGTAGATACAATTTTAATAAAAGGAGAATAAACCTGGACACCAGTGAGAAAAAACTGGGCTACAGGATGTCTTCGCTGCTTCTTTCAATTTAATTTTGGTCCATTTCCTGCAAATTTACACACACATCTGCTTCCTGTGATATATAAAACTTCCAGTAGAGATCAAACAGGAATCAGGAAATTCCTGTGTATTGGGAAAAGAGGTAAGAAATTGCCTTTGGCCAGTTTTAGGAGGAGCTGTGAAAGGTATTAATCACAAGCCAAAGGAAGAGCTTACTCTGTCTCGAAGGTGAGAGCTCGCTGGAAAACCTCCTTGAAGGAAACAATCTCTGAGTAGAGATATTTCCCTCCTACCTACTAACCCTTAAATGAGTTTAAGGATAGATGGACCCTGGGATTCCCTCCTTCCACCTGTGCTTCCAGGGCTGGTTTGAAGACTTTTGGCTCAAATAAGGTATCAAATGATTGGGGGTTTGTTTTGTTTTACTTTCTTCTCACTGCACACAGAAGATGAATGAGAATAAAAGAAGATGAGAAGAAACGTGAGAAGTAAAAACATTGTTTATCTTACCAACTTTGGGGGGCATTGGAGGCCCTGTTAATTTCAGATGTGAACTTCATAACACTAATCAGCTGATTTAGAGTATGCTAAATATTCAGTTTCAACAAATAAACACAGAGTAAGTTAATTTCAGCTTTTATGGGTGACTGCTTTTAAGTATGAAAGTTTAGCTTTAGCTCTTTTTAGTCAGGAACAGACATCTTCTAAGGGTACATGTGCAAGAACAGTAAATGCATAATAAAGCAGTGCCCTATTCTTATATTATTTCCAGCTTCTGGGAGCAGCTCATTTCAGGCTTTGATGTCTTCCTTTCTGCAGTGCAGTAAGTCCATTTCTAACAAGTTCCTTGCACTTGATGATTTTATCTTGGATAACTATAAGCGTGCCATGTGCTTCAGAGAGGTGTCTGACAGTTCCTGCAACCTTTATACATGATGCTTCTTTTAGCCATTTTCAGGAGTTATTATAACCCAAAGCTGAACGTGATAGTGGTATTACTTTTTCTTGCTGCCGATTAATCTGCCATCTGTTTTTTGACTTCAGGTATTGTGTTTCCTAACGAGGTTACTAATCTTTTACTGTATGCATCTTGTCACATGTGGTTGTTTACAGATTGCTGGTCATTACCTACAGAAACTAAATGCCTACTCTCTTTCCAGGTCTTATTCAAAACTAAATTATTTCTCTCTGATACAAAGATTGCAGATAATTTTATTTGGTTTCTGTCTCATTAAAATATGCGTGTGCCATTATTTAGATGTCTTTTTTTTTTTTCAATAAAAAAAGCAAAAAAAAATTTTATATAAAAAAGCAGTCCACTAGCTTTTTCAATCAAATATTATGAGATTTCTAAAGAAAAGGCTACTTGTACAGAAGTACAATGGGATACCAACTTACTAAAATAAATCAATATTCATGCACTTGGCACAGCACTCTGCAAAGTAGGGAAAGATACAGTGTAACAATTAGAAAGGTATAGAATTTGAAAAACAAACCAAACCTAACAAATCTGTTTGTTTATATAATTGCCAGAATCAGTCTATTGTATGAGAGATGACCTGTTACTCAAAAACCCCCACAACTTTAATATTTAAACTTTTAATTAAGGAAAGTTAACAGCTAGTTTTTCAAGAGGTAGTTAATTCAACTTTACAAGTTATTGAAGAGGGTGGCAGGAGGTGAGTTAAGTGAAAAATAAAAAGGAAGGAACTCAGATGTGATGCCTCTTTATGCAAAAGAGAAAAAGAAAACAAAGCCATTTTCTCCTATGCAAAGGAACACAGTAAGTACAAAAACACTGACACCTACTCCATTTATCTTCTTCCTTGTTAATCCAATAGCATTCAGAAAATGAACACAAGCATATAATACTGAATTTAAGATCACTGACAAAGAAGTTCACTAACCTAAGACAATAACATTTTCCACAGGTGGAAGCCCCATCCTCGGAGACACTAAAGGTCAGTATGGATGGGACTCTGAGCAATCTGATATATCTATATGTGTCTCTGCTCATTGTGGGAGAGTTGAACTAGATAGCCTACCAGAGTCCATTCCAACTCAAACTCAAAATATGATTGTAGGATTCTAAGAGAGCACAAAGATATATTTGAACTTCAGTTTCAAATGCATAGCCATTTTTGAATGTAATAAACTTTTCATGTTGAAAATGTACAAGGAAGAAGGGAAAGATGATTTCTCAACCTGCCTGGTCAAAACAACCTTTTTAAAAAACAAAGTATACAGACAGAGGGAGCCCATGCTTTAAGAACAGAACCTCTGCAAAGCAGTGCATCTGTTTGTAGACTCTATACAATATATGAAAACAAGCGACACACACACACACATAAAAAAAGCCCTCCCAAAACAGAGGGATAAAAGATGGCTTTTATATATCAGTGGCAAGAAATGTAGCTTGTGTTAGAAAGAAATCTCATGCCCATTCAAAGCTATTCCAGTCATTTTTTGGACAAAAAAAATTTGTGACCTCATACTTGTGGATTTCTTAGCCTGATTTTGTTTTCATCCGGGATACTTGGCAGTATTTTTAACATTTCTTAAGCTACAATATCTCAGAGTTTGGAAAGAGTTTACTATGTAATTATTTACGTGCCTCCACTAACTAAATTTTTCATGAATTCTGTTCCTTGATGACATAAATTCATTGTATCACTAGTTCTTGATTTATTTTCAAATGGTAATCATCTCTTTGGTCTCATTCTTGGGAATCACGTGATTTTGTTACTTCTCTCTACAAATAATCCCCATCACCAATTTGTTTTATCAGCAAAAGAAAATTGATTCCAGACTGTGAACAAGACAATAACTCACCTTTGTTTTTAATATTCAATAATGAATATTAAAATGTTATTATTAATATTGTTTCACTTACAAAATAAAGTGTTGTATTCCTGTTGTATTCCTTTTATTCCAGGTACTCAGATAGAATTTTGAAGTATCTTGATCAAAATTAATTGTAACTTTGAAATGCATACAAGACATTAGGTGATAGGCAGCTGCAGTAATCGCTAATTCTAATGGTTTTATGATAGCATACCGTTGTTTGAAGGCAATTTATACAAAAAATATAGGCATTTTCTATGCATATGAGTACTGCATTTGTATTAACAATAAATAAAAAAATTTAAAAAAGCCCAAACACTTATTTCTGTAATTAAGTTATTAAATTATATGCTTTATGAAATTAAATTATTCATACCTCTAAAAATGGATTCTTGAATTCTGAAGGCTATATTATATAGATTATTCGGTGGTATTAAATCTTAGCTTCCACATTTGGAATGAGTAAATAGCAGAAATGCTACCGTATGGAATACATGCAGAATTTGATATTTTAATTTATTTTCTTTATTAAAAATAATCACAAATGATGTAAGTATTGTTTACAAAGTCAAAACATCCTTTTTTCAATACACTATTAAGATGAATTTTGGAAGGAATGTTTTTAAAATAAGTGGAATAAAAATAAATTATTTTTAATCAAGAAGTGAACACTTAAAATGCTAATTCATTGATTTTTCTTTTTACTATAAAAATAATAAAAGTAATAAAGGCCATATTTTTCAGCCAAACCAAACTCATACTGCTCTTACACAGTTATTTTAACATAATATTCTCTCACAGTATTTCCAAGGGAAAGATCATAGTTTTGATCTAAATCTGTAATGATCCCTTTGTCTTGGACAAAACTCAACATAATTGTTTTACTAGTATGATATTTCTAGGGTGGAAATCCAATAATAGTGAAACCAAACTAGGCAGTTATGAGAGCTGTCTATCTGGAGACATAGTATTAAACAGTGCTTGAGCTTTTTGCTTACTATGGAGGTATTTATATTTATGGCTATACATTTGTGGTTTGCTCTTGCTAAATATTTCTCAGATGCAGTTTTTATAACTGATAACACAAATCATCATAGGAAATGAATACCACTGAAGCTAAGAAAGAAATAGGAGAGGCAGCGAAGGACTTCTGTTGCTGCTCTTTGTTTCCACATCTCATCCTTCAGTGTCTTGTTGCTTTATAAATAATGCATTTACGTTAGTTTTTCTAAGGGTATATGTACTCTCCATCATTATAGTATCTGAACATGAATGCTTTTGTGCTCATAGTTTCCTTTGAGATGGAAAATAAACATAACCCTTCTGCAAGCTATGGAGCCTAGTGGGGAGTGCCTATTTTTTTGTTACAAGCAGGTATACAGTTAACCTCAAACCTATCCTGTCCAGCTTTCCATATTGTAAACTATCAGATAAATTCAAGAACTGGTTACAGTGCCTTCCATACCATGCAAAAATCTGTATGTTTATGCAGTGATATATGTGAAAAGCAGGGCACCCAAGCAACGTAATTCTTGAAGATGACATTGCCATTGAGGTCATTCATAAAAAAATATAGATAAAACAAGGCAGATCAGCTGAAAAAGATCACAAGGGATGGGTGGCAGGCAAGAGGAATAATTTCAGGTCTCCCCAACAAAGTTTGACATTGAGCCATTCCTTTTCTTCCTATCTCTTTTAGGATGCCAATAGCTATGTATACAGAACACTTGTAGAATTCAAGTTTCTTAAGGTTTTACTTAAGATACTCGTAACTATCATAAAATCATAGAATAGCCTGGGTTGAAAAGGACCTCAAAGATCATCTAGTATCAACACCCATGCCATGGGCAGGGTTGCCAACAACCAGACCAGGCTGCCCAGAGCCACATCCAGCCTTGCCTTGAATGTCTCCAGGGATGGGACATCCACAACCTATCTGGGCAACCTGTTCCAGTGCATCGCCACTCTCTGAGTGAAAAACATCCTCCTAACATCTAACCTAAATCTCCCGTCTTAGTTTAAAACCATTCCCCTTTGTCCTATCGCTATAATTACCTGTCAGAGTCACTACCTCTCTTGTTTACATGCTCCCTTCAAGTATTGGAAGGCTGCAACGAGGTCTCCCCAGAGCCTTCTCTTCTCCTAAGAGCTAAACAAGCCCAGTTCCCTCAACCTTTCTTCACAGGAGAGATGCTCTAGCCCTCTGATCATTTTAGTGGACTCAACTGCATATAGAAGCACCCAAGACTTGAAACAATCCTGCTGAAATGCAATCTTAAAATTCAGCAGTACCCTTTCACCTCTGAGACTACGAAATTATAACCATATACTACAAACTTACTTATCCAAAATCAAAGATAATCACTATGACTTTAATTTGTTACTATTATAACTTTCTGTTTGCGAGCACAAACTTAAAGGTAAATGACCCTATCAGAAACCTCATATCAGATGAGTAAAATAGGATAAAATAAAAACAGGTTGCTACTACAGACAGCTTAGAAAACAACACAAAATTATATGTTTTACCATATTTCACTGCTGCCTAGCTCTGAAATCCAGCAAAGAATTGAAGAATTCCAGGGCTGACCCTTGGTAAAAAATATCTTAATCTTGAAATTCCAAGACCTACAGTTTTCTGCAGATACACAAGTGCTGTTCAGCTCCATAAACAAATGGCTACAAAACGGAAGTCAAGAAGCTCAGAAAACTTTCTGGCCCAGGAGTGAAGATGCTTCAGTCTAAATTTAAATGAAGAATTCAGTGTATTCAAACACTGGAAAAGACAAGTTCCTCATTTTTCCCAAGGACTACCTTCCATACAGCTTTCAGCATAGAATGATACCTCCTAGGGACAAGATCTAACTCCCTCTTCAAGGCCAGACCCAGGAAAGGAGTGAGAAGTCTGATATCTACTCTCAAACTTAGCTTAACTCAAATCTACAATATTTTTCTTTAAATATTAAAAGAGTATGTTAAAAAACACGAAATTTTCAGTTTTTTTAGATATAGATATGATGAAAAATTTAAATGGCAAACAACCTATTTAGAGAAATTATCCCTTTAAAATAATAAAAAAAAAGTATTACTATATAACTGTTTGTTTGTTTTTTTTCCTCTCTGAAGTCTCAATAAATTAATCTTAAATCAAGTATGCCATCTGTAAACAGTTGATAATAATATGATCAAATTAAAATGACTTATCTCAGAAACACTGGAGCATGAGTGGCAGTGAAAATAAGCATTGATCATAATTGGAAAAATGAAAACTCCTCTGAGGTTCCTTCTATCTTCTAGCTATAAAACAGCTAGTTCATTTCAAATCAATGGAGGGTCAGAGGAGGGCAAGTAGGAGGTCTACTTGAAAACTAGAGTGTGCTCCGTTATCTTGCACTGAAGTTAATTACCTTGATGTTTCAAATTAACACTAAGGCGAATCTCCTGGGTTGAAAGCACATTCCTGCAATATTGCGTCCTCCAATCTAGGGGAGATCCTGGCTCTGCACACTGGCAGGTTGGCATGACACTCAAAAAGTGATTAAAACCCAGATCAGGTCCTGTTTTAGACCAGTCCTCATATATTCCAGATAGGACTTCCATCTGGGAGAGGGTGATGGTTGTTGTTTTATTTATTTTTGGCTTAGGGCTGCAAATGGGAGCAAGGGGAAGGGAACACTGATGTCTTCAGCTACTGTGCTGCTGCTCACCCTTCCTCTGCTTCCAGGGAGCTGACTGGCTTCTCAGATGAAGACAAAAGGCCTATGCCATCATGTAGGAGGAGGGCAGCCTGGTGGGATTTCTGAGAATAGGCCAGCAGTAATGGAAGAACTGTGTGTGTTTACTTACTATAAGCTTTTGACACTCAAAGTGAACACTACAAACACTCAAAGAGAACACTACAAAAATAAAAAAAAATTCTACGTAAAAATGTTCAGTGAGAAAGTTTAAAATCTCTGTTCTCCATCAGAAGGCTCAGCTTCCCATTATGCTAAGAAATTAATGTAATCCTTAAAATATTTGCTTATGCACCTCTATGATAACCTTAAATAATTAAATCTCTTATTTTTATTATAATTGTTCTAATTCATTCTTGCATTCTTAAGAAGTTCTTAATACATTTTAATAATGATATGAGTGGAAGTTTAAATTCTACTTATTAGAAAGTGCATGGGCTCAGGTGTAAACTTATAAATTCAATATATTCTTTTAACCCAGTATGTCTTCACAGCCTATGGGCTCATGCTTTGCACTGAACCTACCTGCAGATAATTACAAATAACTTGTGCAAAAGAGCTCTCTCAAATGGCAGAAGATTTCTTCCTGCTTCTCTGCTGGCAGAATAGATGTCTTTCCTGGCTTACATCACTGCTTCTTTACTTCAGGAATAACCCCTAACTTACAATTTTATGATTTTATGACCGTTTCTAACCTCTACACATTTTGTGATATAAACACAGCATACAAATACATAGCTTAAGCACTAAACCTTATATTTCTTTCCAAATCCCTGCTGGAGATAACAGGATCCTTGAGGGTTAATAGCATGAAAACTGTAAAAAATTGACTCAGCACTGTCCACGCGTGGAATCTGACTTCAAACAAGATGTCCTCTGCACATCACTCCCTGCTTTTTACTCTTAACTCTAGAGCAAATGTCATTTTCTTCCTCTCATCTTCTATTACAATGTACTAAGATCTTATCCTGCTGCCACTCATCACCTAGATGATTTTAGCTAGATTAAAGTAAACTGAGAAGGCTTAGTCCTGAAAGAGAGACTTTTTTTGCATTCTGATCCAACATGGTAAAGATCACACTACTACGGCTTGGCAACCAAAGCGTATCTATCAACTGGAAACCTTAAGTAATAAAAAGTTCAGACACTACAGGTTCTAAACTGCCATTTTAACTAACTTTGCTTTTTTTTTTTTTATTGGTTACTCATAAATATACATGCACACAGAAATATATCTGGGAGATGTGATTCCAAACATAATTTTCATTTCATTACCACATAGTCTCATATTGTTCTTGTATTTTTTTCAGTCATGTTAGTGACTGACACTCAATTTGCTCCTTACACAGTGATATCAGTGGAGGGTTACTCACCAACTTTCATGCAGATTCAACAGAAGGAGGAATTAAATATCACTTAAGTGCCAATTAAATGCTGAAACAGTGGGCAGCCACCATACACAGCAAGGTGCCACTTGGAAAGGCTAGTCAGAAACTCAGCTGTGAGAGCAGAAGTACTGCAGGAAAAAGCCAAGGAAAACATGGGATCCCCACGGTTTGAGAGGCTGCAGCTGCAGAGGGAAGCAGCAGGCCACAGGCAGGTGGTTGGAGGTGTCTGCAGCGTGGATATGGGAGAAAGCCAAACTGCACATTTTCCTTTGGCCAAGACAGTTTTGCAAAAGGCAAATGTAGGAACCTTAACATGTGAGCTGCCCTACCCTGCTTATTCCTAATGTACTTGGAGAATGATGAGATGATTACATACACAAACTTATTCCTGTGAATCATGCAGTAAACAATTTTTCTTCCAGCAATCAACTGAACAGGCTCCATGTACTGACTTACTGCTCAGGCTGGAAGGGCTGGTTCTTTATATTTTAGCGCCGCTTACAGTAAGGTCAGTGAAATAACAGTGAAATTTATTACTTCAGGTGTTTTTTTTTTCTTTTTTGTTTGTTTTTTTGTTTTTGGAGAGTTGACAAAAAGCCTCTGAGGGTCATTTTAATAGAATAAATTGAATTTTATCCTAAAATTATTTCAAAATCGAAAGATATTGAAAATATCTGTTTATTGCAATAACTATCAGTATTGTAAATGAACTGAGAAATTAGAACAATATCTTAAAATGCATATTTGCACTTAAATTTTTGCTTATATGTTCATAATGATGGAATTTATGAATAGTTGCTCATGTAGTCCCATAATTTTTATGCACATTTCATTTAAGTCTTGAAACATTTCTTGAATCCACCAACAACTAATGTCTTTCAGACCTAACATACCATCGCTGCGAAAACGTGGGATTTGACTTAGGTCAAATTCTGCTTACGGTCTGAAGTCCTCATTCACTCACTTCAACAGATAATTTCAGGAAGCTGATTCTTTCTATTTTAAGTTGTCTAACTTGATGGAACTAAAAAAAAATAAATCCTGCCTGACGAGCCTGAAATTAGTTCTTTGTGAACGGGATCATACACCCAGTTTGAGGAGCAAGTCCATTTGCCAAATACCTTGCTGATATCCTGCAGGGATTTTGTTAACAAGGAATAAATTGTTTTTGAGCTGACCAAAGCATTATTCTCCCCAGTAAGTGCAGGTAGTTTGTTAACTTTCCTGAACTCTTCTGGACTAGGAATCTATTTGTCCAAAGCTGATTTGTGTGTTTCCATTATGTTTTCAGCTGTTTGTTATTTGAATTAATTGTGTTTTTTAATTCTTTACCTTTCATGCAATTATGTGCATGCACTATTAACTTGAAAGGTTTATCTCATTACCCTTAGAAATATTTGCATAGAATGAAAAAAGAAGAAGCTGAAAAATGTAGGGAATGAATGAAAAACATGATAAAATGTAGATTCAGGATACTGAATCTACTCTGGGGTCCTTTGTATGTATTTAGATTTTGATACAGAAATAGTGAAAAATTACTGTGGTAACTTTCAAATCATGATTTTCAACAGCAATAGCAACAAAGTGAATGAAAACTCATCTTTTTCTTAAAACAAACAAACAAAAAAGCCTCAACGACCTTAAAGTGTTTCTTACACAGTCTATACTTCCACCAGTGTTTTCTATTACTCACTTGGTAAAACTGGTGGTGACTTATTTTGCTTTATTCATACATTCTTACCAGTGCAAAGTAGTGGTTTCATGAATCATAAGTGATTCATGTTGTCATAGGGTTTTTCTATAGCAGCAAAGCTGTGTTTGAAAAGCTTACATATAATCAGTTACTCTTATATATTTTCACAGAAATCTTCAGACCTAAATCAAAACTGCTTTAGTCTTTTAGAAGGAATGCCCACAAACAGTATTCCCAATTCTTAATTTATTCCTCCAAGAGCTAGCATTTCCAAGCAGATCAGCATGATCTGATTTCTGTGAGGCAAACTCACAACCACAATGTCAAGCCCAGCTCAAATGAAATACAATAGCACCAGTAACTTATCTCTCTTCTTTAGCCCCAAGTTCCGGTCCTTTTTCTGCTATTCTGTTGAAAGTCTTAAGTACTTATCCCTCTAGCAGTTGACAATAACCATATTTTTCTGTCTCTGTTCTGAAGGGCAAGGAGTTCTAAGTCAAAGGCAAGTTACAGATCACTTGCAGAGCATTCTTAGCTACCACTTCTTGGTATGGTACAGGTCAAGTACCCCTGTTCATCTTAGACATAGCAAGCGACAGAAGAAGCGCACACACTCAGAGGTGAAGGCCTAAAGCAACCTGGTATTCCTCTGTGGGAAGATAATTCTCTTCACTGTACCTTTGCTAGCATAAGGGTTTTGTGGTAAACATTGCGACCTTTCCAAAATAGGAATGCAAACTAGATCTAATCAAATTTTTTTCAGCAAGTCCTAAGTCTTCATCTAAGGGATGTAAAGCTAGATAGGTAGGAAAATAAATATAAAACTATAAAAAACAGAATAAATTCATAGTTTCAGGATTCATATTCATATTTCAATTAATTTGTTTATTTAAATTGAATATTTAACACTCATGAATTGAATATTTAACCTCATGATTTAACATCCCCCCAGATCACCATGACAGTTTTCGTAGAAAAACACAGCCTAAACTTCAAAGGTCAAAATACATATTCAAAAAGCATATTCTATGTTTATGCATAACCCTGACACTATTTCTATAAAATAATGATGTACTTTTCTTTTCATAAATATCACCATACTTACTACTATTTGTATTGGAATAATTTAAGTCAGAAAAAAAGTACTTACAATTTTGAAGCACTTCAAATGAAGATCAGAATTAGTTTCTCAAAGTTTGTACGGTCTGGAAAAAGAATTACAAATTTATTATAAATCTTGTACAAGTGATCTTGAGCAATTATCTAGCTTTGAAAACATTGCAATTAGATTTCAAAGAAATTAATATATGTAAGTAAATTTGGCTTTATTTTATCTTGCTTATGCATCCCAAGTGCAATAATAAAATTAAAATTTAGAAAGAGTGGGAGATTGTGTGTTAAATTTATTCCAACATAACTCAGTCCATGCAGTAATTTCATTTGTATAATTACCTGTTCACTCTGATATAAACATTGAACTACTTTAGACTACTTTTCCATGACCTCCCAGCACTGATCTCAGTCCCTTTGTGTGCTCCATGCATCCTCAGCAAGTGATGAGCTGTCCTGTTCTTACACATTTATTCAGGGGTTACCTTGGTAACCACTTGATAAGATGGTGCCATAATGTCTGTCCAGCTTCTTTCGCTATAGTGTGAGTTTATAGACAAGACAATTTCAAAAGATGGTTTTCCCCCCTAGGGCCTGTAAAATCAGTATAGATTTCTTCCTATCTTAATGGCAAATGAGCTACTTTCTTTTGCCAATAATCCAGTGCTTTTTATGGTACTACTTTATAATGCAATCATGCAAAGACTCAATGGCTTTGTATTCTACTAAATGTATTTTACTAAATACTTATTTTAAACTAGATTTATTGAATTTCTGGGAGCATGCTTTCTATGGGTATGTTTTACTCTGTTCGTGATCATAAATTCTGCTTGCCCTTAACTTTTCACCATATGACAATTTCAACTATATTTTAAAATGGGGTATCAAAGATACCATTTTATATTAACTTGGTATAATTATGAAATAATTCCATAGCTCTATATTAAGTCAATATGAAGTTATTATTTCATAATGTTATACTAATTTGATGTACTGACATAGAGAACATTTCGAAGGTACTATTTTGTAACACAATTTCTGTAACTGGGCAGCTGAAGAGAGGAGGGAGACTTATTGCTTATTGCTGCTGGTTGCCCTGTGAGCTCAAACACAAACATATGTAAGAAGGATAAAAGGTCATGGATTTTGGAACACCCAGAAATTTAATTAGACATGGTACTGTTAGACACCAGATACAGCTTTTACAGATTTTTCTTCCTGTGATTGCTGATGAAGGTCCAGGTCACACTGCAGCTGCAGTAGTACAGAAGTCCATTGTCAGACACAGGAGAGAAATTCACATAAAAACTTCTCCAAGTGATACTGTATCTGTTTGCACATCACATTTATGGTTTCATATTCTTCAAAACAAATAGAGGTTAAAACACTGCAAACACAATGGTTCTAGAGCTAAACAGCCCATGTGAAGTCTGCCTCATCCACCAGGCACAGCCAGCAGCAATCATACACTGACCCAGAGTAATTTTCAACACAGATATCCAGTGACTGATTTGATGAGACCTCACATAACTGCTTCTTCTCAGGGAAGCTGCGATTATTCTGCTAAAGAAACAGAACAAAACAAAGCAAAACTCTCTGAAAAATAACACTTTTTTTTTTTTTTGCCATAGACACTGAGAGAAGTTATTTGCAGTAAGTATTTTCATGAACTGTTTCTCACGGTAGATGTTCTGCCATATAATTTCTATGGAATATAATTTGATCACATTATTTAAAACTATTTCTTTTTAGTTAAAATCTCTTATAATCTGTATTAATTAGTTTCCCCATTATATCTTCTCATCTTTTATCTCTCACTGAAATAATTTTCTTTATCTTATATGATAAAAAGGGAAAAATGTACTCGTTATGCTCTAAACTGAGAGCATGGAACCATTAAAAGCTCAGGTTGCTGTTTTTTTGAGTTCCTAACTTTCCAGGTTTGTATTCATATATTTGATTTGTTCTCTAGGTATCTTGATTCACATATGGTCCTTCCCACTTTACTGACAGAAATTCTCATGAGCACTGCCAATTTTATGCTCAGATGTGATGTCCCCAACAGACAGACACATTCCTTATTTTACAGATTGTCTTCTGATACAGGAAGAGACTAAAAGTCTGTTTTCCCATACAGAACAATTTCCTTTGTGTAAAACAAAACATGCTGAGCAAAATAATAGAACCATTGTGTTCATATGCACAGTTAAAAGCTTTACATTCAGGAAGTCATGCGTTACTTAGATCACAGAGCAACTCAAGTGGACATTATGTCACTTTTATTTTTAATCAACACAAACCCATGTGGTACTGCTTTGCTAAAATCAGTACAATGTTTAGTGCTCTTTTTTTTTTTGTTGGTTTTTTTTGTTTGTTTGTTTTTGTAATTAAATTGTGATATGGATAAGCTAGTTTTTAGCTTCCTTTTAACAAGGTGCCATGATTTTATAATTTTTGGTATTAGTATTCCACACCATCACATCATGTAGTGCATTAAGAGTTAAAGAGTCAATCCTCTATCTCCATGGATCATTGATAATTCCAAGTCTACCTGTCTCAGAAGAGAAGAACTACATTCCCCAGAGGACTGTGCAATGCTTTGCATTTTTACGTGTTTCCACTCAGAGGGAAAGATTAAAAGCTGACTGCAGTCACGGGACCAGCTCTTTCCTTTGGGAATTGACTCAGCAGTGGGTGCTCGCTGCCATATCGCCTTCAGCATTAGCGTAAGGCCTTCGGTTTATCAGACACTCTCTCGCTCATTTTATTTGATTTATTAGCTTCAATTCCAATTATACTGTATTATATTTTGTTATTTTGCTTTCTGATATCTTATTTAGTAAATTAGCTTTCCTCCTCAGATCATTGCCACTGTTTTGTTTCTAGGCCCATCTCCCTTTTCCCTTTCCCCCTTCCCTTTTCCTGGGGCATGGGCCCATGGGTCCCCTGCACCAATCATCACAGAACCAGGCCAAAACAGCCCGGTAAACTGTTGACACAAGGAATAAAACTTCAGGCACATATTTATTATTATTTTGACAACTTGTGAAGTGGGAATTGAGAACTATTGAGGCCAAAAAATACAACTCTAAAATTAGATGTATAAGAAGTTATGTTACATATTTTGTAAATAGATAAGGATGCTTTAGTACTTGAAATAGACTAGCTGAATCTTCACTCACTTGTTAACATTCATGCAGAGACCTAAGGAAGAACATTCTTTGTGTTAAAATAAAAACTAACTAGTTTTGGAACAAGAACCAAGGAAACTCAAGCCTAGATTAAAGGTTTCTGTAGCCTATACAACAGACACGTTAGAGGTTAAATGTTTTGACCTGTAGAGACACTGCAGACATTTCAAAACTTTATACCACATGCAGCATATCACAGCCTGTTTCTCTGCAGGTACTGCACAGAGATCACTGCTCAGGTTCAACATGCAGCAGGCTTTGCTGCACTGCACAAACATGTTCAGCCTTCTCTTTCTGAGATATCCCAGGAAATCTAAAGTCAAAACAAAAGCTGATTCCCAAAGTCAAGACTAGTGCTTTAATAATAGCAACAATTACAAGTGTTTTTGAACTACAGTTATTCCTCCTTTCTCAAGGCATTAGTTGCTTTTCTTTTTTTTTTAAGTCATTTATTGTAAAACAGGTAGAGAATATACATTGGTTCAATTTATCTAGCATTAAATATGCAATTGGAAATCAAAGACAGAATCAATTTCAATTAATATAATTGTTCAAATAGATGGACTGGTGAACTACTGAGGTCCTTGCCAACTTCACTCTCTATGATTCTGTGAAACAGACAAAACCTGACAAATCTTATAGCCTTTGGGCTATAATAGATCTAGCTGAAAAGCAGATATGAAATGTTGAAGAAACTCTAAGAGATTTGTTCTCAGAAAAAAATATATATATCTACTGTGTATAGCAAGCTTATTAATTTGTGCGTCTCTGTAGAAAACCCTGCATTCTTAGCACACATATAGTCATAAATTCATCTTCCAACAAGGACACAATGCTTTTAATTTCCTCTTGAAATATTTTACAGTTTGTTACCATAACCAAACGAAATACCCAGTCAAAACATTTCAGTTGCCTTGTTGGTGTTTGAAAATTTATCTACAAAAGCCCACACAAGCTACTGTTCTAATCACGACAGTTTACTTCCATCATATTTGTAATTTACCAGAGTCTTTTTAGTGATTTGTTGACAAGACTGAGTTAGAAAAGGTAATGAATTTTAGTTTGAAAGAGACAAGAATATCATGTTAGGAGATGGAAATATTTTAAATTGCATTCATAGTTTAAGAAAGTGCTAAGGGGACCTTTTATTAAAATAAAAAGTATACTAAAATTTTGTTCTTTTCTAAGAAAGGCAAGAAGATACAGTAAGAAAAAACCTGGGGTTTGCTGTTAGCAAGCCTAGCGAGATGTTTGCTGATCAGTGGCTGCTAAATTCTCTTTTGTATTTCTTGTATCTGAAACATTTTCAGCACCTTTTTGGCTAGGATTGAATTTTCTTCACAGAGAAGAATAAATCACTATGTTTTGGATTTTTGAGGAAAATACTGTTGACGTTTTTATTGTTGCTGAACAGTGCTTACACAGAATCAAGGACTCTTCTGTCCCTTGCACTGAACTGCCAATAGGGAGCTGAGGGGGTAATAAGGAGCTGAGAAGGGACACAGCCAGGATAAATAACCCAAACTGAAGAAAGGCATGTCTCCTCCCATAAGGTGTCACTGCAATAAAGGCCGGGGTAAAAGAGGAAAGGGAGAGATAGTGCTTGTCTTTTAAAAAAAGATTATGCATGATGGGCCTTACTGTGCTGCGAGTGGCTGGGGATGGGAAGTAGTGAATTGATTCATTCTTCCGCTTTCCTCATGTGCACAGCTTTTGCTCTGCCTTGTGAAGCATCTTTATCTCAACCCATGTGTACTGATACTTTTACCTTTCTGATACTTTCCCTCATCTCATCTGGTGAGTGAGTGAGTAGTGTGTGGCACTGAGCTGCTGTTGCTCTGGTTAAAATAGAACAAGAACTCAGAGCTCCTTCCTTAATAGAGTTTGATTGAGCAAACTTGTATGCTATTGTATATGGAAAGAGATTTTAAAAGACAGAATAAGACCATTGAAAAGATCATTGCTTATCCTCCAAAGTGACACAATTTGAGAGAGGAAGAATGAGTCTCTATGGTTCAGTGTATTTACTGCAGAGTTGTCAAATAATTATTTTCCACCTTTTTTTTTTTTTGTAAAGTCAGTGATTTATTCTGCATAATTTCCAAGTAGGAAAGTAGGGCAGAATTTAGGGAGGTTCACCTTGCTCATAGAAGAAAATTGTAATATTTTGAAATTTCCAGACTGCCTTTAGTATAATTTATATAGTCTTTCCTCTCTCATATTACTTTCAACAACCCTAGAAAAATCTATAGTGTATTTGTAAATCTCTTCATCACAAACCTTTCAATCTGGCCAAAAAACTCAGTTCAATAGATGAAAACTGAGATGTTTCATCGCCCCATCTGTGCCACTAAGCTGGCAGAAAATCAAAGAATCTTCAGATTTCTGTGAAGTTTGAACTGGTGAAACACACCATATCAAAATGCATTCAGTTTGCTAAACTGAATAAACCTTCTCAATCATTTATTTGTTACCCTTCTACAATGAAGTTCATCTAGTTAAATAAAGCTCTAGCAATGTCAGATGCATGGTTACTTAGGCCATTATGGCTATGCAGATGATTAAAGAGGAGCATAGACTTGCTTCTCTACACTTATCTCTCAATCTGGGATTTTCCAAAATTTGCCGGCAGATGCAAAATTATGGAAAGAGAAGGCAGAGGCTGTATGCATAAAATTTGCCTCTTCAGGACCGTGGTCTAGGAGACTGTTAACTCACCAATAACTGGGACTAGAGTTCTCATATACTTTGGTGAACTAATGAATTTCACTTTGTGAAGAGGTGAAAGTCTCTCAATATGACAGCTGTTACTGTGATTTCAAAGATGGGTCATGAGACAGCTCAGCATGTATGATCTAAGACTAACTCTAAACATCATTCTACCAAAAAGAGTACCAATACAATGTGTTGTATTTGGGATAATAACAGAATGATTTTAAATATTGATATTAATTTAGATTTAGATATAAATTAGTCTAAGAATCAGATATTTCTTACTTAAACACTGGGAAACCAGTGCTCTTTGAAATCAAATAACAGCATCACAAGGTTACAACAGATTTTCCTTTGCTACTCCAAATCAATATGAGCAAGTGAAAAATAAATCCCTAAGTGTTACGTTTTTATTTTATACTGTATGTATTTTCAATGCCCATAATTCTAGTAAAAGCTATACAAATAGCAAGGTACAGCTACCTGGCAGTTGGTTCACTAGTGGTTATTATTTAGAATAAAGTACATCCCCCTCTGTTTTGATCTTGCCCTTTCACTTTAGCTAGCATCTTTATTTACCTCTTATGCTTTTTATTTATCAAGCTCTAGCAAGAAAAGTTGGAGTGTATTCTATTGTTGCCCTTTTGTCAAGCAGTACCCAGTATTTTAGCCATTTAGAGGTGACTTTTTGATGAAAGGGAAACTAGTGACATGTAGCTCTATTCAGCTTGCACTCCATGGAGTGCATGCCCTTGAGTGGCTTCACAGCAGGTCACAAAGACAAAGAAAACCCCCTTCTCTCAAATCTCAGCTCAAACTTCAAGGAAGTGCACAGCTCTGAAAATAAACCCTAATTAAAACTTCATGGAAGACAGCAATTAATTCCTCCCTGTGCCACAGTGCACACCAAGAAATCACACCAGTTACATTCCTTCAGCCAGTATACACAGCTCACATTTTTTCCCCTCACAACAGAGCTTCGATTTACAGTGTCAACAGACCTCAGCTAAATAACATTGCTAGAAGTATCTGAATGAAAATTCAAAAAGAGCCATAAGCAGAATCCTGGCACTCAGCGTCATCACTGATATGCAACAAGATATTCAACAGTTTGACTGAAGACCTGGAATCTTATTTTACCAAGGATATATAAGAACTTTTTCTACAGTTTAGAAGTAGCCCTAGTCTTGTACTATTAACGGCAATTACATGGAGACTTCTAGATCTCTCAGCCTTTGCTGTAAGACTATTTACTTCCTTCACTCAGGAATAATTTGTAGATTATATAACTTTCCACACTAACATCTAAACAAACAATAATTTCCTTCTTCATTTATTCTAATGCTTTTCTCAATCTCTTAATATTTCTCCACCTAAATACTTTTGCCAGCATAAAGGATTCTCTATGCATCTGTAACAGAGAAATGCTTAGACTGTAATTTTTCATCTTATCGCAAATTCCACGTTTCATTTGGCCTCTTCTTTCACTTCTTTTTGAGTACTGGAGGGAGAAGATAAAGCAACCCAGGAAAGCTCATATCTGAAGCAGTTCCACTTGTGCTATAAAAGGTAATATCAAGTGCAGGGATGTACAATCACTGCAACCCACCAAGTCTGACTCAGTCACACCCACCTTGGCAATGCCATGCTTGACTACAATGATTTAATAAGAAAAAATAGGGATCCTTACTGTCCCTTACTTCTACCTCACATGCGTTATGCCACCTTTAACGTTCATATTCTAAAGTTAGTATTTATGGGAATTTTTTTTTTTTAATTTCTAAGTCATAATACCTCTGCTGTCTTCTGTTAAATGAAAATGCAATCTTCTAAACTGGATAGAAGATCTCGATGGCTGAAGAATTACTCATTCATCTAACTGTACTGATAACACAGGCCTCTTCTCCAGCCCACCGATCCAGTAAAACAAATTAGATGGAGTTCAGGGAATTCAAAAAAATATACTTTTTTTTTAAGAGAGCACAAAATTCATCTCACTTCTCTTCCTAGGTTCCCGGGTTTCTGTATTATTCCTGAAAATCCTCATCTATGAATAAAGAATCACAGAATTGTAGGGTTGGAAAGGACCTCTAGAGATAATTGAGTCCAACCCCCAAATTCAAAACAACTAATTTCAAAACCACTTAGGGGTTTTTAGTCAATGTTTTTATACACAAGATTGTTTGAATTGAATTGATTGTTTTCTTTCACACAATCACTGGAAGTTCAAAACTGCAGGACTTTGACTTTTCCCACAAGCACCATCATATGCAATACAATGTTTAATGAGTTGTTTAGGGTTTAGGCCATGGACTTGGAAGCTCTTTGAGGTACTAGGTTACTTCACCACACAATTATCACCTTTAAATAACTGGCCATTTTATAATGATTTATTGCTAAGACAATGTTTTTAAGAAAGTGAACTATTTAAGACACGTATGTTATACTTGGCAGAAATGATCTCTTTGATCTTTTATGAAACTGTTTAATTGTAGAGTATAGCTACAGCCATTCTCTGTTGTCCATTTCCATGAAATTAAAAAACAAAAAAAAAATCTTCTGCCTCCTGAAAGCAAAACAGCCAAGATGCACTTCACCATCTGTCTATTTGTCATCACTTAAATGATCTCATTATCATCCTGACAAAACACCTGAGAATATATGGGCTGTCTGTCCTCATAGTACTCATGCAGAGCTGGGGGCACTGCTGAGAGACATTAGGAAGCATGCCTGAGCCTCGCAACCAGTTTGATCTCACTTAAAAATCCTGCCAAACCTGCCATGCTCTGCATCAACATGTCTGATTCTTTGAATTAGATGGTATACGTTCTAAGTATGAGGAAGGGGTTTTTTATTCATTTGTTTATCTTTCTAATGAAATGTAGGAAGTAGCACATAAGAAAGGTACTTCAGGATGCATGTGATTTTATCAAAGTATAAAATCAAATAGAAATCTAGGTTCTCAGTGTTTACCTAAAATCTGGAAACTGTGTAAGTCAAGCCATCAAAGGTAAGCCAAAGCCCCATATATGATGCACCATAGCAGCCATAATGTACAGTTACTGGACTTGAGCACTGTCTCCTCACAACATAACACATACACTACAGAATGAACCCTTATTAAAAAATTAGGGTTTTGTATCCTTTTTCTGCAGAAGATCTCAGACTTTATGTTTACCCATTTCCAATGACCAACATTTATTTTCACTTTTACGTGACATCCAACTGGATCTCCAAGCACCACAACTTGAAGATACATATACAACCCCTTAACCATGAGGAGCCTACAACATGCTGCTAACTACAAATCAAGCTACATTCTAGATATCTTACATAAGCAACTCTGCACACCTACATCTTTTCTAAAACTGTGTCAGTGACTGATCTTACCTTTGTGGATAGGCTTTTCCTTGTTCTAACAAGAAGAATATGTATATATAGGTATATATTCAGAAAGTGAGAACACTGAAATTGTAGCTTTTGAATGTTTTAGACAAATTTGTACACAGTTGTTTCTAGAACTGTACTATAAGATGAAATTTTATAAGACTCTATAGACCATTTTTCCTACGCCTAGCTTTCAAAAACAGAGGAGTCTCTCCTATAGTATTATGTATAGTCTAATAAATAGCAAAAATAAGAGAACACAGCTTATTTCCCCTGGCTGATCTCCATCTGTTCATAGTGTAGAACAAGTGGATATGCAGTTCAATTAATTTGAAGATACTGTCTGAACCAGCTTAGTGTCAAGTCTCTGAATGAAGAAAAAATAAAGTTGTTAAGAAGATGTAATGCCTTCCCACGGGGAGTCTGATTGAGAGTTTTCTTAAAATGGTGTAACATTTCATAAAACAGATACATAGGATCATTAAAGGAAAAAACCTATTGCATTTGATTGCACAGAGGAGAAGAAAGCAGCTTTATCTGCCATTTAAAAGTCTGAAATACGTAAATCCTGACAAATCTTTTTCCCACAACTATCAATATACAGATTTAGTTCCCATAGAAGGCTTAGTCTTTGCCACTTCCCAAAACATTAATTGTTTTGCTTGCCATCTGCACCAGAAGCTTAGAAGTAACCTGTGAAATAAATGTGTTTTTGGTAAATTTCAAGAATCCTAAAAATTTCTCTTGCAGAAACATTGATTTTTGATCTAGCAGTACTGGGAAACATTTCTCACATAAAAGGGTATCTCAAAATAGTATTTTCATCTATACATTTTATCCCAAACAAAAGGTTAATACATTCATGGGGAGACAGTAACTTTTAAGCAAAAAAGTACCATGTTTGCCTTCTTGCAAGCATAAGTAAAATAATTGAAGATTCCAGCTTTCCTTTATTCCTTTTTTTTTTTTTAAAGGTACAAACAAAATTAATCAAACAAAGATGTTAAACTACCAGACACTCTAAAGCTTTTCCTATATGAAAAGGACTAACTGCCTTTGGAGTTACACCAAACACTGTACTAACTTACTATTTCATTTCCCCACAACTATTAAGTAACCTGACCTGAATAGAAAAATTTAATCAACCCTTCAATTTCACACAACCTTCAGCCTTACACATACTTGCATACCTGACATTAATATACCATCATATTAATAAATCATCATATTAATGTCAGGTATGCAAGTATTACTGTTATAATATCACGCACATCCATCTGTTCATAAGTTCTTAATATCACCACCACCTTTCTCCTATCCACCTTTCTGGCTATGAGAATAGGAAGATGAAGATGGCTGTGGACCTCTCAGTCACTTATTTATTCATAACAAGACTGAAAGCCTCATTAAAAAATAAATTAAAAAACATACACACAGACAATGAATAAACCAGCCAAACAACAACAAAAAAAAACATCATAACCCATTTTTTATCCTTGAGCAGGAGGAAGAATGTGCTCCTTTTTACTTAAATCACCTTAGCAGTTGCTGCTTAACACTTCAGAAATCGTGATATACTTACAGGTATTTTCAAGTTTCATTATTACCCGTAACTGACTTTCAGAACCACCACATTTATATAAAAGTAAATTTCAGACTGAGATATATCAGACTAGAGGTCTTGTCTGTTGTAAAAGATGTTAAGCGTCATTTTCAGTGAAAAAACACCTTACTATATCTTCCATTAATAAAACTACTCATTGTCTGCAGCATTTGCCAAAATGGCAAGGGATTAATCCTTTTTGCAATTATGTACTTAGAACTTATGTTCTGATTATGAATGGCTAAATCAAGGCATTTTTGACTCTGCTCAAGGCATCTGCTACCACCAAAATGATTTCTCTCCAGATGTACTGTCTTTTCTCACAGAAAGACAGACATGCTTGCTCTCCAGTAGTACTGATTTTCCAATTTCCCTTCTTCCCTGAAGAAGTAAACTTCTTCTGCTTAGCTGGAACAAAGGCATGTCACCAGTTCCCATTGGTTTTAACCACCAATATTTAAACTCTGCTGGTGACTCAGTTGCTGAGTTTTTTAGATAGCTAATTTCTCCAACAGTTAAGTATCTACACAGCAAAAGGCAGCATTCACCAGCTTTATTTGACATAATTTATAAAAATCTATAGAAACATCCATCAAGCAAAATTTCATTTGAATCTTTTGGACTGCAGACAGTTTTGACATGTAAAAATTGCTAACAATTTAAATTCAATAATATATCTTGGCCAGCTGTCTGATAGAGTGACTAAGTATAAAATCCTAGTGATTGACAGCATTTTCATCACTATAAAGAAAAATGCTTAAGTGTATATCTGAGTGTTTCGTACAGAATTTTCAGTAAATCACAGGATTATTATGGATAATGGATTTTTAGCACACATTTTTCTCATTTATACAAAACATCTCTTCTTTGATTCTTTTCTATAAAGAAAATGGATAAAGAAACACCCTATTCTTCCACCATGTAAATACAATTGTAAAGCAACAAAAACAATCTCCAATGGGCTAAATTATCAACAGTTTTAAAGGTTTTCCTTTTTTTCCTTTGTCCATAATTCACAGGAAATTCCAAATATTCAAAAACTCTTCTATTGCTGCTTGTTATTAGGGAAAAGCTTGTAAAGAAAACAAGAAATTTCTGTTCATTATAAAATAAAACTTTCTGCCAAATCGCATCTATAACACAAAAGTTATCTTTCCTTAGGTCTTCTCCAGGTATAACAGACCATGGAAGGCGGGAAAGTACTTGTTATTTATACTCAAACTCCATCTGTATGAATCTATTCAGCTCTTGAAGAGTGGCTTCTTAGGAGATCTGGGATAGATAGAGACAAATAAAAGGTACTCTCAGTTTTTACAACTTCATTCCATATTTGGTATGAGTCACAGAAAATCTTTCTGTACATTCTTACAATACATATTTATGAGTGTGAAAGGTAGAAAAAGAGATATTGCTGCTGAGTTCAGAAGTTCAATGCTTCCTGCAATGGCACTTAAATGAAGCGCTTTAAATAGTAAAAACAAAAGACCAGAACAGGAAGCACTGGCTTATTTTATATTAGCAAAGTAAGTTGTACACAAGTGATTACACTTTGGGCATTTTAAATGGCCATTCTACACCCTTCTATACATAGTTCTGTGTGTTTGTCCAATGTGAGCTAAAAGATGTACAAGATATGTATGTTACATCTATATATAAATACTGCACTGTTATTAAAATTGTGTACATTTTCCCCCTCTATTTATATCTTCCTTTTGTAAAGACAGAATATTTTCTAATTTTGTTTGTTCATTGTCTGCCTATTCTTGACTTCACTTCAAATTTTAGTGAGTCTTAATAGCATTCTATATAATCTCTTCATCATACCAGTGCTAATTTGAAATCACATCTCCAAATGACACTTTTCATCTGCTGTCTGTAGTATTCTATTTTCTGGGAAAACTTCCTAGTCTTGACTTATTCCTGGAAGCCCTGTGTCATCAGAACTTTCAGATCATTATTCAGACCAATGCATGTATATGTCAACAAGTGCAAGACTTAAACTGGCACATACAGTTTAACTTAGAGTCTATTAAAATTAAGTCATCACAGACTATAGAGCCTGGAGAGTGACTCAATTAGCCACTACTTAAGGATATTCTGAAGAACTACTTCAGCTCCTCTGATTATATTCATCAGGACCTCTCAGTTTTCCTTCTGGTCAAGAATCAGGTTTATCCCATGATTTTTTTCCAGGATAAATTCAGTTGTTCTGATCTCTCTGCTACCTGATTATATTTATCCTGGGTAGCCATAAATTGCCTCAAATGATACTGATCATTTATGTTTAGTCACTTGAACATAGATTTCAGGGATACTGAAGAAAGGTAAGACATTCTTCAAACTTGAAAACACAGTCTATATATAGCTCTTTGTTATTCCAGAAAGTTCTTTTTGTAAAGGTTATGCCACTGGAAAGTTGAGTATGTTTCTCCAGATATCCTTACAGAAAAGATCACTGTTGCTTCTACAGAAATTGTGGAAGATTAAAGCAGCAGACTGATCTTACTATTATGAATATGTAATATTTGTTACATATTCTCTGTTCACTTTCCATTTTCACTTTGTACATCTCATACATGTCTAGTTTACATCCTTTTAAGCCTCAGTCTACCAAAGCAAGACTGGAAACCACATAGGTAATCTAAATTCAGGATCTTTCTGCATAATAGATAATCTGAGTAATTTCTTCAGACAACCTAATGTCTGAATCTTAACATAACTTTCTGCTGAACACAGTACTGAGAAGCTTCAATTTCATTGAAATATGGATGAGCACATCACTGCTTGGACTGAAAACCCAAGCTGCCCTGCTGCAGAACAAACCACAAGAGCCCTTACAAAAAGGCCTTACTTTCCCTGAGCCCACATTCTGCAAGAGCATCAAATATATTTTTCCTCCCAATCAGAACCAAATTTAAGCTATTTTTTTTTCCCCCTCTATCTGCAGACCACCCTACTATCAGTATGTATTTACTGACCTTTATCTTTCCTCTTAAGAAACCATCAAAATCCTTGTTAATTATACAGACGTCATTAGTAAAACTTATATTTTGTCCTGTCAATTAACTTTTTCCTCCCTACCTGTGGAAACTTCTAGACAGGCTCACCCAATACTGCTCAGTTTCAATGATTTTTACATTGCTGTATGAGTTTACAACTATGTCTTTATTTAATATTGAATATATTTCTTCTATCTTAAAGATACTTCCTCTTTTTCTGGCTTTTACCCACACAAAGAAAAATGAAATTGTTTTAATGCACAGAGTATGTAATCAAATTATGCAGTAAGAGTCTGAGAAACAATAGACACATTGATATTGAAGCTCATTATAGAACTTATAAAATTCAACTCATTCAATTTATGTGACAAATATGTTAATAAGCACTAATTATACTTATCCTGTAATCCTTTTGTTGAAATATGAGGAAATGTTTGCTGTATATGCTGCCGATACCAAACTCCACACATTTCACTTATAACAACCAAATGAGATTAAGAGAGAACAGTACAGCAGTAAGACAGCAGTGATCAACAAGTTACAGTTAAACATTACAAACATCCCTTCTATACTGAACAAGAGAATTAATGTTCATTGTTCCCTAACAGGTTACAAATTGCCAAGTGTCCACCTGCACCTTTTTTTTTAATTAAAAGAAATACATGAGGAGAAAAATGAACACCTGAAGTGGTAAGAGAAACAGTGTCCAACTAAACAAAATGCCATCAAAGTAAGGTGAAGACATTTCAAGATGAAATATGAAGTGGTTAAAGCCAAAATTCTGGTAACATGTATTTACCATTGGCGTAGTGTGTGACCATGAGTAAATCATTTTCCAGTCCTTAACTTTGTAGCATTTGTGGAAAGGAAGAACAAACTTGCTTACACAATAATTTCCAATGCACTGAACAGTCCAAATGAAAAACAAAAAAGTATTACAATCACAGCTGATAATCACAAAATATAGCTCACTGCATTCAATGTGAACTGAAATATCAAAAATGACATCTATTTTTAATGTGGTGATATATTATCTCTATTTCAAATGTACAGATTTCCTAAGATAACAGTCACACAGAAAAACATTTTGTGTTCAGTTCTGTAACTGGTTAAAATACCCCCACGGTGCATAGTACAAGAGTAATCTATTTTGTACATACGAATAAAGTCACCACCTTCCCAGGGGGCATTCTACAAAGCTGATGAATTTCTCCTCTGACTAAAATCAGAGAAAGTTTTGCCCCAACTTAATAAGGATCAGAGAACTTTAACATAGTTCATCACATCTACAAACACTGTAGAAATGTATGAGCTTCCTGGTAGTAACTTTTTGTACGCCCTTTGATTTTCATCAGTTATTTTGATTTTGAAGGTTCTGTCAAACATTATAAAAGTAACATTCTCTTCTCTCTGTGAAGAAAATCTCAAAAAAAACTCCTACAGCTTTCCTACAGCTTTGCAGAATTCAAAGCAGCACAGCAATTTCCTTACAGCCAGCAGTTATCAAGAATTTTCTCTGCCAAAGTATTTATTTAAGCAATAGTTTAAAACACTTTTTGCATCTGAATTAACTGGAAGATTTTATTAGGATATTAAATAAAAATCTTGGGTGAACATTCATGCTTCCTAAACTAGGAATGTCACTTCCTTGCTTCTCTATTTCAAAGAATCTTTCTCTTGTAATCTTTCAATCCTAGAGCTAGACAAATCAGATTGTACATGAAAGCAGCATGGAAATCTCTTTCCACTGCAGGAGTCAGAAAACTAGGTAAATAATACCAGATATTGCTGGACAGAGCTGGCACTGAGTGTTTGCTGAACGCTGGGAACTTTTAGTTGAACTGATCCACGTTTAAATTTAAAGTATTCACGTGTTTGTTATATAGTTCAAAGGCATTTTTAAACCAAAACACCCCCAAAAGAAAGCACAAATCTATAGGCTAAATAAGAGATTAGAATACCAATGATTACATACGTTTGCACACCAGAGCAGATGCACATAGTGGTATGTAAAGCAAATACATGTTTAAGTTCTCTGACAAACCAATGCTCATAAAGTGCAATTATGAAAACATGAAAGCAACACTTGGAAATACTGAAACAAATACTTCACTAAAAGCAATAGGTAATACAGAAACAGTCAATTCTGCACTGAAATGTTTATATAAATAGCTGTGCAATGTTTATATAAATAGCTGTGCAAAGAACAGATGAAGTGATAGTATACAAAAGCCACAACTAAATTAGTTTATAAATATTATGATTACCTAATTTGGAATCCTTTCCCCTGTTTCTCATCAGTATATGTCCACTGTAGCAGGGTTTATTTTCTCAAGATTACTAGATCATATGTCCCAAAGGTTAATAAAAGTATTTCTGTATAGGAAGTATTTGGCTAGAATTTAATGCTCTTTTGGCATACATTTTTAAAAATGATTTAAAAAGTTTGACGAATCTATACTTTGAGATTTAAAAACAAGAATCACAGAATTCCAGGGGTTAGAAGAGACCTCTATAGATTATCTAGTCCAACCCCCTGACAAAGAAGGCTCCCTAAACCAGGTTGCACAGGTAGGTGTCCACGTGGGTCTTGAACATCTCCAGAGAAGGAGACTCCACCACCTCTCTGTGCAGCCTGTGCCAGTGCTCCGTCACCTGAACTGCGAAGAAGTTCCCACGCACATTTGTGCGGAACTTCCTATGCCTCAGTTTGTGTTCATTTCCCCTTGATCTGTCACCACACACTGCTGAGAAGAGTTTAGTCTCATCTCTTGGCCTCCCACTCCTTATTTTTAGATGTTGATCAGATACCCTCTGAGTCTTCTTTTTTCAAGGCTGGACAGATCCAAGTCTCTCAGCCTCTCCTTATAAGGGAGGTGTTCCATATCCTTTATAATCTTCGTAGCCCTCCACTGAACTCTTTCAAGGAGATCCCAATATTTTTTGTACTGGGGAGCTCAGAACTGGACACAATAATCCAGGTGAGGCCTCACCAGGGCAGAGTAGAGGGGGAGGATCACCTCCTTCAACCTGTTGGCCACACTCTTCTTAATGCACTCCAGGATGCCATTGGCCTTCTTGGCCACCAAGGCACACTGCTGGCTCATGGCCAACCTGTCATCCACAAGAACACTCAGGTCCCTCTCCACAGAGCTACTCTCCAGCAGGTCACCCCCCAACCTGTACCGATGAACACTGTTATTCCTCCCTAGGTGCAAGACTCTACACTTGCTCTTGTTAAAACTCAGTTGGTTTCTTTCTGTCCAACTCTCCAGACTGTCCAGGTCTCACTGAATGGCAGCACAGCCTTCTGACACATCTGCCATCCCTCCCAAGCTTGTATCACCAGCAAACTTGCTGAGGGTGGACTCTGTCCCCTCATCAAGGTCATTGATGAAGATGTTGAACAGGACCGAACCCAGCAGCAACCACTGAGCAACACCACTAAGAAAACAAAGGAAAATAAGCCTTACTCAAAACTTAAACAAAATTCAATCTCTTATGTTGGAAAATGTTGTCTTCAGATCTCTCTCTACTCCACCTTACAAGTTAAAGTGTCAAGTGCTTCACCAAAGTCCTGTGCTATTGTGCAAATGCTCTGAAAAGACCTGAGTAGTAGTGCTGCTGCCCCACCCAATGCCATCTCAAGCATCCTCAGAGTCATTTGGTGGGAGGGTCACCATCCCCCACAGTCTCAAGGTCTGACAAAATTATTCCCACAGAACAAACATTTCCCACAGAGTGGTCCCTCCATTTTTACTGCCAGTTCTGGAACTCTAAAATCTCCACAGAGATTTCTTTTATTCTTCTTATCTTTCCTTCTTTCATCTTCAGTTAATCTTTCTGTTTCACAGACTACAAATTACATCTTTAGGTTCCCCCTCAGAGAAAACACCATATCAGCTTTTTTCCCTGATAATACCATCGACATAGCAAAATTCCCCTTTTCCTTCTCAGAACATGTCACTGATATGTTTCAAGGGTTGGAGCTCAGTGATCTTCGAGGTTCTTCCAACCTAAGCCATGTTATGATTCTAAATAAATACAGGACAGTTGCTCTTATCTTGAGTTTACGTTGTTTCCACTTCAGATCTGACACAGGACTTGTGTCCCTGAAGCATTACTTAGTTCTTCCTATTTAGTTTATTTCTGTTATTTCAGTTCACCTAACCTTCTTCTTAACTTCAACTCTGCAACCACAGCCTAACTCCTTCAGAAACACAGCTGTTTTTGGGTACCTGCATTGCATGTGACTCACAACCCACTGCTCTAGATGCTGGACTGAAATCTCAGAACAGCTCTAATAGAGCTATGTGGTCAATATCTGGCATGGAAAACATTAACAAAAAGCAAAAATGGCTAATTCCACCTAATTAGTAATAAAGCAAGAAGGAAGAAAAAAATCTCACCAAAATTCAATCAATATAAGCAATTTCCTGAATTAAGACTGTTTAAACACATGCTTGCTTTGAAGTAACTGAAGACACAAGTTTTCATTATCTTGTTTATAGCTACTACATAATGCAAGGCTGAGATTTATTTCTTTTTCCCTGCATAGGTTACATAAGGGAAAATGTTGTTACTATTGTCCATAATGTCCTGCTACTACTATTGCTTCCCAAGTAGCAAGTGTTAGTAGTATGGAAGAGAATGCTAACATAATATTAAGAAATACTCAATTTTTAAAACATCACTGCTTGCAAAATGGCCTTGAAAGAACCTTTGAAATGAGCACTTCAGAAGAATTGTTGGATTGGTATTCTATACCACTGATAATATTTATAGCATCTTAAACACTTAGAAGTTACTTAAGACCAATCAACACAGAAAAATGACATTCAGGATAAGACAGTTTCACTCATTACTAAAAAAAACAAAACAAAACAACTGTTATCTGAGTGTAGGGTGAATACCCTGAAATAATAGTACTCACACAAAATAACAAAGGTGAACAGTATAGCTTTGTATGGCTTATCCAGATGGTACAAAGACAACTGATAAATTGGGAAAGGCTCACCTGCTACTCATAGTCAAGACTTGCCTGGAACCTCACTAGGAAGGGATCTTCTCCACTGGTGATCAGCCCTTAAATGGGGTCTGGGAGAGGTGGAGCCAGACTCCACCCTTCTGGTCACAGGTAAATTGCCTTCACCTGTGCTCCCGCAACTAACTCAGTGCTCGCCTCAGGTGATCAATCAGTGGTTCAGGCTGTGATTCAACAGTTCTCATACACTGAGGTAGCCTTGATAGAAACTTGTTTGTATTATGTTAGTTTTTCTTCCTGTTAGCTGTTTTTTTTTTTTGTTTGTTTGTTTTAAATTCAGGCGTATACTTGGTGAACTCATTTCTGCAGTATTACAGAAAGATCTCAGTAGAAAAAAAAAAAGGCACTGTAAGAAGAGTGTCTAAAGGAAACTTGGAAAAATAGCAATAGTAGTATTTTACAGTCACTGTACACCTATGACAAAAACAAACAAAATAAACTCCCTATGCCAAATGTTTTTGAATTTTAGTTCCCATAAGAGAATTAAAGAAAGGAGAGAACAAGAGGATGTCTAGTCTTTCCTGAATAGAATATAAGGTTCCAACACTGAAAAATTTTAAAATCATAACTGGACCTGTCTCATCTCGTAATCTCCAAAATCTTTTCAGTCAAAACATTTCAGTCTGATTTGTAATATATTGTAATGTCATAATGTATGCATAGGTTAGAAACATGGTAGTAGGCTGTGCTATGAAACTAACAAAGAGGTATGTGATGGGGAAGCAGAATCAGAGCCGGCAGTACAGGAAGAAATGTTGAAATTGGAATATTGACTTAACTCCCAAATGTACAGAAGGGAGAACTTCATTGCTGAACAGATTTGCTATTAATTCTGTTGCCTGCATGGGTCATGGCTGCTAAATTAACTGTCTTTAGTGATATATTAAGTTCTCGAGTTTTGTGACAGATTTCGTTCCTCATCTGTTCTGAAGCTGACAGCAGCCATTTCCACTGCTTCTGCAAATCACACTGCAGCTACAGAGTAGTGAGTGTATGACAGTGATTGCAAGTAGTATTATGGCTGACATGCAGCATTCTCATTTATTAAAAAAATCAGCATCCTCAAATGAGTTACCACACTACAAAAGAATGCTGATAGTGACAGTTTAAATTCCTTCTGCTCTTTTTTAATGGAGCTAATTCAAGGTATCGTTCTTTTTTTAACATTTATTTTATTTCTACCAGAATTTGTTAATGATGGTGCTGCATTAATAAAGCAAAGGAAACCACTTCCTTGATCTTTGAATCATCTTTATTAATCTTTCTCCCTCCCTCTCTTCTTTCTCCTAGCATGCTTACATGTACCTGCCCACCATTCTGCCAGTTTCCTTAACACACCTCTATCCATTTATACAGAAAAAGTCTTTTCAATGATCTCTTAGTGAAAATGTCCAGATTTGAAATGGCAATCACATTGCCTGTTGCTATGTAGCTTTACAGACAGCAAGAATGCTTTGCTCTGAAGAAACCACCTGGGTAATTGCATATATTGTCTCTGTACTTTGCAGCTCTAGAAATAAAGAACCAGGCCTTTGTCATGCTTCAGGAGTGGTAATGAAAGGACAAATTGTTTTTTAAACAAAAATCAATTAAGAAGCATTATTTCTTAAATCTTACTGCTCTATTACATTGCTGCAATAATTCAACTCCCAGTTGTATGAAAATAGTCTTCATTTGACTCAGATCACAGTATAGATTTTCTTTTATATAATCATAGAGCTGGTTTGGAGACATGACTTTTGAAAACAGAAAGATGTATGATTATACTGATCCAACAGTCTGTTACAAGTTGCACCACTGTATATTTTTTACAGACACAAGAAAATGAACTGAAATAGATTTGTTCAGTTAAATAATGATATACCAAAAACACAGTGCAAAGACCTTTGTTTATTGCAGCACTTCATTTCAATTCAACTTACCCTAAATTTTTTGGGCCTATTCCTTGCTTTTCATTTTATAATGTCAGTTGTACTAATTATTATGTAAATCTAAATGGTAATGCTTTGTAAACCAAGTAAAATATACTAATATAAGCAAGAGCAGGCTTGGGAAGAACTAGAGACAATTTAAAAATGATTTTTTTTCTCCTTTTTAATGCTTAATTTTAGAAGGAACAGTATGAACAAAGTTCACCAGTTGGCTACGATTGGCCAATATTCAAATAAATTTGGTTAATAAACACAGCTGGAATAACAGAACAACAAGGAAATATGAAATGTCTTCATCTACAGTAAAACAAACAAAACCAGAACATAACAATAATAAATAAAGTAAAAAGCATGTTTTCATGGTCCAAATTTTACATATATTTTTCTAAATGACTGTCAAAAAGGGCTGGAGAGTTGATGGAAAGATTATTTTTTTGTTCAATATATTTTGACTTCTAACCTGTCCACAGAGCTCCATAAAAAGTCCCAAGGAACCTACAATATGCTGGGAGTGGTGATGTTTACCTTAAGCAGATTGTGAGACTGAGATGTTTACTCTTTGGTATCTAAAGTGATTTGTATTCAGCTTCAACAATTCAGAAAATAACATAGGCAAAATAAGTGGATATTTCTTACTGCAGACTGTGCAAATACACAAGAAAATTTAATTATGATAAATAATGTCAGTACAGAATACAACTCTCAAAAAAATTATATTCTGGCACTGCAGACCAGATATGTATGTTGTAAACATATCAGCTAACATGATTACAGAATCCATCACATTTTAATTAGGCTGCATAATAATAAATCATTCTGTAAAAATATATACAGCTCATCTTCCTGCAAAGAAAATCACTTCACTTTAATCCTGAATGCTCAGAAAACCACACTTATTTTATGCAATAGTTTGAATTAAGAAACATTAATAACTTCAACATACTCTGAATCTACTTCAGCTTTTTCAGCTTCAAATTTAGAGTGCAAAAGGAATGCTGGAGATTGTTTATCTTAGTGCAACTAGGCATCAGAAATTATCAAATGTCAAAAAGTTGACCGCATTCTATCTCTAATTTTACTTCTTTCAAAATTAAATCCTTGATTGATTAAATGGACGATGGATACCAAAGGAGTATACCAGGAGTTTCAAAAATAGTTACTGGCATATGGGTTTTTAAATTCGTGTCCAGACACATGGGTGAAAGTGATGTGATTATAAATGTATAAACGTGTGTCTTTTACTGAGGTTAGTGCCATGTTTATAACACGTGGGAAAAAATATAAACAAAAAAGATTATTGTACGTTCTAAGGCCTCCATGCACATGTGTAGATGCAATTATTAATTTGTAATATACTCTGGAATATTGATTGTGTTATTTTAATAATTTGGAAGGAAAACTGAAGTAATGAGAACCAAGAAAATAGTTTAATAGGATAATGAAGATCAGAACCAGAGGTCTTCAAACAAAATTTAAGCTTACGCTGTCTTTTTGGTCTTCATATTAAAAAGGAATTGTCAAGAATATGGAATATATATTATAATTGCAACTTGACATCTCCAGAAATTTGGTAATATCGAGGGGTTGTCGTATTCTCTGATTCACTCTAGCCTCCTACAGAGAAGTGAAAAATAAAATAAATTGCCTCCACTGTAATAATCTTGATTCCTGTATTCAAGAATTAAACTCTAATACCAGTTTAGATGCTGAAGAATTTATCATCCATAATTCAGAATGCTCTAAAATCATATCAAAGGCAGGAAAAACTAGTAGAATACTTGTTTGGTTTGGGAAATTTGTCACTTTGAGAACTTTTAGTAAATGAGCAAAGGTGACAAGAGCACCCAAGATGAGTTGTGGTCTCCTTGACTGTATTTAAAAAACAATGGATTCGTTACTGTACATCTGAATCTGTGTAATTAGACTCATCTTGACAAAAAGAAAAATTCCTGTATGTTTGGATTGAAGTGCAGATACCAGGATGAAATATCTCTGCCAGCTAAATCTGGAATTTCTGTGTTGTCTCGAAACAGCAGAGGAAAATTGTGCTGCAATTTAAACTGGTTATCTACCTGAAGACATTCTTAATAATGTTTATTATTGAAGTTTAGAAATTATACCTTACAGATAATAAGCACAGCTGGAATTTATAGTATGCTCACTTACTGTATTATTCACTATCACTTTGGTTCTTAGACATACTTCTGGAGTGAAGAGCAATGTTGCTGAAAAACAGGGAAAACATTGTTGGCTTTAACCAGAAAGTAGTTAGAAGAAAAATTATCATCATCAGACCCAGGATGAAATTCTTAGTAAAATTAGAGAGAAGAATACCATCAGATCAACAGAAACATCAGTAAAAAAATAAATGGGAGTACTGATTTGAAAAATAAGATAAATATTCTCAGTTTTTAATTCTGTGGTTTATGTAAAATTTTAATTTGAGACCTGAATTTGGCTCTTTTGTTTTCCAGCTTCAGTCTCCAAAGCAATGCATTACTCATGCCTTGCTTACAATACGGTGTTTTCCTTACTATTAACTTGAAGTGAAAATGATTAATGAAATATCATAATTTTTCTTCAAAACAATTAGTGTTTTCAGGCTACTCACAGCAGACCGTGCAGTGTCTGTCTCTTACACTGGGACAATGAACTGATTTGGCTTTTTGAGTGTCTGGTTTCCGCATTATTATGTTGACCAGGAATATATGAAAATAACACTATTTTACTGGAATATGGATATTTAGATAACACAGATCAAGTGGCACTGAATAGATTGAATTAAAATAAAATGAAAATCAGTCTACTTTTCCAATTACTGAAAAATGTGAATTGTTCATCACCATTAAAATGTCAGTATTAGACAATTTTGTTTTGGTTTTGTCATTAAAATAGCTAGAGCTTAGCTTGTTCACTTTATTCTATCAGTTAAGTAATATCATGAGATTCCATGGGAATGAAATGAATTTACAGAAAGGTAGAGTAAGGACGAAATACAGTGACCTCCAAGCAATTACAGTTAAACATGGAGGAAAATGAATGACACATCAAAGCACCAGCTTCAAACACAGTCCCAGGTGGCTTATTTCAGAGTATGTGTCACAGGAATTGCAGAATAACATTTCTGAACTTTTCTATTCAAATAAAATTTTAAGTATCCTTATCAGGGGAAAGAAAGCTCTCTAAAATAAATAAATAAAATAACTGTATTGAAGGACATCTAAAAATTCAAAGTCGATTTTAAATGTGCTTGATAAAGTGAATAATAGCAGAAACAGTCTCTCATGAGCTTTGTCAATGGAAGTTCAGAAGGGAAAGAAAGACTGTGATATTAAAAATGCATATCTGTATTAGACTAACACACATAGTTGTGACTTCAAAGAAACATATTTCAGATAGTGGAATATTGCTTTTGCTTGACAATTCTTGGAGTCATATGAGTATCACAGTGGTAAGATTTATAGTGGTAATGAGTTTGGTGTGAGATAAAATTCCAGAGATGAGGTAACATGATGCAAGACAAGGTGAAGATCAGATGATTTTTATTGATGTACGGAATAATCTATGTAGAAATGATCTATGAAGGTAGCAGTTGCTGAGAAGAAACCTCTGTTATGATTACAACTGGTAGATACAGGCTGAACTTGAGCTAAATTTGCAATTTCCTTCTAAACTCAGATAAGCTGGAGGAGATAAAATGTTGAAGAGAACCTTGGAAATATAACTCTCACTTTTTAAAGCTGCTTTTACAGAAGTCCCCAAATGCTTGAAATGCAAGTAACCTTCTGTTGTCAGTTTCCAGTTCAGAAATCCTTGTTCTCACAAGTGATTTGGACTTAATTGTGGACAGAACCACCGCACCTACTCTCCTTTTTGTATGTGTAATTTCTCACTTACTGCTATTTTAGGTCTGATTTTCAGAGCAGTCTGGAATTACATGTCACTTGAAAATCTGGGACATCAGCTTTATAAACAGCTTGAGAAATTTTTCAAAAATTTGTATTCAGTTTTTCCTTGTCTGGTCAGAGCAGCTTTTTGTTGCAGTACTGCAGAGAAGTATGAACTAGTTAGGAAATGATCTAACTTTCAATTTTTTTGAATGGTCAGAATAGAAATACACTGAAACAAAATATATTGATATGACTACCATACTTAGTGAAAACTTTGCCAATCTAAACAAAATGGAATTTCTGTTTGAAGTTCATGCTCCCAATTAAAACTAAGATACATTCTTAAAAAATATTTCTAATCACTTTCCAAAATTAGAATTTCTATATAAAAGCTAATCTCAAACCTTCCTTATATTTTAGCATTTTCACATGAAAAATTACGCCATTATACTTTACCACAAGAAGTTTGCAATTATTTCTGGTAAGCAAGCATGAAAAATTTAAATTAAAAATATCCTAGCACCACGTTTTAGCATTATGTATTAAGTAATTTCAATTGTCTTCATTAAAAGAGCAAAGGTTTTTGTTTGCTTGTTTGTTTTTGTTTTCAATATCTATATAATCTATGTAATTAACTGCAGTTAAACATTCACATTAGTTATTCTCACTTTTTAAAAAATAAGAATTATTTTAAGGAGTATCTCTTTTCTCTAATTAAATTCTCTATGAGAACTAATGTTTTTCTAAGTCTGAATGTTTTTCTAATAACCTTGTTACACTCATGGAAAATGTTGAGCTCAATTTAGTAGCTGCAGTTAAACATTTGCTATTATTTGTCTGCATTTAATTAAAATTTCGATAAGTGAGCCAACAAACATCAAACAGAAGACAAATTCATTTTAACATTTCAGACATACCAAAACAGACTAGGTCTGTCTCATAGAGCTGTGGGCCACACTTTCACCATCATGCCAATCTGAATCAATATTAACTTTGCTTAATGACTGGAAAGTATTTTCCAGCACAACAACTGAGAAAAACAGTAAGAAAGTACTTATGAAGGTATAATTTGGTTAGATTTCCTGTTTCATGTAGGATAGACAGTATTTCAAGTACAGATAAAAGTCCACTTATAAGTATAAACAAGATTAATGTCAAGGCAATTTAGGACATGTTCATTTAAGTAAATAAGTGTGAGGCACATTAAAAATCATTTTCAGTTTTGTAGGAAAATCCTGACACTGTTAATGGGCTTAAGAACTCTGGGACTGATTAAGTAATTATTTTATCCATTAATAGTCAGCTATTTTGAAGTCAAGGAAAAGTAGGGAGGCCTCCATGTTAAGAGTGAACACAAACCAAATACTCCTGAAACTGAACATGGGGATTTGAAAATGGGAAAAGATTTTACTCTTTTGTGATTGATAGAATTCAGTCTGCACTGAAATGCTGTTAACATGTTTTTTTTTTCTTTTTTCTTTTTCCCCCTTTTTTTTTTCCCCTAGGCCGTTCTTTCTCTGCTAACTTCTTGAGGAACAGTGAGCATCCCTTGGTGTCTTTTAGGTGTACCTGTACAAAGATGCAACAGCATCTTGAGATCAGAGATGTAATCTGCATCCCTATCTGCCAGCACATGAAGACCTTTTATTTCATTCCATGTGCTGAAGTCTTTCTCTTGCAAAATCTGATTGCCATTTTTAATACATCTCAAGTCCTCTGGAGCACAAAAAGAACACAACTACTGGCGGTAGCAAACAGATTTCAATTCAAGTCAATTCACTGTTGAATTTTTGAAAAGACTTATCCATGATACACTAGATTCACTGCTTAAGTCCATTGATTTTTCAGGTCAAACATTTAGCAGATAATATCTTTGGGAAAATATCTTGGACTACAAGAACTGCACTTTCTCAGTATTTGAACTTGAAATGTATGGCACAATATGTGATTAATATCTAGCAGGTGAAAAGACCATAGAAAATGCGAGCTTTCAGAAGAGCAATGCCAAAGACATAATTTTCTGAAAGAGGAACTCAAGGGATATCTGTCATATTTTTAAAATTTTCTTTTTAGTTGACATAGTAGACCTGTCAAAGTTTGTCATCAAATTACTGTATATATACTATCATTAATTACAGGAGACATATGACTCTACATGCAAATATGTATTCCCCGCACCGTCTTCAAAAATATAAAATAACAAACAGAATTTCACATGTGTAATAGTTTTTTCCTTGAAGCTCTAACACTACAACATCCTTTGGATAAAAGGATGCTTAATAAAATACAGTCATATAATAAAGAGTTTACTAAATTGTACAATGATGTATTAAATATTTTTTCCTGAATGATATTTACAGTTTTTAATGCTGTTTCCAACAAAAACTGAAACTTATCAAAAGTCTCAGAACCCTTCACTGACTTTCCTAAATGCTGGTGTGTTTGGAAAACTATTTTCTAAGTCACAGGCAATGTTATCAACACCTCATATGAATATTCTACCACTCGAGTTTATGAATGGAAAAAGATACATGACTAGAGTCTGAAAGATAAAACAGTATAAATACAGTATTACTGATAAGAAAGTATACTGTGACATTCAGGGGGAGAAATCCATTAAAAAAAAAAATAGAACAGACACTGATTTATCTTATCTGCTATCTAATCATGCTTCATTCACTCTTATGTTACATGCAATTAATTTGGATTTCATATCCAACTAAAAGCAACTAAACTCCATCAACAGCAGCAGTAGTTTTTCAGGAAGAAAAAAAAAAGACAAAAAGCACCTAGAAAAATTATTCTAAGAGGAGATGCAGTGGTGGCGAAAAGGAGGGTCAAATGGCAAGACAAGTGGTAATAAAGATGAGAAATCCTATAAGTCGGTCAACACAGAAGTTCCCATCAGGCAGCCCTGAATTTTCTCACTGCTGTACCAGTAGGGGAACAAATCAAAACCATTGCTCTGCCTTTACAATATGATTTACTGTGTTTCTATTGTCAGGAGCCCTGGGGTGGAATCAGGGCAGTAGCTTTCTCTGTGGAAGGGAGCACCAAATGGATGGTTCAAGAACCCCAGTTAAACCAAATCGGTGCTCATTCCAAGCCCAAAAGTATTAATACCACATAGTAGATTTTGTGTGGGTATCACAACAAAAGACTGCTGAAATCTGAAGCATGGAGTTTTCAGATCCCTTTCAGAATAACTCATTTTAATGAAAGTAAGTCCTGTGCTCTTGAGAGATAAGTTGCTAAGTAGTTTTCTAAATCTTCATTATTATTATTATTACTACTATTTTAATTATGCTAATCCAATTATGGTAAGTCTTAGATAACTTAGATAACATTCAACAGATTTCTTTATAAAATATCAATGAATTAAGAAAAGTGGACACTATTTGTATTTCGTTTGGAATCGTACCATCAATGCTATAAGAATTTGTTACTAGGTAAGTAATCTGTTGCAGCAAAAGGAAGTAATGTGAAAGACAGAAGTTATGAATTAATTTTAAATTCAAGATAGCAAATTTTCGGAGAAAATATTCAATGGACTAGAACATTGGTAACAGTATTTTTATTTTTAATGAAATGTGTAAATGTCAGCTGGAACATGTATATCCTAGAATAACAGATTTCAGACCTGAATGGTAAATAATCAACTCAGAAAATACGGGGTGCTTCAAAAGTAATGCCTCCAATTTTATTATATTGGCCCACAACATCAGAAGCAGAAGTTGGTGGTATGGCAATAGAAGATCAACATTTCCACCAACATTCCATCATGTTTTTTTGCCATGCGACAGATGGCAGAAGAGGGACACTGTTACAAAATGGTTTCTGACATGGAAGTGAGTATGAAGAAATGGGTTGTAACTTGAATCCCTCCTTTTGGAAAAATTTGCACTCACTGACATTCACTGACATTTGCTGACTATTTACGGAGACCAAACAATGGATGTGAGCACAGTGAGACAGTGGGTGGTGTAATTCAGCAGTGGCTAGAGTGACATGAAAGACAAGACACATTCTAGATGTCCATGCACAGTTGTCACACAGTGCTGTGAAGAATATCTTGATCAGCTCATGCACACAAATCAGGGATTACAACCAGGGAACTGTGTACAAAGATGAATATCAGTTTTAATGGATTGGAAACCATGGCGTCATATGTAAAAAAAATTTGACAAAAAAAAAAAAAAAAGAGAATCAACATAAGCATTATAAACTTAAAATAAAGAAAATGGTTTAAGATGAGAAGACAACAGCCATACAGAACAGAAAAAATACTTAGCAGTGAATAAAATAATTGTGAAGTCCTAAGGAACATCCTGGGGCTTGCTGCATTTAGCATTTCCTTAATGACCTTGGTACAAGCAGGAATATGCTCATGAAATCAGATAAGGAGAAAAAATTGTAAGACGCAATCAGCATGGATGAGAAGCTGTTATTTAACACTATAAAATTTGGATAACCTTGAAGACAGAATAACAGAAATTAAGAGAAATTTCAGTACAACATGTGCAAGTTGGACAGCAGTGGGACTCAAAACTAATAGTCATGAGCCAGATGCCAGCAACGATTTTGAAGAGAAGCAAGCTCTATTTCTAAGCTTTGCCTACAGCTTTATAGAAATGAGCTGTGTGATCCAGAAGATCAGTCTATTGCTATGTCAAGCTCCTGGACTCAATACTTTTTCATTTCAAATGAATACTATGGTTTGATGACAAAAAACATCCCTTCATTGGGATCCTATTACCCACCTTCTTATTAAACATGTTGTCCTGATGCTGATTAATCACACAACAGGAGATATCAATATACATTTTCTGTCCATTCGCTACTTTCAATTTTTTTTCAGTTTCTCCTCTTGTTTATACAGTTTCTAAAGCAAACTTTCACAATCTTTTCATATTAAAGCCTTTTCAGCTTTACCATTTTCATCATATTTCCTAATTCCTTAGTATTTGGGTTATCCTTCAATTTTAATATTACTATCAGACGATAAAACCTAAATAATTATCTCCTGTTTACATTTACTTCCATGTTGCTCTGCCAAACGTTTATTTCTCTACTTGATGTAAAGTTTAGGTTTTACAAGTATACAAAGACAACAGATAATGTAAAACTTTTTTATTAGATAGAGCTGCTGTGCTCTGACAGATTTAGCTGAGTGAAAAGAGAAACTGAGAAATTGTGTTCTTTTTTTCTTTGTCAGTTGCATTTGATTATGCTGAACAAGGTATCAGATAATTTTATATCTAATGATAGTGTAAAACAAATCAACGTAAAAGTAACTAACCAAATGAATTAAATGCACAAATTGAGTTAGATTTATTGTCAACAAAGAACACAATTTTGTATGCGTTTTTAGAGCTTTGTTTCTAATACAGACACTTGATAAAAGCATATTTTAAAACACTGGTGGAAAAAATATCAGTTTTATATGTTTAGAACATACCTATACCTTATTGCAATATACCTTGATATTGTTGCTGGGCTTGGCTGGCTGCTGGATGCTCATCTCACTCATCCTCCTTGAAAGGAAAGGGGAGCAAAATATGATGAAGATGGCTGAGATAAAGGCAGGGAGACCATTTACCAGCTGTTATAACAGAAATGAATACTCCCAGGAGAATATTAATTTATTTTATTTCCAATTAAAGATAGAGTAGGATGGTGAGAAACAAAGGAAGAATAAACAAACAAACAAACAAACAAATAAATAAAAGAAGAAGTAAACACCTCTCTCCTGCTTTGTCACCCTCCTCCTCTTCCCAGGCTTAATAAAATTCCCAACTCCTCTATCTCCTCTTCATGAGAAGAACATATGAAAGGGGAATGTGGGTTGTGATCAATCCATAGCAGTTCCTCTCTGCTCTTTTTTCCACTTCATGCATCCTTCTCTTGCTCAGGTGCACCATGGGCTGCATGGGGACACCCTGCTCTACCACAGTCTTCTCCACAGGTTACAAAGGAATCTCCAGAATCTCACCATGGTGTTCACAGGGAGGAGTCTCCCTCTCACATCTGCTGCACTTACTCATTTCTTACAAAAGCTTTCCCCAAAATGCCTCCTTCTTAGATGCTGGGCCCAGCCGTGCCCTGCTACGGTGCCATTGGATCCAGTTGTAAATACTACTGTCCAGTTCTGGGCAGACTCAGCTTTGCCTCACACAGGGGCCTTGCTGCCCCTCTGTCACCACCTGAGTGGAATTTTTTGGAATTCTTTAATGTGAAAATTAAACTGATAATATAGTGGATTTACTTTAGATCATTAAGGAAGCTATGTCTTCCTTAACTTTAACATGAATAGCTAACTTTTCAGTTCTTTTCTATAACCTGTGGATGGTAGATAATGATTTAAAGATATCTAGGGAGTTCATTAGTGCTTTGTGAGAAATCTTTACATTTTAAGCATATACCTTAAATACTTGTTCACTTTCTCCTGCATCCATCATTTGTGCCCATCCTCCAGGCTTCATCCCAATAGCCCTGATAACATAGTATGATAGTAATTCTTAGAGGGCACCCGTTTAGGTCAATAACATTTGAAATCCCATATATTTTTGGTGAGGGCTCAGAGATTCCCTGTGTAAAACTCACATAACTTGTCCTCCCCTTTCAGAAAGAAAATGTAACAATTTAGCTAAATCAATTTCTAAACTGATTTGAACTAGCGAAATTGCTGGTGTAGATGCTCTTAAATTAGCTTTAGGGTGACTAATAATGATGTATCTAATTTGTTTTGATCTAAAATTAAATTCTTTTAAATTGGTTCAAAGTCTAGCCTTGCCTCAAGTCCCAAATTGAATTTCATGCTGCAAAGTCAATGGACTTCAAAAAGTTAGGACCTATAATGACACAGCTGTTTTAGAAATTACTGCAGAGAGACTATGAAAATTGTAAAGAAAATTATCAACAGACATAAATAACTAGACATTCTGAAGATACATTCAGAAGACATGGGATATGTTTAAAATTTTGAGTGAACAAGGATGGTGATATAAAAGGCAACAAATTTTCAGAAAATGCTGGTAAAGTCTGAATATATGCCACACATTTTATCTATCCTTCTATTTCCGGCTTAAATTTGACTGCTGACTATTGCTATGACAATTGTGTTTGGCAAAAAACTAAGAACAACATGCACGGTCATCTGTAAGAAAATATTCCAGTTCATCCACATTTCTAGCCTTCATTAGATGCAAGACAAAAGTACCTGTGACTGTCTTGGCTGCTGAACCAGAATGACTGAAGGTGAGATAATGGAAATATAAAATTTTCAAATTCCCTTTTCTCAGAACCAATTACAATAATTTGTCCACATACATAAGTACATAGCCTTTGTACCCTTTTGCTGTGCATCTCTACTTCCAGCTGCCTCAAAATTGCTTTTACATTCAGTTGAAAACATGAACGCATTCTGCCTACTTTCAAGACTCCTTCAATAATGTGGGCTGGCACTATAATAGGAATAAGTACCTTGAATGAGATGGGGTTAAGCAGAAAGTGAGAATTAATGGCCTGAAATATTGAAGTTTCTTCCTATTATCAATTTCAGCTTCACAAAATTTGCTATTTACTACTCAGTTAACACCAAACAAATTGCTGCTGAAAAAAAATATGTTACTGCTTTCTTTCATTTTAGGTTCAGCACTGCTCCTGCTAGATTTGGATCGAGATGGGAGGCAGAAAACCTCTTTGCCTGGCACAATCTCCCAGCAGCTTTGTTTCATTTTTACATGTCAGTGGAATTCAAAATATATTACAAAAAAAATAGTTTTCCTATTGGTTACTCTGAAAGGCCTGTGTAAATCAAGGTGTCTTTTGACTGTATAGAGATACAGTCTCAAACAATAGCAGTTGCTATGGAAGCGGAGAAAGGTACTTTATGCAGATATGAAGAAAGACAAATGGAGAAGGAGTGTGTGCAATGGGCAAATCCAAGCTGATCAGCATAAAAGCAGATTGGCTCTAAATGTAAAGTTACTTCCTGTAAATACATTGTAGTAAATCACATGTATGCTTCAGAAAATTAAAAAAAAAAAAAAAAAAAAAAAAAAAAAAAGGAAGTTCGCATTTAGCCAAGTTCTATTTTTTTACTCATAAAAAAAATTATGATCACTGGGAGTCTCATTAGCATTGATTTTCATAGTCCCCACTCAGAATTATTGTGTCCTTGATATAGGAAATTACCCACAGTTGATACAAATGGCTAGCTGGAATAATTCCATGTATATTTAGCAGATTTGCATTATCTTTTGTGAGAGAGCCAGACAAAAGATCCAGCTTTCCTGACTGTTTGCAACAACAGTGTTAAAAAATAATGCAGGCAAACATTAACACAGAAATGAGAGTGCCAACTTTGTTTAAAATTCTAAGATCAAAAAGGGACATATGCAGACCAAGGAACAAGTCAGCCCAAGAAAGATCAAATGACATTATATTTCCTTCAGTAAAACGTAGAAGGTCTACAATTACATTCAGCTCACCGAGGCAGCTTTTAACAAGTACATGTATCTTTCCAATGTGTCTACAGCAGAGGGAGGTTTCCTTGACTAGCGTTTTGCCTTGCTTTGTCTTGCCTTGCCTTGCCCTGCCTTGTCTTTTCTCTTTTTTTTTACTTTTTTTCCTTTCTTTCCTTTTTCTTTCCCTTCCCCTCCTTTCCCTTCCTTTCCCTTCCTTGCGTGTTTGTAGATGAAGTCTCAATACATTTAAAATAGAAAGACATTTACTGGGTTACAGCAATGCTGAATCAAGTAAATGAGTGACATGAGGATAATATTAGTAAGGGTGTTCAGGAATTTATATAAGTAATTGTCCGGGTGTACTTAATTTGAAAATCTGCTAATATTATTTCCAGTGAAATAAAGAATATATATTTTTTTAATTAAGAATCCAACATATTCCTCTTTCTTTGTCATACTATCATAAAATCAATGTGATAAGTGCTATTATACAGCTTATTATATCAAAAAATCAGTGATGTGTAAATTCGATACTAACTTTAAATGATAAAATAGAGAAAGTAATTTTATTGTATTATATGGTGTTACATACCTTCAGCATATTCCTGTGATAGATTTGCATAATGACTGCTTTAAACAAAAGCGACCTTTTTTCATTCCCAATGAAAATTGTAATTTTATCAGCTAAATCTCCTTTGACTTATTTTTCTTTTAGTGACTAAAGTTAATATCCTGATTAGTCAACAACTGAAAAGTCTTAAGAATATATTAATATGGTTGTATTACTCTGAATTAGGGAAACATTCAGGTGGGTGTATTTAGGAAGGAATAGGCAATGTCCAGATAATAATTACAAGAGCTGAGCATCTGATTCCTCTTGCATGAAACTTAAAATCAATTTTCTGTTCTGCTTTCAGCTAAAAGTGATACTTGCAGTACTCAATGCATTTGCTGACAAAATTGCTGTTTCCGAAGATGTGGGCCCAGTTTCTAATTTCAGAGGAAGTCTCAACCAATCCCACTACATTGGAACTCCAAGGCATCATTTGAGGAACGTAAGTTTCACAAAAGGTTAAATTCCATTTTCTGATTTAGTATATCAAGATAATATATAGGAAAATTATTTGAAATATATATACATATATATATTCTTATATATCTTCTTGACAGTGCAGGTGATGGAGCACTGGCACAGGCTGCCCAGAGAGGTTGTGAAGTCTCCTTCTCTGGAGACATTAAAGACCCTGCCCGTACAACCTGGTCTAGGGAGCTGCTTTGGCAGAGTTGGACTGAATGATCTCTAGAGATCCCTTTCAACCCCTACATTATGTGACTCTGTGATTCTCTGGAGGTACTTAAAACCCACCTGGATACTTTCCTATGTAATCCATTGTTGGAAACTCGCTTTAGTAGGGTGGATGTACTAGATCATCTCCAAAGGTGCCTTCCAACCTCTACAATTCTGTCACTGCATGATTCTGTGAAACTTTAAACCTTTTATAAAGCAGTTCTAGTAAGTTTTAATTCCATTATCTGAAGAGGGAGAGTCAATTTTGTTTTGCTGATATGCTTCCAGGGGACTGTCGTTGGCATAGGTGGTGCATTGGCATTATGTGGTGAGGTTTTAGGGCTGCAGAAGTGGCCACAGTTGCCCTGTGTCAGACCAAAGCTTCAGCCCCAGCTGCTCCAAAATGGACCCACTGCTGACAGAACTGAGCCTTGACCAATGCTGGGTGTGATCTAGGAGGGCAGATTTCAGAAAGGGAAAAACTGCTGCACAACAGCAGCTGGGAGAGAAGGGTAAGGGATGTGAGACAACATCTTCACAAAATTTCCTTTGTGTGTCAATTTATGAGTTGAAGTTTTGTTTAGTATTGTTTTGTTTTATTAATGTAAAACAATTAAGGCAAGTCACATTTTCAGTTTATGGTCGGTCAATGTTAATTTAAGTCCAGATGCTACAAATTTTGTCACACAGTAGTGACATCATAGTAACTATAGCAGTTAACAAAAAAACTAGTGACCCATATACAATTGTTCATGACTGCTGATAGTTTTACAATATGAGAACCAAATTTCTAACGTCTTTTCATAAACACTTGAAAAAAAATTTTACTCCTTCCACCCATGAAATAGAACTGGATTAACATCTGTCTCAAAGAAAGAAAAAAGGAAATGAAAAGCAAGTTCACCTTGGTGGCCTTTCAAGACTTAACCAAACACTGGAAGGACTTATGCATCATACCACAAAAAAAACAAATGTCGCTGTGATGATCAAAAATTAATTGTTTATTGAGAAAAGTCTACTTCCTTTGGTATGTGTCTCTGTTATGTTTTCTTATTATGGCTTCATTAGAAGTAAAGCCACCCAATTCTTCACAGCAAAGCATCTGTGTGAAGACTTGACAAAAAAATCTGTTTGTTATGGGTCTCCAAAGTTAGAGTTGCCTATAAAAAGAGGTCATTTAAAACTGACCTAACAAACCATACACCTGTCTATCCTATCACATATCAACTACAAATAAACAAAGCAAAACAAAAAATCCCTGAAGGACTCTACTTTTCCCTCTTCTGTTAGCTCTGATGAAAATAAAAAAGAATTATTCTCTGCCATTTAGATAAAAGTGATATGGCAGACATTTCATTTTATTGTTGTTTTTCTCACAAAAGATGACAGACAGCAAAGGAATCCTTTTGCAACTTAGGTGATTAAAAAAAAAAAAAAGTATGTCGTAGGTGAGAATCTCTACCTCGCTTCTTACTAAATAAATCAACACAATGTCTAGTAAGCAATCTAAAAGAAAGGAAACAAAACCTTGTTTCTGTTCTTGAGATTTTTGAGCATGGTTACATATTAGCTCCTTTTAAATAGCTGATGACCAACATACTGAGACTAAAGATTAAGTAGGAAAGTCCACTAAAAAAAAAAAACAATCCCAATTTTGCAGGATTGAAATGTACTAATAATTATTCATGTATATATGCACACACATGTCCATACTCATAGCTATATATTCATTTTCAGAAAAAGCTTTATTATTATGAAAGGTTCTAAAGCATAGCTTGCAGTCTTCAATACCTCTAAGAGTCCAAGCCTCTGATTAAATATAATTACCTATTTAAACCATAATCCCTGCTATGAGCTCAGCATAATAAAGTCTACCATAGTGTTCTAAACAATGAGCAGTACAAAATAAGTATTGCTTTTAGTAAAGCATGTTGCAACGGTTGGAATTTTTTATCATGTTAAAGAGGTGATCCAAACTCATTAGCCATCCATCACAAAGACTATACGTGGGAATTATTCTGCTATCTCAATGATAAATATCTAAAAAAAGAAACAGTTTTTGAATGTCATTCCAGTGCACATACGAAAATGCCTTAAATGAATATCCAGGATAATTGCAGGATAAGGGAATGTCCATAAATATTTTGCCAGCCTCTAAGTCTTTTCTCAAGAGAGCAATTTATTTTTATTATTTTTATTTTTAATAGATATCAAAATAGTTGAGCTGAAGTTTTTGTGCTTTTTTATTTTTTTATTTTTTTTCTCTTTTTTCCACACATACCTTTTTTCAGACCTTCAGCTTCCTCCTGCTTTATTGCTGTCAGGAGAGGATAATGTCTAGACATCTCTAACATACTGAGATAGGGTCAAGACCTGCCAAGAAACTGACAGCCCCATTTCTTTTAGAGCAGAAAGGTCAGACATCTCTAGAGAATAATAAGGATTAGGAGATATATAAATCAATAGGGAAGGAAAAAATACTAAAAAGAAATTATAAAGAGCAGTCTTTTTAGAAGAAATATAGCTTCAGTGAAACTCAGGTAAAATAGCATTAATCCAATTTTGAAGGAGTAAATGTAAATACTCCAACACTTTGCTTTTCTATATTTAGCTTCAGTTTATGAAAAAATAAATAAAAAAAGAAGAAAGATAAAAAAGAAAGGAATGTGTTTTACATGCTCCCAAAATAGAGGGGTTATATTCTGAATGAAAATTTTGATTTGTCTGAAGAACATTTCAAAAATATATCGAGAATAAGAATATTTTCATCTCAAAAATGAAAATCCTTAAGATCTACAAGGGAGTTTATTGCTGAAAAAGTATGAGTATATGCATAAAAATAAATACAATTAAGAAAAGAGAGAGAGATTTACTGCAATATTAATGCAGTTGAATTTTGAGCCAAAAATTCAAAAGTTATATTGGAGACAAAATAATCATGTAAAGGTAAAATTCAATCTCCAACTGCAGCATCCAGCCATCAGGTAGAAAACAACAGTGGAATTATTTTAATGGAGCATTTTGCCTTTTCTTTAATGAGATTTTGACATGGTTTTCAATTGTCTCACTGTTTAGTTTATGTGAAAAAAAAAACAAGCATTTCAAGTCTGTCTGCTCCAGAGTGGCAGTGGCTCTGCCCCTGTAACTGGCAACACCTTCTCAGCACTAGCTCAAAATATCCTTGAAGAGTGTCAAGATTCAGTATATGTTTATGATTTGTAACTGCTGCCCTGAGGTCTTTGGATGTGCAGTCACCGCCTCACTGATCACAAGCTACTTACATACTTAATTTCTGCTTTCCTAGGGAGAAAACACCACCAACTAACTGCTAATTTTAACATTTTGAGGAAACTTCTCCATTTGCAGCATGAGTTCAAGCTGGTTTCTTCCTTCAGTCTTCTTATATTTCATCATATGAATAACAAACAGAGGTTGTTTTTAACACATCTTGTATTACCTAGTTTGACTCAGACTAGAAGCATTTTGGCAGCTGTAGCCTAATATCTGGGTTCATTGTCTTTGCCTACAATTCAAGGTTTTGGCTGAATGCCACATGTTGAAAACACAGCAAAATTCATTCTTGACATATTGAACTTAGAACCCAAAGAATTTATTCTCTTGCCATATGCATAATTAACGTTCATGGCCCTAGAGTCACTGTAAGCTGCAAGTAAGAATTGTTTTGCAGAGATTTTGCATTGCAGTTGATTAAAATCAATAAAGGTGAAAAAATATTTTCCAATACAATTGTATAAACAGATATTTCCAGTGAAACAATATTCAAATCTACTTTAAATGGAAACAAAACTACAACAACCCTACTTTAATTACACTAAGGCTCCCACAAATATGTGCAAGAGACAGGATCAAAAAATGATCCTTCAAGCATAGCTGTAATACTGATACTCATATCACAGCAAAGCTAAGTCACTACGATCATCAGAAAGATTGCAATTTTATTTATCAACAGTTTGTGTGGGCATATACATTCCATATGCCAGGAACATGTTCCTTAAGTACTTGCTTCAGATCTTTTAACAGGTTGAACTTAGAAGTCATGCATTTTTTTTTTTTTTTCCCAGCATTTTATTTCTTCAGACTTCTTCAGCCCTTAGTTTTGTCAAGATCAGAATCCTTGGCATGGAAATAAAATAAAAGGCTGTTAGATAGTTTTTATAGACAAAAAGTTTGATTAAGCTGCTGTTTATCTTCATAATTCTGCCTTTGATCATTAATTTTGTGTTATTATTATATAACAGATAAGCTAGTTGAATAGTGAGAAAAAATAGATCTGACTTTAGATACTGTTTTCCTTCCTACTCTGAAGATTAATACCTCCAGAAAGATGAAAGCACAAGGATAAAAGTATGATATCTTCAAAGATAATTCTACCACCGATCATTATGATCAATAGCTGAAAATAAATATTTTGTTTTCATTGTCATATGTCCTGAAAAGAAACAGGATTCACTGAGATAGAAAAGCATAAAAGGTGGGAAATCAAAGGCTTTGAAAAGTCAACACTGATCTCAGATTGCACATGGATTATTATTTCCACTCTCTGTCTCTGAATATCAGCTCACATTCTGAGAAGTTTTGATAGTAGGAAATAAAGAAATTAATGCTAAAAAGATCAGACTTCATGCAATCAGGGCCTTATCTTACCAAAACAAAATGTATCCTTGTCACTTCTATTCACATGATGAGTGTCATTTGGGCTATGGGAGCAACTTACTTTTGGTACAGTTGACAGAAAGGAAAAATAAAAATTAAAAGATTAAGTGAATCTTCCTCCTCCCACCAGTGTTACCAAATAAATAAATAAATAAAAATAAAAATAATAATAATTTTTTTGTCCTCATATATATATTGTGTATAACATTTATAAGAAAGAAAAGGGAGCAGTAGTACTGTGTTTTCTGATGTGTTGGGCTTAGCTCTCCAATACAAAAAAAGTTTAAATGCCAAACGATAGGTAACAGGAATATATTACATTAGTCATTGCAAAAACAATCAGATCCTCTTTCAATTCACCCCTACGTGCTACATGACAGGTCTTATCTTTGTATAATGTTTATAAATTCATCTGCTATTTCTCCAGACTACTCAATTTTTACTGATCCCAATGTTCTAATAAAATCCCTTACTGACTTAATGTTTCTTACATTTTTATCCAAAATTTGAACTTCCACATCATGCTGCACCTAGTGCAACTGAATTGTCAATTTTTTCCTACTTGCATCTTCATTCTACTAATTGAATGCTTCCCTATGCTAAAACAAGCACCTCTGATTTACTATCTCTCTCTGTTCAAGCACAAGACTTTCAATCACCTGTGTGACACTAGAAATTCTTTCCTAACTCATTTTTTCTTCAGAATTTCCTTCTTCTGCAATTCAAATATTTAATTTCCTTAAATACGAGGATCAAAATGGAGAAGTAATCTTGCTTTCACTGTTTTTGAAAGAAGGCAGATGAAGAAGGAATAGGAGGTGGATTTGCCAGTTGCATATGAAAAGGCAAAACTCTTCCCATGTTAACAAGAGAATCTGAAACTAAAGCAAGCTAGAGAGGGTCAGTGAGAATCTGGAAAAATAAATAAATAAATAAAAGGAGCATTGTGGATTTGTACAGGCAATTCTAACTGAGTAGAGAATTGGTTATGGATGATAACACGTTACTTTATGGATGGTTATCTGAAATCTTACTCTGAACTTTTGACATTTACTCTTCATTAACCATGGCAGCCTTGTGTAATAATTTTTTGACAAGAGAGCTTCATGTTTCTCAACTAAAGGACATCAAGACCTTTGCAGCTATGCCCTAGTTTCTGTTGAAATTGTGTTAATGGGACACCGATGTTTCGGTTGCTGTGCTGGGCCACTTGGCAAGCAGAACCACCACCATCAGGACATAGCACCAAGGAGCAAGTAGGAGCCAGGACAGCTGCTCTGCGTTAGGCAAGGTGTTATTCTATACCACATAACACCATGCAGGACATAAAGCTGTGGGAAGTTTGCTAGGGGGCAGCAGTTGGTATGTGGTGAAACACTGAGCTGGTAGCAGGGCATCAGTTGGCGGGCGGCAAGCAAATGTATTGCATAAATATCTATTTATAAATATACCAAGAGATTTATAGCGGTCATTGCATTTTAATTTCTGTTTTATTTTTCTGTCTTAGGAAATTATTCTTATTTCAACCCACGTGTTCCATTTTGTTTCCAGTTCTCTCCCTCTTTCCATGTTGGGAAGAGTGAGCAAATAGCTGTGTGGTGTTGTGCAGCTGCTGGGTTAAAGCACAATAAGCTGCAAGGACAGAAACCTAATTGATAGCCTTTTTATAATATTTATACATTATTGACAAAATCCCAGAGAATGAAAAAAAAAAAAAAAAAAGGATGGTTTTGGGAGGCCCTTAAACTAGCATTTAATATATTTGCAGATTCAGTTATGAAATTTTGAAAATTGTAATGGATGTGTAGAAAATTAACAGAACATAAAAAACATATTTTAATTGCTAATATCTGCAAAAATCCAGTAGGTTGTGACAGATGAGGCGCTATAGACCCATTCAGTTTGATTTAGTTCCTATTGCAGTCTGAAAAGTCTCACTTATGAGCAGACACCAAAATAAATGAACAGAACCACTTTTAATATATGAGTCTGAACTTCAGCTTTCGTGGTTTTTTTTCTTCACTAAACCTTTAAAATTTACGAATGGTTTTGTTGGCTTTCTGATGGATTTACACAGGAGACTCCAGCTTTATTGATTTCTCAGGATAGGTTGATGCTCTGCTCCATCATCTGTTATTTGAACAAATAACAGTCAGGGCTAGGATAAGAAGGAATTAACAGGATGTAAGTGATAGAAGTTTATTTTAGGCCAAAATATGTATATTTTTAATCTTTTGTTTAAATCTACCAGAAAGTTTTAGTTTAACTATTGTTAATCTTGCTATTTACTAGTAAGCCCCTCTCCATCTCTGCATTCATTCAAAATCAACTTTTGCTGACACACAGTCAAGCACTGTTAGTATGTACCAGACTAATATATGTGGAAGGACAAGGGGAAAGGGCTATAAACTGGAGTAGGGTAGATTTAGACTTGATATTACAAAGAAATTCTTTACTGTGAGGGCAGTGAGACACCGGAACAGGATGCGCAGAGAGGTTGTGGATGCCCCTGGGGCTTTGAACAACCTGGTGTAGTGGGAGGTGACCCTGCCTATAGCAGAGGGGCTAGAAGTAGTTGATCTTAAAGGACCTTTCCAACCCAAACTTTTATATAGTTTTGTGATTCCATGATTCTAATTCAATATAGCTATAGTTAGATTCAATTTTTAGTCTTCTAAATTTGAAAGATTTTTGCCAGAGAATATTTTTTTTTACTTGTAAAATAGTATGAGATGAAGAATCTAATTTTTGTTGTTGACCTGAAATGCTCCACCTCTTTTAGTATGACTTCTTTCCTTTTCTGTAGTCCTATGAGGTACTGAAGAATTTTTGTTTTTCTTCAGAAATGGCTTACAGGGACAGCTTGAGGGATGTGCCTTTATTTCCAGTGCATCTTGCTCACAGTCAGAAGTGAGCTCTGATCTATGGAGATGTGAACACTTTCTAGAAGTTCCTACAAAATGGTTATCACAGCAGCAGTCATCTTGCACAGCCCTGCTTACTCCACTAGAGCCACCAACAATTTTAGCCTCAAGGAAGAATTAAGTTTCTTGTGTTCTGACACTTCACCTTTTAAAGGCCTTATTTTTGCCCTTGACAATAAGCTCTACCACAGAAAAACGCAACTTACTAAGAGAAGGTAGAACAAGGAATAGTAAACATTACAATTGTATTTCAGTGTCACAGTTGCTTTTAAGCTATTGTAAGAATGAACGCTTTCGTAGTGATAAGCATTCTGTCAACACAAAAACATACATCCATTCCTTCAAAGATCTTGTGATTTTGTTTTTTTTCCTGCATTCATTTTGCCTAAATTTTATTCTGCAATTTTTACTAAAACTAATATTAGAGCTTTTATTAAGGGCTATGACAGAGAAATATTGTCCTAATGCTTTGACCTTAATTCAAAGGTTCCAAAGAGTTCACTGAAGGCCTCAATATGCCTAAATCTGTAATTCATGCATAGTATAGGCTGCAGTATGTCTGATAAACAGCTCATTATAGTATACCACCTTTCACACAAATAGTATGATGTATTTGATAAGAATTCATGACTCTAAAGCCAATGTCAACCACCAAGAAGATTCTGTAGTGTGCCTTGAACAAAAGACTCACCAAGAACTTGGCAATTAAATTCTACTATAGGAGTTAAAATATGTACTCAGTATGTGAATGTTGTCTTTTTGAAAATATGAACTAGAGGCAATGAGAACAAGAGGCAATGAGAACAAAATGGAACACAGGAGATTTCCACTGAACATCAGCAAACACATCTTTATTAAGAGGGTGTCTGAGCACTGACACAGGTTGCCCAGAAAGGCTGTAGATTCTCCTCCTTTGAGATCGTTAAGAGCCATGGACACAGCTATGGGCAACCTGCTCTGGGTGGCACTGCATGAGCAAGGAGGTTAGACCAGATTACTTTCAGTGTCCCATTCCAATATTAACCATTTTGCCATACAGTGATTCTGTGAAAAACTGATAACCTTGAAACACGTAAGGATCTCAGATTTACTTAGATTTACATAGTCTCTTTGTTTGGAAAAGAGTTCTTGAAACAGTCATGACTGACGAACGTGCTAGGGAAACAGCCTGAAAGTTGTCCTTGTCTATTTTTTGTTTTGTATCGCTTTTTTATGTTCACTACGTACTTTTGATAGCCCTGTTATTTTTGATGCCTTTTGTTTTGTTTATTTTGGAGGGAGTAGGGGGAGGTCTTTTTATTTATTTTTATTTTTATTTTTTATTTATTTATTATTTTTTGTTATTCCCTTTCAGAGTAATGTTATTTAGTAGCAGACAGAGAGAAACACAACCTATCCACTCCTCATGTTTTTCCTCAGTAAAATGACATGCTGGATTAAGTTGGAAGGTCACTCAGCAGGCTGGAATGTGATACCTTAGTATCCAAGGCAATTTTGATAAAGAAAAACAAGAAAAATGGTACCACACAGAGCTCTGAACTGTCACAGAAATCTTCGAAGATCAAAGTTTGCTTAAGGTCTTAGAATACTATACAATACATTTGTAAGTATACTTAGTCTCAAGAGAAGCTGTTCTTTTTGTAGCAAAAGACTGGTGTATGAAGTTGCACTGATTTATTTCATTAAAATTAAAAACAAAGTTACAGTTTCTGTTGCAAACTGATTTTTAAAAAATAAATGATATGATATGGGGGGGGGAGGAAGGATAGTTTCTTATTTCCATATAAATCCTTCAGGACTAGACACAAATATCAGGTTTCTACTGAAAATTGGAAGAGCTCAACCAGATGATTCCATGGATTTTGAAGCTCCCAATGCTCTCTGCTAAACTCTGCACACAGATTTACCAGTATTGACACTGCTTCCTTTATAGTTAATACTTGGAAACACTGAAAGATGTCATGTAAACATAGAATGCAGGTTGAATTCTAATCCTTCATTTTCAGACAACATCACTCATTTATCTTCAGAATGCCATGATTTATTGAAGGTCCCTCATAAAGAAAGAACTCCACAAAACATTTCCATTCCTCAGCTAATCCTAAAGACCATCTCAAAGACAAGCAAATAACTGGTACCTGGTTCTTCTTGTGGAGATTCCTCATGGAGATGTAAAAGGAATCTTCAAGAGTTTACTCTGGCAAATAAGAAAGGCTTATAGATAGAACTGAGAAGGTCCTGTTATCCAAAAATAAGAAATTTCAGATGATATAATATAAAATGCTATGAAACAATCCATTTGGAAGGTTATCTCTTTATGCTAATCTGTGCTTATTTACTTCCACAGTGTGTCACAAGTCATAATAATGTTTGGAATAGCACCAATACAGTGTATGCCATAACAAATCAGACCATTCACCCATGCAAATTTCTGTGACACAATCAATTCTCATCCTGGTATAAGACAGATAATAAAATTTAAAACTAAGCAGTCTGGAGCCAATTTCCTGAATGAAACAGCAGAAGCAAAGCAGAGGGTTTTTTGTTGCTATTGCTGTTGTTTGGTTTTATAATTCATTATCCTTCTGTTGTCTGAAAATATGAACCAGTTCCGTTATCTAAAAATATGAAATGACTGGATTAAAAAAAAAAAAAGAAAGAAAACCACACAATTTGTGGAGTTTGATATACATGCTGTAATGATAAGGACAGGAAAAAGGGTTCTTCAGATGTCTTGAGAGTTTTGTAAAAGTATAAGTATTTCTGCATGTAACATGAGCTTTTATTTGAAGCACTGATACTGGATGAACATTGCTATGTTTTTCTGTATGCCTCAAAGCAGTGACAAAACAATTCATGCCCTCTTCCCAAAGTGCAGTACTACTTTTCAAAGTAGTCACTAAATAAAAAGGAAAACAATAATTGATTTTTTAAAAAGGAAATATATCACAATATATTATATTATTAATATTTCCAATAAAAAAAATAAGAAATTTAGACTGCTGCCTCTGGGGAAATAATAACAACAAATAAGAAAAATGGAAACTTCTTTTACAAAAGACATTTATAGGGCAGATGGGGCAGCTGACATTTTTTCTAACATTACTAACTAATGTTTTCAAAGGGATGAATTACTCCTCCTCATCTTACACATTGTAACTGCACAGACATGTTTGTTTTTCCTTTACTTTTTGAAGTGTATGTCTACCATAAATATTTTGCATACAATCCAGAGCCATCTAAAAAGAAAGTAAAAGTACCTAAGTCTTTTGACTGAAAAAGTAGTATCTTCACAGTTATAATATTACTCTGAGGTATTATTAATTTGGTGTGGGTTAAATTACTGTGTAAACTGTTCATGCAAAACTACAGAAATATCTTTTTCCAACTAGTCATGGTTGCAATTTCAATGTATAAACACCACAAAAAAAAAAAAAAGTACATTTATGTAAGGCTTCTTGGACTCCTTGGATTTTCAAAAGCTCTATCCAAACTAAAATAATTAGATAAAATCCCAAGTGCTTTAAAACTTACTTTTAGAATTTTTAGGGAAATATTGAGCAACACTGTTTCTTACTTTGTCCTTCTTCTAAGCACTTTGGTTTATCTACGTTATTAGATATGATCAAACTTAAAATTCTGCTGGTTTGATCCTTAAAAAGTTTAGTCCTTCTATTAATCATTTCCTTAAGAAGCCATGTGTTCTTCATAAGGAGGTTTTATGAAGAAAATGTGTGATATGAGGATCTCCGCAACTACTACAGGTGTGTATTTGAAACAAAAAGAAAAAAAAAAAAAGAAATAAAGGAACATAAACTTAGAATCATAGAATGGTTTTGGTTGGAAGGGCCTTTTAAGATCATGTAGTTCTAATCCCCCTGGTATAGGGGGGGGACCCCTCCCTCTGGACGAGGTTGCTCTAAGCCCCATTTAGCCTGGCCTTGAATGCCTCCGGGGGGGCACGTACAACATCTCTGTTCAACCTGTTCCAGCATATCATCACCCTTGCAACAAAGAATTTCTTTCTAACACCTAGTCTAAATCTATGCTCTTCCAGTTAAAAATAATTTCCCCTCATCCTGTTACCACATGCCCATAGAAAAAGTCCCTCCCGAGTTTTCTCTTCATCTGTAATGCAGCTAACAATACAACTGCATACAAACCAGCACTACACCCCACTAGCAACACAGCATCTTACAACCTCAGTCACCTCTCACAGTTATATTGCCTTCTGTGTGATGTCAGCTGACACAGAATAACCCCTTGCCTAATTCAAGTCCTGACTCTGCCCTGATCCCTGTTGTCTAGCTGAGGTGCTCTAGTTGGTTGTCTAGCTGGGTCCTGCCCATCGCTCAGCAACAGTGAAAATGCTGGTGTGCCTTTAGTGCTGTCTTAGCTGAAACTAGGACTGTAGAGCAAAGTTAGATAAGTCATGTCAGGTCACACCTCCACAAAAACATAGCACAGCTGGATATATTTCTAAGGAAAAGTCTTCCAGAGTGCAGTTCTCTTCTTTATGAAATTATTTAAACTACAACTTCTGCACTGAGGTTTAACATTGAGTTAATTTGCAAACCAACCATTTCCTTAAAGTATTTATTATGATGATCAATTCAGTTTCTTGTTACTGCTGCAACATTTTAAGTTGCAATTTAAGAAACTGTAATCATTATCCTTTAGGTCTAAAATGCCAGTGACCTTTAAAGTGACCTTTTCTCCACACTGAAGATATACCAAAAAGAAATCTTTCAAATCTCTCAAAAAGAAAACTCGGTATCTGAGATTACAACCTCATTTCTGGTGTCAAAATAGATGACAAACTGGGAGCAAAATTCTTAGTCTTGCATATGATAATACTGGGAAATTTATTTTTACAACATATGAATGTAATTCACATTCACCGTTTGATGGTAATCTTTCACATATAAATTTATTCCTCCCCAGTTTTGTCAGCAAAGGAAATGGTAAATAAAAGTTTACCAAGAAATTATTGCAACACTGCAAAATGTAGTGTATGACATTAGAACACTGAATAGAGAAAGTGACAGAACAATGTTTTAGAGGATTAGAAGAAATGATGCCTTTTCTTTTTCTTGTCCTTTTCTTTTATCTTTCATGCCATTAAGGAATAATAGAAACTCCATATATCAGTGCTGTTCTTTATGGTCTTTCAAAGCTGAACAGACAAGGCATTTACAGGTAACAAGTAGTTACTTAAGATTAAATACAAGCATCTGGTGTTTACAATGAAGTTCTGCTTGATGTCAATGCCTGAAAAGAAGTTAGGACATTATTTTCAGCGTATGGAAGAATGCACTATTACTATGCAAAAATTCTTCTTCATGTCAGTCTATTTATTAAAAACAAGTAAGGAAAATTATCCAATTCTCAATTTAGGAGTGTATATACTTGTATTGTTCATTAATGTTTCTATCTGAGGAACTACTTGATTTGCTGAACATTCTCTCTCTCTCTGCTAAAGTGTATTCTCCCTCTCCCTTCAGTGAATTCGCTTGATAAGATCACTAATATAGACCATATTCTTCCATTATTTTTTCACCGCCCTTCAGTTAATCTCAAATTATGACAGTTTGTTCAACAGGGTGAAGTTCTGGTAAGTATATGAAAAAGTAAATTCCTATGAAATATTTCTTCACAACTGAATGGAGCATTGGCCGAAGTGCATACCTCCAAATTGTTAGCATCTGTTTATTGGCTTTTAGACACTGAAGAGTGCTGGATGAATTGTAGATTGTTTACCTCATGTTCTAAAAGGAAAGCAATTTTAAAGAAGCTTATGTTTCAGTCCTCCTGAAGTGGAGCAAATTTTATTCTTCCTTAGTATAAGGAAGAAAATTAGAAATTACAAATGTTTTTGCCAAGTCATTAACACATAACAACACATTAATACATCAGCAGTGGGGAATGGTGCTACTTGTGAGATGACTCATGGCAACACAACCCTTACTACCGAAGTATGGCCCCATAATTGATGTAATTTATGGCTCCATATGCTCATTTCCAGAGTTTTCTGTCCAATTAGAGTGCTCGATCCTACATTCAATTTTTATGAATTTAACTATGGTTGTTGCCCTTTTCCTCGCTGATGCACAAACTTAATTTTGATCTGCACTGTCTTTTCAGCATATTCTGTTTATACTTGCTTTTGAAATAGTCCTTTGCTCTTGAGGAAACAGTTTTGAGAAGGTTGACTTGGCTCTCAGAACTCCTTTTTGTCTTTCCAAATCATACTGCGGTGACCAAATGTTGCTACCTAATGCAGAAAACGTGTTTTTAGTTATAAACCTATGAGATGCCAAATCTCAAGAAAAATACTGTTAGCTTAATATAATTCATTTTCTATATTAAAAAGAAAAATAAGAAAAAGAAAAAAGAATAGATCATTGTAGCCTATTTCACATACTTTGGATATATTGTTATCCTTCATCAACTTTTGCCAGAGCTAACAGTAGTATCTGAACAATAAATCATAAAACTGGGAATATGCTAGTGAGTGATTTCTCACATCATGGGCTGAAGGGAAGAGTTTCATTGTAAAACACTGCAAGATTTGGATTTACTAAAAAAAATTAAAAAAATTCAAACATACAGAAGACAATGTAAAACATAATTGCTTTTTATTGCCATTCACTTATTCTTCTTGATTGAAAAAGTATTTGATACTTAAGATATAGCGAGGGATCGTTTTCCAGAAATTAATCTTCAACAATGAAATCCTCGAGGAAGATTCACATATATGCACATGACATACTGAGGATTCAGAATTTTCAATGATATCCTGATTGACGCAGCCTATAAAAGATCTAAGCACATAAAACAAAGGTCAAGTGCATTTTTGGTGAACAGCATCTATTTAGCTCCTTATGCACAAAAATACACTAATATGCAACAGTCTAAAAGAAATGAGGTAAGATAAACAATTTCTTTGTTGGTTTTTGTTGTTGTTGTTGTTTCCCCCAAATAACCATGCATTCTCTGATAACCCATTGATTCCAAATGGATCTATTAAACAGAAGCTGCTCAGCAATCTAATAGCATGACATAATTTCTGTAGGACTACCTCAGTACTTTAATGACAGCCTTTGTCTGAATAAACAACTTAATTCAATTTTAAAGCTTGCTCTGGCATATTATTTCAAATATTATTGCCATTAGTTCTGAGTCATTCATGATGACTAGAAACATGATAATATACCTACAAATATCCTGTCTCCTGCCTTCATAATAGCATTACTGGACTAGTGAACAGTATTTACATTACTAACATTTTCTAAGTAATAAGAGAACAAACATTTCAGAAGGGTTTGGGGAGGATTTCTAAAGAGTGGACAGAATGTTAACATGAATTGCTAATATGTAATGCACAAACCATGACAATTATGAACCAACTTTAAGCAAAAAAAAAAAAAATCACTCACACTGGGATAACATAGACTCATAGAATCGTTTGAATTGTAAAAGACCTTTAAAAGTCAAAATTCTCCTGCAAAGAACAGGGATACCTAAGGGTAGATCAAGTATACTGGGATAAGGGAGATTAATTGAAAAATGTGATGTTATAATGTAACATAATTCAATAACCACTATTCATATATGTATGGCATATTTAAATTAATAAAAGTCATTAGAATATGCCTATTTTAGAATATATAAGCTTGGGGAATGGTTTGGGAAAATAGATATGTAAATTCATGAAGCTAAATATATAGTAAATGTTGCCCTCCATTTGTTATTCACTGAGACATTCTTTAGAGAAAGAAAATTCTAATAAAGGAAGTTCATGTGCTGGTAGAAAACTGAAGAATTGGGTGAGCACAATTCAGACGGGTAGCATTATGTCTGTAATAAATGAATTGGCTTTCTTCAGATAGATTTGATCCCATTTTTGTTCATGTCCTGCAGGTATAAGAATCATCATCATGGGCAAGCTCCAGTAGTGCACTGAGCTTAAATGGCAAGGCTTTAGAAGCAGGGGACCAGGAGGACCCAGCAGAGCCCCATATCATGTCAGGCAGCTCCAGCTGCTCCAACACGGACCCACCGCTGCTAGAGCAGAGCTCTGAGCGACTCTGGATGTCCTCTGGAATAGCAGATTTCAGAAAGGGAAATAATGCTACAGAACTGAAGCTGGGAGAGAGGGCTCAGAGATGTGAGAGGACAAACCTGCAGGCGGTGAGGTCAGTGCAGGAGGAGCTCCAGTCACACAGCAGCAGCTCCCTGCAGCCCAGGAGAGGCCCATGGAGGAGCAGGCCGTCCCCCTGCAGCCCTTGGGCACCGTGTGGAGCACATCTCCCCGTGCAGTCATAGAAGAGCTGCGAGGCAGCTGTGATTGAGGCCTGAAGGAGGTGCAGCCCGGGCCTGGGCTGCTGTCGTGGGGACCCGTGTGGAGCGGGGCCTGAAGGGTGGGACCCGTGATATGGAGCCGTGTTGGAACAGTGCTGGGAAGCCCATGCGGGATCAGATCGGGAAGGACAGCAACTGTGGCAGGGACCCACGTGGAGCAGGGAAAGAGTGACCATAGAGGAGCTTCGGAGACGAAGCCCTGGGAACTGAGTTCTGCTTTCAAAGTTTCCACCTCTTATAAAACTTGAGTCTAATTAGAGCTTCACTGCTGAAGAAGTCCTGGGACAGAGTGAAAGATTAGTCCCCTGACAATCTACCTGCTGCCTTGGCAACTCAAAATTTAACCACTATCGGAGATCCAGAAAGGAACACCTCTGAATCCTTTATTTATATAGCCATCCTAATTAATGCTGTGTGCTGTTTTCATCTAATTCCCTTGCACATCGCAGTATCAGTTCATTTTTCCCAATCTTAGTAAAAATGCACTTTTGAGGAATAATTTCATTAGTTGAATTCACAGTCTGCATTGTCATAGAAAATGTATTTGTTTTTCATCAAGACTTGCTATCTTAAAATACTTTGGAAGGATCTGTCTGTACATGTGATGCCTTCTGCACGTAAAGTTACTAGAAAGTACTGACAGCAGTTTAGTATGGCCATAGAGATGGAATGAAAACTGGATTGTTCACATTAGGATGTTGCTTGCTGTCCTTGTTGAACTCGTGACAGGACATAGGTTTTGGACACAAATTAGTGATGCTGGATCCCAGAACTTGAGTTTTTAATGAAGGCTATCTGGACCTTGCCATAGGTGATTAGTCAGCCCACCTGAATCTGTGTGATAAACCAGATTGCAAGAGCAACTATGGAGACAGTGAGCAATTAAGATAGTAATGTGGGGCATGAGTTCTGAAAGGAGATTAGGCAAGGTTGATATTAATTAGGACAGAAGTGATTAACGGAATATAATGATTAAGAGACACAGATCTGAAGGGCACATAGAAGGCAGATGCTCTGAAATTATTTGACAGAGTAATGGGCTGAAAAACAAAGGGCATGGACCAAAGCTTAGAAAAGATCGGTCAGCAAGGGAGTTTAGGATAAGTTTTGTAACACAGAAGATACTTAACATGCAGCACTGCAAGCTATTAGGTGGGGAAAAATGAACCCTCAAATAGTAAGCATATTTGAAGACAGAGAGACAGGTAGATGAACAGTATGGGATAATTTTGTCCCTGATCTTTGTTACTCTACTTCTGCTGCCAGAAAGGCAAAAGTAAGGCATTAGTTAAATTAGCGGGATAATAAATTGAGTGGTTTTAATGAGAGTTACAGTGATAAAAATCAAGAACAAGAGGAATTAATTTAGTAATATAGCTCTCCACAAAAAATATTCAAAGAACTTATTTTGATTCAAATATTTAAGCAAAATTATTCTCCCCGATTCATTGCTAAGTAAGACATGGTAATTTTGAATACACCTCCCACTGAAGTTAGATATCCCTAACAAGGGCTTTAAAATGACACAAATTTTAAGGGAATGTAAATAAAGATCTTGAAAGTTCAGATGATTTTTCACACCTACTCTGCTGCATTTCCTGCACGTAGGTCCAGACATTTGGCAGGCTGAGTGTATGTTGAAGAGAAGAGTTTCATAATGTAATTTACCAGCATAATAGCAATAATAGAGTGCTCAGTCAGAAAAAATTAGGCTCTGTGCCAGCCCACATGACTGTTGACTGTTCAGCATTGAGCAGATATGGCATTGCTCCATCCGTTCCACATCTGTGCCCCAAAAATATCTACCTTTTCCCATTTCTGCAATGAAAAGCCAAACTACTTTTCAGCCAGCTGTTTTTTTTTCCTTATCATCCATCAGCCCTAAACTGATGCCTCACTCACTTTGTCTTTTTTTTTTTTTCCCATATTGTGTCATGCAATCACAGAATTACAGAATCATTTGAGTTGATATGGACCCTTAAAGGTCATCTAGTACAACACTCCTGCAATGAACAGGAACATCTACAGCTAGATCACACGGACCAGAGCCTGCTGCAGGTTGACCTTGAGTGTCTCCAAGGATGGAGCTTCCACTGAATCTCTACACAACCTGTTCTAGTGCCTCACCACTCATATTGTGAAAAACATCTTCCTATATACAATCTAAATCTCCCCACTTTTCGTTTGAAACCATTTCCCCATGTTCTCTCACAACAGACCCTGCTGAAGAGTCTGTCCCCTTCTTTCCCGTAGCTCTCCTTTAGACACTGAAATGTCACTCTCAGGTTTCCTCAGAGCCTTCTCTTCTCCAGTCTGAACAGCTACAGCTCTCTCAGCCTGTCCTCCCAGGGAAGGTATTCCATCCCTTGCGTCATTTTTGTGGCCCTCCTCTGGATGCACTCCAACAGGTTCATGTCTCTCCTGTACTGAGAACTCCACATCTGAATGCAGTATTCCAGGTGAGGCCTTAGGGATGCAGGATCACCTTCCTGGACCTCCTGGCCACACTTCTTTCGATACAGCCCAGGAATTTTTTGTCGCATTGCTGGCTCATGTCCAGCTTGCCATCTACCTGTACCCCCAGGTCCTTTTTGTCCATATACTACAAGCATCTAGAGATTTGGAAGCTTTCTTACAGCTAAGAGATCCCAAAGAGCAGGAAGATCAGCAGTAGTTATTTTGTAAACACATTTCTGGGCAGTCCATGCAAATACTGATGTGCTGCTGTAAACACTCTCCTAAAAGGCAGGCAACTGCATACAGCCAGTAGGGAACTGCTGCCACAGACCAACTGGTATCAGAGCAATATCCTTACTGCTGGAAAATTTAAGTCTTAGACAGCAGAATCTGTTCTCATATAACTGCCAATTATCAGGCACAGAAATACCAATAAACTTTTTTTTTTTCCCACTGGATAAAAGCCTATGGTATGTAGGTTTTGAATACCTACTATGCAAAGAAACAGATGAGGCCAGCCTTAGTGAATTCTCATTACTCCTCTGTGTCTCCTGCAGTCTCTGAGCAAAGACAGGGATGAATAAGATGGAATTGAACACGGCTTAATTCTTTCTGTGTGTAGACACACATATACTAAATATAGCCCTCCTGGAGCTTAGTTCAGAACTGTATCACAACACCTGCTTTCATATTTAACAACTTCAACTTTCCCTGATGAATTCTGAAGTGCATAGCCTTCTAAACAGGGAGTAGGTAAAAGAATCTTATTTATGTGGATTTTCGGTAGGCTCAGCAATATATTCAACGAGATCAAAGTCATTAGCCTCCATTCTCCTGCAGATGAATTACCATGATGAAAAAAATAATAATAATAAAAAAAAAATTGAATGTTTTAAGAACAATGTCTAGATAATATATTGCTACAAAATTTCAAATTACACACTGTTCTAGTTTTCCTCCCTCAAAAAAAAAAGAAAAAAAAGAAAAGGTTTTGAGATGCTTTTATAAAATAAACAAATTAATTTCTACAATAAAATCAATATGATTTTTACAGTTTTCTCCTAAAATCCAAATCTTATAGAAAAGCTTTCAATTTCTTATTTCCACAGAACATGTGTAATCAGAATTCAACAGATCTAATGTGTTAACTATAATTATTTTTTTTAATCAACTGGAGATGTAAACATTTCAATACTAACATTTTAAAAACAGTTAATGCAACTGAAGTATTCTAACACTGAAAAAGGCATCATTTCAATATTATATATCTGTCAATTATTTTTATGCAATAATGGAAAATAGATGATTTTATAAAAGGTTTTTGGAAGAGATTTATATAACAAGAAACCATAATGAGTCATTATCCAGTTCAAATGATTGGCTTTTATTACATTTAAGATCATCAGTCAGGTTGATCTACGAGTTTGAAACCTGGATGCTCTCCAGGCTGTTAAGGGAGTTCAGCTCAACAATAACAGAAGTTAAGTTACAGTAGGAGTGCAGGAGAAAATAAATACAAAAGGTAATTTCTGCCAAAGTTTTACTAGTTATTCTGATTCCAGAATAGCTGAGAAAAAAAAAAGAAAAGATAAAAAGCTGTCCCCCAAACCCTCAGTGGAAGGATGGCTTGGATAGAGTGTGAAAAATATGCTTGAGCCATCCAGGAGTAAGTACGCATCCAGAAAGCTCACATTACAGCAGTTGATAGTTTTGGTATATTTCCATATGTGAAAGAAGAGATTGGTGATAGTAAACTTCTTTGTACAGCTCTACAAAAGGAGAGTGATATTTTATGAGTAGGTAGTGCAATTACTGGGAAATTACTCATTTGGAAGTGCTTGGTATGAACATAGAGTTGAAAAATAGTGTTTAACAATTTCAAAGACCAAAGCTGCCAGGAAATTCTGTTAATATATTTTTGTCTCCTTCCAGAAAAGTTCTTAAAAAGTCAATTTTTCACATGTCTAAATGCTACTTTGGCAAGAAATTCATATAACTATAGAGTTGTTTGTGTTGGAAGAGACCTTAAGGGTCTCCCAAGTTTCAACATCCCTGACAAAGGCAGGGACATTTACTTCTAGACCACATTTCTCAAAGTCCCTTCCAAGTTGTCCTTGGGCACTTCCAGGGATGAGAACCCATAGCTTCTCTAGACAGTCACCATCACAGTGGAGAATTTCTTCCTAATGTCTAATCTAAATGTCTTTTAGATTTGTTTGAAACTGTTATCCTTTGTCCTAGCACTAAACTCTCTGATATAGTTATGTGGAAAAATACAGATCAGGGCCTCAGCAGGTGACTTCCATTGAGAAATAGCTTGTGTTAGCTTGGGAACACAACTAAACTTCCTCTAGCTTCTGCATGCATCTACAAGAAAATAGTCTGTGTGAAACTTGCTTGTGAGAAACTGCTTTGCAGCTGTAAATAAATATCCTTGCTTTCTGTGAATGACCTTGCTTATTCTGATATGCTTTATATATTTATTGATTTATTATATAATTTATATTTTGTATTTATATTCAATAATGTTTTTTTGTCTCCCGCTGTTATATATATATATGCGTCCATAAAACCAAGGGATTGTGTAGGCATCTTGTTGGCCTGTCGCCACCAGTATCTGCCAGGGGTAAATCCCAGGATGGACTCTATACCAGTTGTCAGCCACCAGAACCAAAAACTTGGCAAGACTCTACTGGCCATCTGCCTCCACTAACTTGAGTGCCTCCCTTTTAAACTGATGAATATTAATTATCTTTGGGATTGGTAGACCTTACACAGAAGTGCTGGCACTTACAAGAGTCTCTCCCCATCTTTTTTGTACTCCCTCCTTAAGAAGGGGGGGCCACTTCAGGGTCTCCCCAGAGCCTTGTCCTCTCTAGACTGAGCAATCCCAACTGTCTTAGACTGTCTTCATAGGAAAGCTGCTCCAGACCTCTAATCATCTTTGTGATCTTTCTATGGACCTTGTCTAACAGGCCTTTGTCTTTATTTTGGGGATTCCAGAGATGAATGCTACTCTCCAGATGAAGTCTCACAAAATACAGAGGAAATACTGCCTCCCTCAACCTGCTGGCCACACTTCCTTAAATGCAGCCCAGGATATGACAGGATTTCTGGGCTGCAAGTGCACAGATAAATCTGAACTCTTTTTTCAGAAATGAGTTCAATTCCTATTTTACTACAAATGCCAAGGTGTTGGAGGTTTGATACATGCTACATTAAAAATTTCCTTATTGGTAATCTGGAAATGCTAAACTCAAGTTTGTTTCACCCCTATTAGAAAAAGTGAAATGAGACAGACACTACCTTGTCTTAGGTAATTTCTTCTACCACTAATGTGAGCATAGGAAACTCTAGCTGCAGAGATAGTGAGAGATCTATTTTCCCTTGACTCTCACTAACATATTAGTAAATCAGTGACTTATTTCTCACTAGAAATCTATTTCACCCATCTGGCAAGTAGAGAATAATACCTTAAATGATTCAATTTTCTCTACTTGTCAACTAGACTGCTCTTTTTCCAACATCCTTCTGTCCTTAGGATTCTTGTATTAAGGCAGAACATTGTTTTCTGAAGGCAAAAATTGTCATGCTATACCTAAAAATTGTTATTTTTTTAACATTTGCCATAATTTCTTTTTCTATTTCCATATCATTCAGTGAACACAAATCTATTCTACAGTTGAGAATCTATGTACTGGAAAAAAATAAAAAGTATGAAAAATTGTGACACAATTTCAGTTATCAATAGATTTGAAGCTTCCAGTTACATTACTTCTAACAATAAAGTATTATTACGAAAGAATAATTACATTATTCTTAAGCAACCATGTTACAAAATTTTGAAATTATTAATTTTTAAATCAAATGCATTGCCTGCAGGATTGTAAAAGTTAAACTGTGTGAATTCAGAGTTTAATGTTAATACTTGGCTTGCAAAAAGATTTTCTTACTCCACAGAAACAGAGTTCTGATGAAGTATATTTATCTAAAAAAGACCAAACCCACAAATAACAGCAACAACAGTGAGGAACAGAAGAGCACGTAAATACACACACAGGATTTCTTACTAAAATAGGAATATTAACCAAAATGAGGAAGAGTACATCACCAGTAGAGTTCAAGCCAGCTTTTAATATATTATTCTACAGATGTCTTACTGCATTACTCCCTTTCTCTAATTCACAATCATAATGCAAAATCCTTGAGGAAAAATAAACAAAGCAAAACTTCTAATGTGATTACTTTGAGTACTCAGTCCAGACACAGCGTAAAGTTCCCATTCACCTTGGATTCTGCCTTTAGGTTCACTCAAATTTCTTGGCTACATTAACCTTTCTTTGAGTTCCTTTTGTTCAGATTGACAACTTCCTGCACAAACAATGTAAAGGAGACTCAGCTTGTATATCTCTGTTAAGATATTAGTAGCCATGCAACAACAAGCAATATTTTTATGTATGTATGTATACATACAGTAATTAGTTCTAAAGAGGAAAAAGTTAAAATAGTGGAAAATACAAAATATTCCAATACTTAGAAAGCAAACATAAGACTGCTTCTAGATTTCACTGCTACCTGCCCATATATAGAAAAAAGACCTCCATAATTGCCAAATATATAAACATAAGGGTATACGAAATTGAGGCCCTGGAGCGTGTTCAGAGAAGGGCAACAAAACTGGTGAGGGGTCTGGAGCACAAGTCTTACGAGGAGCGGCTGAGGGAGCTGGGATTGTTTAGTCTGGAGAAAAGGAGGCTCAGAGGAGACCTCATTGCACTCTACCACTTCCTGAAGGGAGGCTGTGGTGAGGAGGGGGTCAGCCTCTTCTCCCAGGTACCTAATGACAGGACAAGAGGGAATAGCCACAAGTTGTACCGGGGAAGATTTAGATTAGATTTGAGGAAAAATTTTTTCTCTGAGAGAGTGGTCAGGCACTGGAATGGCCTGCCTAGGGAGGTGGTTGAGGCACCGTCCCTAGCGCTGTTCAAGAAGCGTTTAGATGAGGTGCTAAGGGATTTGATTTAGTAGCTTGGTGGGTAGGGATGGTGGTGTGAGGATGGTTGGACTAGATGATCTTGTAGGTCCTTTACAACCTAATGAATCTATGAATCTATGAATCTATGAAATGACAGAGCTAGTTATCATAAAAATTTTATTTGTCCAATATGGCCAGAGATCAGAAGGATTTTAAGGGTAGTCTGAAAAACATAAAAGAATGCTGAAAAATAGTGAGTGATAGATCACATAGAATTTAAATTCAGGGGCATTACCTCTTTTGCAGGCAGAAAACAAATTTCAGGCTTGTTCTTTGCACTGGGTTGATAGTCAGAAAACATCTACACTCCTACAAGGCCAAGGCAGAGTTGAAATTCTATGTTAGCTCTAAATTTATCAAAACTTCTTTTTATGTATATGTGCAATTTTTAGCATTCTAGGATTTATAACATTCTCGGTTTTCTTTCCAGATAACTTTTTTTCCTGAAAAGTATTTATAAATTAATGTAAATCTTTTGTCTTACATCATCAGTATGCTTATCCTGGACTGTTCTGAAATTCTTGGTGATAGATTTAGTGATTAGTGCTTCTTTTGTCAACATTTAAAGGCAGATCTTAAAGTGTATCTACTACACTGCATTTAATTGATCAAGTGGAAGGACACCACAAATATATGTGTACATATATATATATATATATATATATATATATATATTCTGATTCAAGCAATTGTCTTTTGATGAAGATTGTTTCTTAGTGAGGCACTACAGGACTTCCACATGCCAGTGTAAGGATGAAAACGATGCATGGGAAAATGGGAATAGGGATACTATGTTGCTTATTACTACAGTTCCTCCTCTTCTGCTCTGTTGTCAGTTTCCTTCACATTTAATTGGCAAGAAAAATAATTTAAAAGGATAACTTGTTGAACAAACATCTTTTGTGGATAAGGCTTTGAAAAAAAAAATCTCTACACATTTATATTAAAAAAAAAAAAAAAAACAACCTACAAAGAGAGCTTGAAATATATTACTTAGTTGGATTCTACAGCCTCAAGCCGATTTTTCTGTTAAGATTTAACTTGCAGTGTTCTACAGACTAGAATCAACTAAGCACTTTGGTACAGAATAGGATCATCCTCATTTTCTCAGTAGGAAGTGTAAACTAATAAACATATGTGCAATAATCAAACAAACTTAGTTTGATTTTCTACTGAAACAAATATTAAGCAAATTGTCTGTCAATACATCAGTCTCTCATAACCTAAATCATTTGTTAATGTATAGATAATTGAGCAATATGGATAATGGAGATTTAAAGAAATCATGGATATCATTGACATTAAAAGATATAGCAACTGCCAGAAGAAGGGTATTGCTCCTTCTCCTGAAAGAAGCAGAGTCCTCATCCAGGCTGAAGCTGCTGAACTTCATTCACTACCCATGCCCATGCAAAATAAATTTGCCTAGTACCCAACTTTGTAGAGTTTTTCATTTGTGAATCGAGATTTTCCAATATTTTTGACACTGGTATTTCTGTGAAAATAAACATTGGTTCTAAGTGCAATATGTGGTTATATATATAGGTTACACTGAAAGTAGTACCTCATTTATTTCCCTGGAATCTACAAAAGATAAAAGGAGCACAATACCGCTATTCGATAGAGTAAATTCTCAGCTACAAAATGCTGTATTTCAGTGTAGTCACCACCATTAGCTATGCATTTTCACCAACAATGAACAAGAGCCTGCTTGCCATGCTCATAAAAATTTGCATGGCTGCAGATTGTCATGGACCAATGTATGAAAAGCAGGAGGCATTACATTTGAAGCAGCCCATGTAATATTAGGAAGTTCTATTTCTGTAAATGCTGCTGAGATCAGACCTTATTAGGCTTAGAATTACTGTTAAAAAATACCTAACAATACTGCAGTATCATTCCAGCCGCTGATAGGAGGAATATTTAACCTTGCCCTTTGAATGCCATTATGTTCTAAAAGCAGTTATTCTTACTGACAAGTAGGAGTAGTGCAGCAGGGCATGTACCGGGAAGAGAGTAAATCAATTGCCGTATTGCAAAGTTATATGAAGTAATAACCTTGCAAATATTTTTTGTGGCTATTTAAATTTGTGTTAGCATGCAGTAAGTGTGCCTACATTTGAACTAATAATTTGTCTGTTCTTTTAGCTGACCACAGTGGCATCCGTAATCCTAAAGACTGGAAAAGAGGCAATTCGCAATTACAGCATTAAAGATCTTCTAACCTTTAGTTGATGTAGTCTCAGCCTCAGGTAGATGCAACACTACCTTAAATTAATGTATACTGTGATATCTTCCAAGTAGCTTTGGAAGTGGGATCTTATATTGTTGCTGTGTATTGCCTCCAGCTATTCCTATCAGCAAATTCTTCCGTCTGACCCACCTGAATCAACACATTTCCCATGAAGCAAAGTACAGCCAGTTGCTTTGCACACTTCAAGTAATTTATTCAAAGTTAATGCAACTAAAAGAAAAATAGCAAGGACAGTATATAGGTAGGTCTGCATAGGGTCAGAACCAGCCTCACATGAAGACTGATGCAAATAAAAAACAAGCCACCAGCAGAAACAAAAACAAAAATAAATCACATTAAATCTATTTATTCTGAAAGTACAAAAATGATGTGACAAAGAAAAGAAGCATTTCACTACTGCCAAGTAAGATCTATACCAGTATACTCATTCCTATAAGGAAAGCAAGTCGCAGATGAAGAACAGCAGCAGGCAAGCTCTTTTCTGGCTGTGAAGTTCATTGAGTTTGACAAGGCCAAGTGCAAGGTCTCACAGATGGGCCAGGACAATCCCAGTAATGAATAGAGTCTGAGCAATGAGTGGATAGAGAGAAACCATGTGGAGAAGGACCCTTAAGTCCTTCAGATGAAAAACTGAACACGACCAAGCAATGTGCACTTCCAGCCCAGAAAGCCAATTATATTATATATTATCCTATACTATACTGGACTACAGCTGAAGAAGCGTGTCCAGGAAGTGATTTTCCTCTTCTGCCTTTGTGAGAATTTCCTTAGAGTATTGCATCCGGGTCTGAGTCTCCAATATGAGAAAGGCAAGGAAGTGTTGGAGCAGGTCCAAGGGAGGGTCACAAAGATGATTAGAGGGATGGAATACCTCTTCTATGACAACAGGCTGAGAGAGTTGGGGTTGTTCAGTCTAGAGAATTTGCAGAAACCTTGAAGCAGCTTCCCACTACCTAAAAGAGGACTACAAGAAAGATGGGAATGGACTCTTTATCAGAGAATTTAGTGCTAGGACATGAGATTAGAGTTGAAATTTTTAGTCCTCGTTTAGATGTCAGTAGCAACTGAAGATGGATGTTTCTCTTTAAGGAACACATGATACAATAATTTCCAAAGCTATGTCCTTTCCAACTAATCCTCAAAAAGAGAAAGTGCGAAAGTTTTATGTTTAGGTTTTTTTTTTTTTTTTGCAACACAGAGCAAAGAAACATAGTCAAAACATATTCCTAAAAACTTGCGTGAAAATATTTAACTTTGAATAACTGAAATATTGATTTACTTTGAAGTTTCAAAAACTGTAGATAAGTGCTCTTTGGGAATGACATTTTTTTAGTAGGAAGCATAAACTGAGCTTCTGAAATAAAGATTGTAAAGTATTTTCCCTGTCTTTTTTTTTTTAACAGCTTTCATTTTTTTAGTTTATATCTTCCCTCTATGAAAAGAAAAATGCATTGTAAAGGGGACAATTTTCTCCAACAATATCTGCTTAATATTTTGTAGCTGTACAACAGAGTCCATCCAGTACATCCAGTTGTAATTATTTTTGTAGAAAACAAATACATTGCTTTTTAACATGAGCATTTTAGTCCATTTTAGAAATGAGTAAAGAGTAGTTGCCTGAAAAGTTAAAAAGCAATCTGCATAAGTCTCTTATTTATATAATTATGATTTTGCTTGCCAGAAAAATATGGTGAGCCAAATGATATTTCATTACACTACGAGATAGGGAAAATACCTTTGAGAGTAGATGGCATTTCTGAAAAAATCAACCTCTTTTTGCATTATCCATGTGGGTAATAGGAACTTTCATATCCACTTCTGGATATCAGTTCCAAAAAACTCATTCATTTCTGCTTTGAAGACAAGAGTTCATTCCGTCATATTATTGCCCTGTTACAGTTTTTTTTGCCTCAGGCTTTCCATTTATAAAATATAAACTCATTATAAATAGGTCATTAACATAAATTATTTTGAATCTGAAATGTAACTTTGTTTTTACTTTAAATACATTTGTTTACTCCCTCCCAAGCATTGCTTCACAGAGACCTTTGATATATTCACTGCTGTTTCCTGAGTAAATACTTGGCCAAGGTTAAGAAGAATTTTGGATTTACAAAATTACGTGAGTTAGTATTTGATCCTAGTTGGAAAGTTGGACAGAAAAATAACCCCTCTTTGGGAAAAAAGTATTTCTAATATCAGCATTTCCTCTATTTTGCATCAAGTTGAAAAAGTAAAGTTTCGAAAATAAGAGCTTTCCTTTCTTAAAAATAAGTAGATGACCTCTGTCTACCTGCATCCTCAGCACTATGCAGGGATACCAGATACATCAACAGATACATGCAGTCAGTTTTGGTGAATGCTTTAGAAAGCAGCCCGTTTACTTTCTTGTGTAAATGGAAATTAGCAGATTAGTTGATTCTGTTTCTTACTTGAAGAGACACTTACAAGACTGAAAGCTGCTTTCTTTTTTTTTTTTTTTTTTGTCTACTTAAATACTTTTTCTTATGTGTACAAAGTAATGCCTCTTATTTATTTCTTTGGAAACTATAACAGATAGAAAAAGCACAACACTATTTGATTGAGCAAATTCTCAGCTACAAAGCACTATTTTTAAACACAGTCACCATCATTAGCTATATATTTTCACCAGTGATGAACAAGAGCCTTCATGCTGTGCTCCTAAAAATCTGTACAAGCAAAGGTGACCCACTGTTTCACAGCTGCTAAGATGAGACCAGTGCTAGGAAAATGCTGCCTATGAAGTCTTCCATCAGCCTGAACAAATGGAACTCAGAAGACACCAAATAATAACCACATGGTGGGTGTGGCAGGACAGTTCAGACAAGACTGGCAAGGTGCCATTTTATCTGACCGCCTCTCTGCTACCATCTGTTGCACAGCACCATAATGTAACCAAGCATTGGCATGACGATTCAGCCTCTACTGCCACACCACCAACACTTGCCTCTGACATTGTGGGCCAATGTCATAAAATAAGAGGTATTACTTTTAGAACACCCCATGTATTTAGGAAACCGAAGTACATTCCTGGCAACTGCTAAAGCTGAGCTGTTTTTGGAAAAAAAATATATATATATATAGATATATATCTATATCTATATATATATATAAAATAAAGTAAGCTAGTCACTGGGCACTGAAGAGAATCAAAGTAGGGTTTTTTCCCATTGGGGAAATACAAAGCTATTTTTCTAAACTACTTAAGTCACCTTGCTTACCATAATCCTACTCTTGCTTATTGAAGTTAATAAAAATTCTCCTATTGATTTCAACAAGCATGGGATCAGATCCAACGCCAGGAGGTGGAGAAGAAAATAGCAGTTGAATATTGAAGTTATGATAAATACCTGCACTTTTAGCATTCCTTTTACACATTACAGATGCTTTATCACTGCATAAAAATAGAGTGGAATTATTGCTTTGCCTTTTGTATTGATGTTGTGAAAAAGCGTAGAGGATCTATAACCATCTCTCTTTATTCAGATAATGTCAGTAACTCTAATTAATTATATAAAGGATAAATCAAAATTTTATATACTCAGAAATGGTGTTTATTGTGACAGCTCAAGCTGAAAAAAAAAAGCTGTACTTTTTTACATGCACTGTTTTCAGTATATGTAGATCTGAAAATAGATTACTAATTTCAAAACTTTCTCTACAGATATCTGTTTACATCTATGAAGTCAATTAGTCCTGTGTAAACAGATTCTAAAGGCACTGCTTTAAAATTGTTTGTATTACTAAACTACGACTAAAGAAAAAAATTACATATTTTTTGAATAAACAAGCAATATTCATCCAGAGGTAAGGAGCAAAAACTATATGAGATGTAATAAACGGTTTCTTCTACAAGATCTGATTTTTTACTGATGCCTTCTCTATTCAGCTTTGCCTAAAGGAAAAAGTAAAAAAAAAAAAAAAAAAAAGGTAAAATGATTTCAACACAAGAAAGCATGAAGGATCATAAAAAAGCCTTTTATGTCTTTTCTTTCTCACTTTTCCTCAAAATATTTGTTACTTCCAAGTGTCTGTAAAGGCCTTTGCTCATACAAAATTTGACACTGTCAAAACCAGCACTGCCTATAAAAGTAGAAATACATTTTATACAGCACATATATTTCTAGGCTATTTGAGATGGCTGTTGAACTTTTAATAGAGTATCCGTTGTGCTATGTAGAATTCTTATGCTCCTAAAAGAAAGCTTATTCTCAATATTGGACAGCTGAAATAGCTGTATTCAGCTCAAAAGTTTTGAAGTCAATATAGAGTTGATAATAAAAATAAAGATCATAAAAATTCACTTACATATTTTACATGTTATGCTCATGTCTAAATAGAGTAGCTTTACTGATTATGGTTATTTGATTCTGTAGTACACATTAGCTCAGTTTGGCTTTAGGTTGTAGATGAAGCCAAAGTACACTACTCCTTCACTGTTATGGCTTTCATGTCTTGGTAAGAAAAAGTCAAGTGAGGAAAAAGGATGGGTGTTGGAAGTCAGGAGGTTCATCGGAGCCTAGAAAATTGGATTCAGTCAATACAGAGTCTGTGAAATAAACTCTGCTTTTATACAGAATTGTTCAGCTTTTTGCTAGTATCTAACCAACAAGGGAGAACATAAACACACTAGATTTTAAGAATATAATTCTCTGCTTTCAGTAGGATTCAACTACAGTATACCCTTTGTCACAAGTAATGTTTTCTTCCTTCTTCCTTGTCTTGCAATAACCAGCATTGTTTATTACAACACAGTGCAAGGTGACAAACCTGTGAGCTGGCAGCCTTGAAATCTTATCCAAATCACTAAACTATTTAGCAATTACTGATGCTGTTGATGGGCATAATGCTGTCCAGCACTGCTGACAGCCAAATATGCTGCAAGTGAGAGAACAATTATTTGTTTTACTGGCTGCATAACCACAACAGATTTTGCAGCTCAGATAAATAAGCAGAGCAAGTAAACATAGCGTTCTGAAATCTGTGGATTCACTACTTTATGTCAGCTGAAGATTGAGTCTGAAATAAAGTGTAGGATTTCCTCAGTGTAGGATATGGAACTTGAGCATTTCATGGCTCTCATCAGCAGGGATGTGTGTTGCTTATTTCCTTCACAAGGGAGAAAAAGAAGAACAAACTTCCACTCAGAAATATTAGGCTTTTCCAGGAAATGCCTGTTTGACTGAGAGCACTGACATTTCTGGTACAATTGTTATTGGTATTTCTACCTGAACAGTTGCAGAACAAACTGTAGGAAATTACAGGGTTTTCATGTGAACCAGGCAGGAGACATTTGGAAAAGATGTTAAAGAGATCCAGGCAGCATCTGTTCCCCTGCAGAATGTGAGCACTTAGCAACACCAGCAACTGCAGGGTGGTGGCTCTTTGCAGTACAGCTTGTCATAATCTGCTTTTAGAATCCCACTTCACAAAATAAGGGTTCTGGCCCAGCTCGCTGAGCAGAACATCTGCACATCCAGTGTTCAACAGCAGCTAAAGGGGGACACCTTCACTGCTAATTTCTGAGGCTGAAAACCTGTCAAGGATGTTTTCTTTCTAAGGAGGTAACAGAGATGAACTTGGGTTGCCAGAGCTAATCAGAATGCTGACAGGACCAAGGTTGTGCAGAACTACAGTTGTTGTGTAGATGCCTTAGCTGTGTGTTCAGATATGACTTGGCTCCAAAGCTAAAGTTCGGCCTTAAGACAAAATCTTGTTACCTAAACAGCACCATAGCATCCTAACCATCACTGTAGCACAAATGGGATCTCTGCCCATATGTGCTACTTCCTGGCTTACACACATCCAGTCCAAGTAGCAGTTTTCTAACAAAAGGAAAGCCCAGAGCAACTTGGTTCTCGTGCTCACCCTGCCTCCACTTGGCAGATGTGTTCACACAGGTTACAGCTGCACAATACTTCTCCATCAGTCCTTTGTTTGTATTTGTTCTTTATGACTGCTAAGAGAAAAAAGACAGAATGAGAAGCAAATATCTTCTGGGACAAAACAGTGGTTGGAAGACACTGTAGGCACAGGGAATCATTGCAATATGCATTCAACATCTATGATCTGCAATTATATCATTGCTTGACATTCTTAGATGTCAATAAATCTGTAAGAACAAATACAAGCTCATGAGCTGATGCGCCTTTAGAAAACCTGCACTTTTCTTTTGTGCTGCCACTCTTAAGACATAGCTCAGATAGCTGGGATGGTAAGTCCTGGGAACGTATATCTACTGCACTGCTCTTGAGGGATGATCTGTTTCAAATGCCACTATGAAAGGAAGCGGAAAAGCCTCACAGACAACAGCTTCCTGTCACTGAAATGCCACTTGATGGATGCAGTGTGAACGAGGAGCTGTTCATGGCACCCTCTAGGCTTTTCTTAAATACATTCTTGAATTCTCCTATCATTTACTGATTTTTCTCTCTGTCTTGGAGAGATTTACTGTCCGTGTTGTCTTTATGGTGAATACCATTCTTTAGAAAGTAATCAAAATGAGATTTTTAATTATTTTCTGCTATGTGCACAGTGATTTTAATAGGAGACGTAGTTTCTCTTCAGTTCAGACTGAAAATGCTGACTTAAGAGTCCAAGTTGTATTGCTTGCTTCTTTTTGCAGGCATCAGCTTTAACATAAATTCCTTTGCCGGGATATTATCTCTTATCATTAACCAGCAGGACAGTCCTCATCCAACTTTTTCTGGATAAAAAAGGAAGATAAGTGTATAATATAGCTTTGAAGAACCTCACAGGACCCTCTCTCAAGCAAAGTTCATCAGTGGGTAACTATGAAGCATGACTAATATGTTTGTGCTCGACCTTTGGTGACCTAAGAAGCTATCTATCTGCAAGAACTCCAGCCTTTGCCATCCAGCAGATGTAAGACACCGTATATGCATATCCTGCACAATATTCACGTTGGTGAATGCTGATGGTGATGCTGATGCACAGGTCTGTGTTTGCAGGCATTTTAGGATTCTCTTCCAGAACTCTCAAGAGATGTATAACATTTTCTTAGATCACAAATGCAAAACCTGGGGAGTTAATCATTCCTTTAAGATGTTTCTAACACATCAATTATGAATGAAATCTCTATATTCTGTGGCTTTCTACTTTTATACCCATGTGTGCTTGTGGTGGAGAGGCAGGGAGGAAGGGGAGAGGCACATAAATCAAAGAATTTTCACTAGAAACACTTGTGCTGGAAATCCTCATCTCCCTAACATGCTGCATTGCAAATGATGAGGCCTCAACTTCAGAAAGGTTACACTTTGATAAGAAACAGAGTGCAGGCTAACATGTAGAATGTTCTAATGCTGAGTAGAAAGCAATGCTTGGGATTGGTAGTTGCCTGTGGAGGAAAGCTACTGCCAACTGCAGACATATGAGCCACATCCAGAATCACTGCTCACTGAGCAATGTCATAAAGGTGTGACAGGGACTTTGCAGACACTGCCTCTGAGTAATCTTCCAGGTATTAAAACCTGTTGTTACAAACAGAGTGTATTTATTATCACCTTCCTTCCTTTTCCAGAAAGTGTCTCATTGTACCCTAACGCACATGCGTGGATGTGTTTCACCAGGGGGATGTGAATCTTTGTGTGAATTGCACTTCTCTAAAAATTTATCTTAAATTGCTTTTTAAATCAGATGCAGAATATCATAAAAATAAGTATGCAAATGGCTTCTTTGGAGAAGACCAAAGATTTGGGATTTGGGTTTGCATTTTTATTTTTTTTCTGAGTGGGCAGATTTGGATGCTTAATGGCAAAGAATGAATATTTCTAGAGAAATAAATTAAAATTAAGAATCATACGTTACAGCATTGCACTATCAGTAATATTAACCCAACCTGTATAAGCTAGTAAGAATTATTTTTGTTTTCTTGAGTGTTAGTATTTCATTTTTTTTTTCAGCGGAGAAGTATTTTTAATCAATATTTGCAGTTTGGAAAGCAAACAGACACAGGAAGAGCCTTTGGATAATATTTGCAGGTTTTTCTTTGGAATGTGAAGAAAAAGATGAAACTCTCTGCTGCACAAGGAAAATATGTAATCTTTCATTACTGGTATTCTAAATACAGTGACCTTCAATTTTGTTTGTCTACAAGAGTACCAAAGTCTTAGAAAAGAGCTTGGAAATGAAAAAAGCACTTAAATTGAAGCCTCTTATGGGAGTCATATATCACCAGATCTGTCTAGCAAATATAAACACAGGTCAAGTTTAAAGAAGCAAAAGGCATAAAAACAGAAAGAAAGAGTCTAGTTTACTTCAGAGACCAATATGACAACTTTGAATGTGTGTAAGTGAACAAAAAAATTCTCTGCTGTGAGGGTTGAAGTTGCTTATGACGTTTCTTCTTATAAATGAGGAGGAGTTGAGGGAGATGATAGGCAGTGTGTTGAAATGCAGGATACTGTAAGCAACAGGCTTACCTTTAGGAAAGTTCTATACCACACTTTTTTGTGCTTGTCCTAATATTAATTAGAATGGATACTTGAAGTGAGAATCTGATACTGTCTTTATTGTGACATCTGTAAATTGATGAATGACTTCTCTCCTGAATCGTTCATCGTCTTTTTCCCCAAACTACATGGCCCTAGTGGATTGTCAATGCTGGACATCTTATGTACCTGCTTCTGCTCAGCTGACAGAAAGGCAACACTCTAATCAGGCTGCACAATATATATTCTTATCAAATCTGTGAAACAAACCTGAAACAAATAGCTCTGCCTTCACAGCTGTTCTTATGCCTGTTTATGATAAAAATGTCATTTTGTACAGTTTATGAATACGTGGCCAAAATCTGGTACTACTGAAGTTCTGAGTTCACTCTTATTTTGTGTCATCTGCCTCACTCGCTGTTTCTATCTGTACATTTATAATTTAGAAAAAATTAGAATTTAGGCTTTTTTTTCCCTATTAACCAGAATAGTTTGCTGCTATTATTCCCGAGCTTTTAAATAAGCACTTTAAAGGCATTGCAAATGACTTACTTTGGGTTTTATTTGAACAGGTTTAATACAAAAGGGGAAAAAAAAGCTGACATCCACATTTGTCTAAATTTTTTTAGCAAGATATTTAATTAGATGTTTTCATATACAACACTGTAGAAGTCATAAAAAAAGATAAACTGGCTTTCAGTAGTAGTGAAATCTGGAGTGCATTGGTGACACAAAGACATACTGAGGAGTAAACTGTTGGTCTATAAATGATTTAATATTATTAGAAATGCTATAAATAAAGTCTTTGTACTATTTTCCCAACATAATCGATTTTCTCTCTAAAAACAGTTTCAGATTCCATACAGACCAGCCTGCACTTAATCCTGGAAATTCTAAATGCATTACAATATCTTCGTACCAATAATGGGGAAATGGAAATTTCCTCTTCCACTCTCTCAGTCTCTCAAAGGATACTGTGTCTTGTGAAAACTGGTTCAGTATCTGAGGTGGAAACATCAGTCCTCCAAATTTACAATATCAGTTTTTAGGATGTACATGCAGCAGGAAGGATAGTGGTCTCTCAAACTACAGCTGCAGCACAAGCACTCAAGGAAAGAGTTGAAATGTTTAAGCTCAATTTCTCAACTTTGTACAGCAGAAACCAGTACCCTGAGCCATGTAGTTACATTGCAGCCACTGCAGGATTTCTACTGCATCTACCAATAAACCTTCAATGAATACAATGATCACAGCATTATTAGAGTCCCTGCAGTATAGACCATGATACAGTCTTAAATCTCTGCTGTTCCAGACAGAATTAGCTAGACATGATACATTCTCCAAATGAAAAAGGGATTTCACTGTTAGTACTCTAGAAGGATCGCTGCTGTTTAAATAGCAAGTGACAGTTGAATACATTATGTAATCATATAAAGGAGCAGGTTTCTGTTTTACACTGGCGCACTGGGTTGTATTTACCAGATTGTAGCATTCTTACATTTACAACATCTTCCTTCTGTGGATTTGTCAAATTATTTCACTAAAGAATAAAATGTCATTGTATTTAATCAAACATTTTTGAACTCTGTTGTGACAGTTTGAAAAGTTGCTGATATTTTTATGTAGACAAGTACAGGCAGACTTGGCATTCACTTGGATCTATTTTGCTTATCTGCAACTGATTTAGACCTGCACTATCACAATGAAATTTTATAATCCTAACTCATACACGGTCTAATTTAAAAGCAATTAGACTTCTTGCTGCCAGTGGCGATAATATTCCTTTGGATTAATTGTCCTGCAGTTTCTTAACACACACAGCACACAATATGCTTGTCTCTACCATAGCTCAAGTACTAAATAATTCCAGTGTATCAGAGTGAAGGATGATACACTGCAGAACATCATTTTTCGAGAGAGTACAGCACGGACAAGTCTGTACATGTCTCCTGTACACAATCTGTTTTTATTTTTGCACATCTTCTCTCAAGTTTCTTCCCCAGATACTGTTTCTACTTGATTCCATGTTATCCTGAATGTTCACTGTCTTGCAAACACCTACACATCCCACTTCCCAACATTTTCCCACCTGTATTCAGTTTCACATTCATCGATTGCAATTTCGGCAAATAGTGACAAGATAGTCAACCTCATCTGCAACAGCAGGAGACTTTTTTCCAGTTAAAATATTTAGCAATGTAATAGTTTCTCATAAAAAAAAATAATTAAAAAAAAAACCAGTCAGAATGATGAAAAAATTAAGAAAGATTAAATATCAATTCAATAAATGTCTACTGTACGAAAATGTTCAGACTGAAAGATACTCAGGATTCTGCTGGTCTCCATAAGGGAATAACAGGGAGTCTTGGCCTTTGTACTGCACAGCCTAATCTCAAAGATAACTTAATATTTAAATACAATTACTATGGGAGAAAATGATTAAATTGTCTGCCAAAAGGCTGTATAAGAGCCAGTTAATATTTAAATACACTTAAATACCCAGAATAGAAGAAATAGTTGAAGGCCTCCAAATTCTGCACACTTTTCTTGTCTTTTTAACTTACACAGCCTCACATACACATGTCAGACACAACTCTTTAACAGCTTGCTGCCTACTTCTGTAGGAATTAATATTTCATTAAAATAAAGGTTAGCACTATGGGGTGTTAATGGCACTGCATTTCTATTCACAACACTGAGTGTAACTTGAATCATCAATAGAAGAAGAAGGACCAGAGGGAATGACCTTTCTTGAAAGATACTGCAGGAAAAGAACTGTCAATAAAAAGCAGATTGTCTTTTGCGTATCCCCTTACACAAAGCTATTTCCTGTTTATGCACTTGGAGAATAGGCTTATTTCTGAGCCGTCGACTTGGTGCAAAAAGAATCACTTGCCAACATGGAAGTGAAATAAGAGCTCACACATCCCACGAAATGTCCTGCTGCTCATCTGCAGCAATCAAATATACATGAAGCTCTGTGCTCTTTCAAAATGGTAAGAAGTTTAGTACGAGCAGATTAGAGAAATGAATGACTTTACCTTTTGCTACCCTGTTCTCTTTAAAATTCCAAGAATGTGAGGCAAACCAATACATAAACATGATGCAAATGCTATTAAAAAAAAGAAGAAAAAAAGAACATAATGCCAAAAGCAAACACTGCTTACTGCAGATAATTTTTGTACAATTACATTGTTTCTGAATACAGTCTTCCTATTGTGATAAAATTGCCATAAATCCTTGTGAACTACGCTCAAACTGCCTGCAATATCTGTATTTTTCTTTATTTAACTTGATTCCAAACATTTCATTATTTAAAAAGAAGGAAAAAAACAACCAACCATTCTAAATGTATCTAAAAGCATAAATGTGGTAGACGTTTCTATGTAAAAAAAATAAGCAATATATTCACTCTGCAATTTGCAGTTTGAAAGCAGTTGCTTCTCAAATCCGCTAATGTCTGAAGACACTTTTAAAAAGCTTCACTACAAATCACTTTCTTTCTATCACAGTTCATATATCTGCAGGAAGGAACTCCAAAACTAGATCCACCTAGATTTGAGCATTTTATGTCTGTATTTGTTATTCCTTATATCCTCATTTTACCCTCTAAGGAAAAGGAAATTTCCCTCCACAGAAAGGATAATCATTGAGGATAGTTAAAAAATACACTGAGAGTTACTTGATAGAAAGAGGGATAAATATAGTACTCATTTGCTCTCATACAGCCTCAGGTACAAGAAGCAAACATACACATACCTAATTACACTTATACATGGATACCGAATAAGGAATGACACATTTTTGAAAACAAGTCATACACCTGCAAACCTATTCGTTTTAAAAATGAATTTGTACATCTGTGGACAAAAAATGGCTTGTTGCTCTTGGTCATTGATTACTGAGATAAAATAGAGAGATGGATTTGCCTTTTAAGGCTAAGTTTTCACTCACTGATGACACTTTTGATCCAGTCATATACCCTAATTATTGAGCCATGTTTTTTTTTGTTTGAACTTTGTGTTTGCATAACTTCCATGTCTCTAATCTTCTCAGGTTTCAAGGAATCAATTCAGGCAAGACCTGAAGACTTTCATTATAGCACACAAAGGTGTATAATAAGGATAGAAGAAATACAGAATGATGTTTCTACCATTCAGAAATCCCAGCAACAACGAAAGTCCTATTTTATGATTAAAGAAAAAACAATGCAAAAATCAAAAGCATAATTTTGAGGTTGTTGATGGTATAGATTTAAGAAAAAAAACTTCTATGATCATATGGAGATGTTCTTAGCAAAGTATAATGAAAGCGAAGATCTCTGTTTTCTTCTAATTTCAAGCTGTATCTCCTCTTAGCATCTATCAGTAACTGAATTTTCAGCTTCAACTCCGTGAAAGGACGCACTGTAGAAATGTACCACATGAAAAGATTTCAAATCATGATAGGACAGCATTTTTTTCATTCCTCTCTCCCTCTAACCTAGGAGAGGGTTCCTAACCCCTAAAACTAAAAAGTCTATGAGGTGTCCAGCCTTCTTAACCAGAGTGAACCAATTAATTCATCTCTTCCTCTATGTTTTTTTCAGACACATGAATCTAGTATGAAGTAAATCCATTTTCTAATCTCTCACCAAAACTGGGACTGGTGAATTTATTGAAACATAATTGCCATTCCATGCATTTTACATTGCAAGAATTCTGGATTTCAAGGAAACATAAACATTTGTTGTATCTATAGAACAAAACTGAGGAAGCTGGAAAAATAACTCACATTTGTTTCTACAAATCCAATCAATTAAACCCTCATTATGGATGTCTCTTCTTCCATTGTTGTCTTACTCCCCTTATCTAGTACATTTCCAATGAACTGAGGTATGTGGAAAACAAATTGTAATGACACTGTACTAGCTAGATACTAATGAAAGAATATATTTCTGGAGAGACTGAAGGTTAAGATAAAGAATAAGGTTTGTTTGTTTGTTTTTCTTTTGTTTTGCTTTTATATTCTCAAATTAATTATCAGTAGGGCTTTCAGAGCAAAAAGGATAATCTTGGTTGGAAGACATTTAAAGAGTGTCTTTCTAAGTTACTCTATGGAGAACAACTCCAGCAATTTCCTTTGTATTTTTCCAGGTAGTTTTAATTCTCTTTAAAAGTTCAACTAAAAAAAATAATTAAGACAAAAAAAAATCCCCAGAGGCAAGAGAAGGAAACAAAAACAAAAGCAACATAACACAAGTTTGTAATGGAACTCTTATTGAGGCCTTAATTAAGAGGAGACATTTGATCTCTTTATAATCACTGCCTTGAATTAAATGTCTTGAGTACAATAACTAAAATATTATGGTATAATTGAAAGCAATAGAATGGAACAACCTTGGCTTGTTCTCAATTCTTCCAGATCTCATTTTGTAAACATTATTAAAGTCCATATTTCTACTGTTTAAATGTAACCTCCACCCATGAGATTAATCACAAGAACAACAGAAATGGTAATTTCTAATGTACTACCTGGATTAAAAAAAAAAACCCAAAAAAACTCCTGTGAATTCATTATTTTTATAGGCAGGTTAACAAGATCTCTGAAGCTTTGAATAATTAGCCCTTCTGCAAGGAAGATGAGATCACTTTCCTTTACTTTAATGTAAGGAAATCTATCGAAGTTAGAAATGAATGAAAATAAACAAGGAGGAGTAATTGGGGAGATTAAAAAAAAAAAAAGGAATTTTTTTAGAGAAGTACCATAAAGAAAAGAAAGAGAAAAAAAGGAAGCTTTTAAGCAGTATATAAAGGAAAAGAAATGAAAAAGTAAAATTAATTAAAAATAGATAAAAAATAGAAAATGCCTTTTAATTTTTATGGTCTATCCGAAGAACATTAATTTTAAGGCACCTTGCTCTTCAGGAGTCATAATATATACGTGGGTAAGTAAGCAAGTTTTCAAATTCTTATTCTATTTTTTTTTTGCAGTGACTTTAGTACTAGGGTTTTAGTGGATTTGTTTTTTTCTTTTTTTTTTTTGACAAGTAGAGGAGTAATACCCTGGTGGATGACTAATGAAAAAGAGGTAATGTTGAAAGCTGTTTCATTAGCAGCTTACTTCCCTGTAAATGAAAAAAACGTGCAGGCAAGCACACATGGCACTTCAGGTATTGGAGGGTCTTATTAAAATGGTCTGAGCTTGATGCATGTTTCTGAAAAACCTGAAGCAAAATTCATAAAACTAAATTCAAGAAGTTTTTGCTTATTCAAAATACAATTTAATTTCTAAATTCTTCCCATATGATACATGTAATAAATACATTTTTCTTTGTGTTGCACACTTAAAAGAAAAAGGTAGATTGATCTTACATCCATTGTAGTAAAGGTTTTTTTTCTTTTGCTGTAAACTTAGTTTTATTTTAATCTTTTAAACAATTTTGTCAAATCTTGCTCTTCAGAGATGAAAAATTATTTTTATATACAACTGGTTATCATCCAGAAGGCTGAGTGTTTTGTTTCTATACCATAAAACTAATAGTCACAGAATCATAGAGTGGTTGAGATTGGAAGGGAATTCTGGAGGTCATCTGGTCCAACCAGATGCTCAGGGACACCTAGAGCAGGTCACCAAGGTCCATGTCCAGGTGTCTTTTGACTGTCTTCAAAGAGGAGACTCCACAATCGTTTTGGTCATCCTGTAAGAATGTACTGCCTATAAGAGGCAAAACATCAAATCACAGTAGTCCACAAGTGACTGAACAGTCTATTTCCCAGATGAGATGTAGGTGACTCAGTTCTTTCAGAGGAGCTTTCTCCTCGTTAACAAATTTATCGCAGAAGCTGCATACTAGAGACCACACAGAACTAAGACTTTTGTAGAAAACAGAAGCCTCTCTGCAACTATCATGTTAAAGTCTAAATATTTTTAAAGTGAATTTACACCATGCTAAACTCATAGAATCATAGCATCTTCAGATTTTGAAAGGATCCACAAGGATCACTGAGTTCAACTCAAATCCATTGTGACAAGTGCATGAAGAAATTCATAGTTTAATTACACCAGTTAGGCATTTCTTGTAATTACTACTGTTGTTTATTCATTCAACTGCCACCTTAGAAGAATTAAGTTTAAACAGAGAAAAGTGTAAATTAAATTCAAATCAATTACTTGTAAAACATTAAAAATGACACAAGACTTCATCCAGCCAGACATGCTAGTTACTATGTATTAATTACTATCATAGATTTTGGTAACAATCTATTTGATGTCATTACATTAGAGAGCAAAGTGTTGCATTACTAGATCTGCAGGAGGTGGGATATCTCTTGATGGGAGAAGCCCATGGGCTTGAATAATAAGTGAATAATAAGTAACAGCATCATGGAATGATTTGGTTTGGAAGGGACCTTTAAGATCATCTAGTTTCAACCCCCCTGCTGTAGGCAGGGACATCACCCACTAGACCAGGCTGCTCAAAACCCCATCCAGCCTGGCCTTGAATGCTTCCAGGGAGGGGGCATTCACAGCCTCACTGAGCAACAAGTTCTCATGTCTCGCCATCCTCACAGTAAATAATTTCTTCCTCGTATCTAGTCTAAATCTGCTTTCTCCCAGTTAAAAGCCATTTTCCTTTGTCCTGTTGCTACCTGCCCTTATAAAATGTCCCTCTCCAGCTTTCCTGTATTACCCACATCAGGTACTAGAAAGCCACTATAAGGTCCTCCCAGAGCCTTTTCTTTTCTGGGCTGAAAAGCCCCAGCTCTCTCAGCCTGTCCTCACAGGGGAGGTGCTCCAGTCCACTGGTCATCTTCCTGGCCCTCCTCTGGACCCACTCCAGCAGTGAGTAATGTCTTATTACATCAGTGGGCTATGTCTTATAGAGTGTATTTTTCACTGCCACATGTTGCTAATACTGAACTTCAGACACTACTTTTATTCTGTAGATTCATACATTAGAGTTGCATGGGCAAAATTCTTTGCTGCAATAGCTGCACTTAAGCTTAGAAAAAAATAAGGGGACTAAGGGGGATTTACTTAGTTACTCGGCAGAATGTTCAAGTCATCAGACTGGATTTAATATTAGGATAGAAATCCATTAACTGAACTATGTGGGCAGTACACTTTCTCCCTCTTAGGTATACAGCAGTCAAGTGCAACCTCTGGCAAGGACACTGCAATAAGAACTATCCAGGGGTTATTCAGTAATAAGACTGAAAGGCTATTAAAAGCTTAGCTGGGAGGACACCATCATTTCAAACCTGTGCTCGCCCTCAAAATAAGAATAATGTGAATGATGGTATAATGCCCCAAGTTCTGATTCACTCTCTAAATATGCATGGAGGCACATTGGGGGCATAGGTTTTCAGCTTGGATTTTTAATTATTTTTGTCTTCAGAATGACAAGTTGGAGGGGAGGTAAGAGATCTCAGCCTGACACTGGAGGAACAACTGACTCATTTTCATTCATAAAGGCTAAGTATGGTTAAACCTCTGTTGACTTCCCAAGTGGACTAAGAGCATTCACCTCTGCTTTCAGCAAGCACTCAGGACCTTGAAGAACTGTATCCTCAACTGAAACAATTGGCTGTCTTCCTTTCTCTGTTTATACCAGGTCCATGAAAGAAGCAAGTGCATAAAGAGATATGTGAGTTTCACTTCAGAGAGTACGTATTCCTTCTGGAAGGCTTGGAAAGAAATGCTCAAATTCTTTTCCATTTCACAGTATATCACTTGAGTATTCCTGTAAGATAGTGGCACAGATGCTGTTTTTAGAATGTACATATTCTCACAGGCGAGAACTCAGAAGATTGGCAGAGATTATTTTCCTGTGTTGGCTGGATCTGAGAAGCAAAGCATTTAGTGTGGATTCTGCTGATATTTTTTGGAACAACTGCTTCCAAAAAATAACACAAAAATTGATGAAAGTATGTCAGCTTTCTTGTGAGTGCCATAAAAAAATTCCTTTGAAGCAAAGCAAGGCAGATCAATTTTCAGAGGGCTTTTTGCAGTAGCAGAATCTGAAATCTCAGCTTCACAAAATTATTTTTCAAGATAACAAAATATAAAAAACAACTACACACGCACACTCTTCGAATTTTAACAACTTAATAAAGTTAAAAAATGCTCAAAATACAGTTTTTTCCTCATACACATGGCAAGTATTTGCCTAAACATAAAGGATGATCCATATCATATGTAATAGCATATGATTCCTATGTCAGTAACTTCACTCTACTACATAGTGACCACCACAACAACACATTTTCATGCTCGTTGGACAGTTCCAGAGCTTACTCCTGCAGTGTCAGTACCAAAAAGACCTTAGAGCCTTTAAGGGGAATACCAGTACAGGTATTCAGGTACTATGATGGTGTTGGTGACAAAGGCTTAGACCTAACGAAACTGAATAAAAAAGACTGACTAGTCCCAAAGGTTGTCCACTAAATCTACTACTACTACAAAGACCTATTTAGTTCTAATATTATTTTTTAAGTTCAACAAAACTATATAAGCTAACTGAGAACAATCATAGCATCATAGAATACTTACAGTAGGAAGGGGCCTTCAACGGTCATCTAGTCCAATCCTCCTGCAATGAACGGAGACATTCACAGCTGGACCAGGTAGTCCAAGGCCTGATCCAGCTTAACCTTGAAAGTCTCCAGGAACGGAGCATCAAACACATCTCTGGACAAATTGTGCCAGTGCCTCACCACCCTCACTGTAAAAGACTTTACATCTAACCTATCTTTAAAATAAATAAATAAATAAATAAAAATAAAAAAAAAAAAAGAGCTTGAAACTATTTCCCCTTGTTCTTTCACAACAGACCCTGCTAAAGAGTCTGTCCTCTTCTTTCCTATAGTTCTCCCTTAGGTATCGAAAGGCCACTCTCTGGTTTCCCCAGAGCCTTTTCTTCTCCAGACTGAACAGCCTCTCTCAGCCTGACCTTCTAGGGAAGGTGTTCCATCCCTTGGGTTATTTTTGTGGTCCTCCTCTGGACGCACTCCAACAAGTCTATGTGTCTCCTGTACTGACAACTCCACAACTGGATGCAGTATTCCAGGTGAGGCCTCACTGGCACAGAGTAGAGGGGCAGGATCACCTTTCTGGGCCTGCTTGTCACAGTTCTTTTGATGCAGCCCAGGGTACAGTTGACCTTCTGGGCTGTGTGAGCACATTGCTGGCTCATGTCCAACTGGCCATCCACCAGTAACCTCAAGTCTTTTTTGGCAAGGCTGCACACTATCCTTTCATCCTCAAGCTTGAATTAGTAGTAGGGATTGCCTTGATCCAGGTACAAAATCTTGCATTTGGATTTGTTGAAACCCATGAGGGCCCACTGCTCAAGCCTGTCTAGGTCCCTCTAGATGGCATCCCATCCCTCGGGTGTGTCAACCACACTCCACAATTTGGTGTCATCTGCAAACTTGCTGAGGACATACTCGACCCCTCTGTTGGCCACGATGAGACCATCTATTACTTGACTCAGAAAGTCATCTTCAGTGCATTCCAAGAGCCTCTTGGTTGCCTACAGATCTCCATGCTACTTTTCCAGCATGTTCAGGTGGTTGAAGTCCCCCAGCATGACAAGCATTGGCAATTGCAACACTTCCTACTGGAAGTGTAAGTGAGTCCAACTCCTTCTGGAGGTAGAAGGCCTCATCAACAGGCTCTGTGTGATCAGGTGGACTGAAGTTAGCACCAGTCACAAGGCTTCCTTTGCTGCCTCAGTTTCTAACTGTCATCATTGGCTTTTGATTTGTTCATGACTATTCTTTTGGGACAGCTCTTCACATTCTACTCCCTTCTTGATGTAGGTACCAATACCCCCTTCCTTGCCTGTCCATTTTGAAGAGCTTGTAACCATTGATAGCCAACTTCACTCCATAATCTAATCTGAGTAATTGATGTGGTGAGGAAATGCAGAAAAATTAGGTCATACTTAGTTTAAACAGTGATGAGATTCTTTACACAGGAAGAAAAAGAAGGTAATGCCAACCTGGAATACAATGCCAATCAACTAAATCAAAAGGAAATGCACTATTTGTGGCTGTAGATTACAAAGATAGAAGCTTGAATTAAAAATAAATAGTTGTCCTTGCATTCTAAGGCAGGTAGAGACAAATAAATCTTAAAGAAAGGAAGAGTATTTTTCCAGAATCAGAAAGTCAGCATATCAGAAACATGCCAAGTAATAAAAAGCTAAAAGATTCTGGTTTCATTTTTTTTTTTTCTCTCTCTCCTGTCATGGTAGAAATTAACAGTTTTAATTTTCAGATAATCCTCAGAATTACTACAGTAAGACTATGTTAAACTTTACAGATTCTTTCATTTTTGAGGAACCATGCAGAAATAAAAACATTTAGTGTGTCCCCTCAAAATTACTTCCTTACAAAGAATGAAAATAAGAAAAAGCATATATTCTATTTTATGTTTTCATTGTTTTCAGTTGCTATTGGACTTTAAAAGCTCCTTCTTGCTCTTTTTTATAGACTCTTTGCACCTGTAGTAGAAAGCTAAAAGAAAACTCACCCACAAAACTCAAATGCTGTTTCATGTATTTGAGATTGACTGCATTTTTAAAAACATCTTGATTTAAAGATCTGAAATAAACTTTAAAAAGAATGCTGTATCCCTCCAGCTCAGTTCAGTTTGAATCTCAGTCACCATTTTCCTTTGATAGTCTTTGTAAGTTGCAGGCACAGCCTCAAGCAAAGACAATTTGGAAAAATGCTGTAAGGATGCATTTTTCATGCCTATAAGAAAGGGATAAATTTAAACTCATAGGCCTGCCATGTAAGAAATATCATTTACAAAAATTAAAATTGAAATACACAATATTTTAATAAATTATATTGCATTAGAAGTAGTTTCAAGATATTAAAAGCTAAATAATATCATCATTATATTCAGTGTCACATAGGAGAATAAATGTTATTCAATATTCTTAAATGTGTAACAGGAATTTACACAGCTGTTGTATCGTGATGCTACTTTCTGAAGCCCCTCAGGGGTTCTTTTCCCCACTGCAGAAAACTGTAGTGGTTTTCTATTCAAACTTTGACCCAGTCCAAACTTCTTCACTTCATAAGATCTTAACAGCTAGAGTTGCCTCCGTCAGAGAAGAATGAGAAAATATTTCAAAACGAACAACAATCCTTTATTAATTTTATGACTGAACACCTCCAAACTATAATACAGAAATACTTAAGATTTTAAGTCCCAAGGGCAAGATTAACTGGAATTTATTAAATGTACACAGAAGTGTATTTTTCTCATTGAATTTTCTACTTAAAACAGTAAAAAGAAAGAAAAGCTTATTTTATGGTGTTGTTTTTTCTTTCCTTTTTTCCCCACTTGTGAAGAAGCCCTACTACACAGATAAAAACAAATATTTCTGATCATAGAATATAATGTTTAAAAAGTCTGATTCATGTTGTATTCATGTTGTACTGATGCTTTGCTAGACTTATTCATATAAATAAAAAAAACCTGCAGTTACTGACAGCTCTTCAGAAATTCTCAAAGAAATCTGTTCACCAATGGAGTCTGTATGTCTTTCTGAACAGAAATCTCATGGGATGTCAAAAGTAAGATAATGCCTTGAGCCTTCAAAAATTTTACAGTTTGGTTTGAATTTAAAGTCAGTTTTCTTCCCTTCTTCTCTCCCTCCATTCTTCTCCCTTCCCTTCTTTATTTTTTTGCTTCCGCACTCTCCCTGAGAAAGGGCTCAGATACTGATAATTTGCTACTAACGATGGTGCCCACTGCAAGCAGCAGAGTGAAGCCTCTGACCTTAAAACCCAGAGGAGTAGAGGAGGAGTCTACATAACATATTGCAAGAAATGGGGTAGAAACGAAGAAGTGTGAGTGTACAACTAAATTAGACCACATTATTTTCTTTTCCTACAAAAACACACTTGGAATAACAATGTCTAGAAAAAATATCAGTTACATTAATAATAAATGATTGGGTTTCATTATATGTATATAGGGTGCGTTATCTCCATCCATAAGAAAGATTTTGAGTGATATGCAAAATAGATTGTACTCTACTGATCATACAACAGGACTAACAACCTGTAATTTTTTACCTTCAGCTTGTAGAAAAAACATAAATAAAAAAAAAAGGAACAACAAAAGCATGATTTAAATAAGCAGTTCCTGCTTTTGAATAGGTACAACTCATGTTTTCTATCTGACCTGAAGTGAAGTAAATAGTGACTAGGATGAACTATGATTACATATCTGGGGTGTTTCCCATTTCATTTTATTGTTATGTAGCATGCTTGGACCAGAACGGCAGATAAATATGCAGGAATACATGCTTAAGCACTGTGAACACTCAATATTATAGCACTTACACAGCTAGAAGAAAGTGTATCCCTTGGCCCTGCCTGCTCAGATATAAGGTTTTCTTATGCACTTATCTTGCCCCAGAGATCTGCCAGGTTTAACTTTAATCCATCTCTAAGGGAAGTCTATGAACACAAGTACTCTTTCTTCATCAGACTCCTATGGAAAACATAGAAAGAGGCATTCTCCCAGTACTTGTAAAGGATCAAAACTGCCCTTGAGGCAACCTCAAGGTATTTCAAGGAAGGTATAGAGAAACAGAATTTGCCTTTTCAGTTTGCGTTGATTGGTATGCTATCATGTTCTCAAATTCACAGTAACTGCACTTCAGCAGATACATTCGGAATCCCAAGTGCTGTCTTTTTACTCAGCAAAATCATCCTCAAGACAATAGGCAAGTAAGGACATAAAGTTGGTGATTAAACACTTCAGTGGAAGAAGTCTGCAAGTTTTAATTTTTCGCTTTCTTTTTGACATACAGCTGGTCATGTTTTGTTTTGATTGTTTTGAAGGGATAGACCAGACTACTTCAGATAAAATGAAAAATGTTTCTTGTATTTGTTGTCCAAACACTTAGAAATAATTTCTAGCCTTAGTCAACTAAACAAAAATTCAGATGACAGTTTTACATGTTTTGTACACGTAGACAATTTCAGGCATGGACTACATGGCTTTTCTAATAACCACCTGGTGACAACCATGAATAAATAGGGTGGTAGGACTTCAGTCATACTATTTGTGCACAACATTTTGAAGCATCTGTTACAAATGCTATTCAACAATGCAGAGCACTTTAAATGCTGAAGTTCTGTATGATCAAGAGATGTCTCATTACTGCTACTGTCTACTTTTTTTTTCCATTCCTACTGTTGTAGTCTGAAGAGAATCAACTGCACCTGTGCCTTAAAAAAAAAGAACTTTCATAGCTTCTACTAATACTGGCACAGTTTGGCAGATAAGATCTGGCTGGCACAAGGTTATAGTTGTGGAAGAGTATTACAGGCCTCCTGATCAGGAGGGGGAAGTTGATAAGGCCTTCTACAAGCAGCTGGAAGTAACCTCATGTTCTCAGGCACTGATTCTTATGGGGGACTTCAGTTATCCAGATATTTGCTGGGAAAGCAACATGGTCAGGCTCACATGCTTCTGACAGTTCCTGCAGTGTGCTGAAGATAACTTTCTGATGCAGGTGGTGGAGAAGCCAACGAGGAGTGGGGAGTTACTGGACCTTGTTATTACTAATAAGGATGGACTTGTTAGGGAGGTGAAGGCTGGGGGTAGATTGGGATGTAGCGATCACGAGATGATGGACTTCAAGAACTTGAGTGGAAGAAGCAAACCAAAAAGTAGGATTGCTACCCTGGACTGCAGGAGAGCTGACTTCGGTCTCTTCTGGGACCTTCTTGGGGCTACCCCATAGGCTAGGGTGTTAGAAGGTAAGGGGGCATGTGAAAGCTGGTCAGCATTTCAGAAGTGCTTCTTGCTAGCTCAGGATCAGTGCATCCCTGTGAGTAAGAAATTAAGAAATCAGGCAAGGGTGGCAGAAGACGTGTGTGGATGAGCAAGGAGTTCATGCATAAACAAAAAGGGAAGAGAAACGTCCACGAAACGTGGAAGAAGGGTCTGACCACATGGGAAGAATGTAGGAATGTTTTCAGGGCCTGCATGGATGCAACAAGGAAGGCCAAAGCTAACCTGGAATTAGATCTGGCAAAGGAGATAAGAAAAAATAAGAAAGGCTTTTTTAAGTAAGTCAAAAGTAAAAGGAAGACTAGGGAAAATGTGGGTCCCCTACTAAATGAGGGGGGTGTTCTGGTAGTGAAGGATGCAGAGAAGGCAGAGATACTTGTAGGGCAAATAACGCCCAAGAATAGTACTCAAAGAAAACAGTGTGAAAGGTAGTACATTTTTGGTAGGCTTAAGAAGATAGAATACAAACAGATAGTAAAAAGAGAGTAGCTCACCTTGATGATGGTCAAGGCCCACTGATAGCTCCACTCAGCAGGAATCTCCAACCAGAGACCCTTCCCTGGTGGTGGTCAGCCCTAAAATGGGGTCTGGGAGAGGTGGAGCCAGACTCCACCCCTTCCAATCACACAGGTACATTACCTTCACCTGTGCCCCTGTGGCTGACTCAGTGCTTGCCTCAGGCGATCAATCAGTGGTTCAGGCTGTGATTCAACAGTTCCCATACAATACTGAATGCCTTCTTTGCTTCTGTCTTTACTTTGGGAACTCCCCCTCAGGACTCCTGGACTGTGGGATAAGTGAGAGGGTCTGGGGAATGGAAGGCTCCCCTTCGGTGAGGCAGGAGATGGTCCTTGAAAAAAGAAGACTCAGAGGGGATCTGATCCACATCTATAAATATCTAAGGAGTGGGAGGCAAAGGGATGAGGCTGGACTTTTCACAGCAGTGAGTGGCTATAGGATGAGAGGAAAAAGCCACAAACTGAAGCATAGGAAGTTCCACACAACGGTGTGTGGGAACTTCTTCACAGTGAGGGTGATGGAGCACTGGCACAGGCTGCACAGAGAGGTTGTGGAGTCTCCTTCTGTGGAGACATTCAAGACCTGCCTGGATGGCTACCTGTACAACCTGGTCTAGGAAGCCTACCTTGGCAGGGAGATTGGACTAGATGATCTCTAGTGATCCCTTCCAACCCCTACAATTCTGTGACTCTGTGATTTCCCTTATAGCAGCCCATTTTGTTGTGTATTTTGGATTTGTGACCAAAACAATGTTGAACACATGTGTTTTCAGTTACTCCCGAGCTGTGCTTGCACAGCATCAAGGCTCAGTGTGGTGCTGAGCTACCTGCCAGGGCTAACTCACATCAAGATGTTAACTATGTGTGTTAAAAAGTCATTGTATACATATATACAACCAACATATTATTGTAAGAATAAGAACTACATATATGTGTAATTCCACCTGAGCAGCACTGACAAACCCTTTCTGTACCTCTCTCCTGCCAATCATGACTGAACTCTGCTAATGGAACTCATGTCCTCACATCACATGGATCTCTCCTACATCTGCATTGGCCCATGAAGCAGCTGACCCCTGGTCCCTCCCAGTTGTTGCACCTGGACCTATGAGCCCCTGCTCACATGACCACCCTGACATGTGGTCCCCCTCCTGTTAGTGGAACTCTTATTGTGCTCAGATGCCAGGAGAAGCTTGAAGTTCACTAGCATTTGCACATACACACTCATAAATGAAAGCAAGCCCTTAAAGGTGTATTGGAAATAGACTATGGCAAGAGCAGAGGACTGGACAGCAGTGATCAAGCGTGGAATCAGACAAGCATACTGACCAAACTCTTTTTTAAACTTGACCAGAGTCTTTTACCTCTTCTTCCCTCTACTTTCTTATACTTGTTCCTACTCAATCCATCTTTAACCTTCCGTTTGGTTCCTTCCCTAAACAATCTACAAGTCTCATGCATGCCCACAATTCCTTGACAAAGCACCCAGTACTACACAAGGGCCCCAGATTAACACCTCTTAGGTGCTCTTTAGGCAGTGACTCTCTTTGCTCTGCAGGGCATTACATTGCAGTTTCCAGTTTCCCCATGGGCCCCTCATGGTGGGTTTCCCTCAGTGTGCTCTGTTCTCACTGTGACTACAGTCTTCCTACATTGCTCCTCAGGTGTTCTGAAGCTCTTTCTGTTTTGTGGTGAGCCTTAACTTTATCACCAAAACTGATATTTTAGTTGGAATTCTTTGTCGCATTGTGAGGTGTGCAAGACTATGAATAAACCCCACAAGACATTCAAGCCCACCTTTTTTTTTTTTTTTTTTTTTTTTTTTTTTTCCCCCAAGAGTTAAGTAGGCAGAATTGATTACAATAGAATCTTGTGCTATGTGTTCAGTATGCCTGATACTACAAAATCCAGATTTGCTGGCATTTGCTCTGGTGCCAGCCCTGGGAGCTTGACTGTGACTTGAGACAATATTACTGCTGTACAAAAGGCAAGGTGAAAAATGGGAATATAGGTTAGGGAAGTGTTCACAAATGACATTCTCAGCTCAATATCCAAATTTCTGTGTTTTCAGCCTGCAGTAGCCTCTGATTATCAAGACAGTGTTTTATAATGAGCTGATGCACAATTTTTACTGACTTCTGAAAGAGAACATGCAAAAATCAATGAAAAGCTAGAACTGAGAGTTGCCTCCTGATTGGTTAGTGTCATGGGGCTAAGAGGATGGCATATATCACTAGTGACAGATTCAGTTACACATTTTTATCATTGGCAGAATGATGTAACCCTCATTACAAAAGAACATTGTTTAATTGATCCGTACACTCCCAGTAGTCCTGTTTTTTTTTCCACATAACATAAAGGCCAAGTTGCAGTTCACTTTCAATCAAGTGAAAACGTTATATTACAGAGAGAATAAGAAGTAGTCTCTGAACATTTTAATTACCATGGTTTAAATATGAGAAAATCATTATACAATTAATGTGACCAATGCTGCTAGAGGACATTTTAAATAATAGTCAAATTAGCGAAGAAAAGCTATGAAGGGGTTTCTTTCTTTTTTTTTTCTTAATATATTGGCTTCAAACTTTTCTTAGTTCCCAACCATTCTCTAGGCTTGCCAGAGTTCACTTAGCTTGGCATACAAGGCTTATCATTATTACCTCCAACACGCATGAAAAAGAGATTTTTATCCTCAATTATAGTGAAAGTCTTAAAGCAACACGTATTATAAATAAGTCAAGAAAATTAATGCATATGGCATAGGTAATAATGATCACCCTCATAGTTTCTTGCTGAAGGCTGAACACACTAGCGTTTAAACAAAATGTCTACAGCTTCTAAATAACTTTAAATAGGCAATCATTTCAAAATGGAGAGCTATTAGCTTCTTCCCTCACCACATGGAATTCCATGGGAGAAGAACAAAATAAAAAGGTTTATCTACAAAAGGTAATTGTTATATATATATCCAAAGTGAATCCTCTGTAATTGACCAGGAGCCAAAATGGGAACAAGTCATTCCAGAGGCCTAATGGAGTATTGGCAAGAATGAAGTGGTTTCTGCTGAGGCTTATTTCTCACCTCTTATGTTTCAAGTAACATAATCTGTTGGCTTAAAGACTGAAGTCTCTTTAAACAGCTTTTTTTTTTTTTTTTTTTGCACCAACCTCAACTCTACCATCTCTCCCCAGAACAATAAAAACCCTGCAGCCTTCTCTCACTAGAAAGTAATTTCCTCCCCTCTGCAGATCATGCCAAATCAAACATCAGTCAGAATATACAGGAATATAAAGAGCTTGGTTTCAGAGCTGTACTTCCCTGTTCTTTTCTAAAGGGACCTAACTTCTTGATATCCACAGTGCCTATATCTTTAATAAGTGTTCTTAATCCTATTTGAGATACCAGGACATTATTGCACTAAAATATATAGCACTTATTCTCTTTGAAGAACACGGTTTTGTTTTTTAGGTTTTTGTTTTTGCTTTTTTGCAACTAACATTTACTTTGTTTTGTTTCAGATCAGCTGCTTTGTTTGTTTACTATTTACTTTTTCACATTTGTCAAAATTCCTCATTGGCTCATTTTGCTAGGCCAAATAGCGCTATGATAGTAAAGATGTTCATAAAGGCACCCACTGATATTTTGGAACCCCAATGACTTCCCTCATAAAATTGTTCCAAAATTTGTAGGGCCAGTGACTTGGGTAGCCACTGTTTGCTGTCCCTGGTGAACCAGTTATTCTCTCTCTTCTGCCCCATTATTTTTTATTCTCTCTAACTCCGGTATGAAACACATTTTATCCAGTACTGATTCAGCCACTGGGAGCAAGGGGAGGATCTTAGATACTTCTGGAAGAAGTGCTGCTTTTCAAGTTTCTTCATCTGACACTTGATTACCTGTCTCTACTCCTAAAATCCTGCCTGATGTCCCCTGACATGTATAACAGCCACCTTTTGTGGTAGATTCACCACCTTTAATAGATGAGTAATTAAGCCCTCATGGCTAATGCATTTCCTCTGAAAGTTAATAACACTCTTATCTGTTGGCAGTATTTGGCTTACACTCTCTAAAAATAAAACACTTTGGCTCTTAAATCAGAACTGAATACAGAAATGCTATGGTCAAACACACAGTCTGATAACTATAAATCTGCTCCCTTCAGAAACAAGTTTGGGTTTAACCATAACAAAAAAAGACCTGGCCCATTTTCCTGCAATTCCAAGGGATCACCACACTCAAGTCCCTTGTTCTTCTTTCTCTCAATTGTGTCTGGCCCCAACATACAAAAAATACTACATGAAATGAGGGAATTATCTCAAAGATGTTTTATCGAGTACTGTGTCTACTTCAGCATGCTCATCCTCATCCTGTTGACCTATCTTACTGTAACCAGGGGCTCAGTTGGTAATGACTCACCTGGTCTTGATGTTGATCGAGGGGCATGGCATTTACTACTGTTGGAGTCACAGCCTTAGACTGGGCATTCCTTTTGTTAATGCCCAAACCCTTTACAATTAGGACAATGATCTTCTGCCAAACAGTCTTCCAAAGGGAGGGCCCCCTATCTCTTCTCCTATTGTTTCTGCAGTGTTTTAATAAAAATCCTAGAGGACATTTCTCCACGCCCCCCCCCCCCCTTCACCCCTTCCAACAAAGGTGTGTTACTCCTTATAGAATAACACAAAACACAAAAACAACGTTCTGTTTGCCATTTTCACACTTAATCGTTTGAGAGAAAGTTCTGACCTTTTGTTTTCCTGTGGCGTGAATTGCTGACAAAAAATTTCTTCACAGGTCCTTTCAACTATTTAACATGCAATCCTTTGCCCCCACATAAACAGTTTTAACTGTCTCATGGCTCTGAATTTTCTCCTGCTCATTTTCAGAGGAAACCTGAAAGCTCTTCCCCGAGAGAAGGTTTGTACTTGAGCTAATACAGCCACCAAAATCTCTGCATTTTTGTTCCCTTCCCTTCAATACCCCTTTGTTTTTCCCTTCTTTATCTGACACCAGCTATGATTCATCACTTTAGCTGTCTTATCTGGGTCCTCTCTGTGTGCTTCCTCAAACTCTTTCCACAACTGCACATTTGTCACTGCTGCTGGGTCCTAGTGCCTGCCTCAAAGGCATCAATCGTACTTATCTCTCAATCTCATATCCTCCTTGCTAATTTCATTCCTTCCTTCACATAGGATACTGCTTCCTAGAAATTATTTGTCCTGGTTGTTTGAATGTAATTAGGAGGGATTCCATTTCTAACTTCCCATAGTTTCCTGCTGTAGCCGAAACCATAGTCAATTTCTGCATGGGCTTTCTAGTGCTGGACTTCTTCCTGACTAGGAGTTTTCTCTGGATCAGCGTTATTCCGCATTCAGTTTCTAAAATATTGTCCCCATCACTGATCATGGCCTGGCTTAGGCTGGGGAGATTCCTGTCTTGTTGGGATGTTCAGCTCCTTTTCCCCTCAGGAGTTTTCCAACTCCTCTTCCTCAGGGTTTTACTGGTTCCAGCACCTCTTTCTGAGGAGGCTCTAGGAACTGGCCCACCACTCTAGCCTTTGCTTTTACTTTTTCCTTGCCCTGTCTCACGTCTCTCGCTACTCCAGAACTTCAGTATCATTCCTAAGGAGTTATCTGGGAGTATCAATTTGTTGTCACCTCCCTTGTTGAGATGCTTTTCTTTCTTTGTCTTACTGCAACCCTCCTCAGGCATCCTTCCCTTTGTACTCCCCACGGTCCTCATTTCAACTCACTGTTGAGTTTTCCTCATTAAGTCCTCAGCTCCTCCTTTACCTTCTTCTCCCTTCATCGACTTCTCAGTCTGTTGACCCGTCTGTCTCTGGGATGGTCTTGAGACCAGTCTACCTGCCTTTGGCCAACAAGATTAAAGTAGTGGAAGACAAGTGTGCATGAATTTTAGTCTTTATGGAGACTTAAATGCATGTTTCAAAGACAGACAGATTTAGTTTACTAGAGGCTGTAACAGCCTCTATGCTCTTATGAAGCTGAAGATTTGGACCTATAGGACTGAATTTGGTATTGTATAAGTTTGCTATGTTTATGTAATAACTACTGAAAACCTGATAGGTTAGAATCAAGACAGTAAACTCATTAAGTAAAACTCAACAGTTCATAAGCAGTTCGATGCATGGGAAATTCGAAACCACCACAGAAACATGCCAGACAAAAAAATAATAATAATAATAAAAAATGAGAAATAAAAAATACAAAATTATAAGAGCTTAAAAAGTGTCATGAAATATGAACACAATTATATATTTGATTTTCCTGTCATTGACAAATAAATAGAGACCAATAGATTAAAGTTTTGTTGGCATTTTTTCCCTCGGCTTTACTGAGCATTTGATATCTCTGGAGTCAGTTCACCGAGGCTCAGTATTTTTAGCATCTGAAGGAAACATTTGAAAAGAAATAACCAATGCTGTATTTACCTAACATAAAAATAAATAAATAAATAAATAAAAATTCAGTATGTGTTCTCTGCATAGTTTTCAATTTCTGCCCAACTGTGTTTTGAAGGGTGTGGGAGTATGTGCATTTCCAAATTTGATGGAAGTACAGTTTTATAAAGCTGACTAACATCAGTTTTAGTATACAACATTGCAAGCTGATGATTTTTTTTAATTAATTTGCAGCGAGTGTGATGCAATGAGAAGATACCTGAGTGTTTAGCATTTAAATTGCATGCAATGGGTAGCTAATAGAAACAGAGCCTGCATTCAACTTTTTGATTCAAAACAACATTGCTGAAATTAGTCAAGTAATAGTCAAGTAATCAACCTTGTTTCTGTATAAAAGTCAAACAGGTTAGCGAGCATTTGCAGAATGAACTTAATTATATGCTTTTTGTAGGTATTTTTAGTTCAGTGAATGTTTAAATCATTTATTACCTGTTCTAGTTACAGTTTTGGAGAGGGGGAAGGGTGTGGCTAAATCTCCTATTCCCTCATTCTGCAAATACTTTGCTGAGAAAAAGGTGTCTATGTCTTACACAGAAAACTAATTAATATTTCAACATTGGATTATTTGAGAGAAAGAACTGCTTAAAAATTGCATTATTCATTGCTTGTTATTATTTTTTCTTTCTTTTTTTTTTTTTTTTTCCAGAGAAGATGTCATTTTGGGTTCTCAAAGTTGAAAACAGAAAAAGAGAGTTTGGTAAAGGCACAGTAGTACTGCTCTATTAGTTACATTTACATATTTTTTCCCTTTGAAGATTATTGAATTTATTCCTATTTTATGAAAATCTGCTACTACTTTTAGCACACTGGTATTAAACCACTCTCTAAACAGGTGCCTGCCTGTCTGTCTGATTAATTTTATTTCCAAACAGTGAAGTTATTCTCAGTGTATGCATGTGTGATTCCTTTATTTATTGTTGGTTTCAGTTGTTTTGCTTTGGTAAAATATTTCACATATTTATATTAGAGAAGGCAATACTCAGTATGCAATTTTTCCAGGATATGAGTATTTTCATTCATTTATCTGTACAGATGATTCTGGTTCTTTGTATGCTCAATAATATGTAATAAATAGCTTGGGAATAATGATGCTTTAATTTAAACATGTGACAGTAAAAATAAGAAGTGAGATTTATTTAAATATACCAGATTGATCTGAGCATAGGTAGAATAGTCAGCATAGATCTGTTCCATCAGGTTCTCCGTTCTTTTTGGAAGTAGCATGAATGGCACCTTTTTACTAACCACCTATGTTTTTTTAATGTAATAAAACTTTATACAGGAGCTTTGATTACCCTATATCTCTAGATAACATCCTTATACATAGCGATCTTAGCTACCTTAGCTATTCTTATTTACCCCTCATAGAAGGCATTGAAGAAATTTTGAATTCCTTGCTTGTTTAATTTGTTGTTTTGTTTTAGACACTTTAATTACTCAAAATGAAAGAGTCATAGGAGGTAACTTAGGGTACAACTGAAGAATAGCGCATAACAGAACTTCTTTCCATTCTAGTTTTCCATTTTTCAATACGTTTCATATTGGATATTTCTTAAGTGTTAATATCTCCTCAGCCTTAATGGTAGAAAAGCCTTAGAGTGTTCACTTCTTGGTAGTAAGCATTTTTTTAATTTATCTATTGTTGAGAAAACCTAGTGTTTTCTGTAAGAAATGACATATCTCCGGAGTTCTACACTGGTTTCTTTAACCTGTAACTTAAGAAAACTAATGATAACAGAAATAATTTCTTACTACAAGCCCATTATAAATGAAGTACATGAAGTTTTTGTTATAGAATTTCCTGTGGTTGGAATTCAAATGATACCTAAACAAAATTATGATATTAATCATTAAATTAATGACAGATATTGAATGATATACATGATAACAGGAAGTAACAACATTCTCTCTGCACCAACTATTCCTGTAATTAATGTGATAAAGAGGTATTCAATTTATGCTCCTTCAAAGAAAAATATCTCTTGTCAAGAGGAATGTGTTACTGAAAATGAAGATGTTCTTAAAGATATAAAATCCAGGATGGAAGATGGAGTTTTACAAGCTGACATGTCATCCCAGTGACATTAAACAAAACAGGAAGATATGTCAGTGTTCGAACTTGGTTCATAAATTTAATTCCCTCAGACAAAATAGTTGGAAGAATCGTGCTAGTAACACTAATATTACTAATGCAATTAATGAATAGCCTAAGGAAAAGTCTTCAGGGGATGTGGCGTGTTGGGGATGGGTGAAAGTCTTATTTAGTACATTTACAATAGACTAAGGAAATGACTAAAGTATGTAAATACACTGAGTGGTTGTTCCCCATTCACTATAGTGAGAGCATTCAAAATTGTATACTGAAAATAATCAAATGTATAGTTAATTTAAATGTGTGATATAAGATGTCACTGCGTGTGAGTAGCAAAGGCTTTTAGGATATTCTTGATCATGTGGAGATCATAAAATTTATTGACCATTTTCTTCTGTGTATTACAGAGTGTACAAGGCACATGTAGTACCAGGCTCTAGCCCTAAAAGGTCATAGTTGACATAACTTTAGTACTTTAGACTTAGATATTTTGTAACACTGTCCTTCAGCCCTCTTAGATAGGAGAGTTATATTCTCTCTGATGTTATCAAAAGATTACTGCAAAGCCAGAAATCTTACTCCCTGTCATACTGGCAGTACATTCCAGATCACACAATTACTTCATAGATACAAGGATAGCTCCATATATTAGGGATTAAACTATCTGGGATGAGTATTTAGTTAGCTTGGACTCTATTTTATCCTATTTAAATTTACTTATGCTTTATATGAATTTGTTTAGAGGCTGGAGAGAGTGCTTCACACTATATTCTCAGTCACAATGGAGAACAGGAAACCTGGAGTCATTTTCAGGAACTTTTTCTTATAGTTTTAGTCATATACAGCTTTATTTAGGGCTTTCTGGATTCCGATAGATTTTGTTTTATATAAACATACTAAAAATACAGTGTTATTCAGAAATCAATAGAAAAGAAACCAGTATCATAAGCATAAAATACTATGGAACTAAACCTGAACTCGGACAAAAAGAAGCAATTGTGGTTTAAATCAATGCAATTCTACTCAAAGAAAACCTTCATAACTTTATTCAATAGTGCTTGAGAGGGTGTAATACAAATATAATTATGGATAAAGTATCTCTAAATCATTATTAGTTATAACAACAATCCTTGTACATAGTTTATTAACCATAAAGAGCATTAAGTGAATCACAGCCATCTTGCTGATCCTGCCCATTGTAAGCACCGCATTTACTTCAGGAGATATTTCCATTTGCAGTTTTATTTGGTTTACTGGAAATTGGAGGGATTTCTAAGTAGTCATATCCCCAACTGTCAATTATTCAGAGAGTAAAAATGTTCATTTCCTCTGGAGTCTTTTTATCTGCTATCAAGATTTCCTTCTGCAAGATGGATACATCTCCGGCTGGAGGTTGCATAACTCAATGTGATCAAATCAAACTGGTTTGGGAATAATACTGTTGATTTCAGTCCTTTATATGAGGCACATATCTGTTTTGTAGCTTCCATAGTTTCTTGATTTCAGTGGGGACAGAATTAATTTTCTTTGTAGCAGTTTGTATAGAGCTGTGTTTTGGATTTACCAGGAAAATAATGTTGATAATAAATCCATGTTTTTGTTGTTGCAGAGCAATGCTTATACAGAGGCAAGGACTTCTCATTTTGCCCTGCCAGTGGGAAGGCTGGGAGTGCACAAGAAGCTGGAAGGGGACAGAACAGCTGTCCCAAACCAGCCAAAGGAATGTCCCATACCATACAGTGCACAACAACAAAACTGGGGGAGTTGGCTGAAAGGCCTGCTGCTGCCTGGGGACAGGTTAATGGTGAGCAATTACATACTTGTTTTGTATACTGTTTTCAGTTTTTCCCCATTTTCTTTCCTATTACGTTGTCTTTAACACTAAAAAAAACTCGTGTTTTACTTTATTTCTTTATTATTTTTCCGATTCTTTCCCTATCCCACTGAAGGCAAAGTGAGTGTATGGCTACATGGCTGCTTGCTGGGCTAAACCTGAACACACAGAAATGAAATTTTGGATGTAATTATATTTGAAGGCAGTCTGTGTACAGCTGAGTACCTTGCTACTTCTGTGAACTTGTAGTTAATGTGGTATCTTAGTAGCAAATTTAAAGAATGCACATTCTGTGTATTTCATATAAAGCGTACATTATTTTTTCCCTTCTTTTAGACAATTTATTATTGTTGTTGTTTGTCTTTAAACAGCTCAAAAAATGGCTGAAAAATCACACTGAAGTTATATACGTGTGCATATAGGACAGGTATTTGAGTCAGAAGACAGTTAATATATGGTTATAACTCCAAGTCTTGTTGATAGTATATCTTCATTCTTCTCATAATGTCTTTTCATGACTCACAGTGAACCTCATTCTTACGCTGAATATTAAAAGAGGATGTGAATGGCTTCTCTAAGCTCTGAAGTATCCTCAGGGAACAATTAAACTCTGCGCCATTAGCAATGAAACAATCAGTGAGTGTCCCAGCACCGATCTAGACTTTCATAAGTAATTATATCAGTGGTTCAGTATTTGCCTACTTAACAACATCAAGCAGTCTTCAGTGCATCAAATGACAACTTGTGCACAGTATAGAAAGCTGTGTCTCATGACTTTCTACATTCGGAACCACTTTTGAATATCCATGTCTGTGAAAGACTGTCAAAATAGGACCATCCTTGATCTAGAAAAGCATACAACTTAGATATGTAAGACTATTTCATGATACCTTTGCTGATTCTATCTAGTTACTTATACTTCTAGAAGTTCCAGTGATGCATTCAGGCTATTCCTGGTGTAAGAACCTGCCTACTGAAAACATAACTGTAAATTTACTGGATTTTGTGCTTTGTGTGTGTGCGTGTAACAGAAGTTTTTTTTATTATTATTATTTGTATTTGAAAAATAAAAAGCCACTAAAACATTAGCGGTTGAAGAAGGAAAAGGAGAAAGCAACACTTTACATCTGACAGCTCAAAATATGGTGCCCTAGAATAACTTTTTCCTCCACAACTCTTATTGAGGATCAGTGGTGTGATATGTCTTCTGAGGAGCTGTCTTGTATGCAATTAGTTCCGTTTAAGGAAAACCAAATCCACAGCAATTTCACATAAATTCTGTCTTAAAGTAAAGCAAATGTTCCTTTAAAACAACCAATTTACTTTTGACCTACTAATATCACAATAACATATTATACTACACTGAATGAATACTTTCTGGTTTGGCATATTATATCTAAATTTGTTATTTTAACAGATATTATTAAGAAAAAAGAAAATAAAGTTTTAAAGCAGAAAGGGCACCAAACCTCTAGGCAACATGAAAATGTGCAATAACATTAGCAACACTATAGTGCAGTAACATTTTAATACACTTAGTAGGCTCAGATGAACCATATTGGAATAAGAGTAGATTCATTCTCATTTTTGTACCTCCAGCCATTCTTCAAAAGAAGCTATAATTCATGAAGTGACCAAAGAGCTTTATAATTTCACAGTGTGTCATAACACTTATCAGCAATTAACAGAGGAAAACAAAAAAAAACAACATACTGAAACTACAAGTATTCTTGATAATTCAAGAAAATTCAAGAAATAACATTTCTTTCAAAGGCTAGAAAATATTCCACATTTTAACACTATACTATAAATTACAGCAGCATTAAAGTGTTTCCTGTCTCTATTTGCAACTTTTTAATGTAAAAAAAGGCATTGTAGCACATATTAACAATATTCAAAACAGTGAGTCTACTGATATCAAAAGCACAGTAATAGGCTTTGTAATAACCCATAGATTATCTGGAAAGGTAAAATGTTCCTTATAGTGCAATATATTAACTGAATGAATGCCATTTGTAGGATTGCTTTGATACTAGCTGCTATTATTCTACTTTCCTTCTAACCTGTACTGTAAATTCCTGCACTCAGGACCCAGATATCTCTGCATAGGTTTTAGCACATAGTGTGGAATTCTTTCCACTGACTTCAAACTTCTTAATGAATGATAGTAACAAAAATTATGGTGGCACTCATTCATTAAAATCCTGAAGAGATTAAAAACTGCATCTAAGACCTCTGGTATATTCCTTCTTAACATCCCTGGACCAGTAGCCTTGCAGTGTAATGGATGTATCAGTAGTCAGGCTGGGAGACTGTGTGATCATGAGCAAAAATATTTGCTGCAAAATGTTTACTTCTACTTTTCTAAGGGATTTCTAGGAGGTATGTTGCTTACAGTATTCAGCGCCTATCTTCTCTTTCTATTCCTCCTTACCTTATAAGAGGAAACACGGAATCATAGAATGGTATGGGTTGGAAGGGACCTTTAAGAGCATTTCATTCCAACCCCTCTGCTACAGGCAGGAACACCTCCCTCTAGACCAGGTTGCTCACAGCCCCATGCAGCCTGGCCTTGAATGCTTCCAGGGAGGGGGCATTCACAGCCTCACTGGGCAACCAGTTCTCATTTCTCATCACCCTCACAGTAAAGAATTTCTTCCTCATATCTAGTCTAAATCTACTCTCTTCCAGTAGTATTTCCCCTCATCCTGTCACTACCTCCCCAGCTTTCCGGTACACACCCTTTAGGTACTGGAAAGTTTCTGTAAGGTCCCTGTGGAGCCTTCTCTTCTCCAGGCTGAAAAGCCCCAGCTCTCTCAGCCCGTCCTCACAGGGGAGGTACTCCAGCCCTCTGATCATCTTTGTGGACCTCCTCTGGATGTGCTCTAACAGCTCCATGTTCTTCTTGCTTTGGGGGCTCCAGAACTGGATGAGGTACCTCAGGTGGGGACTCTTGAGAGCAGAGAAGATGGGCAGAATCACCTGCCTCAACCTGCTGGTCAGACATCTCTTGATGCAAAAGAGTTGGCAAACATCATAAGGAACTTCATGAGCTCTCTCAGTCAAGCATTCTCTGTTCACCTACACACATTCAAAGCTGTCATACTGGGTCTCTGAAGTAAACTAGACAAGGATCTTTCATTCTCTTTTTATGCCTTTTTCTGCTTTAAACTTGACCTGTGTTTATATTTGCTACACAGATCTGGTGATGAATTATATTTGCTTCCCAGAAGAGACTTGAATACCAGCAGTGAAAGACTACATATTTTCCTTGTACAGCAGAACAGTTTCATCTTTTTCTTTCTCCTTCCAAAGAAAAACCTACAAATATTATCCAAAGGCTCTTCCTGTGTCTGTTTGCTTTCCAAACTGCAAATATTGATTAAAAATACTTCTCCACTGAAAAAAAATGAAATGCTAACACTCAAATAAACAAAAAGAATTCTTACTACAGGTTGGGTTAATATTAGTGATACTGCAATGCTGTAATGTATGGTTCTTTATTTTAACTTATTTCTCTACAGATATTCATTCTTTGCCATTAAGCATCCGAATCTGCCCACTCAGAAAAAAAAAAATGCAAACCCAAATCCCAAATATGTAGTCTTTCCTCATGAAGGCATTTGTATAGATACTTTTATGATATTCTGCATCTGATGTAAAAAGAAATGCTGGATCTGGTTGCAGAAGTGTAATTCTCCAATCATATTTGAAATCCTCCATCATATTTGAAAAGTTGTGGCTGTCAAGTGAGGTCCCGGATGACTGATGAAAGGGTCACATTACTCCCATTTACAAGGAAGGGAGCAAGGAGGACCCAGGGAACTACAGGCTGGTGAGTCTCATTTCTGTACCTGTGAAGATCATGGAACAGATCCTCCTGCACAACATGCTTGATCACATGAGGAATGAGTGTGATCTGAGACAGCCAGCAAGGCTTCAGCAGGGGAAGGTCATGCTTAACCAATCTCGTGACCTTCTGTGATGAAGTGATGGCACTGGTGGACACATGGAAGGCAATGATGCCATTTACCTGGATTTGCACAAGGCCTTTGACATGGACCCCCACCTTATCTCCAAATTGGAGGGATGTGGATTTGATGGGTGAACCACCCGATGGGTAAGAAATTGACTGAAAGGCCTCAGACAGAGGGTGGTGATTAATGGTTCTATGCCCAGGTGAAGGCTGATAAACGAGTGGCATCCCCCAGGGGTCTGTCTTGGGACTGGTGCTCTTTAACGCCTTTATTAATGACATTTACAATGGAATTGAGTGTACCCTCAGCAAGTTTGCTGATGACACCAAGCTGGGTGGAGCAGTTGACTCAGTGGAAGTAAGGGATGCCATTCAGAGGGACCTCAGCAGACTTGAAAGATGGGTCTGGGTGAACCTAATGAGGTTCAACACAGCAAAGTGCAAGGTTTTGCACTTGCGATGGAGGAATCCCAGGCAGACTGGAAGGAGTAGTCCTTGAGAGGAGCCCTGCAGAGAAGAACCTGGGGGTCCTGATGGATGAAAAACTTAACATGAGCCAGCAGTGTGCTCTTGCAGCTCAGAAAGCAAATGGTATCTTGGGTTGCATCAGAAGAGGGGTGACCAGCAGGGACAGGGAGGTGACTGGCCCTGTCTATTCTGCTCTCAAGAGGCTCCATCTGGAGTACTGTGTCCAGGCCTGGAGCCCCCAGCACAAGAAAGACAGGGAGCTGTAGGAGAAGGTCCAGAGGAGGGCCACAAAGATGATGAGAGGGCTGGAGCACCTCCCCTACAAAGACAGGCTGAGGGAGCTGGGCATGTTGAGCCTGGAGGAAAGGAAGCTGCGGGGTGACCTAATTGCAGCCTTTCAGTACCAAAAGGGAGCCTATAAACAGGAGGGGAATAAACTCTTTCAAAGGGTAGATAACAGCAAGACAAGGGGATATGGTTTTGAGGTAGGGAAGATTTAGGTTGTATGTCGGGGGACGTTCTTTGAGAGCAGTGAGGTGCTGGAACAGGGTGCCCAGAGAGGCTGTGGAGGCACTGTCCCTGGAGATGTTTAAGGGCAAATTGGATGAAGCCAGAGGTAAACTGGTCTAGTGTCAAATGGGGATGTTTGTGGCCCTGCCTGTGGCAGGGAGTTGGAGATTCATGATCCTTTACGCTGCCTCCAACCCTGGCCATTCTATGATTAAGCGATTCTGTAATTCACACAAAGATTCACATCCCCCTGGTGAAACACATCCACGCATGTGCGTTAGGGTACAATGAGACACTTTCTGGAAAAGGAAGGAAGGTTATAATAAATACACTCTGTTTGTAACAACAGGTTTTAATACCTAGAAGATTACTCAGAGGCAGTGTCTGCAAAGTCCCTGTCACACCTTTATGACATTGCTCAGTGAGCAGTGATTCTGGATGTGGCTCATATGTCTGCAGTTGGCAGTAGCTTTCCTCCACAGGCAACTACCAATCCCAAGCATTGCTTTCTACTCAGCATTAGAACATTCTACATGTTAGCCTGCACTCTGTTTCTTATCAAAGTGTAACCTTTCTGAAGTTGAGGCCTCATCATTTGCAATGCAGCATGTTAGGGAGATGAGGATTTCCAGCACAAGTGTTTCTAGTGAAAATTCTTTGATTTATGTGCCTCTCCACTTCCTCCCTGCCTCTCCACCACAAGCACACATGGGTATAAAAGTAGAAAGCCACAGAATATAGAGATTTCATTCATAATTGATGTGTTAGAAACATCTTAAAGGAATGATTAACTCCCCAGGTTTTGCATTTGTGATCTAAGAAAATGTTATACATCTCTTGAGAGTTCTGGAAGAGAATCCTAAAATGCCTGCAAACACAGACCTGTGCATCAGCATCACCATCAGCATTCACCAACGTGAATATTGTGCAGGATATGCATATACGGTGTCTTACATCTGCTGGATGGCAAAGGCTGGAGTTCTTGCAGGTAGATAGCTTCTTAGGTCACCAAAGGTCGAGCACAAACATATTAGTCATGCTTCATAGTTACCCACTGATGAACTTTGCTTGAGAGAGGGTCCTGTGAGGTTCTTCAAAGCTATATTATACACTTATCTTCCTTTTTTATCCAAAAAAAGTTGGATGAGGACTGTCCTGCTGGTTAAAGATAAGAGATAATATCCCGGCAAATGAATTTATGTTAAAGCTGATGCCTGCAAAAAGAAGCAAGCAATACAACTTGGACTCTTAAGTCAGCATTTTCAGTCTGAGCTGAAGAGAAACTACATCTCCTATTAAAATCATTGTGCATATAGCAGAAAATAATTAAAAATCTTATTTTGATTACTTTCTAAAGAATGGTATTCACCATAAAGACAACACTGACAGTAAATCTCTCCAAGACAGAGAGAAAAATCAGTAAATGATAGGAGAATTCAAGAATGTATTTAAGAAAAGCCTAGAGGGTGCCATGAACAGCTCCTCGTTCACACTGCATCCATCAAGTGGCATTTCAGTGACAGGAAGCTGTTGTCTGTGAGGCTTTTCCGCTTCCTTTCATAGTGGCATTTGAAACAGATCATCCCTCAAGAGCAGTGCAGTAGATATATGTTCCCAGGACTTACCATCCCAGCTATCTGAGCTATGTCTTAAGAGTGGCAGCACAAAAGAAAAGTGCAGGTTTTCTAAAGGCGCATCAGCTCATGAGCTTGTATTTGTTCTTACAGATTTATTGACATCTAAGAATGTCAAGCAATGATATAATTGCAGATCATAGATGTTGAATGCATATTGCAATGATTCCCTGTGCCTACAGTGTCTTCCAACCACTGTTTTGTCCCAGAAGATATTTGCTTCTCATTCTGTCTTTTTTCTCTTAGCAGTCATAAAGAACAAATACAAACAAAGGACTGATGGAGAAGTATTGTGCAGCTGTAACCTGTGTGAACACATCTGCCAAGTGGAGGCAGGGTGAGCACGAGAACCAAGTTGCTCTGGGCTTTCCTTTTGTTAGAAAACTGCTACTTGGACTGGATGTGTGTAAGCCAGGAAGTAGCACATATGGGCAGAGATCCCATTTGTGCTACAGTGATGGTTAGGATGCTATGGTGCTGTTTAGGTAACAAGATTTTGTCTTAAGGCCGAACTTTAGCTTTGGAGCCAAGTCATATCTGAACACACAGCTAAGGCATCTACACAGCAACTGTAGTTCTGCACAACCTTGGTCCTGTCAGCATTCTGATTAGCTCTGGCAACCCAAGTTCATCTCTGTTACCTCCTTAGAAAGAAAACATCCTTGACAGGTTTTCAGCCTCAGAAATTAGCAGTGAAGGTGTCCCCCTTTAGCTGCTGTTGAACACTGGATGTGCAGATGTTCTGCTCAGCGAGCTGGGCCAGAACCCTTATTTTGTGAAGTGGGATTCTAAAAGCAGATTATGACAAGCTGTACTGCAAAGAGCCACCACCCTGCAGTTGCTGGTGTTGCTAAGTGCTCACATTCTGCAGGGGAACAGATGCTGCCTGGATCTCTTTAACATCTTTTCCAAATGTCTCCTGCCTGGTTCACATGAAAACCCTGTAATTTCCTACAGTTTGTTCTGCAACTGTTCAGGTAGAAATACCAATAACAATTGTACCAGAAATGTCAGTGCTCTCAGTCAAACAGGCATTTCCTGGAAAAGCCTAATATTTCTGAGTGGAAGTTTGTTCTTCTTTTTCTCCCTTGCGAAGGAAATAAGCAACACACATCCCTGCTGAGAGCCATGAAATGCTCAAGTTCCATATCCTACACTGAGGAAATCCTACACTTTATTTCAGACTCAATCTTCAGCTGACATAAAGTAGTGAATCCACAGATTTCAGAACGCTATGTTTACTTGCTCTGCTTATTTATCTGAGTTGCAAAATCTGTTGTGGTTATGCAGCCAGTAAAACAAATAATTGTTCTCTCACTTGCAGCATATTTGACTGTGAGCAATGCTGGACAGCATTATGCACATCAACAGCATCAGTAATTGCTAAATAGTAAATATTTAATTATATTATATACTTTATGTAGTCATTAATTTTGCAATGTATACACATGTTAAATTTTTCTGATGATTTAGGTCATGATAAATGAGTAACAGTACGTCATGGAGCATGCTCTTATCTACTCCTCTCAGCGAGGTTTTTGATGTCTTCATGATCTGACACATCGATTTTCATATTCCTTCATGGTTATAAAATCAGTTTCCCTATAGTCCTCGCAAAATTCAAATTGTTAATCTGATCATTCAGCATGTGAATTTTATGCCCATACTAGCACATCTCTGTTGTCCCAAAGTGTGTGTATAAGCTTTGACAGCTGTCAGGGTTTTGGCCTATCTTGGCTCTTAAAAGTGTCTCTTGGTTGTTCCTTTTTTTCTTTATGTGTAATGCTTAGGTGTCTGTCTGAAAGGTGTAGTCCCATTCTGAGATTAAAATTCTGAAGGTATTATACTCTGTGTACATAGTCTGAAGACAGAAATTGCCCTTTCATTATCCCACTCTAGCTGCATAATCTTCCCTATTAATGGTGAATATGTAATATCATAAAATGTTTTGGCATATTGCCGTACCCTACTCTAAATATCTCTTGGACAATATTGCAGAAAGAACATATTTTGAATTAGTGCCAAATATAGCATTATATTTAAGTGCGCAACCTTTATGAATATAATGAGCAGACATTAGCAATCTCCCAGTGCCTGATTCTTAAATAGCTTTTCAGGATCTGGAGAAAATGTACATCATTCTGCCAATATTAATATTGAAAAGCTAAGCATCTTGCTAAATAGCAACAACAAAACTTTTAGGAAGACGTAAGAATAGGAAGAAGGAAGAAGTAAGAGTAGATTTCCCACTGAATATACATGTCTTTTCATATACCTGGATAAAACACTTAAGTTTGATTTGTAAGGCTGTCCTTCCACTGCCATCTGTCACAGGGAAACAGAAACAAATGGAATACTGGTGGTGAGGTTCAACCTCTACTATTATATCAGCAACATCTGCCTCTGACATCATGGGTGTAATGAAATAGGAGACATTATTTCCAGAGTGTGGCCCTTGTATTTTTAAATAAGCAAACTTTTTATAAAAATTTGCACATTTCATACGTGGAACAACTGCAAAAACTTGGTCAGGGAGTTCCAGATTCTGACATGTATGTTTCTATTCGTTAACGATTTGTTGCTGTAAAGTTTATTTGTATTTCAGTATCAGGAAGAACCTTTGTTATGGTTTAATGCAGCAGATGGCTCAGCACCACTGAGTCATTCTCTCACTCCCCCCCTTCCTACTGGGATGGGGGAGACAGTAAAAGAAAACAAAGTAGAACTTGTGGGTTGAAATAAAACTAAGAAAGAGAAAAGGGAAAGGAAAACAGTTATGACAGTATGTATATTTATAGATGTATGTAACAAGTGATGCACAAATAATGGCTTACCACCTCCCAGCTGATGCCTCCTGTGGAGCTGAAGAGAGAGAGATGATTTCCCAACCCCTTAAAACTCCTTCTGCACAATGTCATATGTTATGGAATATCCCTTTGGAGGTTTAAGTCACTTGTCCTAAATTCTGTTCAGTCCCAGCTCCTTGGGCCCTTCACAGCAAATGGCCTTGGTTCTGTACAGCACTCCTGATCAGTAACTAAAATCATTGGTGTGTTATCAACACTGTTATTCTCCCAGAATCAAAATATAGCATCGTACCATACACTCTGAAGAAAGCAATTCCATCCGAGCTGAAACTAAGACAACCTTTTGGAAAAAGAGCATTATAAATGCTCTAACAGTAATAGAGTTTTTATTCTGCAAGATGCAGAGTTTTCTTTTCAGTTTATGTCAGCAAATGCTAGTAACTGGAGAAAAAGAGATTTCATTTTCTGTCTGCTGATTCTGATAGATTGCCACTGAAAGCTGGTTCATACCTTGCAGAGGGAAGTACTTGTATGTAAGTTATGAAGTAAGAGTAAACAAAAAGGGATTTTATGATAGCAGTTGTATCACTTAAGCTGGTTAATTCTTTCATTTCCACAGTAATAGTTTAGGTTTAAAAGTAGAAGTAATAAAGAAATAGAGCTGTTAGCAGAACTGTCTTTCATAACTTGTGTAAGGCAGAGGAGGTCATTATGCCTTGTCTGGTTAGAAAAGCTTTACTACTTGACCTATTCTATGCACCAGTTCAAAGGTGTTTTAGATTGCCATTTGTACATAACAAAAGCAAGACATTTTTTATAATTGCACTGATTTGATAATATTTAAAAGAACAAAAGCATATCCTGCTAAAGTCAAAACTGAACCAATTGAACATTTCAAAATCTCATAATTTTTCATTACTGAAATACTTACATAATAGAATTATTTTAGACATTATGTACTATGATGTAAAATGGTTTTGTAATCTGTTATCAACTTTTAAGCATTTCCCCATAATTTTTGTGTGTATGTTTGTCATAAAACTCTTTTCTTCATTCCATTTCACAGACTTTGTTTCAGAATTAGAATTGGCAACAAGTTCTGCTAGGTGTCAAAGTAAAAGGTTTGTATGGATTAACTCAAAGAAAGCATTAATTCAGAATCAGTCTGAAATGGCACCAGTATATACGCTTTGTTGCCTTGCCTCAAAGCTTCTCCACAATATACGAGCAAATGTAATTTTGCCATCCTCAGGGCAAGAAGTAGAAGCTAGATTGGACCTGGGATTCTCTTGTTCTAGGAAGAGGAGAAAAAGGGTAGACATGCCTAGAGAACAAAGAGAACAAAGAGAAACTTGCTGTTTTTTTGCTTCTCTGTCTGCCCTGAAAAAGAATACAAGGAGATAAGGGTGCTAACTGTAGCATTTGAGTGTGCTGGCTTGAAGGCTGCTGGGAGTAAATACCTGGTATGCAGTCTAACCCTCACCTCAGTCTCAGAATGGGCAGCAGCAGCAACAGACCTGTTTTTCCAAGGATTGCTGCAAATGCATGTGATGTTTGCATGTCAACCACTGGTCACTCACCTGCAGTTTAAAGTAGCCACTCACTTTGTCTCTGCCTAAAGTTTATTTTGTTTGTTAGCCTGTTTGTGTTGACATATTCAACACTCATTTAAATGCTGGCAAAATCAGTCACGACTATAAAGACCTGTGGCTTTGAACGACTTAAAAATCCTAGAGACTGACTGTGATACAATCACTCTTCCTGTGTTAACTTTGTAGTTAACACTGGTGAATCTGGGAAAGAGAATTCAAAAAATATTAAAAAAAGAAACAGTCTGCTTCTGAGATCTAACAGGCAGTAGAGGACTTCAGATGGCTTCAGATCAGTACCTAGAAAACTAGTATAAAATCAAGCAGTTTAAGAAGAGTCAGCATCAATTTACTGCACAGGAATAAGGACAGTAACATTATAAGTAAGATTAAATAATGGTGGTGAGTGTTAACACTTGTTCATACCTTGCTCAGGTAGTGGCAAGTAATGATACAGTTAAATAAAGTTTGTTATGATTTAGTAGCCATTTCCTTTTTACACAGGATAACATCTATAAAGGAGGGAAAGTTAAAAGTACTAAAGTTTACATTAATAGGATAAAATGACTATGGTTTCTTTATTCAATGACTGCTCTGATGAAAGTAATGCCTCCCATTTTATGATATTGGCCCACAATGTCAGAGGCAGATGGTAGTGGTATGGCAGTAGATGTTGAACCTTCCTGCCAATATTCCATTACATGTTGCTGCCGTGTGACAGATGGCAGCAGAGGGGCAGTCTGACAGAATGGCATCTTACATGGAAGTGCAGATGAAGCAAAAGTGTGTCACTGAATTCCTTCATGCAGAAAAAATTGCATCCATTGACAGCTTGCTGCTGAATGTTTATGGAGACCAATGAGAGGATGTGAGCAATGAGGTGGTGGGTGATGCATTTCAACAGCAGCAACAGCGGCATAAAAGAAAAGCATTCCAGACAGCCATACATATTTTCATGCTCCTGTTCATTGCTGGTGAAAAGGCATTGCAAATGGAGGTGACAGTGGAAACTACCACAAATACCATGAACACAATAACACTATTTCACAGAGCAAATTACCAGCATTTTGTAGCTGTGAAATAGTGTTATTGTGTTCCTTGTATCTGTTGTAGTTTCCATGTAAATAAATAGTAGGTATTACTTTTGGAGCAACCCACATATTTTTCTTGTTAAAGTCATTCTTAAATAGCTTTGAAATTTATATACCCTTGCAAGTCATTGGCTTTTCTTTATATTTGTGTCTGTGGAAACTTCCAGCACAATAAAATGAAATATATACTAGGCCCTTCATTTCTTTTAGTGATGCATGGTCAATTTTTAGAGCTCTCTTTTGTGTTTGCTATAGAGAGCAAATACGTGAAGTCAAAATGATGGAACTTTCATCATTCAAAACCGACCAAACAAAAAAGTACTTTCTGTAGCCAGTACTTTTTTGACAATTCTGATTATTTCTATCAGATGGTTAAAATTATTATTGTAAACAGCTGTCAGAGAGGTATAGTAAAAGCTTTTTTTTTTTTTTCATTCATTGTATGTGAAAGGAATAGAACAATAAATTCTACTGAGACTGATTTTTACAGTCTCCGATGCAGTAATTCAGTAAGCTAAAATTGAAATTTGACATTTGTTGACTTTTAAGATCCACAATAGTCAGCCAAAGGGAGAAAACAATATGTGTTTTTTATTTCTGACTTGTGTTCCTAATCCCTAAAAAATGTCAAACTGAAGGTGACAAAAAGCAGGTCTCCTGTGAAAGAATGTAACAAGATATACTCCTGCCACTTGACATGCAAACACTCACAGAACATCATTTTTGCTGACAGCAGAACGGTAGTGTTTTCATGATAAACACCTAAAGACACAATATGAATTTTGGTAACATTTACTGACCAGATCTCAACTTTATCTCTTCTAGTCACATGCTCAATATTCTTTTTACTGATTCCCCATTCCAAGGCAATATGCAGTACAGATGCAATGAATCATGTTATTTGGGGAAAATCTTACAGACCAACTCCCTCAAGAATAGCTGCCATACAGCTTGTGGTTCACTGCTCAGTTATACAATAAAGTACACAATGTTCTTGGACAAGAAAAAAAAAAGAGAGATAAATCAAATACAACTAGCTTACAACCTTTCACATGGTCTTTTTATTATTATTATTATTGTTTAGGGCAAACAGCTTGATTGCTGTTGCTCTGACAATTAAGCTGTCTCTGAAATACCAATCTACACAAACAAAAACAAAAACAAAGCATTATCACAAGATTGATGTGATTTACACAGTTCTTATGATCTACTGGATGCTAATATGTTCTGAAGGCAGGATAGAGCACTTCACTTAGACAGCTTGCCCTTTACGTAGTCCCACTTTTCCGTTTCCTCAATGTGAATACTTCTTTTTTATGGTTCCTTCTTTCCAAAGAATACTTCCAAGCTTGTTCTGTCCTTTTTGCACACACTGTGTTTTGCATGGACTATCTATCAACAACATGGTGTATTTGCATGTTAGTGACCATTTGTGAAATGGTTGATTTGATAAATGCTACTCTAAATGCTTTTTCCACTTTTTCTTGTGAGAAAGAAGGGGAAGACATTACAGCACCAGCGTTTTTTCTCTGAGTTTGATCCTAGTTTTCTGCTTAGAAACCTATTTCAACAAAGGCAAACTGCTTCCACAGAAAATCACCTTATCAAAACCATAGCTACTCATCAGAAAAGGTTTGGATGGAAAAATTTCTTCCAGTCTCATTTCTTTCTGCACTAAGAACTATCTTAAATGCACAAAACCTTGAATGCTTTCCAGTTAAATCCATGGGCCTTAAAGATCAGATGTGTACTCTTCCCTAACAGTACTGTAGTAGTAACTGCCTGATCAACACTGAGCCCTCAAGCAAACAGATAAAAAAAAACAAACAAACAAAAAACAAAGGGGGGGAATAAACTTAAGGGTGCTTAACTTTTTTTTTTTTTTTTCCCTGTCCTTAATTTCAGTTTTACTTATAAGCATTTCATAGAATCACAGAAGGGCCTGGGTTGAAAAGAACCTGAAAGATCATCTAGTTTGAACCCCCCTGCCCTGAGCAGTGTTGCCAACCACTAGATCAGGCTGCCCAGAGCCACATCCAGCCTTGCCTTGAATGCCTCCAGGGATGGGACATCCACAACCTCTCTGGGCAACCTGTTTCAGTGCATCACCACCCTCTGAGTGACAAACTTCCTCCTGACATCCAACCCAAGTCTCCCCGTCTCAGTTTAAAGCCATTTCCCCTTGTTGTAACACTATCAACCCAAACAGCCATTCCCCCTCCTGTTTGTACGCTCTCTTCAAGTACTGGAAGGCCACAGTGAGATCTCCCCAGAGCCTTCTCTTCTCCTAAGAGCTAAACAAACCAGTTCCCTCAACCTTTCTTCACAGGAGAGATGCTCCAGCCCTCTGGTCTTTATAGTGGCCCTCCTGTGGACCTGTTCCAAGAGCTCCACATCTTTCTTGCACCGGGAGCCCCAGGCCTGGATGCAGTACTCCAGGTGGAGCCTCACAAGAGCTGAGTAGAGGGGTACAATCACCTCCCTCTCCCTGCTGGCCGCCCCTTTCTTAAAGCAGCCCAGGGTATAGTCGGCCCTCTGGGCTGGAAATGCACACTGCTGCCTCATGTCCAGCTTCTCATCCACCAAGACCTCCAGGTCCTTCTCTGCAGAGAATATTATTCTACATTTAAAATATTATAGCTATGAGAAACTAAATAACAATGTTCATTTTCTGTAGCCGCAAGCAATCCATTGTGCAGTTTTATGCAAGCTCTTCACTGTGCACTCTTCAGTAGTTAGGAATATTATAAGGCATGCACTACTTTTAAAGACTATTTTTACTGAAGGCTACTGATGACTAATTTTATGTTAATTATTGTGGAATAATTTCAAAGCATCTTGTCTTAAATTTATTATGGGAATATAAAAATAAGATTAATATGACGTAAAATGACAAGCAGGGCTTGAAGTTTTCAATAAACAAGCACATTGTGTTTGAAGATACATGCTTGTACTTCTAAATGTGGAGATTTTACCTATGTGGTTCATAAAAAACATGTTATGTCCATGTGACTAACCAATAAGTTGCTAAAATGGAAGAACACTCAGAGAAGACAGGGAAGGGTAACATGCCCATAAAGCTCAGGGAATAAAATAGTGCGTGACTGACCACAGCTACTGCAAAGAAAGTTGATTATATCAACAGAAAGGGGATCACAATATATAAAACAAGCTGGTTGGAGAGCACTGGACTCTTAACAGTTCAAGATATTCAAAACTCAGGTAAAATAAATTCTATGGCAGTCACTATAAAAGACTGAGAATGTTTCAGAGAAAATTTGCTGAAATAAAACATCCAGGGAGCCATATGAAGAAGATAGTCTAGGAATATTTGGTCAGACCTCTTGTACAATTTGCATGTGGGTTTGCTGCTGCTGCTAAAATAAACAGTCTTTTTTTTACCTGGCAACAGGGAAACCCTTTTAGAATTTACTGTATAGGCACATTTAGCCCCCCAAACCTAATGGAAATTGAAACCCTGAGACTGGCACTTGAAAGAGTATGGGTGAACAACCCATTGTGCAACCCATGTGCAACCATGACAAATATTGTTGTAAAAAATCCTCATTCAGTCAATTATTTTCTAAGCCTCTGTGTTTTAATAAACATTTTTTGGTTCTTCCTCTCAGCATGCATTGGGGAGTTTCTCTTAAGTCAAAAGTATTAGTTCAGTACCAGTTTAGCAAAACACTTCAAGATAAATTAAAATACTCTCTTTCCAATACCCTTAAGATCCCTTTCAAATCTGCAGACCCAGAAAGTCAGTAAAAATTGAGGACAAAATTACTTTTCATAAATACGAGAAAAACTATAGTGGGGATTACTGTATAATCTGAAAGTGAAAAATCTTTTTTTTTTGCTTCATTTTTTAACACTTCAGTCCAATGGTTAAAAATAAAATATCTAGGTTCTAAATACACCTACAAGTAATAGAGGAAAAGGAGAGAGTAGAAAGTACTGCTCCTAATGCTAGTAAATCAGAATTATTATACTTTTCTGTTCCTGTGTATTTTTATTTTTCAGATACCAGTTTCTGCATTTTTCCACAGATTCTTATGCACTCACTCTGCAGGTGAGGCAGGGAAATGAGGACTGGAACCAAATGATCTTTAAATTCCCTTCCAGTCCAATACATTCTATGATTCTACAATTCTAAATGTAGTTTCTTGATAAATGTCTCTGACAAATTTTATGGTGTTGTTTGTGAGTGGATGAGTCAGTCAGATTGTATCCCTCTGACAAATGCAGGGTAGGACCACAGGGTGAGATAGAGTTGTTGGGCATATTTTTCATTCTAGCAAGAAGCAGTTCCACTGAGTATAGCTGTTTGAGCACGATTCTGAACCCAAAGGAACAACCTTTACTGAGAGGTACAGTGCTGTAGTGCTTTAATGTGCTCTGGGACTGCCATCTCATATCATGGTGGAGCAGAAAGGGTGGATGACCATCCGCATGCTTAAGAGATTGCTCTATGGTGTTAACAGGCCTTCTGCTAATAGATACATTTGCTCTAGTGGTAATGAGAATGATTAATCTTTGTGCTGAATTGCTATGGCATGCCTCTGCCTTCAATTTGCACACACTTCAAGACAGCACTTCTGAAGAATACTAGTCAGTGATCATTCAGTGCTTGCCAGAACTGGCACACAGTCATCACATGAGTTGAGGGATTTTGCTGAGCCTGAGCCTCAAGAGACATGAGATTGGCAGGAGAAGTAACTACTGCTGTATGAAATTCCATGGCTTGTGCAGCCAGCAAAAATCAAAATCATGTCTTATGACTGACAGAGAAGAAATACCAAGTCCTGTACGGGATAAGAAAGGGTAGGCACCATCTGCTACTCTATGGAGTAGAATTATAAAATATGTCAGTCACGCCATTCTTGAGAAAAGCAGAGAAAACATTGCATGTTGTTGCATCTGTTATCATAGGCAAAACTTCCAAGGTAGAAAAATATGCCTTACATAGTGCAGAGAACCTGATGGTGGTATCAGCTGCTGTACATGCAGAAAATAAAGCAGTTTAAAAGGGTTGGGATTCTCAGTTCATAGTTGCATGTTACACACAGGTGAGAGTTCTTGTGGTGGTCAAGACTAATTGCTCTATTTTGTCATTTTAGTAAGGTCTTCATCACTGATGTTTTGCTGTAGAAATAATATTGAAATTACTGAAAGAGATAGAGAGAACAACATGCAGTTAAATCTATAAGGGCAAATCTGAAATTAATGCCTCTTATGTTGACCCATGATGTCAGAGGCAGATGTTGGTGATCTGGCAACAGAGGATGAACCTTCCTGACAATATTCCGTTACAATTTCTTGCCATGTGACAAATGGCAGCAGAGAGGCAGTCTAACAAAATGGTGCCTGATGTGGAAGTGCATCTGCTAAGGGGTGTCAGTGAATTACTCTCTGCAGAAGAAACAGTACCCACTGAAGTTTCTTGACACTTGCTGAATGTTGATGGAGACCAACCAGTGGATGTCAGCACAGTGAGGTGGCTACTGGTGTGTTTCAGCAATGGCACTGTCACAGCAGCTGTGAAATTGTGGTCTCCTCCACTGGTGGAGATGTTTATGAATGTGGAATGCAGATTCTTTTTCATTGCTGATGAAATTGCACACCTTATGGTGCTGCCCATGATGAAAAATACAATTTTGTACGTGAGGACTTGTTCTATCAAATAATGTTATTACACTCTTTGTATCTGTTGTAGTTTCCACAGAAACAAACAGGAAGCATTACTTTCGGAGCAACCTATGTTTTTTTGTTGTTGTTGTTGTTGTAGTTGTTGTTTGTTGTTGTTTTCTTTTTTGTAGCTTACTGTTCTTTGAGAGATGCAGTTTAGAACACCAATGAAAAATTCTTTGTGCATGTTTTGCTATCCTATGTTCCAGCCTCCTACTACATTAAAATGGTAGCTGAATATTAAATTTCTGAGTTTCCAGAAATGACATTTTACTGATCACTCTGAAGAATGTGGGTTCTCTTCTTCCCTCAGTTCTTAGTGAATAACAAAAATCCACAAGAATTTAAAAGAATAGCATCATTCTCATATTTGACTCTCACAAGGCAATTTGGTTTTTATTGCAGGGTTGGTTTTTATTGCAGGGTTTATACTTTTTGGAATGTAAAATGAATAAATGGACAAAAATTTAATTGTTTTTTTTCCTTTTGACATTTTATATTCTTCCATTCACCTATGTAGGATACCCTAACTGAAGAACACTGTCCTGATACGTCCCAGTTCCTGACAGTATTTTCAGATCATCCATCATTTCTGAAAGATTTAATTACATGTAAATCCATGGCAAAAGCCCTGATGATTAAATTCTGGCTCTGAATTGATGTTTATTGCCATTTACACTGATGTAATGTGTCTGAGCTCAGACAAGTTGCAGTCCTTTTTTACTTATGTAAGCCAGAAACAGACCCACAACCATCTGATTTATTAAAGAGTGGGTAACAAAGATGTGTTTAGTAATGATGTAATAGATTTGGTTTTCTATCTCCTGTCCCTGCCTTTTTCCTTTGAGTACTTATTCTTAATTTATTGCAAAAATAGTTACATAGCTCTGTGGATTTTGGATTCTGTATGTTCTTTATAGAAAATCAGTCTGTATATTAACCAAAAGAAATGAGGACTCTTAAGAGTTAGATTTGCACTGAATTAAAACAGACTTACCATTTGCATATCTGTATAGATTTCTGTTTTGATTTCAAAACAACCATGAATAACTAAAAAAATATTATAAAGTATCGTAGAATTGCAGAACCATTAAGGTTGGAAAAGGCTATTAAGATCATCTAGACCAACCATCAGCCCTCATCTACCATGCCCAATAACTACATCCCTCAGTGCCACATCTACAGGTTTCTTGAATGTTTTCAGAGATGATGACCCTATCACCCTCCTTGGCAGCCTGTTCCAATGCCTCATCACTGTTTCTGAGAATAAATTATTCCAAATATCCTGCCTGAACCTCCCCTAGCACAGCTTAAGGCCATTCTCCTATCACTGTTACCTGGGGGAAAAAGTATCCTATTCTCACTTCTAAGAAGGTAAAAAAGAGCCCTTTTGAAGTATTTTATATTATCTATATGCAAACATATTAAGCTTGTCTCTACCATATGTATATGGCCTACCATATAGTATAAAATGTATACTATATAGTATAATATATACTTTTTTTTTTCTCTCAAAACAATCTGTAAAAAACACTACGAAAATTTGGAACATTTTTAGTTATTTGTTCACAAATTACCAGAAAATTTTTGATTCTAACATCTATGTTTTTGAAAAAATGAAAGAATCTGCCTTTCAGAAACTCAATAGCACAGCTGACAATAAAAACAAAAAAGCTTTCCTTTTAGTACTAGAAACTGAACCACAATTTGTATGGTATTCACAGGAATGAAATAAGTAGGGAAAAAAAAATCATATTCTTCTAGATGCTGGGAGAAGTTATACAACTGAGATACTCCTGTCAAAACTACAGAAACTATTTAACAAAAGACAATGTACTCTAATTTTTTAGAATTACAGTATGTACAGTAGTAGTAGTAGTCATTTAGTGCAAAAGAGCTACAAGTACATGAGTATAGTAGCATACTTGTTTATGGGATCCAAATTTCTACCTAGAAATTTGTTCAGTGAGTTTGGACTCTGCACTTTCTATCTCATTTTGAGAAAGAATAGGAAGAAAAAATGAGTTATATATTTTTAAAATTAATTATTACACAGCATAAATATGACTCAGAAATACAGGATGGCTTGGGTGGAAGAGACTGTAAAGATCATCCAATTCCAACCTCTCTGCCATGGGCAGGGTTGCCAGCCACTAAATCAGGCTGCCTTGGGACTCATCCAACCTGGCCTTGAACACCACACCAGTAACTCTAATGGTCTGTCCCTTTAATTAATTCTTGCTTTTAGTTGTGAAGTACTTTTTTCTCCAACATATTAAGGACTCATCCATCTTAACTTTCTCGATAAGTCTGGCTATTTCTATCCTTATGATAAAATTCTAACCATATTAAATCTTGCTTTGTTTTGAAAATCCAAGGAAAAGTTCATTATGAAAATGACTTAAAAAATCACTGTCTATTCAGTGTTTTAGGTGTTATTCATAAAGACTGAAGAGTCCTTCCTTCAGTTTTCTACAATATTTCAATGTTACAAAAGTTTCTGATGAAAAGATCTTATTTTCTAAGAAACAAACCCAATGCAGCTTGCAGCACTTCTAATGAATATAAGAATTCTTTTCCGAACAGAAATGGAGGAGATAAATTAATACAGTAAAAAAAACAAAAAAACAAAAAAACATGCTGTTTGCTGTTCAGTTTTGCAAAAGACTAAGTGCATATACTCTCAAATACTAAGGAAAAAAGGCATTTGCAACATGAAACACTGATACCAAGATGGAGGCATTATAGTTAGTGTCTCCATATTATGAAAGCTTGAAGCCAATGTGATATTAATAAATATGAAATGTTCTTCTATTATTGCATTAAATTTCTAAGTGTTATATAACAAATCACAGGTTTGATACTGTTATAAGGAATAAGGAATGAGAAATGGTTGTCTATTTTATAATCTGCAATTACAGTATTTAGTGTTGCTGACTATCTAAATTGCTGTACTTGATGGGAAACTCCAGCAATGCTTCTACATAGGCAAATTCACTAACAAAGTTCCCTGGATTCAGCACTATCCTTCTAATATGGGCTAATTCCCATTAGAATCATTCATAAGCACTTCCAAAACTACTTATTTTCTGAAAATTGTCAGTTGTTTGTGATATGTTCATTACTGCTGTAGCAGTACAAAATTAGGGGAACTGAAAACACAGATGTAATCTATTCTCTGCTATCTATAATGAGCCAAGTCTAGGCTTAATAGTGAGACACTGTTATTAGATTAACAATTTATACTGTAATATTATGCCATTATGAGAATATATCTATATGTATCATGCATATACATAGATATACACAAACACACGCACGTAGGTTGCTTCAAAATTAATATCTTCTATTTATTTCCACGGAAACTATAACAGATACAAAGAGCACAGTAACACTATTTGATAAAGTGAATTCTCAGCTACAAAACACTACTTTTCAACACAGTCACCACCAATACCTGTGCATTTTCACCAGTGATGAACAAGAGCCTGCCTGCTTTTCTCATAAAAATCTGCACCAGCAGACATGACCTGCTCTGCCACTGTTGTCACTGCTGAAACGCACTGCCCACTCCCTCACTGCGCTCACATCCACTGGTTGGTCTCCATCAACATTCAGCAAGTGTTTGTGAATGTCAGTGGGTGCCATTTTTCCACATGGAAGAATTTAGCCACACCCCTCTGCTTCAGATGCACTTCAGATGCCATTCTGTCAGACCCCCATTCTGCTGCCGTCTGTTGCATGGCAACAGAATGCAATAGAATACCTGCAGAAAGGTTCAACCTCTATTGCCATACCACCATAGAATCATAGAATTGTAGAATCACGAGGTTGGAAAGGACCTATAAGATCATCCAGTCCAACCGTCCACCCACTACCAGTCTGCTACCACAAGCTACTAAACCATATCTCGTAGCTCCTCATCCAGACGCCTCTTGAACACTGCCAGGGACAGCAACTCCACCACCTCCCTGGGCAGGCCACCCCAGTGCCTGACTGCTGTCTGAGAGAAAAAGGTTTTCCTTATGTCCAATCTAAACTTCCTCTGGTACAACTTGTGGCCATTTCCTTGGGTCTTGTTTGTTGCCTGGGAGAAGAGGCCAAACTACTCCTCATCACAACCTCCCTTAGGAAGTTGTAGAATGCAATGAGATCTCCCCTGAGCCTCCTCTTCTCCAGTCTAAACAATCCCAGCTCCAACATATGCCTCTGACTTTGTGAGCCAACATATTAAAATTGGAGGTGTTACTTTCAGGGCAGCCCTTGTACATTTATTTATCTGTCATAAGAGATCAATATTCAGTGTGAGATGCCAACCTAGAAAGCAAATCAAAACCAAAATGTTCATTTCCTTTCAAAATATTTCTACAATATCTATTTTACCTTCTATCTTCATTTGCTGAAAAGCCTTACAAGCTGAACTTCTATAGGAAATGTTTTGTTTTTTAAATGTTCTGTGCCTGGCTTTGTATGCTTGTGTATTCCTTATTCTTACATTATTTAACGAGCATGTAAAATCTAGGCAGCCATGAAACTGAATCGAAGTAGTAGAGGATGTCTGGAAGGCAGCAGGCTGGGATCACTGCCAGCTATCTAAAGTGCAGCATGCAGTACACATTGCTAGCAAAGGCAAGACAGTGGGTATCTGCATGCTTCAGAAACATTTTTTGTTGCAGTCAGAGTGGAAAAGCACTTTAGTCAAGCTCAGTAATGAACTGATTAGGCTGGTTGTGAAACCTGTTCACAGTCAATTCACGTGAAAATGTAAACCCATTTGGTCACAACTTGGATAACTTCTTCAGTGTGTAAGATGTGATTTCAAGTGCAGAGTGGGACTGTTTCTTGAGGGCTACTGAACTATTCGAAAATGAAATCACCAAAGAGAAAGCAAAACGATAAAAACAAACAAACAAAACAAAACAAAACAAAAACACCTCCCCTCCTTTAAATAATAACATAAATCCTCTGCTGCTGTTCTGAGGGAAAGCTGGCAGAGAGCATCAACACAAGGTCATCATAACTTCCAATGAAATCAAAAGTTTCTACTGAAGATTTGCCACCTTGTGATTTAAAACAGCAAAAAACGAAGGGAGAAAAAAACAACTTTCAATCATTCCTCCCAAACCCACAAACGACAGGGGGTGATTAGGATGAAGGACACTTCTCCGAGCAAGAGATGGAAGAGGAACTGAGCCCATGAAGTATGATGGATTTCTATCACATAACTTTCAATTAGGAGCCAAAACCTAAATTGACCATACATCTCAAAGTCAGGTAATCTGGTTCTACCCAAGTGGCCTAGCATATGCATGTCAGAGGGAGTCAGCACTTCACACTCCAACTGAGAGTGGCCATAGTTCTCATTTTGAAGATTTCAGTTGTGCCTGAATGAAACTTTGCTGGAAGCCTGAATTGCAAAAAATTATGAAAGTAATATTTCATTACATTGTGTAATGTGAAACATCTAATACACTTTGATCTGTTTTAACCCTGAGACTTTGTAGTGTAAATTAGAAGGAAGAACTTGGCTGAAATATATTTATAAATAACGTGCAAACCTTTTTAAAGATATTTTTTTAAAGTGGTGAACTAAAAATAAATAAATAAATGTAACACCTCAATGATAACAGTTTCCTATTAAGCATGCAATGCCAAATATATCCTCTTCTGGGTTTTTGTTGTTTATTGGTTTTGGTTTATTGTTTTCAGCCTACTGCTCAGGGATTTTACTACTTCCCTCTTCTCTTTCTTGCCCCACCACCTCTCAGTTGTATGCAAAATAAGAATCAATTAAGATGGAGAGTGCCCACAAAACTAATGCCAGCTTAACTGTTAGAAAACCCAAATCAACTTCCTTCTGAGTTAGTAGATTGGCTCCTATTGAACTGGCAATTTTCAGCCCTAGTTCCCAGCTTTCAGCAGCTATCAACATGTTGCTTTGTTCTTTCAAATAAACAGAACTGTCAATTCACAAAATTAAAGATAAATCACTTATAGGGACTCATTAAACTGCCCACGGTTGCCTTCCTGGTAGAAAATACTTCAACAATCAGCACTTTTGTTTTTTCCTTCTCCCCCTCAGGAAAGCACAGAAACAGACCAGTAGAAGACAGGGAGCAATATATGACTTTGAGTTATTGTTATGGTTCTCCTCTAAAACGAGAGAGAAAGCACTCTGAGCATTAAAGGTGAACTTCCACCCCACATTTCCCTGCTCCCCACACAATTTATGGATCTGAAAAGATTAGAGCAGAACTGAATTACCTATACACTGAGAACAGTATTGCTCTCAGTCTGATTAGTACTAATTAGGGATTGCAGCTACTCACTGAACAACAACAAAAAACAAAACAGAGCAAACTCCTCAAATTTTTTGAAAGCTTAAAACTTGGCTTCCAAGCCTAAATAAATACCTATCAGTAAGACATACCTTGCCTGTCCTAATGATGTTTCTTTGCCATTCTTTAAAGGTTCCTTCCAATTCAAATGATTCCATGATTCTATGACTTTAATACAGGTGTGATGTCAAAATGTAAGGAGCTGTTGATATTTTTGTCTGTCATTTAGCTTTTAGCTCTGGCATAAACTTTCTGTAAGACCAACACAGTTGTTCTATTTTCTATAAAACCATAACTTCCTCTAATGCCACCGTTCTTACTTTCTGGTATTTCAAGCAGGATGAAAGATCCTCTGTTTCTTTTGTTCTAAGATGCTTGTGGCCAAACCCTGACTAACTTCACCTTGAAGAGGGATGGTGTCTCTCTGACAGGAAAATGCTAGATTTTCTGTCGCACCTTACATACATTCAAGTTTTTCCTGCACAAATATGAGGCTAGAATTGCACAAATGAATGGTGTATCATGTACATTCCTAAATATAGATTAGTTTATCAAAAAATGGAAGCTTAAAAATATTTAAAAACAGGTCTTCTGTGCTCCACATGGCAAATGCACACACTGCACAGGCACGAATGCAAATATTAAAGCATAAAATGTTTAATTCAATTAAAAGAGCTCCCAAAAGAATGAATTTAATTCCTACAGGCAATGAGTTGATTGAGAATTTTTAATACAACTCAAGACTGTATGGAAGTCTGTATTAATAAAATTTACACAGCATATTACATGCCTGTCTACAATAATAGCTGCTCTCAGCCATCATATACTCTCCTCAACTCAAATGAACAACAACATAACACACTGAAAAATAAACGAGTACACTGGCCAGATCTGACCTCCAGAGATTTTACTGGAGGTCAAATACTTCACGCATTGTCACAGTATGGATTTGCAGAGGTTCTTTAAAAATTTCTTCTAGGAGCCCTTTCATCTCACTTCAATGTATTTTTTTTCTTGCTTCGACAGCAGGTGTACCATTTCTCATATCACATCATAACTTATCCTGAAGCTTATAGTATCCAATTAATACTTCTTCATATCCATCTCATGATTACCTATCCATCATTGAACTAGCAATTAGAGTGATCTTTGACTCAAGAAATGTTAAATGTTTAATTACTAGTTTAAGCAGGGAGTGAAACATAACCTACGCAAAATGGAAATAGAACCCACATAACATACTCTTTTGTAAAAGTATTTTAGCCAATATTTGTCATTGGGAAAATAGGACATTATATATATAGCCTCATTTATAACTCCAAAGTTTCCATATAACTGATCATTCATACACGTATATTCTGACACTGATGATTGTTACATGTTCAGATTTTAAGTTTTTCATAATTTCCCTACTAAGCTTCTGAATTAATTTCTCATTTCAACATTTTAGTTAGGTCTTGGGCCATAAAAATGTAATTGTTACCACTGAAGTTGCAGCTCTTCTACTCCCAAAAGGCCAATTCATTTGACAAAGTACATACACTGTACAGCTTATTGGCCTTCAATTTCAATCATCAAATGTTAATACTACTTGGAGAAAACTTTAAGTTAGGAAAATGTCAATGAGCAATGGAGATGGCTTCTATAATAAGGATTTGTCACACAGCATTATGGAGTTTTTATTGGAATCCTTTTCCCTGAGAAGAACTATCTGATCTTCAGGCTATTAGTACATCTTTTGCACTGAATCGTGTGTAGGGGAGCTGATTTTCGTCTCAAATAAAAGATGAGATCAAGTAGCCAGTAATACAAGTTCATATGCAAGTTGCTCAGAAAGTAAAGCCTCCTATTTATTTCCATGTAAACTGCACTGGATACAAAGGGTACAAAAGCATTATTTGATAGAGCAAACATACTTTTTTTTTTTTTTAGTTAGAGCTACAAAACATTATTTTTCAACATAATTGTGCATTTTCTGTGACTAAAAAGAGCATCAAAATACACAGGGCTAGCTGGAATGTGATTCAATTTTCGCATTGCTGTTGCCACGGAGGAAATGCACCACCCACCACTCACTTTGCTCAAATCCACTGGCTGCTCTCCAGTGAAGTTCAGCAAGTGTCAAGGAATGTCACTGGGTGCCATTTTTTTCCACATAGAGGAATTCAGTGACACACCTTTGCTTCATACACTCTTCCATTGTCTTAAATTCCCCCTCTGCTGCCATCTGTCACATGTCAACAACATGTAGTGGAATACTGACAGGAAGGTTCAACATCTACTGCTGTACCATGAACGTCCACCTCTGATGTTGTAGGCCACCACAGTAAAATAGGAGGCATTACTTTCATAGCAGTCCTTGTATGTGTGCACATTGCTTATAAAACCATTAAAAAACACAGCAAAATAAGAAAAGCTTGTGAATAACAAAAAAAAAAAAAAGGTTCAAAATAATTTGAAATTTGCTGATGATGTAAGAAAAAAATGGTTAAGATTAATTGTTAAGATAGAATATCAATTAACTCAAAGTTACATCAGTGATTTTACTTTTTATGGCTGGTGAGAATCTACTTAACAGCACTGGTTCCAAAGGTTTTCACGGCCCTGGGATTCTGACACATATTTATGGAGGTGATACATGAGATCTACTGGTACTAAAGTACCAAAGAATAGAATAACGTAACATTTTCATGCAATATTTCATGCTCTCACGTTCACAAAACATAAATAAAATCACATCTATGATCAACAATGATCAACAAACATTTTAATAATAATCTTCTTGATAAGTCATGTCAAATAGAACAAGGGAGGATATAAAACATAAGAATGCCAACTGTAGAAGGTAAGATGGCATAGACAACAAATTTCTAATAGCTGAAATATACCATGGTGTGCAAAGTTTGAGTGACTTTAAATGTTATGATAAACAGCTCCAAAGGAAATGTGTAAAATGACAGATTAAAGTATTAAGGTGAACTTGATTAATTAATGCAACATGTAAAAATTGTGTCAGGGGAAATCTGGATAAACTTAAACTTAGTTAATGACCTGGAAAGTCAGTGATAGATAATATTTTTTAAAAAAATTAATATTCAGTACCTTTCCAAATAAAACTTAAAGTTGTATCAGTTACATTCAAATTCCAGGCAAAAATACTGCGTTGAAGCATAAGAAAAGATAAATGTAGTATTTAATTTTTGAGAATTATTTGTCATTGTGAAGCAATTAAAAATGAAATAAATAAAAAAAATGTTAATTTACAAATACACTTGAAAGCTTTTAAATATTTTAATCCAGCGCTCACTAAAAATTACAATGCATATTTTGTGAAACCTAAAGATTACATCATTCTCATACTTGACCTTTGTACCCTTTACATTCTACCTTGGTTTTCCTAGGAGAACTTCCTAAAGTCTAAATAAAAATGTGCCAAAGACTCTACTATCACTCCTGTGTGTGCCCAAGAAGTACAATAAAATATGTTAGAAGAAAACAACTGTCCCAGGAAAATTATTTATTTCCTTTGAATCCATAAAGAGGGGCAGTATCTAACACTGGAAAAGGAAGTATCAAATGTCTTTAAGAACAGGAAACAAGGAAATACTGCAACATTACGGAGCCTGTAAGTGCTCTGCTCACCTATTGCAGAGTCTGAAGCCACTTACATTCAATAACTGTTTCAACAGAAGATACAGCAATACCTATTAGATATTCACAGAATATTTTTTTTTCCTCAAGTAACAGTTTATCCTATTTCCCTGAACCTACAGCTTAGTTTGTAACCTGAGGGGACTTTTAACTCTGGATCTGTGCTTTATTTTTATACTGAATGTAGTTGTATAGATAGAGAGGAGACAGATAAAGATACAGCTAAACAAATAACTTTTAAGTTAAAGTTTAGCTTTGAAGTACAGATTTCATTTGGTTGTACATAAACACATTTCATGCCCATCAGGTCATAGCTTCCCAGTACAGTTTCCTAATAGCATTCACTGTGACATCTTATTTCATTTTTAATGCAATTATAGTACCACTACTTAAGTATTACCCATTACCTCTATTCACTGCAGCATTTATTTTTTATTTCTACCTTTTTTTTCTGTTTTAAATTGAACTGTTCCAATTTTCCTTGTTGTACATTTTGCTACCTTTAAAGTACTTTTTAAACTTTCTTTCTCTGTCATCTTTTATTTTTATTTTACTGTGCTGGATTTTTTATTTCCTAGGGGAAAACAAACTTTTATACTAGTTCTTTTCTGTGTGCCACCTACTATTAAACCATAGCAGTTACCCTTTGAGAGGATAAACATTCTTCTGACTTTGCTTGCCAACCTTGTTACTTTCAATATACATATTCTAGTTTTTGTAATAAATATCCTTTTCTTTTAACTGTTCATAGTCCTGCCTGCAGATCTTATTCTAGAATCTTTGTATTTCTTATGAAAATAATATGATGAGCAAATATAAAATTTAAATCCTTCATAAAGCTAGAATAATGCATCCTGCAAAGGAAAAGAAGTGTAATCAGACAGCACAGTTCCCATTACAAAAGCAGTCAGGAATGAAAACTTGAGCAATTATAATCCCAACACAATTAAGCAAAGTAGATAAGCAAACACTTATTTTCCTCATTAAGAATATACACAAAAGCTTTCCCAGCAGTGTTTTTCACTTCCTATCCAAATCACCACGACATTGAATATAAAATCAAATAGATCTACAGTAACCGAATTCATGTTCCTAGGAAGGACAGATCAAAATCTTTTAGTACTGGGTTCATGGGACCAGACAAGAAAAAATGATCCTCCAAAATTGGAAGTGAATGATAAACACAAAGTCACAGTGTACTGACCATTCTGTCTCCTTCAAACCTGTATATGGGAGAAGAGGTCCATTTAAATCAAAAGCATCCTCATTTGAAAAATGCTGACTTCATTATTTAGTTATTCAACTGAAGCCAGTGTGACTCTTTATAAGCAGTAGTATGACTTATAACACTTTCCTGAAAGAGTTCAGAAATCTAACAGAGTACCTAAATAATGCATCTTCCTTAAGTATTTGAGATCATACGTTCCAGAATAATTTTTAAGAGCATATAGAAAAGACTATCTTTCCAATATTAAAGTGTTAAGGAAGCTATCATGCATTTGCACAGTTACGCACTAGTGTTTAAAAAACAATTGGCCCTGATTCAAAATCATTTTTTGGAGAGGAAGAAAGGAAAAAAAAGAAACCTTCCCACTTGCTACTGTTTTGTAAGCTCTCAGAAACTTCTCTCAGTCTGGATGACCAAGACAATTCTTCTGACAAGGAAGACTCAAGAGCTTCAAAACATATTCAAATACAGAAGGTGATTATTACTCAATGTTAAAATATCAGAAGCATTTCTGATGTTAAATTTTATTAAAGTCTGTTCTTATCAACTAGTTAGTCCATAAGAGTTGCACTGTATTGTGGACCAAGTGCTCTGAAAAGAACACTCAAAAAGGAGGCATGTTTGTGTACTATGCTGAAAATCAGTAGCTACTTTTCAGTAAGAAAGTGTTAAACTTCTATGCTACTTTGAGCCTACGTAAGTTAAAATGAATGCAGAAAATTGGCTCAGAGCAAGACATTAGATTTCATTTTTTTCTACCCAATTTAGTATGGCAACTGTTTCAGACCTAAAAATAATTCGTACAACTCCTTAGGAATTTAAATTTTCTGAAATGAACCAAATAGGGACTGTTGCAGAATGAACATGACTCAGTGCAGAAGATTGAAGAAAGCAGCTCCCAACTGTAAGACTATATGATTTCACAAATGTTAGAAGAATGTAAAAATTACATATTTTTTACCTAATGTTGCATTTCAGCTCACTTAAGCAGATTACTCTTATTGGAGATTAGTAAATTATCTCAGATTGTCATACTACCTTCTAGAACTGTCAGTGAAAACTGAGCATCCACTGACAGCCTCCATTTCTGAAGGGTTTGAAGGCATAACATGGAGGAAAATCAACTCCTTTATAAGAAGAGTGCTGGGAAGTAGAGAGATCATGACCTACAGGACACACCCAGAAGTACCCACAGATCTATACACATACTGAGTGTGGAGGACACTAGATCCCATAGTGCATCAAATGTTCTTTGAGGTTCACAAAGATCTTGCTGGGATACCAAATTACTGCAGAGAGCAACTAGGAAGGCTGGAGCTCTATAAAAGAGGGCAATACAACTCTCCAAAAAGATATTCCAGTGTTCATGAAGCAAAGGTCAGATTTGATGTTGCTTTTACCTTCATGCGAAATAACGTTTCAGCATCACTCACTCCTCCCAAGCTTAAGACCTTTATCTGTGTTCCCTCTCCCTTTCTCTCCATTCCTTCCAAGTTAATTTCCCCCAGATTGATTCCACTGTTTCCATTGCCTCTGGAGACACAGGATCTTCTTTCAGTATCCCTGATAACTAAAAAACACATCCTCTCTCTCTCACTACATCACAGGGAATACTGATTACACTCTGGAAAATGGCTGTCTCACTGCTGTTTATATATTTCCTAATATACCGTGAAAGTACACTTACGATAGCAATCCTTACTCTAGACTTTCAAGCTAGAAGGTCCACATTGGGAATGAAATAATCCTTTCTGATATAGGGATACATCTTCCACAGACTGCAATTTCACAGTAGAAATCTGGCATCTCTAGTCTTTAACCTGAGTGGGTGTAAAAGATGGTCAGTGCCAAGCATAAAGCAAGGAATCACACTTACACATTTCGTTGAGAGAGTGCTGCCCACACAGCACCTCTCTTGCCTTTTCTGTTTTTGTTTTTTTTCTCCAATCCCACATTCTTTTCTGGGTTTTTCTGTCCTGACTGAATCGCAAATCCTCTTGAGAGTAACCAAAAGGATGCATACCTTTTAGAAAAAAAAATGCTCTTTGCTGCTTACATTATTCCTGTTCTTACACTGCAGATGGTAGAATCCCCTACACTGCTGCCTACAGACTGAAAAACAATATAGAGACTTGAGGCAAAAGCTCTTGTTCTCTGTTAGGCGGTAGCTCAGCTATATTTTTACATGTGCAGTTAAACAGCAGATGTGTTTTGTCACTGTGTTCAAAACCACTGATGAAGTAACAGAAAATGTGATATGAGAGCTTGCTATATTAACAATTCAGATGAGGTGAGATTGCTTATATGAATATCAGTCAAAGCATGACTCCTGCCTCTACACCGTTTTGATAGCCACCTCATAGATTTATCCTACGACATCTTTAAGTTCAGTACTCTGAGTAGGTTGAAAAATACACACAAGCTGCTGTAATGCCTTAAATAATTTGTAAGTCATATAACTATATTCTGCTTGTGTGGTAGAAAGCGTGTTTCATTTGTCTGAGGTACAGGAACTCAATGTGAAAGAACAAGGGAGGGGTCCACATTGTGCTACTTTGTCATCTGTGTATCAGAGCACTGAAAGCTCCAGCTCAGCAGCCTAAGCAGATAACTTTCTTTCACAAGAAGCATGTGTGAAGAAACACATGCTTTCATAGACAAGATTTCATAATTTTGGGAATATTTTACCTGTATGTCTATCTGTGAAAAGCTTTTCTACAAGTAGAGAAAAAGAGACTGGGAGAGGAAACCTCTGCAACACACAACATACTGTATATTCCTAAAGCATGACAACATTGTTGAGCATTTAAAGAGTTACTTAAATCTTCTGGTATCTTTTTTATCCAATTCAGTGCAAAGTCCCAGGTTGATTCTACTTTCAAATATAACAAACAACATCCTGTGCAGATTAATAAGCTTGGTAAAAAATTCAGAAGTATACAACTGACTTTGAATCCTAAATCACATTAACTTTCAAAACAAAGACAGACTGTTCTGTTAGCACTTGTATCAGCTATTAGATGATGTAGATTATGTGGCTATTTTGTCCTGAAGACTCATCCATTCTTCTCTGTGATTAAACTGAAATCTAGTAGTGAGTTTCTATTCTAAGAAAAAAATAAGCTTAATTTTCCCAAATATTACTGTCGTGTTTATTTGACTATTCTTTGTGAATAGAAGCCTTGCTTTGTAAAGCAATGCCTGAAGTCTTTATCTGTGACTTGCAAATACACAGTTGATACAATCATAATTTACATATATCGCTTCTGTGCTAAACATGTGAACTTCAAAATCTGTGAATCAGAAAATGCAAAATTTCAGTTGCAGAAATAACTTTAGAACATGATTATACATGTGGTTAACATCAGCTTCCACTACCAAAGGCAAACTAATTCAGAATACAAAAGAGAGATCATAATGTTACCATCAAAATTTGTGTTTGCCCACATATTAAATATGACGTGTAACTTTTGTCCCCCTAGGTATGGTAATAACAAACAAAACAAAATCAGAAAAGAGAAGCAAAGATCATTACAGGAATGCAATGCTTTCAAAGCAAAGAATTACTAAGTAAAGAAGGATGTTTCGGCTTGAAAAAGATGTGACAGGAGCTATGGTGAAAGCAAATACTAGAAGATGGCATTTAAAGTAAGGAATAACTGTCTTGTTGGACTCCCTGCCAGATGACATGATAGATTCTAAATTTTACATTGGACTCAAGGGAAGACTGAAAAATCTAATGGAAAAGAAATCCATTTAGATTTGGTAAACAGATAAAATTCACATCTAGCTCAGACTTGAGACTGGGAAAAGGATCAGATAAAGAATCCTACTTTACCCTATCCCATTCTTCTCTAATTGTCCACATATGGTAACTACTAGAAGCAGCTCACTAAGTAAACAGTCCTTCACCTTGATCAAGTACAACCCTTTCTACATTTTTAGAACTTTAAACTGACTCTTCCTTCCTTTATATCCAGTGGAAAATTTTATTAGTCTTCAGCAGTAGTTACATTACATGTTTAAACAACTGCTTGCTTTTATATATAGGAGTGTTTTTTTGATAACACCCTGTCTCTCACTAAGGAGTAAATCTTTTCCACATCAGCAAGCAGCACATGTTCTGTGCAAGCAAATCACAGAATATCCCAAATTGGAAGGGAGTCACAAGGATCACTGAGTCCAACACAGACTCCACATGGGAACATCCAAAATTCAAACCCTATATATGAGAGCATTGTCCAAATACTCCTTGAACTCCAACAGCTTGGGCCTGACACCCCAGGCTGTGGTTGTCCCTTTTGTCTGTCAGGGCACACTGCTGACTCGTGTTCAACTTCCATCACCCAAAACCTCCAGATGCCCTCTCTCGGGGCTGCTCTCCAGCCTCTCATCTCCCAGTCTGTACACAGTTGTCCCATCCCAGGTGCAGAACCCAGCACTTTCTAAACTTCATGTGGTTGCTGATTACCCAGCCCTCTAATTTAACACGAGCTCTTTGAAAAGCCTCTCTGCCCTCAAGGAAGTCAACAGTCCCTCCCACTTCAGTGTATGTTGCCCTCAGGCACTTACAGAAAGCTGCTTACACTCTGCAGCCTGAGATCTGGATGCCTACGTGTTCCCTCGGGAGCTCTGTCAATTCCTGTGGCTGGACAGGCCACAAAGGACAGAGAGGACGTGGCTTTCTGCCAAGTGGGTGCCAGGATTGGAGCTCCTTGTGAGTGGGTTACACTGTTAGAAGCGTCAGCGCTCTCCTTCCCTTACTGTCTGCCTTGAGCTGCAGCCATCCCTACGGTGCCTCCATATGCGAAGGCAGCAGGTGCTGTGCTCTTGGCCCCAGATATGCCCTGTCAGCCTCTCTCTGAGCACTCAGAGGGATCTCTGCCTCCCCTGGGGTTTCCCTCACTCAGAAAGCTCCGGTGTGCTCCCAGCTGTGCTGCAGAGTGTTCCCACACTGGAGATCAGGTTCCCCCGAAGGTTTGGTTAATTACTCCATCCTTTTGTCTTGAAAGTTCAGTGCAATTTCAGGGTTTCTTCTTTGTGTTGTTTTTTCTCTGTTTGATTTACTTGGCCATTCTTTGTATGTCGTTTCTTAAAATAAACACTAATCTCCCTGTTGATCTTATATAACTAGATTTTCCATTCCATTCTACTTGCCTATACTGAAACACAAGCAGCATTGTGCATTCATGCAGCAGAAAAGACAGCCAGCAGCATGAACTGCTGTGCGCTTTAGAAGAAACAAGGAAGCAAATCAATTAGAATAAACAACAACTACAACTTTCCCATCTACCTTGCTTTTACTTTTTAACATATAGCGGCAATCAACTTCAATGATGTCAGTTTTAAACCTTTACTCTGTTTTCACTTGCATGGGTTTGGAATCCAAGGATATTATTGTGAATTCTGAGCTAAAATTCAGAATCATTAAATGAGACAGTTGAAACCACTGGGGCTTTATGGGTTTACCATTTGAAAGCAGCGTAGGTATCATCCCTCCTTTTTATGCTCTGTAGAACAAAATCCTGTTGACAAGGCTTTTCAGAATATGACATTATCAGATCAGGGATACATATCAAGTTTCAGGATTTGGGTACACTACGTAGTTGTGTGATAAACCTGGACCTGTAGATGCAGAGCTTGTGCAAATGTACCCTGAATAGAAAACAGCCCCAGGAGTACACTACCATGGGGTTCATCACAAAGGTACAGATGTGGTCAAAAATACTCAGCTCCTCACAAAACCACAGTAGCTATGCTACACAAAAATCCCTCACCATTATGATTTGAATCAGATCTTCAAAGAGAGAGAGAAATCTAAAGCTTAGCAATGTCTTGGCCTGTCTTTCAGTACATTAAACCTATGTGATCTGTGTTGATGCCAGTAGGTACTACTCAACATTCACAGCTAAATACTCAGATCACATAAATAGGTATCCAGCTAGTTTTTGCACAGCTTTTAAATACAGATTCAAATCCTTCTTTCTGCCACATTGCCTTGTAACAGAACAAAGTAGCATGTAGTTCAAGTGCCAGCGTTTTCCCTTTGTATTCCTGATTGCAGGCTGATTATACAACACAAATGAGAACTTTTATTTATTTAACTGAACAGAAGCCAAAGCAGAGAAAATGGAAGAAGTTAAATCTTTAAAGAGATCGTTTTCCCTCGTCATAATGGGGCTGTGGGCAATGTTCCTCCCACAGCTACAGAAAGAAAAGAGGGATGGGGGTTGGGGAATGAGAGAGGGGCATAATGCACTGTAAAGGCTTGTTTTGTGGTAGCTATCTTCTGGATCACCTTCCTGATGCTACGCTGTCCTGTTATCATGATGAACTGTTCCACACTGACATTTATTCTGCAGGTAGAATGCTACCTATCCTAAGCTGCTCAGCTTCACTATCTTCAATGATACCGCGCTAATGTACAGGGATAGAGTATCAGACATGCTCCCTGCCTGCATTTGAGGCCATTTTTTAAATAAGAATGCGATTCTGGCTTTTTAAGGTGCACTTCGTCAATGTAAAAGAAACAAAAACAACCAACAAACACATAACAACAACAAAAACTCCACCAATTCAGCAGTTCCTAGAATGACACTTTGAACCAAAGCTCTGTGCAGAGAGAACTAGAGCTATTCTTCAGTAAGGACAAAGCACAGTTTGTTTCAAGATGTTTCATGAAAATGCAACAACCCTGAGATATGATAACAGGGTAAAGTTTGACTCAGGGACTGAATTAATAGGTTTAATCACTAGGCCAGGTTCTCTGCTGAGGGCCAGTTTTACTGATTCAGTTTCATTTACATTTAATTTAAAACAAAACAAAGTTAGAATTTTACTTTTCATTAACAATAACAAACAGATGTACAATCATATCTTGTACTGAGCAGCTATTTTACTGTGTAGTTGAAATGTCAGTGCTCTTAGAGGACTTCGAGCAGAGAAAAATATAAACAAAAATTAAGGCCTTTGACACAGTCTCCTGTGACAGCCTTCTCTCCAATTTGGAAAAATATGGATTTATAGCTGAGCTGTTCAGTGGACAAGGAACTAGTTGTGAGATCTTACCCAGAGAGTGGTAGTCTACGGCTCAGTGTTGGGTTGGAGATCAGTGACAAGTGGTGTCCCTTAAGGATCAGTACTGTGATCAACTACTCTGCATCAGTGACATCAACAATGGGGTGGAATGCACCCACAGTGAGTTTGTGGATGACACCAAGCTGTGTGGTGCAATCAACACAGCTGAGGATGGGATGCCGTTCAGAAAGACCTAAACAGGTTCAAGTGATGGGGCCAGGTGAACTTCATAAGGTTCAGTAAATTGAAGTGCAAGGTCTGGCACCTGGGTTGTGGCAACCCCCACTATCAGTAGAAGCTGAGAGATGTAAGGATAAATCACAGCCTTGCTGAAAAGGACTTGGAGTACTGGTGGACGGGAACCTAGACGTGGGTCAATGCACCTTGCAGCCCAGAAAGCCAGCCATACCCTGCACTACATCAAAAGAAGCACAGTCAGCAGATCCAGGGAGGTGATCCTGCCCCTCTACTCTGTGCTGGTGTGACTTCACCTGCATCCAGGTGTAGAGTCCTCAGAACAGGAGAGACAGGATCTTGTTTGGAAGCATCCAGAGGAAGGCAACAGAAATTATTCAAGGGATGGAACACCAACCCTCCAAGGACAGGCAGAGAGAGCTGAGGCTGTTCAGCCCAGAGAATGGGGGGGGCTATAAGAAAGAAGGGGTCAGACTCTCCAGCAGGGTCTGTTGTGTCAGGACAAGGGGACACAGTTTCAAACTAAAAGAAGGGAAATTTAGATTGGGTATAGAAAAGTATTTTACAGTGAAGATGATGAGGCACTGGAACAGGTTGCCCAGAGATGTGGCAAAAGCTCTGTCCTGGGCCAGACTCTAAGCAACCTGACCAAGATGTAGGTGTCCTTGTTCACTGTAAGAGTTGGACTAGATGACCTTTACAAGTCCCTTCCAACTCTGAGGATTCTGTGATTCTATGAAATATAGTTTCTTGGTACTTATTCACTGAAAATAATAAAAACACACAAAAATTAGATGACAAAACTGAAAACAAACGATGACACATGGTAGAAGTTTGCTACATTAAATTCTTTTTGTTGTAAACTAATTTTGTAATACTGAGGTATCAATACAGAGATTTTGCAAACTATACCCTATTTTTAAAGTATTTTAATTTCTTGGAACTAGCAAAGTTCTCATCTTCCTCACTCTTCCCTATTATTCTCAGTAGCTCATGGAAGTGCATATTTTACTCATCTATTCTTAATAGAAACCTGTGATTAAAATAACAAAGAAGTAAAATTAAAACCAAAAGTAACTTTCACAATATTCTGAGATCTAATTTGCATTAGATAAGCATAAGATATCAGTCATTTTCATTCTTGCAAAAAGTTATAAAATATCATTATTAAATTAAATTAGGCTTCTTTACAGAACCAATCATGCTGCTCTCCTTCACAGAAACCTAGAGGTATAGCCACATTATGCAGTAGCTCGTTTAAAAAAGTGGTGTCATTATAAAAACTAACAGATATAACATGCTTCACTTCCTTGAAGATGGCTGGAATTTCCGTCATATTCATACCTCCTTCCTTTTGTTCATCTCACACTGCTGCTGCCTCTTCATTCAGACTGTGTACTTCCTACCATTCATCCCTAAGTTTTGAACTTAGACTTGTGAATACCATATTTTGGATGTGCACTGGCATACTGCATTAGTTTAGAGCCAATTTGTTTAAGACATAGAATTACAGCTTTCACCAGCATAGGAAATCAGAGGAGTGAAATCAGCCTCCTTAAGAATCTACAGAACGGCACTCCTTGCTCATTGTCTTAATTAGCAACTAGCTATGTGGCTGACCCTAGCCACAACTTATCGCTCTGAACCAGCACTAAACACTGCGCAGAAATCCAATGTATCAATTTATTTATCTACCTTTAAGTTGTGCTGCGTCAGGTAGTACGTGTGGCCTGATGAGATGAAAAATGTTTCTTATATTCCAGGAAATGATCTTTTCTCTTACAGGACTTTATTCCACATTTGGGCAATTTCAATCGGTCAAGGCAATTACCACACGTATCATATGAGATTAAAATTAATTTTAAGTGTTTGTATGTTGTGGTGTTTTGTTGTTGGTTTGTTTGTTTGTTTTTAATAAAAACTTATTTCTGAGTCTGCAATGTGTACACAAGTAAAAGACTTAAAAGATTTTCTCTATCTCCTAGGAAGAAGCAGCAGGTTTCCTCTAATTTGTATTTGTTACTCCACAGCAAAGGTGATGCCCCTGAGGGTCATTTCATTGCATGGACATCTTGCCACATATCTTTTCCTCCAGCTATGTCCTTTTTGCTCTGTTCTGCTGGCAGCAGGGAAAGATATGGCACAATAATCTCCACAAAGACTTCTGATGAAGGAAGAGGTGACTCTTTCCACAGCTTGAATTATGCCCTGTGAGCACAAAATTCTATTTACAATGTACTTTTTGTAAATACTAAAATGCAACCAATGAAAAGCTCTAGTCTACTCTGTTGACTAATTCTTCTCTTGAGGCACAATATAAACTAGCAAATCATCATGTTTTCCTACTGCCAGAAGACTGAGCCTAATTAGGAATCTGCACCCCATCAAAGAAGACAGCCACGTAACAGCAAGGTGGGATGTTACACTGTGCTTTGATATCCATGGTCTGAGAGTCACAATTCTCATTCTGATAAAAAAAGAATCCATTTCTGATACACTTGTCTCCCAGGTAAATATTTTAGGTAACTTTACAGTCATTTGGAGGTACAAACTGAATGGTACATTGTTTTAAAACTAATATATGTATCCACTGTTGCTTGGATGCAAACTATAAGGAGCACTCAAATCCAGAAATTATGGTTAATATGATGCACTAATGTAAAATCCAATACCAGGTTCAGTGGGATCTGTGATGTCTATAACCCAGGAAATGTTGCTATTTATCAGGATTACAAGGACATAGATTTGAGGTATTTATTTTTGAAGAAGTGCAACTGTATCTCAAACAAAAACATACGTACAGGCCACATGCCTGTATACCACTTAGACTAGTTTAACTTCTGATTACTTAATTTCAATACTGTCTGGTCAATTAAATGAATTTAAACTTCAACCCTTTCTTATTTCAGTATCAGAAATCTGCCTGTTGGCAAATTTTGCAGGGGCAAAGCTAAGCTAATTTACTGGTGAGGTTATTCAGATGAGCACATTTTTTCTGTCAAGATAAAATCAGAATATTCAGCTTTCAACTACAAAAATCTGTAAGAACAAAATATAATAAAACATTATTAAATTAAATTTGTTTTCTGTGCTTGGCAAGTATCTTTAAGTGCTATGAACAGATTTTGCCCTACCATAAAAAAAAAATCAAGTTGTTGACCACTTTCATCACAGTTGAAATTACAAAGGTTACAAGAGTTATTGCAGAAGATACGGTCTACTACAGAATACCAGATTGCACTTCTGTTTTAAGTTCTAAATTCAGAGCAATTTCACTGTATTTGTCAAGAGCCTTCATCACCTTAAAATCCCTCTGCATTTTGTTGCATACATTTTCTATGTAAGACAGCACCATATCACAGCCTTTACCAGGATCCTGACTTTCTACCACACTTAGCAGGACATTATAAATTTGACGATATGCATGCACAACTAATATACTGCAAATAATGCTGTTCATGTTGTACATGACTCAATAAAAAGACTAAGATGTGAGCTAACTGAATTCAACTTCCATTCTCCCACAGAATTTGCCCTAAGTCTTACCAGTTACTTAACTTTTTATCTCTAAAATGTAGGTTTTAATGATTATTTTAACACGTAGACTATGAGATTTAAGAGGTACTAAGGCAGTGGCAGATACCGTCTATTGAATACTGTATCTTTGATTTCTAAACTTCTGAAAGGAGATTCTGGAAATGAAGTTATGAGTTTGTTGCTATGCAGAAGCAACTAAATGCAGATGAAGCAGATTGCTGACAAGCACCTTCACAAATCTGTGAACACCAAATATCAGTGCTCACTCTTTATTGCCTAAATTGGCTCTTTACCGATCAATCAGTCACTTACTGTGTTAACGATACTATTATGTGGCTATTATCAAAGAAGCAAGGAGTACAAAAAGGTAAATTCCAATACAGTGAAGTCAACAGGATCATTCATAAATAAAATCTGCACATGTCCCCTAGAGCAATTTAGAGGTAACAACATACATCCAAGTGACAGCAGCTTAAAAAAAAAATCCTACTATATCAACAAAGTCATGGTGCCTTCATGTGCACTTACTGTTTCAGCAGATGGAAAGAAATTCAGCCTTGTCTGCATTATAAAGGGTAGACTTACTACCCTTCAACTATTCAAGCAGGATATTCTACGAATCTGTGAAAACACCAGGAGATGCATTGGCTGTGGAGGCACAGACATACATTCTGGGAAGATTGTAGTGATATGGCAAAGGAATGTAGGCATGGGATCATGCCTAGGCATGTAGACACAGGCAGAACTAAAGTTGGCTAGGAACATAAAGAGTTAACAAGAATGTTGTTACCAAGTACAGGCTGGGCAGAGAATGGCATGAGGACAGCCCTGAGGAGAAGGATTTGGGGGTATCGGTTGATGAAAGACTCAGCATGAGCTGGCAGTGTGTGCTTGTAGCCCAGAAGGCCAATCTCATCCTCGCTTGCAACAAGAGATGTATGACCAGCAGGGGAAGGGAGGTGTTTCTACTCCTCTGCTCTCATGAGACACCATTTGGAGTACCACATCCAGTTCTGGAGCCCCCAAAACAAGAACATCAAGCTGTTGGAATGGGCCCAGAGAAGGACCACGAAGATCATCAGAAGACTAGAGCACCTCCCCTGCAAGGACAGGCTGAGAGAGTTTAGGCTTTTCAGCCTGGAGAATAGAAGGCTCTGTGGGGACCTTACAGCAGCCTTCCATTATCCAAAGGGGGCCTACAGGCTGGGCAGAGACTTTTTGTAAGGGGATGTAGCAACAGAATGAGGGGAAATGGCTTTAAACTGGAAGAGGGTAGATTTAGACTAGATATCAGGAAAAAAATATATTTACTGTGACGGTGGTTATACACTGGAACAGGCTGCCCAGTGAGGTTGTGGATGCCCCCACCCTGGAGGCATACCAAGGCTGGCTGGCTGGGGCTCTGAGCTACCTGGTCTAGTGAGAAATGTCCTTGCCTGCAGCAGGGGGGTTCAAACTACATGATCTTAAAAGGTCTCTTCCAACACAAACTGTTTGATGACTCCATGACACTACAGGTAAATAAGAGCAAAGGGAGATAAAAGAAATTGTGCTTTCCCTGAATAGTGAGATTAGGAACCTAGCTGTAACTGATATTGAGAAGGCTGGGGTACTGAAAAACTTTTTTGCCTCAGTTTTCACCAGCAATTGCTCTTACCATACCTTTCAAGTCACAGAATCTCAAGACAAGGACTGAGGGAACAGCGACCCACCCAACACAGGGAAGATCAAGAAGACTCACTCAAATGTGAGTCCAGAGAACCATGAAGATGATCCAAAGACTGCAGCAGCCCTCCTATGAAAAGAGGCTGAGATAGTCAGAGTTGTTTGGACTAGAGAAGGCTCTGGAGGGATCTCATAGCAGCCTTCCAGTACTTAAAGATGGAGAGAGACTCTTCAACAAAATGTGCAGAGATAGGCCAAGGGGTAATGGTTTCAAATTTAAAGGTGCATTTAGATGAGATACTATAAATCAATTCTTTGCTATGAGGGTGGTTAGATATTGTAACAGGCTGCCCAGAGAAGTTGTGGATCTCTGGTAGTGTTCAAGGTCAGGTTGCATAGGACTTTGAGCAACCGGATCTACTGGGAGGGCAGGGATGAATCAGATGATACTTAAACGTTCATAAACTCCAAACCATTCTATGATTCTATTATTCTCTTTACATATACATTTAATTAAGTACATATGCTACCAGAATTTAGCAGTGCACCGCAGGGGCCAATAGTAGGCCCAGTCTTATTCAGCATTTTCATAAAGGACCTGAATGAAGGGGTATTGTTTGCCCTCAGGAAGTCTGCTAACGACACACAGATCTGGAATGAGAGGCTGACACACCAGAAGGTTGTCTGCCACGTGGAAAGGCACTGACAGGAGGAAGGGGATGACAGCAACCTCATGAAGTACAACAAGGGGAAGTGAAAAGTTCTGTATGTGAACAGAAATAACCTCAAGCACCAGTATGTGCTGGGGGTCACCTAGCTGGAAAGCAGCTCTGTGGAAAAGTACCTGGCGGTCCTGTAGGACACCAAATTGAATGTGAGTCAGCAGAGTACCCTTGTGGCAAAGACTAGTGGTATCCTGGGCTGCATTACGAAGAGCACCCTCTGCAGGTTAAGGGAGGTGATCCTTCCCCACAACTCAGCACTTGTGAGGCCACGTGTGAGGTACTAGTTCTGTGCTCCTCAATACAAGAGAGACACAGACATGCCAGAAAACTAGAAAGACTCCAGCAAAGGTGCATGAAGATGATAAAAGGACTGAAACATTTCTCCTATGAGGAAAGGATGAGAGAATTGGGGCTACTTAAAACAAAGAGATGAAGGCTGAGGGGGCTTAACAAGGTAAGTAAATACCTAAAGGGAAGGTTTAAGGGAGACAGAGCTGGGCTCTTTGCAGTGAAAAGGTGAGATGCAGTGGGCACAACCTAAAAGGCAACAGACTGTCTTAACATCAGCAAGAGACGGAACACTGGCACAGGTTGCCCAGAGAGATTGTGGGGTCTCCCTGGAGATCTGCAAAAGCTAATTTGGATGTGGCCCTGAGCAACCTGCTTTTGATGCCTCTGTTGAGCAGGGGGATTGAATCAGGTGACCTCCACAGTTCACTCTTAAATTCAACCATTCTGTGGTTGTGATTTTGTGACTGTATCACAAAACTTTGTGATATCCTAAATGTAAGATGTTTCATAAAATTATCTGTGGACAGTGTATGCACTAGGAATGTTCAGAAACAGAAATTTACGCAGAAGTGAGATCATACACATTTCAAGCTAAATTAACCCTATTTCATTTGTGGTCTTTCAGCAGGCAGCTAAAGTAAAGAATTTGATCACGCTCAGCTTTTGAGGATTTACAAAAAGTAATGTCTGATTACCTACTGAAGGTGACACTTGTTCTCTGTTGCTCCTAGAGTAGCAAGGCTCCTCATTTAGGCACACTGTTAAATTACCTGATGTAACATCAGATTAATTTAGGTCATGTTTTAAAACATAACAGTATTTTCCTCAGTAAAAAGAATAAACTAAATGTTTAGGTTTTATCAGAGAAATGAAAATTCTTTCAGAAATTATCCTGTTTAGACAGGTGTGAATAAAGTCACTTTTTCTTACGTTACATATAAATCCTAGCATACTGTCAGTTCTGAGTTTTATTTTAAACACTATTATTTTAGTATTGCAGAACAGTACTTTCCCACTTTTAAAATATTTTGACAACACGGAAAATAGTGAAAATAGTGAAGATTATTATATCAGCAAATTTCTCCTCACTAAAGAAATCTAAGTCCTGATATTCAAAACTGTTTTTCACACATTATTTGAATATGTTTGGTTCTGTATCTACTTTAATGAGCTTAAAAATGCAACACTCTATGGGTAGCTTTGATTATGACTACAGCACATTTTTTCATACTGTTAAAATGCATTTAATTTTCTCTTCTAATATTATGCAATTCTGCTTGATCATCTGAATGATAGTATCATAGAATCGCTTATGTTTGAAGGAACTGTAACACTCATCTTGTTCCAGCACTTCTGTTGTAGGCTCCAGCTTGTGCATGGCCCCATTCACTCCGATCCTGAGTATCACATTTCTGATGTTTTGAAATACTCAGGCAAGATAGATGATAATTGTCTACAAGGTAAGAATTATTTACAGGAGAGACAAAAATCCAAAGACAAACCATCTTTTGCATTCTTGAAAGCAGCCAATATTGTCTCTGTAATAAAGAATGATTTAGAGACATTTCATCAATAAATTTTGCATAGTTCCTTCCAGAAATAAATATTTAGGACAGTTATTTTCACCCTGTTGAAGTCTTGTGTAAACATTTGGTGAGGTAAGCAAGGCATCATTCTACTTATGGTCCAATTCTGAACAGCTTTCAATTTAGAGATTTGATCTTGTAGTAAGTAATATTACAGACAGAAATTCAATGAAATGGAATCTGAGACTATAAGAGATTTCAGACAGAAAGTCAATTCAGAAAAGGGTCCCTTCATGTTTGGATCTAAAAAAAAAAGGTTTTACTCTGAATCAAACCTAACCTGAAGTCCAGAAAAAAAAAAAATTATGATGTCCTGGTCACAGAAATGTTAAGATTCTGAACTTATCCTCTTAAAAGAAATAATTTTATGTAATTAAAAAAATACAAATTACTTCTAAGTCTCCTAAAATAAACACCATATTCCAGTTATAAAACATGCCAACACACAGACTCCAACATATGAGCCACTCGCTCATTTTTTTAACTTAAAGAAATATGGAGGTACCATATTTTTATCCTTGACCATGAACTGTGAACTCACATTTTGTTGAGCAAATACACTACTGCGTTCCATATTATGTATGAATGATCATGTTTGTCAAAGAAATAGTACCACCAAGACTAACAGTGGAAATAACTGACTGTCAGGCAGAGCCAAGACTCCGTTAGCAGTCACAACATGAAGTCTAAACACCACTGAAAACATTTTTATGGTCAAAAAATATAAATAAGTCAGATCCATGCTTTATCAGATAGTTATTAATAACTGTATAAAACCTGAAGTACATTTTTGTTTTGCATTCTAACACTATCAGAATGGGATTTCAGTGACAAATGAGTTGTGCTGTGCGTTTTACCTATAACTGAGGATCTTGTCCACCAGCTCAATTCCCGATCCTGCAAATTCACTGTACAAACATATATATTGGTGAAGATCTGAAAGCCAGTTGCATGCCAAAAGGGAGAAGGGAATCAATCTGGCCGTGAAACTGAGGCACATCCTGACAGATTTTGCTCCTGGAAAATGCCTTACTGGGACAATAAAAGCATTTAAAAGTCCTCAGAGACAACACATTCACACTGTTTGATAGAACTCTGAATAGATGAGACCCATGTGCATTGGTCCCAGGGCCAACATCACTTAGTTACAAAGTAAATAAACAACTGAAATATATCCCTTGTTTATTTTCCTTAGGCTTCCAAATGAGAATCTGAGATACGCATTCAAATAAAGTCATCCTTTTTAATTTATGTCAAAACTGTAGCTCTCTCCTAACTGGGGAGTTCAACCTACAATATACTACAAACAATTATCACCACTTAACGGAGGGAGAAAGAGGAAGTTAAGATAAAATACTGGGACTATTAAAATTAGTGTCTTTCTGAAGTGTAACTGAAAACACTACAACACTCATCAATTCAACATACTTAAATAAACATGCTTTTCTAAAGAAGCCTGACACTAATTCCCAAACATTACTGAAATTCTGGAGCAATAAATATATGGAGAAGTATGACATTAAAGTCTGCATCCATTCCTCCTCTGGATGCAGGTGACTGAAGAGAATTTCAAGGATAACTGCGTACCCACAAAATCATTTCAGATTACAAAATTGCATTAATGTTCTTCATACACAAAGCCACATGAGTCAATAGAAAAGCTTGCTTACAAAAAAAAAAATGTTTAATGATTAATCTGACTTGAGATCAGCAGATTTAAAATTATAATTTATCCTTTAATAGAGAAATACAAGTTTGTTTATTTGTCAACAGACCTTCACAGTATATCGTATCACAGCTGTAAATTTTATTCATAAATAAAATGGATGGTGCTACTAATATTTATTCTGTAAAGCCTCAGATTTGAATAGGTATTCTTTTCTACCGTAATCATATTTTACTGTCTCGGGCTTCCATTCATGCACTTACAAGGCCACAATTTTAACAGTCACTCAACTCCATGGCTGAGTTAACTTGTGTCTGGTACTAACTTCAGTGAAGTGCTCAAGTAATTTGTCATCTAAAAATGAACAAATAAATCATTTCATTAAAAATTGGAGAGCTGACATGCCCCAGGTATTCCTACCCTGTTGTTATCAAAGACATTGTCTTTCCCTCTACATATTTTACCATAATCATCTTTATACATTTGCCCTCACAACAAGATCCAAAAATAGAGAACAAAGTTCTCTTATCTTATTAAATGTGTACAAAGAACACACAATCCATCCAAATTTGAATAATGTATTATGCATTCTTTGACCCTGTAAAGTAGAGGAAAGAAATAACTCCTAAAATAAATGACAGCAATGGTATGTATTATGAACATAAATGCCTTAGATAACCTGTATTTCAAAAGAAGCATGGATGACCCCACTGAGAGATCATCCTCACCACCCGAACTCCCCAAAAACAAATAAAAAGTAGATTTGCAGGCTACCATGGCATTTCAAGAATGGATTTAAAGGTCTGTTTTTACTTACGCATGTAGACAGTCAGCCTTAATTCTTACCTTCAATTGCTTTAAGACATTTGACCAAAAAAAACCCAACTTGTTTGTTGTGATTCTACAGTGTAAATCCTGGAAATAGAAGGCAAATGCTGAAACTTATTCTGCCAAGAGCAAAAATGGTACAGACAAGAATATATATATAATATATGGTATAAAATGGCTTCAGAAAAAAAAAAATTGAAAAAATGATAGTGGAAAACCGAAGTTTCATTAGCATGTCAGTGTACATGACCTTATTTAATGATTCCTTTAACATGACATCCAGCTGGTATAGGTGAGACCTAGAACTGAAGGACTGAAAAAATAACTGCTGCTAGTAAGTGACAGTTAAAGTTAGTTAGATTGTAAAATATCAGTGGGTTTATCGTGCTAGAGGCCCATTTTGACATACAAATGATTGGTAGAGAAAGAACTACGTTTATCTAGGTCATGATGAGACATCATTACATGCTCCAAAGAATATGATATGTATGTAAGAGGAGAACAGGACAGGGGGGTAAGACAGGGACATAGTACCAAGACTGGAAGGAAAGGCAAGAACACCTTTATATTTTATAAACTAGCAAGAGTATCTGTAGCCTGTACAAAAATACTCAACTTTTGATTTCATCTAATGTTTATCACACGAATAAACAACATCTGCACGCATATTTCAGTATAATAACCCAAAATTCTGAACCCAGCTCCCACAAACCAATGGAAGCATATTTCAAGAAAATTCCATATGTAATAAAAAAACAAGTGGTAAAGGAAATTGGTGTCTCTTTGTGATCTGATTTACACATCTGCAGACATTTACTTTATCCATACATTTCAAAAAAAGTCCTCAAGAAGTTAAATTGAGAAGCATTTTCCTCAATGGGGATGTGCTAAGCAAAGACTGTGACTCAAGAAGAAAACAAACTGTGACAACTAAACACCTATCCAATCAAGCCTACCTGTTTCGTAATCAATATCGTATCACAGCACCATGTTAAAGAAACACAGGTCACGATGAAAAAAAAAAAGATAAGAGAAAAAATTAACAGGCAGCTCTGGAGATATTTTACCGCTGGGAATCACTCAAATGTGAGGTGGTTGAGAGTGAATTTCAGATTTCTTCGTTCTCTGAGGGGAGACCTGAGAGTAGCAATGGTTGTCCTTCAGAAGTATATCAAACAGAAAAGCAAAACCCTCAGCAACACAGACCTGGAGATTTATTTAATATCTTCTAAATCTTAGATTTCCATTTTATTCAGACATTAACAATGGACCACTGACACTGACATCAAATATTTGCACTGGCCTCAGTGAAATTATGCACAAGAATCATCAGAGAAATGCTTTACAACAAAGTCTCACTCAAGATCCTTGCAGAACTTCTTAGACAAGAAGGATAGGATAAAAGCAGCATGTGGTGCCAAGATGTTAACAACCTTCAAAACTGAGTCAGGCTGAGGCAGGTCAAACTACACGTTTAACAGATAGCTGGGGATATCTTCTTGGCTTCTTAGATTTTGTCCTATTTCTTTTTCTCTGGGTAGTTACTTCAGGCTCACAAAAGGTACTATATAATCAGGAATGGAGAACAAAGTCTTCTCTGTAGTTAAAGCACAAAACCCAATGGAAAGTGCCATATCTCTGAGCTGAAGGAACCAAATAATACAATCATATTCAATATCCAAGTCTGCTGAGGCCATAAATAAGGAACTAAATTCACTCTAATGTTGTCTGTTTTCACCCTTGAAGGGTTGCTGAACGGTCTTATACCTCAGCTTATCTTTATTTTGCACCACTACAGTGATCAGTGAGACAGAATGTTTCAGTAAACCTGTCAGAAGGGGGTTAATTATCATCACTGGGAACTGGGCCAATACCACCAGTTGAATTTCATATAAGCCATCACACAAATATCAGATAGTAAATACTTCTGGGAACTAACCACCTGGGCTGGAGTAAAACTGGTGAGCTGGAGGTAAAAAGCTCCATGTTCTATTACTTATCCCCTGAGCTATAGAGTTCTCAGCTGGTAGTTCCATAAAGGTTCACACAGCTTTTTCCCATTTTTTTTTTTTCTTTTCCAAAGGCAGCAAAAGCAGTCACAAGTTTAAAAATAATAATAACAACAAAAATCACACCTTCAAGAACAACTATATTTTTCTTAAAATAATTTCTCTGAAAGTAGCAGTCTGTACACATTTTACAAGAATAAACAAACTTCTCTAATATTTACCCACAAACTGGGAGTCGGAGATGACTAGTGCAAATTTCTGCTGACCAGCAGCATTTATTCTACAAACTTTGGGTATCCTAAGTGGTCCATTAGAGAAAAACAGGTATCTTCAATCAGTCTAATTTCTTTCTTGGGCATGTTTTGCTTCCAGGCATGAATGCTACTTGGTGAAATTTCCCCCTCGTAAGGAAGATAGAAAAGACTGGTGGAAGTGGCAAATAATATTTGGTTTAAGCTAGCAGGAGGAAGAGGAATACCAAGAAAGGCAAAAATTCTTTCAGCCGTCTTCTGAGGAAAGCTCACAATATCTTCAAACTTGACCATCAGATAATTTGTTGGCAGCAAGTCTCCATTTATTCTCAGTGCTGATGCTGTGTTTGCTAGCCATAAATGGGACAACACAGAAACAGCATTTGAATTAGAATTTGAAAATTCTTTTCTTAATGACTCATATTCAAAAGCATAGCCTTCATTGATACTACATTTTCCTCTACCGTTTTCCCATTTAAACATTGCAGCTAAGCGTTGTGAAACTTTTTTCAAAGAGTAAAGGCTTGGCTTATTTTTGTACAGCATTGAATATATCCATGCCCGCGGGTCTCTTACTACATATAATGCCCTCATTGACGGTCCTAGGATTTCCTGAAAGAAGGGAAGCTTTAATGTCCAGCTCCCACTACTTAAACTAAGCACAGGACGTGCATTAGGATAATAAACAAGGTGTCTTCTCAATTCCCTAATATATTCAGCATCTTTCTCTTGACTCGCTCTTGCCCTGCTTCTTTGCTCCAACAGAGATTCTCTCTTTTTGGATCTTTTCTTTTTGTCCTTGTTTATGACAGAATGCTGAGTAATTTTACTTCTGCTGGCTTCGTATAATTGAATGTTTTGTAAATGTAGTTTTGTGTCTCGAACTAGAGACTGGAGCCACCCTTTGAGAAGATGAAAATGACCATTCTGAACATCAGAAGCCTTCCATTCGCATGGATCTACAAAGGAATCAATTTCAAACTCACTCTCAGGAATTTCTAGATAGGCTGTAGGTATCCTCATGTACAGAAAGTCACTGCTGTTGAAAAACAGCTGTTTTAAAATCTCTGCACCAGAAGCAGGAAGTGAAGTAATTATAACATCTGGAAAAACAATAGGAGTTCCATCTAATCGTTTGGCTTTATTGCCTTTATCATGTTCTAACCTTGTTGAGTCACCGCTCCATTTTGCACAGATGGGCTGAGTACACACGCTCCAAACATCGAGCAGTTCAATAAGCCACAGTGTGATAACCAGTATCAGGATCCAACGCAACATTTTACTGAAGGATACGTAAAACCGCCACTGAAAAGCCAGTATGACTAAACTAACACCTAAAATTAACCCTGCAATTATGTTCACTTTGAATCCAAATGGCAGAACTACCCTATTATTTTTAATCATTTTTTCCACAGATTCAGTACCTAGACCAAACTTTGTTACTTTGTTTTCATGAACAACTTTGGCAAAGCCACCAAATCCTAAGTAATCGAACCTAGCCTTTAAATTCTGATGATCAGTCACAACAGAAACGGTATTTTCAGTGCTGTTGACACTAAGTGATATCTGAAATCCAGACTTTACATTATCAATGAGTCTGCAGTCAGAAACATTGACATACGGGCCATAGAAAAGGTAAACAATCCTTGAAAGAGTGCTTTTCATCGGAAAGGTAACATTTACAAACTGAGTCCAACGCTTTTTGAATTCAGCAGCTTGTTCTGCCTCTTGTATCCTAGCAACAGGACTACTCCCATGATGATCAAACCAAAACATCTTGTAGTGGGCATCCCACACATCCATCATAGCTCCGTTGTACTTGTTCTTAAATTTATAGGGTATATATTTAAAATCAATGTCGAGATTATGAAAAAAGGCACTGACTGAATTGACAGGAGAGTCTGCTTCCTTCTCGATGTGGTCTACTACTAACAAGGTCTGAGCATTTAAGAGCAGCAAAATGCGGTACACACTTTTCAATTTCATTGCTGATGAATAAGCAGACACTGCCTCCCCACTCACAAACATCATGTCCCCAGATTGGGAAGCTGTTATTATTTCCCCAGTTGAGTCTCCAACCTCATGGCCAATCCACTTTAGCCACTGGGCACATTCACCAAGCTGTCCCTCCCAAGGTTGATTGCACTGGCTTGTAGGAGATGGGGCAAACACCAAGACATTGTTCAGGTGGCTGAGTTTAGGTCCATAGAGAGCCTCAGATACAAACACCTGCCCATTGGGAGCAAAAGTGAAAGAGTTCTGATCGGGATGCTCATGTCCAGGATTAAAACTCCTCCATCCATCAATCCAGGCATACGGCTGAAAGTGGACAATATCGTAGACAGCCCGTCCACCAAGTTTGCCAGACTTGAAGGACACAAAAGTGTTTGTCTGACTGCTTGGCAATCCAGCCCCGTACGTAACAACTCCCCAGTTAGGAAACACGTGCATTTTAGCAGTGCCATAGTCAGGAGGTGGTTGAGGAGTGATTTCAGCAGAGTACCATATAAACTCAGTGTGCAGGGTGCTCCACCTCTGTGCAGTGGACGGCACCATTGGTCCATCTTTGGGTCTGTGTTTTCTAATTTGATGCGCCAGCCAGTTGCCAGCTCCGTTCTTCAGGACAAACTTATCCAAGAAAACCAGCTGGCTCTCAGGACCATAAAACCAATTATAATTAGAATCTGCTACGCCCACAGTCCTTTGAAAGCCTGGTAATAGGGTGGCATAGTAAAACCAAAAGTGCATTTTGAGCCAATTATTTTCCAAGTTGTTAATACCAAAGTGGCGCTGAGCCAGGAAAACGTACTGTGTTATTGACTTAGCGGTGTAACTCCCATAAGCTACTCCCTCATCCAGAGACCCGTCTACGATGTGATTGAGCAGAAACATTGTTTTCTCCATCACATCAACAACAGCGTGTTTCCAAATGTTTGCCTGAGATCCATTGTCCACACCTGTCACTAAAGCTCCAGTGAGCAACGCGAGCATGTTGGTTGCTTGGTGATTATGGAGAAGCTGCTTTCCCCAGGAACGAACCTTTGAGTACTCAAACATCTCCTTGCTTGCAGACTGTATCTTCTCCAGGTATTTTTGTCTCCTCGCATTTTCCAGTGAATTATACAGGAAGTCATAAGCAGTGGCAAATCCAGTTAGGGAGTGGCCAAGTGGCACCTCATCACCAGGCGCGCTCTCAACCAACCAGTTCTTGTAAGCAGCCATTCTATCCATATACTCCAGGGCGAAATCCAATGCAGCTTTATCCTCAGGGCACAGCAAACAATAAAACGCTAAAGGTGGCAGATTGTTACCATAAATCTCATTCCACTTTGCAGCAAAATCAACATGTTTGGGTGGAGGTAGGTAGTACAGTGGGTTGGATAACATAACCATCACTGCACTTCTGATGGTTCTGAACAGATGTGAATGGCTTGTGTGAGCCTTCTGCCTCAGCACATGGACATCATCAGCATCGAAATACAAGCTTGGATGAAGAACTGCTTTTTTCAGCTTCTGCTCAGCACCAAGACTTTCAAGTTTGTCTTTCTCGTACTGATCTATATTTTCCATAAAAGTCACCCAATCAGAGTAATTGCTTACAGACTCTTCAAAAGTGAAGACAGCAAACATCATTAATGCTAGAAATAAGGTATGCCCTGTAAGCATCAGAGCCATGATCCATTAAGCAGCTCCTCTTCCCCAGGCATGCATTTCCTAACAAAACACAACATTCAAATATCAAGCTTTGATCCAGTTAGTAAAACATGAACAACTTAAGGCATTTTTTTTCTTAAGACAAAAGACATAGCGTTTACTACATATTCTAACAGATACTCAGATGACTTGTAATCTGAACTACGACACTGGAATAATGAGTCTGCCGAGAAACTAAATCTCAGGTGCCTTCTGTTCACACTTTTCTCAAATACAGCACCACGGCATGTATACTAAAACCAGGGAAAAAGTAAAATCTCTGAGATATGCATACAAATACAAGATGACAATACACAAGAAGAAACCTGAACGCTATCCCTTGTTAACTTGAAAACCTCAATTTGAAAACAGGAATCAGAGCCACAAGTTTTCTGTGTTAAAAGTTTGCAATCAGGTCAAATTTCACTTCTAGAGCTGAGCAAAAAAAAAAAAAACACAAAAAGTATATACAATTTATTCAAAACAATGTGGTGAATTTAATTATTTAGGGAATTTACAGCACTTGGAAAACAGACTCAAAAATGGAAACTACCTTCTTCAGCCTTCCGCTTATCTCAGTTTGTATACACACTCTTTATCATCTTTCTCTTTTGGGGCTCGTGGGAGAGTGGGAAGAAAAAAAAAAAAAAAAAGACAGAAATCCTTCATCAGCTCCTTTAGATGAGACCGTAGTGCTTTTAACCACTATTCCACTTCATTTATAAGAAGTTTGTCTGAGTTAATAGTCAGGGAGTATCGACATATTTTCGAGTCTTCTTTCATGTTATCTTCAGCCAATGATGCCCAAATTTTGCCTCAGTGATTCAGCGAATCCTGCTCCTCCCATTATGAAGCAATACGAAAACACATGAAAGGAGCTGAAAGCCAAAGCTTTTCTGCTAAAATGAGCAGTTTCGGTTTTCCTTCCACTCTGCATGTCGGTTCTTTCTGTGGAAACACAAACAGAAGTTCTCTGAAGCTGTGCAGGTGTCAGAACACAGACCACTTAGGCACGGGGAACTGATAGGGGAGACCAGGGTTAATGCGTTTTTTTCTCCTTTCCCAAATAAATACAATTAAAAAAAAAAAAAAGGACATTTTCCAAAATCCACAACGTTTCTCTTCGAGAGAATGGAAATTCAGACCGGCGCCCTCGGATCTCGTTATTCCTCCTTTCCCTGCGCGACTCCTAAGACTGAGGGGACATTTTCCCGTCACGCTGCCACGAGCTACAGGAGAAACGACGCCAAACGCCGCCGGAGCTGCCATCCCCAGCAAACCATCACGGGGCCGGGCTGCCCGCCGGGAGCGGGCCGCCCGCTGCGCCACGCCGCGACCACCAGAGGGCGCCCGCCTCCGGCCGGGCCGCGCCGCCGCCCCGGGGCCGCACAACTTGAGCAAGTTTGTGCGGCGGGCGCGGGCTCCCCGCTCGGCCCGGCTCCTCGCGTCTGCCCCCGCGCGGCTTCATCCCCACTTACCCGAGGCGCTGCCCGTGCGGGCGTGGGCCGGGACGCCGAGCCAGCTCCCGCGCCGGAGGCGGCGAGGCGCAGCACCGTCCCCTCTCGGCTCGGCTGCGGCCCGTTCCGCTACTTTTCACCCGGAGCGGCCGCAACTTCGGGGCTGAGCCTCCTCCGGCGGCTCGCGGAGCTGCCGGCGGGCGAACGAGTGGGAGCGGCGGGGACGCGGCTGCGGTTGGGAGGCGGCGGCGCGCTCCCGCCGAGCAGCAGTCCGCCGGCCCGGGCGCTCCGCCGGCTGCTGTCTTCCCGGCCACCGCGGCGCCACCGCCGCCCCTACGCCTTCGGCAGCGGGATGCCGGCGGAGCGCGGCGGGCGCGCCCGGGGGCAGGGCTGGGGCCCGAGCGACGGAGAGGGGCTGGGCCCGGGAGCGGCGGATGGTGGGGGGAGGCGGGGCCGGGCGGCTCCCCCGAGTCCGCGGGGAGGGGAGGGCTCGCGTCGGGGAAGCGGGTGGGTTAAAGAGGGGGAGCTGTGCGATGTGCGGCTCGCAACTTTACGAGGGAGAAATAAACGCGTAAGAATGCCCGATGAAGCGCGGGGATGATGTTCATCCCGGTTTTTACAAGTGCCTCCCGGCACGGGGCGGTTTATTTTATGCGGGGCGCTAAAATGGCTCTCCTTCGGCTTTATACCGTACTTGAGCCTGAAGTGCGGTGTAAAACCGTCGTGGCACGTAGAAAACCTGTGCCCCGCAACTCGCGGTGCGGGGCCCGCAGATGCTGCTGGGCAGCGCTGCTTGGTGCCCGCAGTTCGAAGCGATGACGACGGTGCCGGGCTCGCAGCCTGCTGCCCTGCCGGCCCTGCTCTGCTAGTCTTTCTAGGAAAAGAGAGCGAGGTTTTTGCCATGTTACCGGTTGCTGTGTTCATAAGCGGCACCTCGAAGGATGTGCGCTTTCAGTCACCCCGAGAGCGTGAGTCACCGCTTCTTCCGAGGCGTAACCCGCGCTCTTAACTTTTCTTCCCCCCAAATCTTAGCTAGACAGTAGACAGATTAAAAATTATTTTAAAATGCTACTGCATTTTCTGTTTTGAAATGAATAGACAATGGTGACACATAATGGATACTGATTCTGTTTCCCTATGCCATGGAGAGCACCTTTAGAAGGATTATGTTACTAAATTACGCACACTGGTGATAAACTACATCTGGCATCATCCTAATCCTTCAGATGTGACCTTAGCCTAGGAGGGAAAACTACTGATTATTGCCTGAATCGTATCCTTCCGTCAGAAGAAATTTACATAATGACCAAAGATCAGCATATATTTCCCTGACCTTGAAACAGCAAAGATTCTGCCATTTCATGCTAACTACTGAGGAAATTATTACAGGAGGAGAAGAAAGGTAGAACTTCCTCTTAAAGGCTTTCCTCTTAAAGTCAGTGGAAACAGTGAGACAAACTGCAAGTGGGAGCATCCAAACCCTTTTTCCTTTTGTTCCCATCACATCTCATGTTGTACCTGGTATAGCTTTTGTTGTGTTTTTTTTTTCTTTTCTTTTTCCCCCTTCAAGGCTGGCCCATTCTGCAACATACCGAGTCCCAGAGAATGACTTTTGTAAATTGTCAGGTAATCCCAAGGAGCAGAACGTGTGAAGGACCTTTGTTAGGTTAAAACCAAAGTAAAGCTCTCCCAAGATCCCTTCTCACTCTGTGGAATCTGTGCTGAGATGTTTATGTTAACAGTATTGAATTTCAGTGTGATATTTATGAAGAAACATGAAAAAATGAATTACTGACTGTCCTATATATTCAGAAATGATACCATTTGGACAAAGTCTTCTTTAAAAGGCAGTGAAGGCATTTGAAATGCATTTGATTATTATTATTTTTTTCTGTTGAATCTCTTTCACAGTCAGAGATGTTTCGCCGGCAGAATAATCAGGACTAATTTTCTGCTAAACGAATGGCAAAGCAAGAATATAATTAACAATGTATAATTTAATCAAGTGGAGTCTTCTTTCTTTCTGCCTTTTTCAAGTGGGAAGTAAAAAAGACCAGTTCCTTTACTGCTGTTGGGATAGCAGAAAAGCACTCTTGCCTGATAAACTTGCAGGAGGGCTGTTATGTAATTAAAATCATTTTTATATAAATAAATGGCTTTATTGCTTCCATTTTCAAGGTTCAGCTTTCACTGTGTTGTTCATTAGTATTACACGATGTCCTTGAAGGCATCCCTAAATGAAGAGTCTCCCATAGGCACTCAGTACTTTGTGGGAATGTTCAGCTGAGGTGGAGCCTTCCCGCTTTGCTGAGTAGGTGCTTTGAGGGTAAAATGATGAAAGACAGAGAAATATTCTGAGAAAATAACAAATGTGTTGGAACTAGTATTCAATTATTTTTTCTGTTAGCAATTTCTAATAGACAGCGGGTGCACAATTACTACACTACAACTGAAAGACAGGGGGGAAAACAAAAGAAACACAAAGCAACAACTCATGAATCCAAAAGAACTAAACTTCACAGGAACTGGTTTACAAGATAATTATAGATAGTGGCCATGAGTTGCAACCAACTCTTTCCATGAAATGCACCTGAAAAGGCATTCTGCTATAGCTGATTGCATAGTGCTGTTTGAGGAGTGGTCCGTAAAACTGGGTCGCTTTCAGAACAATCGTTAATTGTGAAAGCAAATAGCTTTCTTTGTTTGTTTGTTCAGTGGGAACACTGAGCATCTGGAACCAAACTCAGTTTATTCTTTGTAGTATATTCTTGAAGTGTCAAATATTCTTCATCAATGGAGAAAGAGTATCAGCAGGAAAAAAAAAAATCAAATGTCTACCAAGGAAAAAAGTTTTTACACATGGGGAAGTGACCTTGCTGTCATTTCTAGTTCCAGACGTGACACTGGATCGTTGTTGGAGATATGCTCTGGTGTACTGATTCAGGGATGGCATTCTGTGTGAATACCACAACCAACCATCTGAATGATCTTGAAAATGCTAGCACTGTTATCCTGCTTGAGTACAGGCCAAGTGCTAACAGATGAATGTGAAGAGTAGGATAGTCATCTGTACTGCGACTAAGTGTTTGCCAGTGCCAAAGAGCATAATAAAAATTCAAAAGTTTATAAATTAATGAGATGTTGCTGTCAAATAGGAGACTTTGATCTGCATACATGAAAAGAGCCAAGTAGTTTAGGTAGTATCTGAACTGAGGTAATAAGATTCGTGGTAATGATGGACTCTTAAAGCTTCTACCTATTTCCTCAGGTAGCAGAAATACATAAACTTCTAGGTTTAAACTTCAAGTTTCATTTCTGAGACATTGAGAGTCTGGGAGAGAGTTCTGACCACTCAGAAATCTTTTTATGCTGGCAGGGCTAAGATCTCATTTCAGACTAAACTGAACTTTGGCCAATGAGAATACGTTTCTCAATCTAAATTCAGCCTAAATTCACTGTGAACTCTTCAAATTTACATCATTCATGACTTTTTTGCTGTTGTTATTGTTTTTTTTTTTTTTTAACAGCAGATGTAATAATAATAAAAAAATATGGAGGAGAAAGCATGGGTCTGGTAGATTCTCTTCTATAATATATTTATATTTTTTAAATTTTTGTTTGTTTGTTTGTTTGTTTGTTTGTCTGAGGCACCCACCATTCACACAGAAGATGGCTATAATCGTCTTTCCTACTTTAAAGAATGCTAATCAAAATCTCTTAACTTAAACAATGTAATCTCTTGACTGCTTCAGCACACAGTATCTTTTTGTTCCAAAACATTCATGTGAAATCATATTAATTTTTGTTACACAATCAGACAAAGAAACCTACACACATAAATGAATTAACTATTAGAAAGGAGTTGAACTCCCTGCCATAGTTCACACATTCTCCAGCAAATGGGTATTGGAATGAAGTGCCCTCTCAGGATGGGGATCAGTTCTTCGTATCCATCTCAGCATGTGACACTGACTTTTACTGTATCCATGTCCACTTTCTCTCTGTGTAACCACAAACAGCTGAAACATAATTAGAAGCAACAATACCAGCCAACCAGGCATTTTTGGAGGAAGAAATCTGAAGTTGCTGGTGAAAATTTATAAATGTAAACTGTATCAAAAATTGACACATCTAAATTTCAATGTTTTGGGATTTGAGTGAGTGAAGAGGAAACAGACTGTAGATTACACAAAAAAAAAGAAAAAAAAGAGCAAAATAGCAGGTCATTTTTATTTCTATTTATATTAAAATGCATTTCATAAAATCATTGAGTCAGATAATGGCTTCAATTGGAAAGAACCTTAAAGACCAGACAGTTCCAACCCTGCTGCCATGAGCAGGGCTGCTCCCTACCAGATTAGGCTGCCCAGAGGTCCATCCAACCTGGCCTTGAATGCCTCTAAGGGTTGGACATCCACAGCTTCTCTGGGCAGCCTGTGCCAGCACCTCACCACCCTCTGGGTAAAGAGCTTCTTCCTAACATCTAACCTAAATCTCCTCTCTATTAATCCTATCAGTCCTTGTCCTATTTCTACTATCTCCCCCTTGTTCTATCACTATCCCTAAAAAGTTGGTTCCCTCTCCTGCTTTTAAGCTCCTTTCAGATACTGGAAGATCACAGGGAGATCTCCCTGTGGCCTTCCCTGTGCTAAATAAGCCCACTTTGCTGAGCCTTTCTTCATGGTAGAGGTGCTCAAGCCCTCTCATCATCTTTGTGGCTCTATTGGTGATAGGTGGAAGGTTGGACTGGATGACGTTAAAGGTTTTTTCCAACCTTGGTGATTCTGTGATTCTTTGGACTCCAACAGTTCCACATCTTTCCTATGCTGAAGGCCCAGGCCTGGGTGCAGTACTCCAGAAGGGACCTCATGAGGGCAGAGTATGGGGGAAAATCACCTCCCTCCCCATTCCGGCTACCCCTTTAATGCAGTTCAGGATGATGTTGGCCTTCTGGACTGCAAGTGCACACTGATGGCTCAGGTCCAGCTTTTCATATTTACTTAACAGTTGTAACTAATCAAAAGCAACAACAACAGAACACAAACAAAAGAAAAACAAACAACCAAGAACGTCCTGGTTTTATTGAAACTAAAAAATAACATCACCATGCTTATTATTAGCAAGCAGAACAGAAATAAGGAAGGTTGCCATTTTTGATGGTTGTGGGGGGTTTGTTGTTCTGTATTGCAGCATCTTCTTTTAGTTGGAGTTCTCCAGCACTGCAAGACAGAGTGTCACTCCAACCTGGTGTCACCGTCAGCAGAGAGATGCAGGATGGTGCTGCTGTCAAAAGTGCTGCACTCGTTCTCTGTCCCCTTTGTGTTCCAGGAGCTGGCAGTCTCATTGCTACAGAATTGCTCGTGCAGACACAACAGAGCTGCACAGTTTTAAGCCAGCTTAACTAGATTGTGAAACTGCATTTTACAAATGCCAGCTGTTTAGAGGGGTTATTTTAAGTCCATTCATAGCTATCTCAGATGCTGCATGTGAAGTAAATGGATCTGTTTATACTTACTTTAGAGATGTTTTTATCAAACAGTCTTTAGTAGAAGTGGTCTAAATATTTCAAGAATGACATTGAATCCATCAGTGAGACCTCAGGATGATTCCCAGCAGCAGGTCAGCACAACTCAGCGTAAAATTTTAAGGATATAAAATTCATTGGAACAACATCTGTGCAGAGCTAGACTGGTGCACATTTTTCACCATGGAAATTTGTCATCAACTGTAGAAATTATTGCCAACAGTGTTGTATTTATGGAAGCATTTGAGTATTTGAGTCTTGCTGATTGTATTTTGACTGTTTTGTAATCCTTAAATGATCCCTTATTTAAATAGAGTAGGTTGGCAAATTAACAATCACAGAACCAAAAGACTGAAAGAGGAAGGACTCATCTTTTCCTTGCCCTAGTGTCTGGACATTTAGGAAACACTTAAAATAATAAATTCCTGCCACCCCGTAAAACAAACACGACAGAAAACAAACAAAAAAGAAAAGCTTTCTTCACTTGACATTAAGCTTTGAAGCAGCATATGATATAGTTACCAGACATGTGAATGATCAAAGATATGCTTCTCCAGAGCAGAGAGTTTAACGTCAGAATCTTGTGAGACAGATAAGTTTTATATAATATCGCTAGGGTGTTTTACATGTGGACTACAAATAGAGGCCATGCATGAAGAATCAAAGCGTGGGGGCCTACCTATCCTTTGGTTTTGACATATATCAGCTGTAACTTTGCAGTCCTCATATTGTCAGTCACTGCTGAAAATTCAGTGATTCAGTGATTGCTTTTTTGTTCTTTCTTCTGTCTTCGAATGCCTTGGATCTGGGCCTAAATCACAGTACCCCATCACTGGTCACCTTCTGCTAGCTGGATATAGTATGCTTATTTGTTAGCAGCCGTAAATTAGAATTATCTTAAAGACATTTTTAAATATATTGGCCATCCCATGAAGAATATATTTGAAAAATGTTCATGCTGGACAAGCAGAACCTACAGGGTAGCAATTAAATCATAAGATTGAAGATAAAAACTATTATGATCTATGCATTTGTCTCCAAATTACATGATTAAGGAGATACTAAATTAGTTATTATAGTGCAAGAATACAACTACAAATCTTAACTAAGCATATTTGTTGTAGTTCAATTCATTATACTAATGTACGTGCTTATATTTAGCAGTTTTAGAAGCATTAAAAAAACTCTAAAGCTACAGATTACAGCCCATATGTGTATGCTGAGGTTGGCAGCAGTGATTAATAGTATCTCCTGGTTTTGCTTTTTATAAACCAAACAATATTTAAGACAGCTATTAAGATGATTTACATCACAAAGAATTCAAACACTGCTCTTACTTGAACAAAGATTACTGCATTAAAAGGAGTGGGGGCTGGAGTAACATGTTTTAGTTTGCTCTTTTATCACAGTGAAACAGGTAAACTCTCAGGTTAAAGTGGAACATTACAGTTTGCAGCACAGTGCTCTGAATTTACATAATACTTAACCCATTCTACCTAAATACTCCTAATTGATTTGTTGTCGGTGACGGCCATATTCATTCAGCTTAGTGGCATATCTTACTTTGCACAGTCTATTTAGATTTAAAACAATTACAGGGAGGTACTGCTAAAGAGAGAGATGTGGCTCTACGAGTGCTTTAAAGTAACATTAATGAGGGCTACTTGGGAAGGAGTAAACTACTGCCCTTTTCATGTGCAGTTTATACCCATCTCCTCTTTTTTTTCTTCCCCTCTCTCCACCCCTCCCTCCCAGGGTAAGGGTTTATCACAACTGAAAAACACAAAATCACAACATCTCACCTGCCAAAATGAAGATCATGTCCCAGCTTTGTAGTTCATAGTTTAGTTCACCTGAAATGGTACGTGTCTGGAGGCAGGAATTAACAAAAAGCACTTCTTTTTGAGACTACCTTAAGGTTAACAGCCTTTGTGAAGCTGGCTGAATCCTTCCACACCAAATTCTCATGTTTTATTATGAATGAGGAGAAGAATAAAATGCCAAATATTTTTAACCATTTAAGAAAACGATAGCAATTTGAGAGTTAAGAACCTAGAGATGTTGAAAGCATAGAATATTGAGACTTTTAAAGCAAGAACTCATTCCTGCCAATATTTGTCAGTGCTACATTTTAAAATATTCCCAAGCAGGTCGATTTTAACATTTAATTTGCTAAACATTGAATATATTGTCACTGGCCTCTTTTTATTCGTGAGAGAAAAGTGATGCAGAAATATTAAGTTACTAACAATACATCAGTGAGTTTCAATTACTTGGGCTGGATTATAGACAGTACAGTGAACTGCAAGTTGATCACTCTGTAGATCACTGTACAGAGAGGTTATACTGGAGGGTTTATAAATGAATAGCGTGAAGTATACGATGATCAAATAGCTGGAACCTGAAGCTCAAAATTTAATGATGTTAAGGTATACATTATTAACAGTGGTAATAATTAAGACTGGAAAAGCTTTCCAAAGAATACAGTATACTCTCAGTAATTTGATGTATTCAATTAAGACCAGATATATCTCTCAAAAGATATTGTCAAACTTGGTAATATAAGCACTAACAAGAGAAATTCAAAAGTGTTAAATTCTTTGAATTTTTCATCACATCGGGCATGGCATTCATTCATCTAGAGAAGTGAAAAAATACAATGGACATTTGTAAAGGTCATGTAAATAGGTTTTTTATAATGGCAATTAAATTGCTTTCTGTTCTGCTAGCATAACAGCTTTTGGATATAGCTCAAGAGCTCTCACCACACAGTCAAAATTGAATGTTGCCATTTTAATCCCAGGGAGGTAAGGCCATAGCTTCAACAATGAAAGAAACCACAGGGAAATGAGGTAGGGCTGAACAAGGACAGCAGAATTCCATGTCAGACTTACTGCCTTTTTCCTCTCCCCCAGTTCCAAACAGCAGTAACTTCTAGCCCATGTACCCTGACCTTTTCACCAATATTAACCAGAGCGGCTTTCCAGCAACATGGCATAGCTAGGGGAGTGTAATTAAGCTGTCCATTGTAGTTTGCTACCAAGGCAACTGCTTCTTCTGCCTATGCCTGGAGTTGGCCCTGGCTACACTGGTGATTCATTTAACTATTGTGGACGATTCAGAATCCTGCCTGAGTAACCATTACAAGGCCATTTTAGAAATCAACAATTCTACTACAGTCTAAAAGACTTTGGTTTGCTTATGATGCTTTAAGAATTAACAGATACATATACAGAGGTGCTGTACTTCAAGTGGTAGATATATTTCTTTCATACACAGATAAATACAATGGATATCCTTGGCATACTTAAAAGGTGTTATTTTGATTCATAGGATTGATGTATTCCCAGAAAAATAAATTCACTCAAGTGAGCTTTCTAAACAGTCCTACTGAAAGGTAATAGATGTAAGAACAAAAATACTCATCCATTTAACATGAGAGTCATGCTGTAGCAAATGCTTCAGAGAACATTTATGCTGTTAATGTATTTCTGATCCTTTGAATTTCCAGAAAACATGGCAATTGATAGATGTATTTTCTAAGTGTCAACAAACATAGGACTTTTGGTTTCTGCATTTTTCTCCTTTTTTGCCACAAAAAATAAATGTCTCCATCTCTAGATCCTTTGTAAGCTACTCACATAACAACAGCAGCAGACAAATACAAAGAAGAGCTCATCATAAACCAAAATGAGTTCAATTGCCTGTGCTGACCCATGCCAGTCCTACAAACATGGAATTACCTCTGGCAGCCAGGAAGGCAGAAATCTGTCCCTAGTAACTTCTGCACCCCTTCTTCATTCTCTCAAATCCACACAGTTTTGCAATACAACCAGAAAACTAAAGAAGTCCCAGTTAGCCCAGAGCTCATTAGAATCATGAGACATGTACTGTTCCTGAAAATAATGAAGAAATTGCAGAGATTTGCTCAGAAGTTTTTTGTTTCTGTTTTTTTTTGTTTGTTTGTTTTGTTTTGTTTTTCTGACAATTATCTGTAAAAGTGATTTATTTATATAAGAGAATCATAGAGTTGTAGAATTGTTAAGGTTGGAAAAGTCTTCTATGATCATCTAGTCCAACTGTTCACCGACCACCAATGATGCCCACTAAAATATGTTTCTTAGTACCACATTTCCACATTTCTTGAACACCTTTAGGGACAGTGATTCAACCACTTCCCTGAGCAGTCTGTTCCAGGGCCTAACCACACTTTTGGAGAAGTTTTTCCTAATATCCAACCTAAGCCTTCCTCAGCATGTCTTGAAGTGATTCCCTCTTGTCCTATCACTAGTTCATGACAGAAGAGGCTGACACACGTCTTGCCTCAACCTCTTTTCAGGTAGTTGTAGACAGCAAGAGAGCAAGATCTCTTCTAAGCCTCTCCTTCCCCACATTGAACAATCCCAGTATCCTCAGCCTCTCCTCATAAGGCCTGTCCTCCAGTCCCCTCACCAGCTTCTCTGCCCTACTCTGGACATGCTCCAGGGCTTCAGTGTCTTTCTTTCAGTAAGGGGCCCAAAACTTAATGCAGTACTCAAGGTGCGGCCTCACCAGGACTGCATACAGAGGGACAATCACTTCCCTGCTCCTGCTGGCAACACCATTTCTGATACATGCCAAGATGCCATTGGCCTTTTTTGGCTACCTGTGCACACTGCAGGCTTATGTTCAGCTGAGCATTGAACAATATCCCCAGATCCTTTTCCTCTGAAGATTCTGTCCCAAGCCTGCAGCTCTGCAGGGAGTTGTTTTGATCAAAGTGCAGGACCTGGCACTTGTTCTTGTTGAAATTCATCCCATTGGTCTCAGCCCAACTATCCAGCCTGTCCAGATCCCTCTGTAGGGGTTTTCTACTCTCAGAGAGATAGACACTTTCTCCCAACCTGATGTTATCTGCAAACTTACTGAAGGTGCACTCAATCCCCTCATCCAGATCATCAATAAAGATATTAAACAGAGCAGAGACTGATGGGATCAAAACTTCATGGACAAACACAAGAAATCTCTTGAAGCAATGAAAATAACAGAGTAAATTTCCAGTTATCTTACCTGCTCATACCTGGAGATTATTCACAACTTGGCATCTCAACTCTCAGGAGAAATGTGCCCTGCAGTTTCCAGGTAGCTGCCTCTTGACTTCTGATACCTTGGCAAACTAATGATAAAAAGAAAGAAAGAAACAAACAAACAGTTCTAAATTAGCATTTTCTACCAAAAAGCGCAACATTTCTTTAGGCAAAGTGAGGATTCTCGAGAGTATCAGACAGGACAAGTGGAACAAAAAAAATGTTAAGATTATTTATTTCCAGAATGAAAACATCTGATTCTAAGAAAATAAAAAATAAAAAATGTACTTTCATATGTTAAAAGATAGAAGAACAATCAACAGAAATATAAAGTTTCAAGTATCAACAATTAAAATATTAAATATTCTAAACATTAGTGAAATATTTCTTGCCAAGTCAGATGATGGCCTACAAAAGACATGGGCTGCTCACCCTCTACCTCTCTCACTGAACATCTCCAGAAAAAAAAAAGAAAAAAGAAAAAAAAGTGAAAAAAAGCAAACGGGGAAGACAACACTCAGAGAGAACTCATCTGATTTTCTCCTTTAAAATTAGATATGTACCTCAAGTATTATAATAAGTTAAACTGTGTCCTCTGAACACTTGTTTCTCTCCCAGCTACAGAAGTCTAGATAGCAAGTCTAAGATATAGGTGACAATTTTAGGTATGTTAGTGCAGATAGAGGTGAATCCAATGTCTGATATGCAGTCCAGCACTATCTAAAGTCAAGAAGAGTGTACTGACTACTTCCCAAACATTAAATGAACCTTTAAATCATTAACAGTAAAGAAAATTAAAGCATGTTTATATATTATAATATTGCAACTCGTGATTCGCAAAATATCCTTTAAGGATATTTGTGCATCAGATACAAGCAAGCTCATAACAGTGAGACTTATATAGCATCAAAGATTTGTTGAAATAATGTGGTGCGTCATCCATACACTGTGCAATAATTTGAAGGTTTTCTTGTAATGCTGCTGCAAATTTATTCTAAAAATGATACATCAAAAGAAATATCCCTCAATAAAAGTTGTTTATTTTCATCCCAACAATAACATGATGCTGCAGCTTATGTATGAATTGTGACGAAATTACACATGACAAATAACATCATCATTTTCTAACTTGGCCTTATTTGGGGCTGTGAAAACTATTTGTTATGTATCTGCTGTTGACAGCTCTATAAATACAAGTGGGAAAGAGGCAGAAGAGAGAAGCAAGAGGGAGAACAGAACAGAAACAGAAATTTCTTTTTCAACAGAAATGTTGAAAAAGATTCATCAACTAAAAGAAATTCTGAGCTGGAAGAGGAAATAGATTAAAAATATGCTATAACTTATGCAACAAACCTGAACAACATTATCAGTTGATTGCTTTAACTATTAAGTACTGTTTTGTTTGTGATTGTATATGTGACAAATCTGCATCAGATGTGGATTTTCTGAAATTGAGAAGCTAGGCTAAATGCCAGTTCTAGTCCACAGCTTCTTCAAAAGTAGTTTTCGGTTAGCATCGCTTTCAAGATGAGTGCCACTCAGTGAAAGAAAAGTGAGGTCATATTCTTCTGGAATGGAAAGAAGCTGAAAAACTTCAGACACTCCACACAATACCAATTACATATACTGACTTTATCAATCAGCTCTCTGAACAGCAGCTCACTTCTTCATATCTAATTCTGAAATTCTAAGCAAATTGCAAAAGCAAACAGTGTTTGCTATAAAGCTACAAGGGCAAATTAGAATGGATTATTCAGGTTGTTTCAATTTATAATCCCCAGTTATCACAGAATGGTTAAGAGTGGAAGGGACCCCTGGGCTCATCTGATTCAGTCTCCCTGCTTAAACAGGGCCGCTTAAAGCAGAAGGCCTAGAAAACAAACAAAGATCTCCGAGGAGGAGACCCCCACACTCTCTGGGCAGCCTGTGCCAGTGCTCCATCATCTTCACAGCACAGAAGCACTGCCTGATGTTCAGGTGGGGAATGTCCTGTACTCCAGTTTGTGCCTGTGGCCTCTTGTCCTGATTCTGGGCACCAATGACAAGGGCCTGGATGTGTTCTCTTTACACTCATACCTTAGATATTTATAAATACTGATGAGATCTTTCTGAGTTTTCTCTTCTTCTGCAACAGCCCCATCTCTCTTAGCTTCTTCGCATCGCATAGCAGAAGGACACCAGTCATCTTTATGGCCCTTCAATAGACTCTCTTCAGTGTGGACACGTCTCTCTTGTACTGGGAAGCCCAGAACTGACTGTTCCAGTGCTGAGTAGAAAGGAGGAAAGCTGTAATGTTGTAGGTACTTTTTCTGTAAGCATTAACTAACTAATCAACAGTTAAATATATATGGACTTTGAAACTTACTAATTTAACATAGAAATTCATCAGTCTCCTCTGATTAAAATAATGGATTCATTTTCAGAGGATTTGTAAATTGGTGCTCAGAAGCAAGTTCCTTTCTGTCTAAAGATTTATGCTTTTGAGAGATTTTTCCAGATATCATAGCAAAACCATCAGCAAGGATTTTGAAGCAATTCACAGTAATTCTATAATTATTTAATGTAGATAATTTTCTTGCTGTTCCAAACAGAATATTGAAGGATATGTCCAAATACTTTCATCAGATTTATGATTTCCCCAGGTCTGTCCTTCTCTCATCCTCCATTTACTTCGAACTGCAACTTGCAGCAACGCAGATACGTTAATACAGCAACAAGAAGAGGTCATAATAATCACTTCCAGGAAAACAACACCAACAAGAAAAGAGATCATGAGATATCTTTGTGGGGTTTATTTATTTATGTATTTGTCTCTTTTAATGCTCACCTCCCAGTAAATATACCACAGATAAATTTTCATGCTTTTTTTCCTGCCATGGTTTTCTCTGTCAGACTGATTAACCTAGATCCCTCACTTTGAAATTACCTGATCTAGCTCATATATTTGGTAAAATATGTCTGAAATGTTCTCCAATATGCTTCACTCTTCAGAGAGGATGCCTCAGAGCTGCCAGTGAGGTGCTGCATTCAAACAAAACTAAGTAATTAACAAGTATAAGGAAAATGGTATGAAACGATTACAGCTAAATGCTCAATGTTAAATGAAAGAAAGTAGTTTAAGATTTTGTCTAGCACTTAAACTTTATTTTATTTTTTCCTCACTTTCATTCTTTTTTCTTTTTTTTTTTCTTTCCCCCCCCCTTGACACCAGACAGAAACAATGCTGGGGTATGGTAAGGAGATAAAGCAGTTTTTATTCCAATTTCATAGCTCTTACCTAACCTTTATGTCTCCTGTTCCTCAAGGGTCCTATTTTCCAACATCCTAACATCTGCTTTTTGTTCCTTGACCTTACACTTTCCCTCTTTCCCTCCAGGCTATTCACTGATTTCCAGCCCACTTCCTCCCCCTCACCAGAGCATCAGCAGGGAGAAGTGTAGGTTAAGCAGTTAAGCAGAAGACAGAAACTCCGTGTTCATAGTGTTGATTTTTACTTGGCATCAAAGACAAACTTCTGCCTGACGAACTTCCCTCTCCCATAACATTAAGTTACAACAAGCTAACCAGAGAAGCCACATGTGGTGTAGTTTCAATTTGATATGTAAAAATGCATATTTTTGACAGTGATACACTTGCTTCCTTTTTCGTCCTGCTCTCCACAGATTTGGCCCAAGCTTGTAACTCTCAAGTGACACACACGTTCTCTCAATACTGGAAAGGTATCACTGTCTCAGTTCTGATTAATTTCTTTCCTTTGCTCAAAAGAAAGGAAGTTGTAGAGTTTCAGATTTATTTATTTTTAATATAAAGAAAATACTGTTTTTATCTTAAGAAAGAAATTCTTTTTTTAGCTTAAATTCAAAATAAAAGACAGCCTGATGCAGACAGCTGATATAGAAACCTCTCAGTACAGTAGTTTAATTTTAGCAGTTATAAAAACACGTGCATAAAATCTAACAGGTACTGTAACCTCACAACATTTAAATACAATGGAGATGCAATAGCATTAGTTTAATAAATTAATTTTATTACCAATCTTTTTCCATAGATCAAATCACGTCTTAGTTTAGGGTCAACCAACTTCAACATCTGCATCTGTGAGTATAAAGCTTGGATCTGTTTTATTTGAATTTGTTTTTGTTTCTTTATTTAAGAAGGGTACAAGAGAAAAAAACTGGCTGGCCCCCATACAGGAAAAACAAAATAATAGTAAGATACTCTCATTTCCTTACAAGAGACGAAAATGAGAAAGAGAGGTTTCCCAAGAAGATCAGCTTTACTCATTTTCAGGTGATCACTTTCTGCTTTACAGCATCTAATGGAAGAGTGCATGTGATTTACCTAAGGCTGTCATTCAGTGTATAGGTGTTAGTGACAAATAACATATATCTTAGCATACGTATTTAACAGTATCAAGTTCTTATGCAATTTTTACACTCACGAGCACAAATGGTAGACTAATGTGTTTAATATTTTGTTTAGAAAACAGGCAGAATTAGGCAGAATATTACAAGATAAATCAGATCAAAGCAAAAGCGTTTAATTAGTTTTCTTCCTTCCATTCTCCTGACCTTACCGAATACGTTGTCTCTTTTTACATACCTGACAAAGTAACATTTTCATTTTTTTTTATTTGTTTTCCTAAATGAAAAGAACTTGATAAACATAAATTAAATTCACAATCAATGATTTTTATGGCAGAAAGGTTTCTTCTAATCAATTTGGTATGCTTGAAAATCCTTTACGGGTTATGAAAAAAAAAATTGTAGCTGAAAATTTTTTGTTTCAAGCTGTGAACTTACTAATTTTTTGTTTTTAAATGAAAGAGATAGTGCTCTTAATTGTGGCAAAAATATAATAGTCCATATGTAAGCAGTGCATGAGATTTATACTTAAATCTGTATATATATATTTTGACAGGCAGATGGATGTTCAAAATGCAGCTAGTTATTCAGCTGAAAACTATGAGAATATCTGGGCATAAAGTAGACAAAATACTGTTTAAATCCCTTCAGGAGCATAAATATTAATTAATCAGTAACTAGTAACGAAGTATCTTTGTCCATTCTTTGAGTAAATGCAACTTAATTGGTAACGAGCCAGATATAAACAAATGATAAAATTTTCAAAATCTAGCTTGTAAGGCAATCAGAAGATCTCTAATTAAAGATGAATGACTACAACTCTAATGAGCTTTAGAAATTGCAACACAAGTTTATGATACAAACAGGTATCTGCATCGTGTTGCAGTGCTGGCAGGAAATTAATATGTATATCCCAGTTTCCTCAAGGTCTCTAGAAAGCCATCTTTGATCCTACTATTGCTATTGAAGTAACAAAGGTAAGGAAAATCTGCTGTGCTCAGTCAACATCAGTAGCAGCATTCACCACTCTCATGGCAATCATTGCTGATATCCATGACAGTGTCCTTTGTAATCCATTCCCAAGTGGCTACGGGAGAAGTAAGCTTGAGACTCCAGGGATGTTTTCCCAGATCCGAGATCAGAGCAAACTTCAATTCTGTTCTTGGTCTCAGCCCTTTAACTTCCCTGTGGCAGAAGCAGCAAAATTCAATGCTGCCTGCCTGCCTTGCTGAGAATTCATAGACTGCTTTGTCTGAGTGCTAAAACACATTTGTGAAGAATAGAACCAGTGCATGAGTCTTTCTAATCATGCCCTTGCCCTTCACTTCTGATAGCTCTCAGAAGTGTGAAATGTACAAACACACAAAGAGCTTTCCATAATTTATTTGTTTACTGTGAATAAAGTAATAATGGAGCATCTACCTAGAAAACATATATTACCTTTCTCCATTCATAAAATATTCCCAAAAGGTTAATTATGAAAAATAAAATGCAGTTCAGCATTTATGCATCATATTATTACATTAATTAAGCTGTAATGATAAGGCCTGCAGCAGTTCTGGGGGATTAATGGCCAGCTGGGACAGCTGGTGGCCCAAGGCTATTCTACAGGTCATTTATTCCTCCTAGTTATTAATTTTCTAGGAAATGTTCCTGAGTCAAGGTCATTACTGATAGGTCCCTTGTTTAAAAATAAGCTGTAACCACCACAAAATCCACCTTATTACGCTTTCTCTATTCCAGAACATTTCTCTACAGCATGACATATACTTTAAGGCATGTTGTGACAGTTGATATTTGAAATGATAGGGAAACAACTACATAGATACATTTTAACACTCAGTTTTGTTTTCATAGATAGAAGTTGACACAGCTATCTTCTTGCAAACACTGAGCAAAAGTGGAAAAAAGTCAAAATCTTGTATTGCATATTTTGCAATAAATTGCCTTGACCTTTTAATAACTTGAAAAGCTAGCAATTCATAATAAAAATTTCATCTTTGAAAACAAATAAGAAAACCCACCAATTCATCGATTTTGATTTTTTTTCCAGTTGCCTATCCTGCGAATTCATCATGAAAATCAGTGATTGTTTTTTCTTTACTGAATACGTACTTTATAATGAATATCAAACTGAGACCTTTTCTCGGATCTGGGGTCATGAAGTTTACTATCAGGAGTCTAGATCAAATGTAAAGGAAGTAAAAGCAGTGTACGTTATCCCAAAATTACAAAAATCTGATAAACATACATCTGAGGTATCGCTCTTTGTGCCTAGTGGTCTCCCTAGATTTGGTTTTATTGTCTGATCTTAAATAAAAATCTAACTTAAATATTTTCACAAAGTTCCTATTTCTGTAGCCATTGAGCTCTTTTCTTGATAATGTTCACTTTTGTATTCTACTTGATGCTGAATTAATCTTTAGGAAGTGGATGCAACACTATGGATGTTTTTTGCTTGTTTTCTCAACTAGTCATTACCCGGAGTTTTTACGTTATCAATTCCAAAGACTGTAGTAGCTTCCTATTTATTTCTGGATGTATGTATACAGTTGTTTTCCTCTGTAGCCATACATGTACTGGGATCTGTCCTTTCTCCTTCCTCCATATTTTTGAGATGATTTCTTTACCATGACAGCAGGGATGTCTGAGCCCTTCTGTGCTATCTGTGAAACTGGAAGCTTTGAGGAGCAAGATGACAGGATTTGTGAGGCAGCGTTTATTTGCTCAGGCATAGGGCCATGCAAACAAAGCCCTCTTAGCTTTCTCAGCTGAGCTCTTCTGTCTTCACAGACACTGTGAACATACCAGCTGGCATGATCACAATCTGAGAACCTCTGCATCATCTGCTGTTCCCTAACACAAAGTTTTCAAATTCCACTCATATTAGATAACAAAATTCAGTGATATTTACATCTATGTATCCAAAATATTTTGGCAGTTCCACAAAGCCTGAATTGTTTTGGCTCCAGAATATACTAGTATTAGACCTTGAAATTCAAACATAGTACTGAAATACTGTGGAGGGTCTTCCATCTTTGCTAGGTTTTCTTCATCTTTGTTTTACACACAACCTTTTCATGCTGTAAGTCCAAGCCTCTGTAAAGACAAGACTGTGTTTCTGTAAGATGATTTATGCTCCAACAAACAAAGGGAAACTGTCAGATATTCTACTTTGATGTCAACCAGAACCAAACAGAGAAGATCTTTGTACAAACAAATCATTAGCATTTCCTTGCTGCCCTTTGACATCAGCCTGTACGTACACGAGTGGAAGTTTACAATGAATCAGGATCTCTTTTTTTTTCCTGTTTCTTTTTTCTGTTCTTTTTTTTTTTTTTAATCCCACAATAGTTTATATATATATACTGTTTTGGTCATAACTCAGTTAAGGTAATATAAGCAGTGAATCGTAAAGTGGCATAAATCTGTAGGACTCTTTGCCATCTTTCCTCACAAAATGAAAAGTGTTAGAGAATAGGTACTGTGCAAAGAGTCAGATAACCTGTCCTATATCTGCTTACAAGCCTTCCAATGACTCAGAGTATAGCTGCTTCTATCACTACTGGGAAGGACTCTCCTTCACCATGGTGAAGGAATCTGTCATAACGAAATCCCTGTGGGTCACTTAAGGCAGTCAACTGTGCTCCTGCTTCCTGGAAAGTAGAACGTCAGGGGGTTGTGATACTTCCAAAAGATATTGGGAGCCAATTCTGATGTAAATCATGCCCTCTGGTATAAATAGCACTCAATTTGCTAACTTCAAAGAAAAGAAAAATAGCAGCTGAACAATCGCCATCATATCCTATAAGGATCAAACCACAAGCTCATTTATAGCACAGGCTTTTATCACATCCGATACATGACGAACTGTATTAGTTGACATCCATATACCATCACAAGAGGAAAATGTTCTGCTTAAGCCACAGGCAAAGAGCTGACTCTTACACATTATTGTTCCACAGCTCCTGGCTGTTCCTAGGTTAGCATGCTGCTTTAGTCATACTGGTTTGCAAGATAGCCTTGCTCTTTGTGTGGGAATGCCTAGTTATTTTCTTCACATCTTTCAAAATACTTGAGATAAATTCAAGTGAAAGAAAGGCTGTAACAAATATCAGTACTCATATCAAGTGAAACATCTTTAGGTGAAAAAAGATCCCATTAGAATCAGGGAAACCCTCCCTATCATATCAGATAGAATAGATATATTAATTATCTCAGAAGAGGTCTTAATAGATATTTCTTTCATAACTGAGAGGATTTCTTTGTTAGCAAAAAAGTTGTCTCTATCTTCATTTTATTATTATAAGCAAAACCAGAACAGACTATTTTCTTCTTTGACCTTGAAGAACAGTCAACGATTTCTATTAGGATATTACTTTAGAGATGATGTTGGGGAACTATGGATTTCCAGATATAAAAATTGGTTTCAAAAATCCCATTTGTGCTACCTTTTTAATGTGTCAGAGTAAATAAAATAAAACAGCAAAACTAAAATCTTACAATTTATCAGTTGAGAAGATATGCACTAGGATTATATTTTCCTTTAACCTCGAGTTTGTCAGCAGTGAATATGTGTAAACCATGAAATGAGCCAAAGCCAATCATTATGAAGCTGAAGATATTTACTTCGTCTTTGTGAAAACCATCAACTACTTGTCTAGAAAATAACTGAGTTCAGATTCTGAAACTGCATTTTATAGTGAAAAAAGCATGAAATTAACTTCCATGAAGAAAAACTGAATTCTATGTGTCTTTTTAATATTTGTGTCTTTTCTAAAAAATGTTTACAATAGGAAATATTATGAATACCAAACCAAGCAAGATACAGTTAAGCAAAATGAATAGGTGATACCAGCGAAATGCAAAAATATATGAAAGCTGCAGGTAACAGAGAGTAGAAATATTTAAGCTGATGGTGAACACCAGAAAATTGGAACTTTCAAGTTACCAAAAAATGCAATATTTTCTACCTTTCTGTGGCAGTCCATTTAAAAGAATGAATCTTACTGTTCCAGATGTGCACAATAACTTGTTTTTCCCTTACTGTAGGTAGGCTGGGCACTGGGATTTGTACTAGCTCCTTCTCTCAAATCACATCAAATCACAGATTCCTTTGAGTGTGTGCAGAGGATATATTAAATATACAGAGTCCAGACACTGCTGTCAGTTGATTCTGGGGTAGCAGCCAAATCTCTGACACTGGAGCTGCATTAATAGATCTCTGTACTGTGTTGAACATATGCTTCCCAACAGGCAGCATAGTACTGTTTACAGCAGAGAGATAGTGCAATTACTTGCAGAATTTTATTTTTGCCCAGAACAAAATGTAAGATCTGACCTGATTCTTCCTCTGACAGCCAAAGGAATTCTCAAGTACCAGCTCTGTGAGAATCAAGCTATTTTACTTCCCCAGTACAGTTTTGGTATCTTAATTTTGTATACACATTAAAGCATCTGGACTTCTTTTATTTATTTTTCCTACATTTTGCACATAGTTTGCCCCACATACTGAAGATTTTCAAGTGTGTTCTACAAATGGGGATTCAAATTTTCAAAAGGACTTGAGTAATATATTGCAAGGGCTAAATGACTTAAAAGAAATTAAACCACGCAGTAACAGAGAAGAAAAAACCTATCTGAAAAAGTAATATTCAGTGTGCTTAGCAAGAATAATACTGTACTCCTTACGGCCTGTAGTTATGAAATCTATGTTCCTAAAGTAAGATCTTGACACCTTAGGTAATGCAAATCAGCAAGATTTTTCTCCTCTGTTTTCTTTTCCATAAGGATTTGTACATTTTGCTTGTTTTTGTTTGCATGTTTGTTCATTGTTATTTTTCCTTTTGTTTTCATTTATTTGTTTGTTGGTTTTGTTTTTGTTTTTATTTCCAAATATGGCCATTAAAACCTGTGGTAGCTGCACCTGCCTAAGAAACAACTGCAGAAATAAAACATATCGCCTGCTGTGCAGAATCACTGTGGAGAATAATTTGTTTCAAATGAAGTCTGTCCATAAATAAAGAATTGTCTCACTTCATGATGTGTCTGAGGATGTAATGTTTCAATAATGATTTACAGATTTCATTTGAAATCTGGAATCTTGATTTTGGCCAGAGGTCGAGAGTCCTGCCTTCTTTCAAAAATATCACAGTGAGATGGCTCTATTTTCAGAGGTTAAAAGCTCTCATTCAGAATGTTGAAAACACTGACCTTTGTTCATTACTTTGTGTAAATAGATAGAGATATGTACTTGCCTCCTCTTGGGAAAATTTCTTAATAACCCAGGAACTCTCAAGCCCTTCTGCTCAAGTTTCATGGGAGAATTTTAAGAAAGAGGAGAATGAGTACCTCTCTAGTTTAAAAGTTAAGAAAATTACCCTTCAGTATAAGAAATCTTTGTTTTGGTTTCTAGTCCAATGATTGTTAATGTGGATTAACACCTATTTAATTTAGAATAGGGACAATACTCAGGTACAAATACTTCACACAGTTTTTACAAATAGTAACCAGGGTCTTGCATTACCAGGTGCCCTTGATTTTCTATCTTCTTCCAGCAGATAGTACATGCACAGTTAACTGAAACTCTTTTTTTATCTTTCACTTTTGTATCAAAACATAGATATACTCCAGCTCATGAAAGGAATAAAGGCTTCCTTATTTTTTTTCGTGGTAGGTTAAGAAGAAGAAATTGACAGGTCTAGTGTTTCAGGAACTCTCACCTCGAATATGCACACTGAATTGAATATTCATACTGAGGAAACGTGTACATTGCAAGTCTGTTTTTTCCCTAATGACAAATTAAATAACAGCCTTTTTCCACTTTAGTAATCAACAGGTGTCAGTGGGACTCTGTCATTTCTATATCTGAACTAAAGTAAGGTGCTAAACTTGAAATTCTTTATAGTCTAATTTGACAGCTGTTTGGAGAAATGGTTTAGTATCCTGAAATATAAGAACAGCGTATCAGGGAAAAACACTCCAAGACCAAGAGTTAATGTCTTTTTAGAGGCAGGGTATCCTTCCCAAATCCTTGCTAAATGGTGAGGTAAGGTGCGTTCAGTCAACTAACCTGACTGAAAGTTGATGTATCTGTAGGAAAAAACCTCAACAGAAGCAAGTCAGATGCCATTATAGCATATGTATTTAAGAATAACATACTTACACATGTAAGGTTAGTATGAAACTCTCACAAAAATTAATACAAATTCACTGTGTAGTTTTCCCTGCTTAAAACCTCCTTATTTTTTCCTTTTAATAGTAGTTTTGAATCAAAAGTCACATCCTCCACTGATTCTCTAGTTCTGGTATGCCTTCATTTTTGTACATCTTGACAAAATTAATGTTACTGGGAAAACTTTGATTTCAAGTTTCAGGAGTACAAAGGCTTAAAACTTCCCAGCCACCTGCAAACTCATCATGATTCCTTAGATTGTGAAAACATATCATCTACTTGCTGTTTTCCGTTTGCGTGCATGTTTCATATGTGTCTAGAACAGACCACGTAAACAAAGCCTCCTTGCCTAAACTGTGAGGTTCTTCTTCTGAAAAGGATGAACAGAAGGCTCTCCACTTTGAAATTTGCTACCCAGATTCCTTCTCAGTGGTGATTTTAAGTGATTTCAATGAATTTACTACAAGTTGGTTTATCCTGAGGTAAAAGGCTCAATTGCAGCACCCCAAATGCCTCTGTCATTCTTACTATGTTAACCTGTGGAAGATTACTGTGCAACCCTTCCAGCAGGTCTGAATAGGCTTTAGTTCAGCTTGGCATAGTAAGAGACAGCAGGACTAATTACCACAGCAATATCAGTCTTGAACACCATCTGCACAAAAGTAATCGCAATGTGCATAATAAAGAGTTTTTTTCTTGGTCCTACGTATGAGACTTGTGCTTATGGATGGTATTCCATCTCTGCCCTGGTTTTCAGTAGTGAAGAATTTATCAAAAGTAAGGTAATTGTTTGCAAAGGTAATTAGGAATGTTTCAACATGTCAGCACATGTAGACTTTGCAATCCAAATGAAAGTTATTTGCCAGATGCAAATAAGTATAATTTAAATAACTTATATAACTTATATAACCAAGTATAACTGACAGATCAAGCCATACACAAGGGAAAGCTCTACATCACAGGAGCGTTTAGGGACTAAGTTCCTTATCATTTTAAGAGAATTACGGACTACTGGAATCATAATTAGTCTTGCAAAGTCAAATAGACATATTCTCCAGACTAATATACTTGAAATGAGAATACTTAAGAGCTTGAACAGATTTTCTCCTAAATAAACGTGGTGGGCACTGATGACCTAACCTAGGTCATTCATTGTATGAATCAGTCTCTCTGTTTTATTAGGTCCATAGCTTTTTTCTAAGACTGTCAACAATTTTATGTCAGCAAATGAATATATATTGCTATAATGTATTTCCCGTATTGATAATATTTCACTAAGAAGTCAGCTGTAATACCCTATTTGGTTGATTCAGACTATTTTATTGTCGTATCTTCCTAAACTAGAAATCACAGAATCACGGGGTTGGAAGGGACCTCCAGAGATCATGGAGTCCAACCCCCTGCCAAAGCAGCTCCCTAGTCCAGGTTGCACAGGTAGGTATCCAGGTGGGTCTTGAACGTCTCCAGTGAAGGAGTCTCCACCACCTCTCTGGGCAGCCTGTGCCAGTGCTCCGTCACTGCATTGTGAAGAAGTTCCCATGCACGTTTGCAATGGATTAAAATCTAAAAGAGTAAAAATAAGTACAGAAAATGATCACATCTAATATCTCCACAATTTTTCTCGCTTTCTTTCTTTCTTATTTTTTTTTTTGTCTTTAAATTTATTCTCTCTTTCCACCTTCAAAATTGCACGTGCTGTATGTGACTGAAAATAAGGCAATTAAACACTTCTTCACTCCATTCTATAAACCTCAACATGATATATGAATACTTGTACTTTCTGACAATATGATACTTTTATTTTTTCCTCCAGCTTTTTCCAGCCTGAGGAACTTCCTATGCAGAAGGTTCAAAAAATTATTTCCTAGTGTTTCTTTCCAAAACATTAATGTTACTTGTTTATTATTTAATTAAGAGTTGGTTTCTATTTATCAAACTGAATTGGAAAACAAAAAATAAAAACAAACATAGAACAACAACAACAACAAAAACCAAATCAAAAAGCAGAAATACCAGATTAAATGGAAGAACAGTAGTTCTCAATTAGTCTTGAAATGAGTGTTTATGGTTTTAAAGTTATAAGAGGAAATGTTTAGGCCAGTCTTTTTACTAGAAAAATGTGTTCCTGTTCTGAAGCTGAATGTATGATCAAACTGATCAAGTGAAAGAAAAAAAAAATAAAATCTGAACTTATTCTAACTCTACATGATGCTTTAAAATTATGCTCCTGGTGCCTCAGGGTATATACTTTTAGCATTTTAAAACCTGTTTGCAGAATACAGCCAACTGGCATTTGTTCAGAGCATGTTAATTATGTCTATAGGCATTTAGACAGGAGATTATGGGAGTAAAACTGCGCTGCTCTTTGTGCACCATCTTTTATTTTTAACTGGTTGCATAAGAATTATTGAAGAGGATAGTCTGTCATAGATTAGTACTGTTTAGTAAGTAATCTATTTCAGCTTCACATTCTTTGCTGAAACATACATAATACATCAAAAAAGTCTTTTTTTCTTTTGGTCCCTGTTTAGGCTTTTGATCCTTCCTAGTCAAAGACTAATATTAAAGTACATTTCACTTGGCTGTACTAGTAAGATAAAAATAAAAAGAGAGAATACCCAAGATAGGGGAAAAAATTGAAAAACAATGCTCCTAGTAGCATATTGAGCACATTTTCAAAGAACCAGCTGATCCTCCCATCTGCCAGATGGGTCCTACAAGCTATGTTTCAATTATAAGATGGAGATTCTCGAGGGAATCTGGTATACACAGTAGAAAACCTTGCTTATTTTCCCTTCCTGACTTTAGCTGGGCATAAACTACTCCCTAACTAAGACTGAAAGCTGCTTCTTTAGGTAGATGTGTAAGTTAAGTAGGAATACATTATGAATGTTTTAATATCATTCTAAGTATCATTTGTGTATGTATATCTATATGTCACAAAGATGAAATATTTAGTGTGCATGTATGAAGATACATAATACAGACACGTATATATATATGTTATCATACACTCTGTCTTCCTCTCCCTTTTCTCTCAAGCTCACAAGCTTCATCATACTTTTAGCAGTACTTTGTAGGATTAAAGTCATTGTTCCTGACCCATCATTAAAGCACTATTTCTACCTGGTGCATTCTAAGTAAAGATTATTAAATAATATCCTCTTGTCAGAAAGACTCTAGTTACCACTAAAAAGAAAATGAAATCTAGATGAACAGAGAAGAATAATTGGTTATGATCCATGAGGTGTTGAGCATATATTTTAGGAAATTAGAATAGATCAGTATTGTGGGAAGTCACTGCATGTCAGCATTGATCTAGTATTTCTTAGGAACTGAAGAACTGCATAATGTTCTTAGTTTTTTTTTATCCTTTGGAGCTTTTTATTCTTGCAGTGTGGAATTAGGAAAAAGGGGAGCCTGTGGGGATACTTCATAATGGCCTTACAGTATTTAAAGCGAGAATATAAACAGGAAGTAAGTCAACGTTTTACATGGATAGTAAACAGGATAGGATAGGGGGGAATTTTTTTTAATCTTGAGGAGGGAAGAATGAGATAAGATGTCAGGGAAGATTTTCACTGAGGGGGACTGAGATGCTGGAACAGGCCACCCAGAAAGGTTGTGGATACCCTGTCCCTGAAGATGTTAAATGCTAGGTTTTTTGGGGACCTGGCCTACCTGGTCTAGCAATTGATCTAGCAGTTGACAACTCTTCCTGCAGCAGAGGGTTTGGAACAACCAACCAAACAAAAAATCAAAAAACAACACCAAAACGAAGTACACAGTATTAAAATCACAACCTAAAAAGATAAAAATTCAGGAGAATGTGTAGGCTTTCAATTAGAATTTTCTTTACCTACTAGACACTACACTTTTTGGAGAGTCAACATTATCTATTTACTTGCTTTTTAAAGGAAAATAAAAAATTTAAATATTTTCTGTCAGGCTCAACCTGATAATGAATATTTCAGTCATAAAACAAAAGGAAAAAAAGATGCTCAGTTCTTGCTTCATACTTAGAGGAGCTTTTGTAACATAGTTATAAACCAAGTCTTTCTGTACTACTACTACTAGACCTCAAAAAACGAGAATGAGAATCATTTGTAAGCATTAGAGTAATCAATACGAAAGAAAGCCGTCAGAATATTTTGGCTGAACATGCTGAAAAGAAAATATTAATAAATGATAAGTAAATAAGCTACAAGGAAAACCTGTAAGGAAAAAGAATGCACACTTCTGTTTTCAGATGATCTGCATTTCAACATAGCAATATATGTGTGGTGATACACGTCCTTGAACCTTACCTGAACTATGAGCAATACTTGCATTATATGTATTTGGTATACTACCAAAAAAATCTCTCTCTGTAAATATCTTGATGAACTATGACTATGACTCTAAAAAATTTTAGCACAATCCATATGTGCTTTTCTTCTTCCTGAGCCTAAATTCCAAATGACCTGGAGGTATTTTTCAAAGAACCTACAGAGAAAATCTTTGTGTTAGACCTCAAAGAAATTTAAACTGTTATCTGAGTAGATAAACTTAATTTGTTCTACAAAAGATAGTCATTTAGTTTTAGAAAACTGAAGTTACATATAATTTTATTTTCCTCTCAGTAGGAATTATTCAGCAATTAACTAATAACAATCTTTAATAAGACAAATATAGTCATAGTAGAAAAAAAATAAAAAAAAATCATTGCATTCAGTGTTGCTTGCGCTGTTCTCTCCATAAAGTATTCTCCAGGTAGGAAAAGTTTGACTTTATACTGCCATTTAGTAACTGAGAGAAATTCAAAACAATTTTCTGTGGACATCTGAGTAGAAATACCTCTGAAAAATTGTCTCAGATAACACAAGAAGGCATTCCAGCAGATCTGGAAAAACCATAATAATATTTTTTATTTTCTCAGACTCAGAAAAAGGCTTGAAGAACAAAAAATCCTCTTAAAGAGATGTGCCCCGTGGTGAGAAGGTCACTGTTTCCTTCCAAGTAAATCAGAAAATCTTACTTAATGTTTTTCACTCAAAAAAGAAAATATTTAAGGGAATTGTAACTCCATTGTTTAAGCATAAGCTTTAAGGAATAGAGTTTTACTACTTAACCTAAAACCCAGTGTAATTATTTTTCACCTGTTTTGTGGAGTATACTATTCCTCCCTCTGAAAGTACTGTCCAAAATCAAATTTAGGTACCATTCAGTCTTAGCAGATGATGAATTTGTTGAAGAAAAATCCCCTTTTTCTCAGTCCTAAGCAATAACAATAATAACAGTAACAGTACTAGCACCTCCTGAATTACTCTCCGCTGAGAATAAAAAGGAAAGACAAATCCACATGGGAAAAAGTATAAGGAAGAAATAAGCTGAAGAGCTTTGATATTCACAATGCCAGATATTCAAGAACAAAACCTCCAAATGATTTGTCTGGTTGTTCAGACAACTGAAATTGCCCTTTTTAACAAAAGTTTATTTAGAAATGTGAGCTAACTTTTTCATTATCTCCGTTTACCAGAGAAAAGGGAAGCTGAAAGGGAAAGGGAAAGGAAAAGGGATGGGAAAAAAGATGAAAAAGGTAAGGAAAGAGAAAAGTCAGGAAATATAAAGAAAAATAAATAAATGCTTACATACTGTTTCAAAAATAGTTAATTTTCAGAATTTTTACAAACAGATTATAATGCAGTAGTGTTTTATAGTACATTGACTTATGGCTTATTATGATATTCATTTGGACTGGGGCCCAGTTCTTTTCTGTGAAATGTTTAGAAATCCTGTCAGGAATCCCAGCTCTGAACATGCTTTAGCATTATTTTGTTAAGCTTTAATTCAGTAACTGAAAAAGAGAAAATGTTCTCTCCTTGATCTCGTCCATTTTTATTTCTTTTAACCATAAAAATATTTAGAAATAAGTTTCCTTCTATTAATGATCCCTATAGTCACAATTTAATGCATATATGTATATATATTTCTGTGACATAATACATTTTACAAGGAATTAATTGTGCTTAGAATTGAATTTTTTTGTTTGTTTGTTTGTTGCTTAAGGGTTACTAGAGAATTCTGAATGCTCTTTTTCTGCCCTGTGTGCTGATTAAGTGATGGCAGCTTAACTACATCTCAGGCAGCATTGCATATTGCAGGTACAACAGACTTCACCATCTCACTGTCATATCATCTGATAATATGGCCTGTAACAGTGCCCCTTTGCTGGCGATGAGAATCACATTGTACAGCTGTTCAGCATTTCCTGATGGGAAATCTTACAGTTCAGGCAAGCAGGCTCTGTTCATATGTCACTTCTTCCACACACAATGCATTGAGGAGACAATATGTTTTCAAAGACTAAGGAATCTGAAGGACTTCAGGAAATAGGCAAATGGTGGATAGTTTCAATCCTTTTTACTCCTGAAATATTACAGGTGTCCACTCCAGCATCCAGTGGGAGTCCCATCTTTCCCTCTGGGCCATATGCCCTGGGAGTCATGTCCCTCTTCCTGTCATATTGCCTGCTGGAACTAGACATGGACAGTTGGCCTTTTGTTATGGAAAAAAAGGTGTTTTGATTAAAAATGCTTCTGACTAAGATAAACAAAAACTCACAAAACAATTTAATTGAGAACTGCTGAATTTTTGACTCAAAGTTTTTCTTATCTATTTAGTCAAATTATTAATTGTACTAGGGAAATCCATTATTTGTGGTTTACTTTAAAAAAAGAATAATAATATCAAGAGTGGTTCAGTAGAAATAGAAAATTTTAGTTTTCTGTAAATAAAAAATAGAAGTATTTCAAGAAAATGACATTTACAAGCAAGACAAGCTCCTTTAGCCAGTACTCAGTTTGGGAATGCAATTCCTATAATGACTGGAAAAAGTTTTTGAAATTTCCTTTTAGAAAACTAAAATAGTAACTTATTAAAACAAAACCAAGATATGAATTCCTTCTACATGTTTGAAGAAAGATATAGATTAAAATTAAAAGCCATATTTTCTGTAACATCTTTGGCATAACCAAACAGTGTATTCTGAGCAGAAGTATGTAATAACCCATTATAAAACTTAACAACTAAAGTACTGCAGGATTCAGTAACAGACAACGCAGCCAGGCTTCCCACAGGAATTGAATCTGGAACCAAAAACTTACTCTGTAACCCTCTGTAATGCAATTTAATTAACATATTAATAGCAATGCAGCAGTCGATGTCTGACTTTGCTTCTATTCAATTAAAACTGATGGCCTTTTTTATTTGCCAAAAGAAATGGCTGCTTTAGTTATTTTTCCAGACATAAGTGTGGCTCAAATTCTTTTGGAAATGATCATTTGCAAATTTTCTTCTTTGAACAATAGAAGGGTGTGTTGTACTCAGACCCTAAATTTGAAATTATTCAAGAAGTAAGTTTCATAACATGAGTTGTGATATATATTTTCAATCTACTTCAAGAATCACTGTGTGCTTCTCTCTTCAGAAATGAAGTGTCTATTTCATAGTAGGATTTTCTTTTTTTTCCAGAAGATTCTAGCTCTAATGTTAGCAAAAGGAGCATGATTCACAGAATATTTGAACGGGATTCAATGAGATCTGAATAAAGTTGGAGCCAAGAAAATAGGCCATGGAAAGTATGCTGTGTTGTTTACATTTGAAATGAAAATGTATTCACTATATAAAACATTACTGAAATGATAGTGGTACATGTTGCAACATATTTACACAGTCCTAAGTTCATTTGAAACATCAAAAGAAGAATAAAAATAAAAAACCACAATCATTGTGATTTTTTCTCTATAATTCTTTTGTTTAAAATGTGATTGAGACAAGTCACTTACCAGTAAGACACAGAGAGTAAGATGCTACAACAGACCCTCAATATAGAGGTGGGAGACCTTGAAAATAATTAAAAAAAAATACTGAAGCTTGCTTTTCAACATCATTTTCTTTGTCACAGTTGAGTATAATATCTGGTATAGGTCAAATAAATGCTGTCAGGAATCTCTGATTCACCAAACTTTTGTGGAAGTTCCAGTTGAATAGGAAGGTAAACATTTGCTCAGTCCAGAAAAGATGCCAAGATTTGTACTTACTCAACATAAAATTATTCTCTAGAGGAAAATTGCTGTCATGTCTTGAGAACGTCCGATCTCAAATTGCTGTTTTCTGGTTCCAAAATGCTTGGGACCTAGAGTCATCTGGAAATGGAATTTCCATTCCCTAATTGCAACAGAACATTAAACAACAATAACATATGTCTGTAAAACTAGTTCTCATTCAACCAGTTTCAAAAACTTAATATGTGAGTTTTAAGTGGAAAATTACTCCAAAGCAGTATAAACATAACTCAAGATATTTTTTTCAGTAAAACCAAAACCTCATACTCTTTCAGTTTGGTAATGGGTGCAGGGTGCATTCCTTTCAGCAGTAAAAAGTCATTTTTATTCAGCAGCCAGTAAGGATTCCAGTGTTGAGACAGACTATTTATACAACTGCCTTTGAGGTAGCATTTCAGACTTAACTTCTATTTATTTTCTTAAGTCATGCTGCCAGTTTTTCTACATATCTGAAAGCTATTGTTGACATTGTTGACATTCTTCTTTTTTATTTTTATTTATTTATTTATTTGTTTGTACGCAGATGTAAGGAAAATTGTGTTTGGAACTTAATTTAACATAAGTAAGTTAAACTGTGCAGGAGCTGATGTAGATTAAAATATGTAAAAGCTGTTCTTTTACCTAAAGTGGTTATGACAAACACAATCATTCAAGACAAAAAAGAACAATGTAGGTTTTTCAAATTCACAATGTCTGTTGTGTGACAGATTTGAACTCAGTAAACAAATTCAAAATTGAAATATGAGGGCTGCTCTGAAAATAATGCCTCCTGTTTCTTTTTTGTTGGCTCACAATGTCAGAGACAGACACTTGTGGTATGGTAGTAGAAGTTGAACCTTCTCACCAATATTCTGTTACATGTTTTTGTTGTGCAACTGATGGCAGCAGAAGAGCAGTCTGACAGAATGATGTCTGACATAGAAATGTGCATGAATTGAGGGTGTGTCATTGAATTCCTCCATTCCTGTGGAAAAATATGGTATCCATTGACATTCAGCGATGGTTGCTGGGCATTTATGGAGACCAAACAGTGGAAGTGAACACAGTGAGGTTGTGGGTGGTGCATTTTATCAGTTGCAACTGTGACATGAAAAACTAACCACTTCCCAGGCAACCATGCAGAATTTTATGAAAGCAGCATGCAGGCTTTTGTTCATCGTTGGCAAAAATACACAGCTAATGGTGGTGACCAGGCTGAAAAGCAGTGCTTTGTAGTTGAGAGTTTGCTCTATCAGACTGTGTTGGTACCCTTTTTATCTGTTTTACTTTCCGTGGAAATAATTAAGAGGCATTACTTTTGGGGCAACCTGCATCTGGCAATAAGAGCTAATTCTAAAGTAGTGGGATACATTTGTCTAAATAATACATTTGTCAGAAATAATTACGTCATGGACAATTAACTGATGTGGTTAAAATATTCTTATGATAATTAATATAATAAAAATATCAAACATATAAAGTTTAGATTGATCACCCAGACAATTTCAGTGACTAAATCTCCAATATTTTAAAAGCAAAATACATTTCATAAAAATCTGCATAAATATGTATGTGTAGTTTGTATGGATGTTAAAAACAAATAGTTATCTTTCCTGGATATTACAGTTCTTTTTATGCATAAATAAACATGCTGGTCTTGTCAGAAAATGTGGAAACAGTATTTACATTTTATAGGAAATTACTAACTAAAGTCTATATTACACAAGGAAAGATTCTTTAGTAAAAAAACAGACCTTCATCAGCGCATCTGTCCAAAAGTACTGCACCTCACCAGTGCAAGCTGCACTTGCAGTTAGCATGACCCATTGTTTGAGGGACATTATTTTGCTGTACAAGATTTTATAATCACAACTATAATTATTACAGTAATCACAACTTAGAAAGACTTATTTTTTCAAAATCTTTTTGAACAGATGTGCCCTCAAAACTTTTAGAATATACAGACTGTTTTGGATTGGTGCTCCCATTGAGTGCCTTGTTTCTTAACAGCTATAAGCAAAGTTTGTCTCAAGGTTGTATAGGTCTCCTCCAGATTTCAAGCCATCTGAGTAACACAGAGGTTAAAAGCCTTTTGGAAATTTTAGCAAAGGAGACCTGGTGATGCATATAATCAAAGGTTGGTGTTGAGGTTAATTTACACAGTGAATTAATGCCTACACCCATAGGTATAGGAAAAAAATGTTTGAAAATATTTTTATTTTGCCACTTGCCATTTGATGTCTGTAATTCTGAGAAGTTTCTGAAATAGAAACTAAGATCTCGATATGTACATCCATATACTAAATAAAAAATGTCACAAGTATACATTTCACTAGAAATTGCTTATTGTTATTTTACAATTATTTTTACTACTTAATGGTATTTTATTCTTCCCTGTAATTTAAGCAATCCACAAAAATACGTGTAACTAATTCTCATTTGAAATGAGTTCTTATCTAATTAAAGCTCTCTTTGTCTAGAATAATTAATGATTTCTTCCCTTGGGAAGTATAAAGTATCCGAAGAATTAAATAAAGTACTAGAACTTTTTGCAGCACTCTAAGTTTTGTTAGTTATTTTTGAAACCTGTATTCTGTGTTTTCCTGTTGTGTAAAAAAAAGTAATAGTTAAGGAGTCAAACGCTCTCTAATAAGTTAATGCACTGAAGCAGATTCTGTGCTGCGCCTCCCTGAACTGAATGGTGGAGAGCTTGGAATGAGATCACTGCTAACATTTTTATTTTCTTTTATTCTTAACGATTTCCTAGAGCTCATTCATTGATTTTAGGTCTGGAGGATATTTCTACCAGTTCAAAGACAATCTCTTTATTGAAATATATTTTACTTTTATTGGACATAGAGGAATCTGTCTTCTGTTTGAAGATAGATTTTAGTCTACCACATTAAATATTTGAATGCATTGTGCCAGTGGCTTTTAAGGTGTTCAGTTCACTGGATGTTATACTCTTCTATATGAAAAAGTTATTTTATCTCTAGCTCAAAGTGGATTTCTCTTTTTATGATTGTTTCTGTTGCCTCCAAAGTATTTTGTGACGTGGAATACTCCAGTCAGGACCGACTGAGATTTTGTTGGTGCTTGCCAGGTATTAGTCTGTTCTTGAAGCATTTTAAAAACCATTGCAGGATTCCCAATTTGTTAATACTTTCCAGCAGATATTACAGAGTGTTAAAACTTTGGCTCTATTTTAACTATTTTCAACAACTAAAAAAGGTCAATTAAAAGAAAATATGTTTCTGACAATAAACTTTGTAGCCTGGATTGAGCAATAAAAGGGGAAAAAAACAACAACTTTGAAAGAAAGCAAAATTTAATCATCATTACTAAGAACATTATGAAATTATGTATTTTTTTTCCATTTAATACTCTCCTGGGGGAAGAATTCAGTAACAGTTGAGGCTTTTCAGTTCAGTTTTGATAGATGAAGCTTATAAAATGTAGACATATTTAGAAGACCATTTACTTTACTGCACCTTTTTCTATTTTTTTCCTGTCTATTTTTTTCCTTGTCTTGAAGCAACAGAAATAAAAGGATATGGAACAACAATAATAACAAAAATAAAGCTAACTTAGAGAATCACAGTATAGCTAAGATTAAAGATCATCCACTTCCAGTCCTCTTTCATGGGTAAGGCTGCCTCCCATGAGACCAGGCTGCACAGGGCCCCATCCAGCCTGGCCTTGAGTGCCTCCAGTGATAGGGCACCCACAGTTTCTCTGGGCAGCTGTACCAGTGCCTCACCACCCTCTGAGTAAAGAACTTCCTCCCAACATCTAACATAAGATCCCTAGCCCGATGTCTGATGATGGATCTCACCTGCATTAAAGTAAGAAACTGATCCTAGCCCAGGAGCTGACAGAGCTCATTGAGAGGGCTTTAACTGGACAAGAAAGGGAAAGGGGATAATATCAAGCCTGCTAGAGATGACTCCAGAGGAATGATGAAGGGACTGAGAGGCAAGGCAAGGCAAGGGAATCAGCTGAAGTATACAAATTTTAGCAGACAAATCTAAAGTAGTCACTCATTCAGTCTGAACTGTTCCAGTAAAGCAAAATATGACAAAATATATATATATATATATATATATTCAAAAGGAAAGGAAAGAAAGAGAGAGGAAGTTTTTGATATTCCTGTAATCATCAAGATCAGAAGGGCATAAAATGAACTGAATTTCAAACTTAAGAACCCTCACTGAAGGAATTCTGCCAAATCACCACAAGTGTTTAGCCCTGCATTTCCACTGCTCTTATGAGTCTGAGTGCCTGGTGTGATGGTAATTGCCATGGAGATCATTTAAGCATCTGGCATTGTGCCCCTGGAGACACATAGATCAGGTGCCTCTATGCCTATCTCTAAGCAGATGAAGCAAACAGGAAGAACTTAAGCTATAGATAGATCAACAGTATTCAAGGAAAAGTATTAGAAGTGGAAACAAGCCGTCCATGTCTTATCTTGTTCATAATATCAGCAATCAGAGTGAGCATTCTTGGAGAAATGTGCCATTAGTTTTTGTAACCTAAGGTAATGTGAGACTTTTAGATGGAGTCGTGTATAGCAAACTAGACAGTAATTAGCTTTTGAAGGAAAAGGATAGGTGGGGATACTGAGGGACAAGAAACTGCAGCTAAAAGCTGAATGCAGCAGAAAGATTTGAAAAGTATTACAAAGATAAAACGAAAGATCTGAAGATATTCAATTTTCTATTTAGAGATCATATTGGTGAAAAGGGCATTCACGTTTCTGTATTTCAAATATTTAATCCTGAATTTGTGTCCTTTCATGACAAGTTTGTATCATGCATCCATGCCAACCATATCATGTCTCATGCCTTATTATAAGAGAAAAAATGTATCAAGGCAGCCAAAACGTTTCTTGGAGAATGATTGTTTCATCAACTGGTAACTGCTGTGAAAAAGGTAACTGGAAGTAACAAACTTGCTGTCTTTCCCACCAGCTTCTTACTATATTTACTATTTCTCTCAAATGTTTTCATGTAGGAAAGATACATTCCTTCCCATTACTTATGATTTATGCAAGTTGTGTGGTCTTTTAGATATAGTATGCTTTGCTGAATTTTAAGATTTGAGAAAGATTTTGAAACATATTCGGCCAAATCGATATATAACACATATTATAAAGGGGTCTAAAAATATTTGTGACTCTGAATTCACAATCTGACTTTTATTTTAGAGAGAGAGGAAATGCTTCTGTTGTGAATGACTCAAAATAAACAAAGCTAATGCGTGAGAAAAATAAATCTATAAGCGTAGATGAGTCTAAGAGCTTCATAATTGTGTGGATCAAAATCTCTTGCCTAAACCAAACAAGCAGAAATAACAACTATGAATAGTTGATTCTAAGATAAAGAAATAAAAAAGAGAGGGAGAATCCACTTGATGTATTGCATATAAGTGCCCACTATTGCTTATTATTGAGATATTAAATGTTTGATTCTGGAGTGCATAAGGAATAGACAAGTGTTCCTGTTTCTACATCTTTCTTCTCTCTGGTTTTTATCAAAAAGTCACTGCCACTAAGCATATTTTTATATGTGTCCAAATCAGCAGAGGCAGATCACTCTGACCACTGTCTTTGATGGACAGCAGAGTAATAAATGGTTATGGATTACATTTGGAATGATCAGTGCAATTTGAATTTCCCTTTTCTGGAGATGAACCAACTTGTTTGTTTTCTGATAACTCTGTCACTGCTCTAATGGGTAGAAATATGATTGAAGATTGCTCCTGGCTTAGCCAGGCTAAATTTTGGTCTCCCAGATTAGGATTGGTAGCCAAACAAATTTTGTAACATCAGCACTTTTCTCTATACAGAGTAGCCTTCATGGCAGATTTCCACTGTGTGTGTTCTGGGACTTCTGTCAACGAAAACAGCCAACAGTAGTACTTTTACATTTAAATGTAGGGTACATTATAGTTATTTATTTTCATATTTGACTTATCCTAGAGCGGAAAAGACCAAGCTTTCAATACAAATATCTGTTACCATTCACTGAAAGAAATAGACCAGATATAAAAGCTTTTCTCTAAAATATGAATAAGAAACAATGTGAGAACATACTATAAGAAATATTTTTAATAGGGCTTAATCACAAAAAAAAATCACTGAGAATTATGGACATATTTTGAACAATTACTTCACTGATTGAAGTTGTAAGGAAAAAATACTTCCGCTTCTGGATTCTCTTTGACAGTCGGAGACCATGAATAATATTGATCCCAAACACAAGTAGAACTGTAAATAATGTCTGAGTTTTATCTTTCTTCATTTCAACAAAAATATTGGCTTTGGAGAATTCTATTTCCATTGGTGTCAATATTATCAAGGGGAGGAGAGATTAACTGTAATCCTGATGAACAGCATCTCCAATGATGTTGAGAATATATTCAAATAATAGTCTCTCCTTCCAAGAGAAAAAGAGTAGGAATTTACAACTAGATGAAAATGTACTTGAAATTAAAGTCTGAAATAATTAATCACTGTGAAAGCAGTGATAAAATACTTTATGTATCAAGAATGTCAGGTGCCATCAAAATAACTGATAACAAAGGGACAAGTATCTGACTTTAGTATTCACATGAAAAATAGATTTAAATAATAAGATAAACAACAAATTAAAATTGAGGGCTACATCATTATCCAACTCTAACATCAAAAGGCAGAGGAAAAACAATCTTCAGTACATTCCCAAGATTCACTTACATTTTGTGATAAAGTGGTGATCCACTTGGAATGAAAGCAAAAATCACTCATTACCTAATGTTATAAGTACCAGCACACATCAGCCTGTGGGAAAAAACAGTTAAATGAGCATAGTATCTGTGGTTTTGTCATTCTCAGGACATAACTTATTATGAGGACAGAATATATAAATGGAAAATACATTTTATTTTAAGCTAGTGGAAATACAATGACAATTTTAAATTGCCTTTGGAAGATAAAAAGAGTAATCTGGATGATTACAGAGCAAACATACTTGATATTATACTGAAGAAGCAAATTCTTTTTGCCATAACTTTCCTATGTGCAGAATGCTTGGAATTCTTCATACATGTGTTGTGAAGTACTGTCACACAGTTTTTATACTAACTACTTTTCATATTTAATGATGATTTTAAATTTTTAAAGAGGTGAAAAAATTAATACTCCTGAGTTGTGTTTACTATAAAAATAGAAACAAAATGGGACAAAAAAAAAGCGCAACATACTGTCTTTGGTGTTACAGAAATTAATTTTCAATTAGAAGTAAGGTCACAGTGGTCTTTTATTTACTCTTGGACTTTACCTTTATAAAACTTCAGAAAATTCCTTCTCACCTCTGTCCATTACAGAATGTATCAGTTTAATCATACTGTGACACTTGACACATTAATCAAGGTCCAAAGAAAATAGGCGGAAAAGTCCATACCGCGGAAGAACAAAAGCAAAAAGGAAAACAGAATGTATTATCCTTAAAATTTTTCTAAGGCTCCAGAAATATATGTGTGCTGTTAGTTTTCTATATCAATGTCAACCAAACAGTTCCCTGGAATTACTCAAATGTGATTGATTTCAAGGTTTACTAAAGACTTCTTTAACCTTTTGGTAAACAGAAAACAACTGATTCCAAGGAATCCTTTTACACTCAGCTATCACAAATCACTTGGAAGTATATTGTCATGTTATAATTGCAAGAAGGAGTTTGTGTCTCTAAGCTTCAGTTAGAGCTGTTAGAATACTCAAGGGTCTTTTCTCGCACAATGCTGTGCAAAATTAAGGCTGTCTGTACAGGTAGTCTTCTACATGATTTCTTCTGACTTCATCATCTTCTGATTTCAAGTGTACAACAATTAAAACTTAATTACTGCCTCAAAGGAATATTAAAGAAATTAATCTAATATGGCCTTTATTGTAGTTATTCAACAGATTCTCAAAGTGAAAGAAAAGAATAATAATTCTGTCTTGCATGAAATCACAGAATCAAAAAATTGCTGGGGTTGGAAGGGACTGCAAGAGATTGAGTTCAACCCCCCTTTCAAAGCAAGTACATTACAATAGGCCACACAGGTAGGTGTACAGATGAGTCCTGAATATCTCCGTAGGAGACTCCACAACCTCTCTGGACAATCTGTTCCAGTGCTCCATCACCCTTTCTGTAAAAAGTTCTTCCATTTATTATCACAGAACGTTCTATGTTCAAGGTCTAGGCTATTCTAATGTTAAGGGAATTTGGCCTCAATCATGAATATGAATCTGGATTCCAAGCCTCCATTTATTTCACTTTGTGCCTTTTTTTTTTTTTTAATTTAATTCTTGGATGAATAGACAACAATGACAAAAATCAGGAACATTTTGTAGCATATACCAGAACTGGAGTGCAGTATCTGGTGTACAATATAACAATCTCATGCTCTTCAACTGCAGCGTCTGAAGCACGTTTATTACAGGTTTTAACATCCATTATACACTTTCACAAGTTTTCTCTTGTAACTTTCCCACCCACCTTTACATGTCAACAAGATACTCCCCAGGACAGTCCTTAACTTTGCATACAGGTGCTTATCCAATCAGGGCCATGAGTCGTTCCAGGCCATTCATTCTTCATCCAATTACAGTCTGCCATCACACAGCTTACTTGAACTTGTTTTCCTGTTCTTCTAGAAGTGTTCTTGGTTCTTAGCCTTCCTTTCTCATGCCGTTTATCCTGTTCCACAGCTTCTGCTCTAAACATATATGCTTTACTACATAATCCTGTTTGGAATGTAAAAGCAAAACTCAAGCGCATGAAATGAATCTGGTCAAAATCTTCAAAATTAGAAAAAAAAAGAAAGTAATATTGAGAATACAATGAAGTACTTTTTTTTTTTTTTCTTTGCCAAGTTTTGACTGCAGAAAGAAAGAAAATACATGGTAAAGAATGAATTTCATCTTGTAGGGTCGAGAGTCAGGCTATTACTTTTTCTCCAGCTCTATGTTAGTTCAAAGTCTTTTGAAACATTTTTGTGCCTGAATTTTATGCTTTATATTTTCCATACCACACCAAGGAGGAAAAGCAAGTCATTCTGTTAAAAAATAATGTATCAAAGGGAAATAAGAGTCAAATTCAAGTGTCACAGCTTCACTTGAGGTCATGGGTTTATACCATAGTGTGACACAAAGAAACGTTGTGTGTCTGCTTATCTCTCATTTTTGAGTCCATCTAATGCTCAAATATGAGATATGAAAGGAACTACCAATCTGCACTATCACCCTCTGTATAGTCTTTTAGATGCTGCTGAAGAGCCATATATTCATTAACTGAACCTTGGGCAAAACTTTTTCCATTACTGGTTGAAAAAAACAAATTGTAATTAGATATTACTTTAGGTAAGAGAACATTCCTGTGCAGTCTAATGAATTTGTGTCCACTGCACTGAAATACGATGCAGTACAATAAAACACAATACAGTGAAATATAATATAAATATCTGTTTAAGTCAGACTGCAAAAACTCATAACCAGTTACAATTGAGTGTAACTGAATGCAAGCAGGACAATATTTCTTTCCTTAAAAGTCTGTTCAATTATAAAATAAATAGCTTCTATATAGACAAGAAAAAATCTGATGTACTTTTATGAACTAGTCAGTTCTTTTACTGCCTTTCAGCCACTAGTACTCAAATAAAAGTTTTATTCTAATGGTTTTTAAGTCCAATGCCTGTACTCTGGTAATCATCTTTTTTTATTATTATTGTTGTACCACAGTCTTATTTACAGAAAAGAGAATATTCTCCCTAGGTCTTCTTTTGTGAATCTTAATTGGGTGTGTTGTTAGGTGTGTGGGGAATAACAGCTCAGTGGCATAATCTGTGCCTTGGACTCCACTGGATGTCTTTTGGTAGCAGCCTAGAACTGCTTTGCAGTAAAGAATGGAAGAAGTCATGAGTAGCTGAATGAGGCACATCTTGTCTGTCCTCCTATGCTCAGAGACTGCATTCTGAAATGGTTATGACTGGGAAAAGTGGTATTGTCTTAATTAAAAATGTTCAGATTTCTTCACATCCAGGAAATGCAATAGGGTTTGGGAGCCAACAGCTGGAATCCAGCTGATCTGACAGAAAAGAATGGTACTGCAGAGATACGTCTGTTTTATCAATATCCTCTTAAATCTCTGTGAAGAATCATTTTTTGCCTAAATTAGATCAGGTAGATCTAATTTCATATTAGATCCTATATATTTCATCAGGATATACTAAGTAGTTTTTGTTTCTTTTCTTTCTTTCATTTTTACTTTCTTATCCTTGATTTTTAACAATTGCAAGTACAAAAATAAAGGAGTAGAAAATATTAGCAGAAGTCTATTGGTATTTGTGTTCTGGTTTCAACTGGAATAGAGTTAATTTTCTTCCTAGTAGATGTTATGGTACTGGATTTTGAATTTAGAATGAGAATAATATTGAAAACACATGGAAGTTTTGGTTGTTTCAAAGCAGAACCTACAATGAGACAAGGACATTTCAGACACTCAAGCTGTCCTACCAGCAAGGAGACTGAGGGTGAACAAGAACTTGACTTAAACTGGCCAAAGGGTTGCTTCACACTACATTGCATTGTGCTGAACAATAAAGCTGGAAGAGCTGACAAGGTGTCTGCTGCTTACCAGGAATCATCTGGGCACGGGGGTGATGGTCATCCATTTGTATATTCTTTTATCACTATTATTATAATTATTATTATCCCTCTTTTTCTGTCCTATCAAAATGTTTTTATCCCAAACAGGAAAAAATATTTAAAGGTTTCAAGGATGGTATTGGCTCAAAATTCATATATTTATTTCCTTTTTCTATTTATCTTTCCTTTGTACCGCTCTGTACATAATATGTTTTTTATTGAGCTGCTGGGTATATCAGAAGCTTATATAAGTCTCAGAAGGCTAAGAAGATGCTATGATCTTTTTTCCCAAGTAATAAATCTACTATTTTAATTAAAATATCTAACTGTAATGGAGAACAGAATACAAGTTAAGTGAATCATCGAACTAGGAATGAAGGAGACACCACTGTCTCAATGTCTGTGTCTTTAATAAAGCCATTTAATAGTATCAGTCCCACTACTCACCACTTAGAAAAACCTCTAACTGGACTTTATATCACTGACCTCAGCTCCTTGAATTCAAAAATTCAGCCCACTTTTAATGTATGTTATGGCCTATGTACCCAAACCTCACTAGCTGTAAAGACAGAAAGGGTTAATATGTCAATATTAAAGTGAAGGCAAACAACATATTACGTTAATTCTTATATCATTCACAAGGGCAGTCATCTCTTCCTAGAAGGTTATCGTGTAGCTTAGACACAAGCTGCCTTTAGCAAATCTGAGCAGGCTGCTCTTGGTAGTTCTCCTTTACATGTTTGCACATGGCCTCCTGGAGGATTTGTTCCATTATCTTCCTGAAGACTGAGATTTGGCTGACTACAACTAGTTCTCTAGATTTTCTTTTTTGCCTTTCTTGAAGGCACAGTTAAGGTTTTTCAATATTAAGTATACCAATACATACTTATAAAAGCAAAGACTCCTTTACAGTATACTTGTAAACTGTGTTAAATAAGTAAATATTTTATATTTTTAGATTTAACATTTTAGATTTATGTGCCTGAGAAAAGTCCTCTTTCTTAGGACTGGTGTACAGCAACTTCAAATATTCTAACATATGGTTGAAGAATGGTGTCCAAATACTCTGACAGAGTCCAGTTTGAAAATAAAATAATTAATACATCTCAAAGCATTAATCATATCAGTTTAACCTCTCCAACTGGCTGATTTCCATTTAATGCAAAGTATGACATCCAATCCAAAATAATTAGTCATTTTTAATTATTTTAATACCAGAATGAAGATTGAAAAGACTAAATAGTAAAGCTAATTAGTATATGCTTTCCATTACATAAGAAAATAATAAGTTAATTTGATTAATATGGACTTATTTTTATTCCTGATTTTTTATTTATATACAGATTTATGTTTGTTTTTATAGACAGATTTATTTTTTATATTTATTTAGCTCGATAAGATATTGCAACTACAAAATGATACATATAATTTTATATAAAATCATGTACAAAGATCACAACATAGTTGTTAAACAAAATACAGAAGTAAAGAGTATCTAAGTGTTAACTGAACTTTCTATTATACACTGGTAGAAAATCTGCTGAAAATAGTTATTTAGGGCATCTTATGTCAGCTGAGAATCTGGCTTATGGTGAAAAAATTGCATTTTGGTGGCATAGTGCCTTTACTTGAGAAGGTAAGTTGCCAATGTTTAAATATCTAGCTACACACATATTTTTACATTTATACATAGCAGTGATTCCATAGAGACCAACCTTCCCTTCCAAATTCTTTAATTCATGTTATATCTTTCAATGCATCATTTTTCACTTTGTTTTCTTAGATAATATTAAAAGCATTATATAATATATAATATAATATATATTATATATTTTTAGACTAGATTTATACTTTTACTGACTTCATACATTTCATAAATGATACCAAGTACAAAACCTGAAAGCACTGTCATGGACTAAAATGTTCATTAACCTACATCAGTAACTGAACGATGAACACAAAAGCTGGAGCTGGTGACTGACAGAATGAACAGATCTGGAGTTATAAATGCCAATGATTTTAAAAACATTCTTTTTCAGAAGCAAAGTAATAGCTATGCTAAATCTATTTGTTGAGTAAAACATAATGCAGAGTTTTATATATTCTTCTGCACTATGGCTGTTTGTCGGAATCAGATGTTAAAAACAATGGTGTGCCACATTTATTTTAACATATAGGATTAATTTCTACAGTACATGACATACAAGACTTGCTGACAGCAAAGAAGAGTGACATGAGAACTTTAGAGGGGATTCAGGTGTTTTTTACTTATTTTTTACTTCTTTATTGTTGTTTTCAATCCTTGGAGTAACAGTATACTGAAACATATTGCATGTAATTTTCAAGCTGTTTGTGATTCATAATTAATAATATTGTGGAAAAAAATTAGAATTTAATATCTCAAGCACCAGCTGATGCAAGTGTAATCCTCTCAGAAGTTCTAAAACTCTCTAAAGCTGATTCAATTACCCATGGACACATAAAATATGCAAAAAATTAGGTACATTCTCTGTGGCTCACAATGAAGCTTTGAGTTACATTCCCCATGATTCATATCAAAACTTTGAACTATTGTTATCCAGACTTCTGCAGCCCTGATTTACATAATCTTTTAGCTCTTTTGAAAAACTGATTTATTCCAAAGTTTTTCCATAGGCACACACATACGTATTTTTACATAGGCATGCATATGATAATTTTGTACTCAATTTTTTTCTCTGCAGATACTTATTCCTATTTTAAATACATTATTTATCAATTACAATGAAACAATTCTGGAAAATAACCTTTGGATTATCTTGTAAGCAAAGTCCATGTTGGATATCAGGAAAATGTCTTTCCCCAGAGAGTGGGTGGACACTGAAACAGCATCCCCAGGGTAGTCATAGTACCAAACTTGTTCAAGAAACATCTGAACACTGCTCTCAGAGTTTTGGTCTGATTTTTGAGAGGTCCTGTGTAAAGCCAGAAGTCAGACTCAATGATTCTTATGGGTCCCTTCCAACTTGGGATATTCTATGACTCTGTGATTCTAAGTGGTCCTGCTTTTTGCATTTTGGGAGGTCAGAGTTGATGGCTGGACCGTCCGAAAGAAATTCATTCGTATTATAAGCAGCTCAAAGAGTCACTGAGTCACTGCTTTCTTGAAACATAAAATTTGTTCTTATTACAGAGAAAGTTTCAACATTAAGTGTTTTAACTGGAACATTTTAAAGTCAATTAATAAAAACCTTTTCTGATGAAATTTTCCTAAAAAAAAAAATTGTCTATCAGAAATTTCCTACTAGATACATTTCTGGTTATTTACTCTGATGCCATACTTGCACTCTTGGAACATTATGTTAGCATTTTCACTTTTTTTTTTTTTTTTTTTTTTAATATCTATGAAGCAAGCTAGTGGTTCTATAGTGATCCCATGTGAAACCGTAAGATTTTCTTATCTGTATTTTGACCCGCAACTGCTTGAACTATCACTGCAAGGAAAAAAATATACTATTTGCATTCTTTAGCTCAACATTCCTATTCATGAATGTTGCCATATTATTTTTCACTTCAAACTTTGCTCTAAATTTCACAGTTTTGCAGAGTTTTTCAGACATTACAATCTTGCAGTATTTCTAAACCTAAAATTCTTGTACATCCTCCAGGACTTCATTCCCGATTAATGGTATTTCCAAGCTTTGAAACTACGTGAACTGCAATACATAGTAACTGTCATAATTTATCCCAGCAGGAAGCTAAACATCACACAGTCCTTCCCTAATGACCCCCTTCTCCCAGTGGAATGGAGTAGAGAAAAAACCCCATATATAAGTATATATAAGTGCAAAACAAGTGGTGCACACTGCAATTGCTCACCATCCTCTGACCAAGGTCCAGCCAGTCCCTAAGCAGAAGTTGTTCTCAGCCAACTCCTCGCTGATCAACGTGTTTTTTGTTTGTTTGTTTGTTTGTTTGTTTTATTATTAGTAGTATTATTTTTGCAGATGCCATATGGTATGAAATATTCTTTTGGCCAGTGTAGGTCAGCTGTTTATTGCAATTAATTTTTGCCACAAGGTCTTCACACAAATCTGTACCACTGGAAATTTTTCAGCAAAGTGGGAATGAGAGTTTTAAAAATCAAGTACTTAAATTTAGTGGAAGTGTAAAAATGTAGTAATATTTGTAAAAAATTAAAATACTTGTACTCATGTAGAAACAACTATAGCCTTACTAGTTTAAAAAAAACCCTTCTATTATGATCTTAATGTGTACAAATATAACTATAAAATATATTCTGTTTGCTACTAAGATAATAGAAATAGTAAACTTGACTTTTAATAAAAAGAGTTAAATCATGAAGGAAATATACTTAAAAAAATAATGAATTTGGTCATTGATTTTATCAACTAAGTAAAATTCTAACTTCGCTATGACATAGATATATTAATTTCAAAACAAGGAATGTTGTAATAACAAAGAGCTATTATTAGCACTGGAGTTTCATTTACAGCTTTTCCTGTAAAAGGGCATTTATTTCCATAAAAAAACAAAAAGCAAACAAACAAAAAAAAAACAATACACGTATGCAATGCAGTAGCAAACACTATAAGAAAAACATATTTCTGAAGTCTACTAACTCAGTGCTAAAGCATTGCTGCTGCTGCTATGTAGAAAAATCACTAAACCTTCTCCAGATAGCTGTTCTCATGCTTAGTTGACTGCCTATCATTAATGACTGAACTGCTTGTCATTATTTGCTGATCACATCTCTTCCTGAATAATTAATTGATTGATTAATTGATGTCTTCTTTAATAATGCAATTACTTTTCATCCTGCTGAACTAATTCTTTGCTATGTTGATAGTCTACTTATTGATTTTATTTGGTCAGCTAATTATTAATCCTTAAACTTTGCCTCCTTGAACTCCTTTCCGTTGCCTGTGTATTTTATAATTAGTTTTACAACCTAATTGACTCTGCACCTATATGGTTTTCTTACTTAATTAATTGTGTTTATACAATTAATTGCTTGATTTATGCACCTCTAATTAATTGATCACTGATTAATCTTATAGTTTCCTGGCAGTGAATTGCATAAAGTTTGGTGACCTTAGTCACACACTGCTAGTATTTGTCCAGAGCAGACTGTGTTTCTTTTTACCTCTCTACTTCTCTTCATCCACCACCATCTCTTCTAACTTTAATATTCTTCTAATTATTTATTTTAACTTTGTTTTATTTTAACTTTTCCTCAAATTAAACACTCATCAGTCTTTAACATTTCTTTTTTTTGTTGTTTGTTTTAATAAATTTTAACTCAAATTTTGCATCACCTGTTTATAAATTAGAGCATCATTCTGCAAGGACTCTGAATATAATCCCAGATTATCCTTTATTACTATGGACTAATCTTAGTAATTTAACTAGAGTCATTTAATAAAAAACAGAACTAGATTCACAGACCAAGGGGAAAAATAAAATATTTTACTGATGGAGAACTAACAAAAAGGCTATAAAACGCTGTTACTCACTTAGTCCTATGAATCTCAAAGAGACATAACTTCACAGAAGCACATCACTGTTACTACTTTATACCATAGCTCTTCAAACAATTTCTGAGAAAATGAGGTATGACTTTCAGTGCTTTTACTTAAGAAGAACAGAGGGCCTAGTCTCCTAAATCTCCAGTGAGTTACCTTTTTTGAGATGTATCTCAATTCTGGTGAGAAGCAGACAGAATTCACAAATTCTGCAATAAAAAGGATATTTTCTGAAAATATGGATTCATTCTGTGTATCACCCATTCTAGGAATGCAGCCAACCAACTACAGACACACATTTTATATGTTCTGTATCATTTTGTTTTAGCCAGACATAGTAGAAGAATTCTTTGAGTACCTTGGGTACTCAAGACCTGACTAGCTTTGACTGAAGGGAATAGATAAATATTTGATGAGGACTGAAATGTCTTCAGATAAATTTCTGAGAAAATACTCAGATTCCACTGTGTTTCAATTTGTGTTTCAAATCCCTTTAAAGTTCACCCATCTGCTCTAATAGGCTTCCTTATGCATGAAAAGAATCAAGCTCCAAAATCATGGTATTAGTTAGCTACTGCCATGTTTTGCTTTCCAAATTGTGTATTTTGTTTCTAACTTGTGTTTAACACATTGTGAACAAATTGAAGTATACCAGCTGACGATACATTATTTCCCTCAAACAACATAGATAGTATAAGAATGAATTTACAGCGCTGTGGAAATAGAATGATGCACATAATTCTGAGATATAAGCAAATGAGCAGAAACACTGAATTCCATTTTGTTTCAGCCTCCATTGTAAAAATGTGATGTTAATGTGAGCATCTATAATTAATGACCTATATTAAAACAGAATATATTAGACTTGACTAAAGAAAAAGGTTAAAAGCTGTCCATATACAATTTTAGATATCTGACATGATCTGAGAAATTTGGTTTAGAGTATTCAAGGAGATGAAGAGGCTTTGGTAAAATGATGAGGAGAGATGAAGAATCAAGTTTTTGGTAAAGCACAGATGTGATACATAACCTTAAAAAGAGGAATGTTGTAGATCTATAACCCTAAAATTTAATATTCTCAGTGGTGAAAAAAATTAATTATAGATATCTAGAAGAAAACAAAGAGATATGTGAAAGGACATAATTTCAAAGTAATTTAGTTTCTTTTTATAAGAGGTTAAAAGCTTTCATGGACATGAAGGGGGACATGAGGACATGAGCATGGGACAGAGCAATAATGTCACATATATTGATAATTTAGTCATACTTAAGGTTTCCACATGAAATCTTCTGAAAATAGCTCATGATTCCACAACCATTTTAGAGGACTGTTTGAAACTATTACTTAAAATAGGCACAAATGTGAAAAATAAGTCCAGAATACTTACCATTATTTTGGTCTGACAAATGGGGAGGATACCAAAGGAAGAATTCTGGGATTCTAAAATTGATATAAGTCAAAATGTCACAGAAGTTTTTTAGGAATTAGTAGAATGTATATTAAATCTACAGATGAAAGTAAATCCTGCCCTAATTGAAAAGAATACGAGACACCATATGTGTATTTATAACTTACAAAAATAGAAAATATGAGTAAGATTCAGTTTCCCACACTTAATATACAAGTTTACATAAATTCAAGATGTAGAATGACTGACTTAACAGTTTTGCATAGAACTAACATGCAAATTTTGCATGAGAGATTTTAAAGTTCAGTATGAGAGAATATTACCATACTGTTATGAGGAGTACACTCTTCCTTCTTTTTAATTCCTATTTTGAAAAATCATTGTGGGACATTGTGGAAATCTTTGCTATGAATAGCAATTCTTCAGGAATTTGTAATAGTAGCCTAAAAAAGTGCTTAGTGATTTGGATGCGGACTGTAAACCCATGCAAACTCAGATGGAGTTTTAGTTCTTTGTAGATAGAAGTGTTGACAGATTATGAGATGGAAACAGTCAGTGGAGTTTTCAAGACACAGAGACCTGAGATAAAAACAAAACAGAGTATTGTCATTTTATAACAGCTTTAATCATGCATAACACTCTGTTCTAATGAATATGTATGAGACACTGATGAACATGAATGATTGATATCTATGATTCACAGAGTGAAGAAGCTTATCTATATGCAGATTAAGTACCTCACAGAAAACTGTTCTTCCTCTTCTCCCTGTGCCACTGAATGCCAAAACTTCGATCTTTCATACTGTAACAACTTTATACTTAGAACAAAACTTGCCTATTATTTTCAAATGCTTAAATTTTACATTTCTCAGAATAATTAGAAAGTTTATGTAGTAGATGGTATGCAGAGAACTGTTTTAAAAGATTGAGGAAGCATTCAAAAACAAAACAAAAAACAAAAAAACAACAAACAGTATAACTAGGTTATGTTTCATATTAATATTAATATATTTAACAGAGCTAATATTAGAAATGGAATAATGTAAAGCACTGTGAATTCATTATAGCAGAAATGATCATGAATATATACATACATATAGGCTCAAAACTATTGGTTAAATACACCCATTCTGGGAGGAATTGAGCCTTTCTCATGGCAGTCTGAAATTTCTCTTACATTGTATCAGTCCATAACAAACATAAACGTTGTCTTCTGAAATCAGACTTAACTATGCATGTTTTTATATAGCTTAAAATAAAAATTAACTAAAATACTGGGCTAAAGGAAGTAATGAGATCTGCTGATAACTTCCATGTGATTTAAATCTTGATTTTCTTATCACACACGTGTTGTGACTTACATAAAACGTCAAGTGCCATCTATTATTGTGTGATGCAATAAAAAATGAAAAATCCATTGAAATCTTAGATTTGCATGTTTTCATTGCATTTGGTGAACAATACAGAATGGAATGATTTTGAAAGGAAATAGTAAAAATAAAATCCATAATATCTTGCTTCAGATTGAGAATGGAAGATAAAATAAGTCTTCACTGAATAATGTTGGACTTGACCTATTTAGCTTTTCCATAGCTCCTGAGGGCAGAAGGCAGAAACAACTAGTTTGTATACAATGAATTAATGATCAAATAACATATATTTATTTAAAAGTTAAATATTTTTCTGTACTATCAAATTATTTTCTTTAGAAACTTTTACTGTCAGTAATAAAAAAATGAGAGAAAAAAAGATAATGTATAGGTGAGTAGAAAATCATAATGATGTATGTCAATATTTACATTATCCCAGCACTGAACATGTCTACTGCATGACTAAAATTACAGCAGAAAGTGCCTCAAATAAAATGTGTCCATGAGAAACTTATCTACATTCCATGTTCTTGTGTAACTCACTTGCCCCAAAAACGGACATTAAGATCTTTTCTAAGTACTTTTGGTATGAATTAGATGCAGATTAAAATGACTTGTGTTTTTGATTGAACTGAGCACAGAAACTACCACAAAATATCTGATAGCATTTTCAGATGGAGGAATATAGGCAGGCACCCACATGTTCACATACAGAAAATGAAATTGTAACAGCATAACTGTTGAAGGGAAGGAAGGTTTTCAGATAAAAGTTCTCTCTCTTACTGAAGATATTACTCCAGTGGAAAGTATAGAAACATTTTTTGGGTGTACTTGATCTTTTGGAGTGAAACTGAAACCAAAGATGTTAAAAAGTAAACACAAGTTAAAAACAACTGTTTTGACCTTAGTTGGATATGTAATAGCTACAAAAAAAATGATTTTGTGTCTAAGGCGTATATGAAAGTTTCCCGAGTTTAGAAAGAGGGCATTGAATTGTGATAGAATTTTTCTGTGTGGAGAGAGTGTGATCTGTAGGTTGTGACTCATGAATGGTGGGAGGAAAATATATTCTGCAATAAATGCATAGCGCTATGTAATCTGTGTTCTTTGGTAGCTTTTATTAATATGAACTTCAGTTAAGAATTTTGCCTTTGTAATATGTTTCTAATTCCTTTTTGATTATCATTAATGACAGATGACAGATAGAGTAAGTGGCTCAGTGTTTAGCTCAATCTATGCTCCAAATGAAAAGTGTGTTTCAATCCTTAATCTGTTATCAAATTGGGTACGTATGTGGTCCTAAAAAAATTTCATCTTCATTTTTTTTTCATGAAAGCATTTAGTGTCTGCATGAAGTATATAAGACCTGAACAGCAAATAACTGTAGGACACAGAAATTGGAATACTTCTACTATTTCACCATAAAAAGCATTTAAAGTACATATACAAAATTAAAAATAAATTAAAAAAAAAAAAAGTGGTCCTAGAATTATTTTAAAGATAAGAAAAATGTACTCTTTCTACAGACACGTAACTCATGGACAACACACACACACACATATATATATGTGTGTATATGAAAATCCTTAAAATACAAGAAATCCATTATAACCAAAACACAGATAGAACTATGGTATGAGATAAAATTATCTAATTCCAGGCAATCCCAAACCTTTCTTGGTTTTGGTTAATAAGGATGTTAAATAGTGCTGCTCCCAATACAGACCCATGAAGGGCAACGTTTATCACTGGTCTCCACCCAAACATCAAAACACTGACTGCAATCATCCAGCCAATTCCTTGTGTGGTTATGTTAACTGCATCTTAGCATCCAAGACCTGAACTTTGACAGAGCAGTGAATTTCCTCCTGAGTGACCATCTGAAGTAAGAATGTTCTATCCAGTTAATAATATACGTATTTCAAATATATTTGATGGAAAAATATTGACAGCTGGTTAAATTTATAATTGTATTTTAAACTTTAACATTATTTTATAAAATAAATTGATTATAGAATAATGAGTCATGCAATTTCAATAACACAGCTAATATATTTAGCTTTTGGCAAACACATAGATTCTGCTGCATCAATCAGAAATGACAAACTTATTATGGATTCAGGCAATTTAAGTGATGAATGATTATTTTTGATTACTTTTTATTAGATGACAAAAATGGTGATAAACCTGAAGGTATTAAGAAAACAATATATGTGAAGAAAACTACTGTAGGCAGAAGATTAATGTTCTACTAAGTATTTTGGAGCTTTGCTGTTTACTGTGGTAAAAAATATTATATATATATACAAACATTTTCTAAGAGTTAACTTGGTCAATAATGCCTAATATGTGCTTTTAAGCCTGCCTCACACACATAATGCACCGAGTATTTCATGCCTATATTAAATTCCCATCCGGAATAATATTTATATATAATATACTATATTTTTATCTTTTATTATGAAGGACATAATAAGAAAAGCTGAGGACAACATTTTAAAGCAAATGGACTTTCAGTGAGGTGTGCTAAGGCCTAACATTAATGAACTACAAGCTGTTTAGCAATTGTAGGAATTGCTTTAGAGAAGTCTGCCTTAATTTACTATATTTTTAGTTTCTCCTTCTGATATCACTTCATGCAGACATTTAAATCTTTGAAGAGTAATGCATACATGTAATCAGGCTAATTTCAATGGTGCAATTTAATGGATGAAAAAATGTAAATGTTTTCCTTTTTCATCACAGTGGGGAGCATAAACACAATATAACAATTTCCTGAACATGTCATCATACCTTCATAACAATAACTCATATTAAATTTCCCTTAGATAATTTGTTTGAAACTTAAAGGGATTAGTATTGAAATATCAGTAAGATACTGTCAGCAGTAGTACTAAAATTGTAAAGGTTTGTCCTGTTGATGGCCAAAAGCTGTTCAGAAGGGACAGGCAAGAAAGAAGGGAAGGAGGCATTGCCCTCTACATCAAGAAAAAGAAAAGAGTTGTAAATTCTGTAGAATGGCTATGAGTAAATCCAAAGCTACTTGGTAAGAATTAGAGACTAATCCAACAAAGGGAGCCTTGTGGCTTGGGTCTACTACAGTCCTCCTGATCAAGTGGAGCCTGATGATGAAGACTTCCCCTCCAGCTACAGGAGGTATTGAGCTCTCAAGCTCACATGCTGCTGGGGGACTTCAGCTACTCTGATATCTGCTGGAAAAGTAGTATAGTGAGCAGCAGGCTCAAAGGGGCTCCTGGAATGCATTGAAGATAACTTTCCAAGCCAGGTAATAGACAGCTCCACCTGTGGAGATGCAATTCTGGACCTGTTGATCACCAGTGCTAGTGAACTGATTGGTGACATCAGCATTGGAGGCTGCATAGGCTGTAGTGACCATACAATGGTGGAGTTCACACTCCTGAGGGATATCAGACAGCCAAGAGTAAATTGAGATGCTGTTTGGAAAGCCAGTTTCCAGCTGAGTTGAGCAAAGCTGGAAGATCCTTAAGTAAGCTTTCCTTAGGGCACAAGAGTTCTCCATCCCCAGGTGTTGGGAGTCATGAAAGAAAGGCAAGAGGCTGGCATGGCTGAATTGGGATAAAACTGTAAACTGATACAGATCAACTGGGATCAACTGAAACTACCCATCAAACTGAAATGCAAAAAGAAAATGCAAAGGTAAAGGAAGGTACCCTGGGAGGAATACAGGCATTCTTCTAGGCTTTATATGGATGGGGTTGGGAAGGCCAAGGCCTCATTGGAAGTGGCAAGGGGTATAAAGAAGGATAAGAAAGGCTTCCACAGGCACATCAGCTGGAATGAGAAAGTCAAAGAGGGCATATCCTCCCTAGTGAGGAATATATGCAGGCTGGTAAGAATGGACAAGAAGAAGAAGGCTGAGGTACTATACAACATTTTTGCCTCATTTATCACTGTCAACTGCTCTTCACACAGCCATCAAACAGACAGGTCAGAAGGTGGGGAAAAGGGAGCAATGTCCCCCTGCTATAAGCAGAGATCAGATTCACAAGCACCTGAGGAACCTGAATGTCCAGAAGCCTATGAGTCCTGATGAGATGCAACCCATTGGCTGATGTCGCTTCCAAGCCACTCTTAATACGTGAAAAGTCATGGTGGCCAGGTGAAGTCCCTGGTGACTAGAAAAAATGTAAATTTCACATCCATATTTAAGAAGAGTGGAAAGGATAACCCAGGGAACTACTGACCTGTTAGCTTCACCTCTGTGCTGAGAAAGATCATGGATCATATACTCCTGGAAGCTATGCTAAGTCACATGGAAGAACCAGCATGGCTTCACCAAGGGCATGTCTGCCTGACTAACCTCGTCACTTTTGATGATGATGTAACCATGTCAGTGAACAAGGGAAGAGCCAGTGATGTCATCTCTCTGGACTTCAGTAAGGCCTTTGACAGGTCTCCCCATAACATCCTTCTCTCCAAATTGGAAAGTTATGGATTTGATGGGGTGGATTCTTCAAGGAACAAAGAACTAGTTGCAAAATCATACCCAGAGAGTGGTTGTCAATGGCTCAATGTATGTATGGAGGTCACTGAGGAGTGGTGTCCCTCAGGAATCAGTACTGGGACTGACGCTGTTTAATACCAGTGGGACTGAGTGCTCACTCAGCATCTTTGCAGATTATACCAATCTGCATGGTGTGGTCAATACACCTGAGGGATGGGATGCTATGTAGAGAGATCTAGACAGGCTTAAGCAGAGGGCCCAGGTGAACCTCATGAGGTTCAACACATCCAAGTGCAGGGTCTTGGACTTGGGTTGCAGCAACTCTGTCAGTATAAGCTGGAGGATATAAGGATGGAGCAGCCCTACTGAAAAGGATCTAGGGGTATTTGACACGAGCCAGCAATGTATAGCAATGTATGCTATTGCAGCCCAGAAACCTACTGTATCCTGGGCTGTATCAAAAGAAGCATGATTGGCAGATCAAAGGAGGTGATCCTGCCCCTCTGCTCTGGTGAGACCTCACCTGGAGTACTGTATCCAGATTTAGAGTCCTCAGTACAGGAGAGACATGGACCTGCTGGAGTATACCCAGAAGAGGGCTATAAAAATGAGCCAAGGGGTTAAATACCTCCCCTATTAAGGACAAGAAGAGAGACCTGGGGCTCTTCAGCCTGGAGAAGAAAAGGCTCCACGGAGGCCTGAGAGCTGCCTTTCAATACCTAAAGGACGTCTATAAGAAGAAAAGGGACAGACTCTTTAGCAGAGTCTGCTATGATAGGTCAAGGAGATATGGTTTCAAACTAAAATATGGGAGATAAGAATATATATAAGGAATAAGTTTTTTACAGTAAGGGTGGTGATAAACTGGAACAGGTGTCGTGGATGTCCTGTACTTGGAGGCACTCAAGGTCAGGCTGTACAGGACTCTGATCAACCTGATATAGTTGTAGATGTCCGTGTTTGTTGCAGGGGAGTTGGACTAAATGACCTTCAAGGATCTCTTCCAACTCAAATGATTCTATGATTCCATGATGTCCTTGATATGCTTCAGTGAACATATTTCATTTTAATATCAGCTTTTAAATCAACCTCCATGTACATCTCAAAGAATGTTATAAATTAATTTGCATAATAAAACAATAATCTTGGTGAATATCCAGAATTACAGCACATATTGCAGTATCATTATACCTGTTGATTTAAAACTTACCATTTCTTATCTACATCAGCTGCCTAAATTGATATGAAAATTTAAGAGCAAAGCGCTACTTTGCCAAGATTTAATAGCCTAGTTCATTTTACAAAGAAGTCAATGGTGACTTTAAGAGGGATTTGGTACTGTGACTCTGAGAAGGTTTTTTTATTATCATGTATTTATGAGGAACAATTTGATTAATAGTGTATATATGACACCTTTTTAAATAACACTAGCTATTCAGTAGAACTGAAACTAATTTATCTTCTTTTTCAGTACCTTTTTAAGCTTACTAAGTATTCAAAAAATTACCTGTCTGAAAAAGAAAGCTGTAGCCCAAAATCATCACACGTGGCATTTCCTATATATAATATTTCTTATGACAAATCTTAGATATATCATTGTATAATAAATTAATTTATGAAGTAAATTTGATTTTAATATTTCCTTTGACAACCCCCAGAAACATATCTAAATATACAAATAAAAAAACACCAAACCAGAGTGAATTAGCTCTGTGTAATCACTACTATTGTTATTACTAATAGTATTATTTTATAACTGTCATATATTTATGTTTTTACTTAGCCATCAGGCTTGATAACAATAATCTCACTGACAATAATCAAAACAGTTGCCTTTAATATTTAAACACTTAATGTCAGAAGAAAGAATAGGATGTGAACAAAATCATTTTATGCAGGCGAAAGGAGTACCAATGAAAATAAAATGTCCTATCTTTTCTTTGTATTGATTTCTCTGCTAACATCTCTTGCAGTAAAGCAAACACAGATTAAAAAAAGAAGAAAACAAGACAGGCACTAAATAATTGCAATGTGTATTAAAATATAGCTTTAAAAATGGCACAGGAGCAAAAAAAGAGAGTAATAGCATTTACATTTTTGAGAAAAACAAACAGACAACCAGATCTCAAGTAGAAATGCATTGTTGCTGCTGAGAACTATAATTATAGTAATTTGAAAAATGAAATGGCTGTCACCACTGCAGCAGCTATTGGAAAGGATGTTCAGTTAGCAAAGTGAAAGGTGGTAAGGTTGCTAGCTTTCACAGAACAGAGACTGCCAGATAATTCTCACTCATGGAATATTAAGCTGTTAGCTGAGGGTAGGTAAATATTATAGAGTATCATGAATTCAGTAGCTCTCTTTGAGGCCATGAAATCAGAGACTAAAGGCTCTAAAAAGACATGTTGAAACATTCTGGAAATATATACAGATTTCCAATATCGTGTTGATTAAATGGGTTTTGGAATCTAATGTAAGGTTTCTTACCTGCTCCTACATCCTTCATTTTACCCAATTAGCTGATGTCCCTGAAGTCATAAATCAGAGAACACACAACAGGTTGATGACTAACAAAGCAAACAAGAAGTAAATAAAGGAAAACATGGAGTTAGAATGAAGAGCACAGAAAGTCTAAATCTTGTTTCGCATGAAAAGTATTAAAAAAGACACTTAGCTACTTACAGTTTTTCCTATAACAGCTCTAGCTTGCATTTACTGTGATTTTTATTAGAAAATGCCGAAGCTGTCATAACTTCCAGTTGGCAGAAGGTGAATTTCAATAGTTAAGAGAGATAGAACACTCTAGGCATAATAAATAGCAATCTGTGAGATATTATCACTGTAAAAAATTATTACTGAGTCCTATTCTCTTATCTTCAGAACTGAATGTCACTTCAGGTTGAACTTTAATTGGCATTTGAATGACCAAAATGTTTTCTCTGTGGAAAATGTGTTTTCCAGGAAATGATTCTTAAGTGTGCAGATTCATATTGTACAGATCCCAGTGTAAAGTCAGTTGGAGAAGACTTGTATTCCTTATTTGGCAGATTCATATTGTACAGATCCCAGTGTAAAGTCAGTTGGAGAAGACTTGTATTCCTTATTTGCCTTCAGCTTCTTTCACACCCTTTCCCTTTTTATTTTTTGAGAATAATATTAAATTGGATTTATTTGGTGATCTTACAGCATTACTCCATGCTTGGATTTTAACTATTAGAGAGTGGAGTGAAATTAGAGAGAAATTGGTAGGCTTATGAGCATATTCATTTCCTAAGCAGGCCCTGAGGTCAATGTATTCAAGTTCAGTGAGATCAATACTTGGTATTCACTGCTTGATAAACAGAATAACAACTTATCTGTCTTTTTTTTTTTTTTTTTTTTTTTGGAGTAAGCAATATTATAAGAGTTTAGTTCAGTACTTGCTTACATGTTAGATTTTTAAAGTTTAATTAGTCTGAAAATGTGCCTTATATTCTAACAAACTGTTCTGTGAAATTTAACTATATGCATTTACATTAATTTTCCATTTTATTCTTGCCTCCAATTTGTATACTATTTTTTTTAAATGAAGATAATCAGTAAAATGATTAATATGATTTGAAGTCAACTATTTACTGTACTATGGTTGTAGGAGGAGGATGTAATATTAAACATTGCTATTGTTTTCCAATTAACCTCTTTGCTTTTAAAATGTCATAGTGCAAACAGAAGGTCAACTGTAGACATACATGTGATTAGACATATTTTTCAGTTAAATATCACAATTTTAACGTTTGTAAGTCATGAATTTTCTATAGAAACTGCCAAATTTTCAGAATCTCTCTAAACATACAAAAAAAAAAAAAAGGAAAAAAAGAAAAAGTATGATGGAAGGCCTCTGATTGGAATAGATTCTTCATAAATGCATTTTAGACAGCAATTTTAAATACCGTTAGCCCTACCAAAAAGAAGCTCACTGCAATCAGAACAGAGAGTATATCTTACATAGGAAATTTAAAGACAGAAATTATATTTCAAAACAGCGATGTCAGAGTTACCCTAAATTCAACACTTTCTTTACTGCTAGAATGTACAACTGTATGGGCTTGTTTTCTTCAGGCTAGTCAGAACTTTGTTCACAGTAGGAGACAGATCAATCATTACATTTTGATTTGTAAATAAAAGCAAAAATATTCTGTCATGCACTTCAAACCCAGATTTGTGTAATAGGTACCTTTGCTTTCTATCCTAGCTATGAATACTATTTTATCCCCATGTCCTCACATGCAACTGAGACATTATTATCAGAAAGTCTCTCCTGCAGATTCTGCCTGTACATAGATCTCTCCTGTATAACAAAAACGTTTCTTAGGTCATTGTTCAGATTAGTGCACATTAAATGTTTCAAGTGCTGCAGTGTTAGGCAATAAATTTTTTAAAAGTCTACAGACTATATAGAACTACTGTGTTATAATAAGGTAAACTTAGTGCCTCGTAACTCTGTTATAATACAGACAGTGGAATTGTACTTGTCAACTTTCAGTGAGAAAAAATAGCAAATAAAAATAGCTTCTTACTCTCTGATCAACCTCACTGAAGACTGCAATTTATACAAAATAGAGTCAGATTGAATGTATATCAATATCATTAGAAACTAAAGATAATCTGTTTTTTGGTGCCCACTAGTACTTAAATTTTTTTTTATGTTGTCCATTTCCTTTATTTCAAGATGACAATAGGAGAACACAGAAAAAAAATAATAATGGACTTCATCTATTTTTTAATTTGTACTTTTGAAGAGTGAAAAAGTGAAAGCATTACGGTAGTTGTCACTACTTTTTCTGACTCTTGAGATCTGACTCTGGAGATCTAACAGAGTTTCTCTTTTCTTTTTAAATTGTCTTGCCATACGTGTTTTGAGGAAGGAATTTTTCTTATGTACAGATCAAAGAAGTACTTGGAGAGTACACCTATGCATTTTTTTTTCCAGTGTTACCATTTGTGTCAAAGAAGAAGTTAATTGTAAGTTCAAACAAAGTAAATAAATAAATAAATCTTGTGGCTTGGGCAATGAAATGGTCAGAAAGTTCCACATCCTATTGTCAGAGCAGTGAAGAATAAAAGTTAACTTAAAGCACAAGGCCATAGAATGGAAAAGTTATAAGCAAAGAGGTGGCAGTGACTCCTAAACACTGAAGTAGCAGAAGCATTTATTTAGCCTTGGCTTGTTAGAGAGGAATAGGTCTTAAATCAGCTGATAAAATACTCTGCTCTCTCTTCCAATGACCTTCTCCTCTCAGCCTGTTTGTCCTTAATTTGTTGTCAAGATTCTACAGCCTCCTGCCTTCTTCCTGTCTGTGCAATCTCAGCCTGAAAGAAAACAACCCATGGCTGTCTTCAGGCTTCTAGCTTTTTTGTTCCTCTCTATTTTCTACTGGTCATGTTTTTCATGCATGACATTAAGATAAGCAAAAGATCTATTTAAGACTTTTAAATGTGGGGAAAATAAATATAATGTATTTTGACAAGTCTCAAACAGTAGTGATATTTCGGAGCAACTTTAATGACTACTTTTGTTTCAGTTTCTCATTTCCATGAAAATTTCATCTGTTCCTGTCTATGCAATATGTCAGATAATCCTTGCAATCTCTTGAAAAAGTCAATATACATTAAATACATTTTCATGAATACACAATTAAAAATTTAATAAGTCTCCTGCCTCCATTCAACTGTGTGCAATTTATGACGTGAAGAAATAAGTGCATCACACCAATTTAATTAAATTTACGTCCACAACAGTTTTTAATATTAGTTATAATTAGTAAAAACAAGACCCTTAAGTATGGAAAGAATTGTCCTCTGAATCTGTAATAGTTCCTGACAGAAAAGAGTGCAGACTTCCTCATGAAACTTGAGATGAATATATATAACGCTTATATAACATTTTCTTATTTGTCTAATTTTATTTACCCACCAATATCTAGATTTAGTACATCTGCAAAGAACAGAAAATTCCTCTTTTGCAGGTGTTAATAATCATATCAGAATGCGAGGAGAACAAACCTCAAGTTATTACACTGCTATATAGGATGCAGCTTCTTAATAGATTTCTGTAGCTGACAGTTCATTATTGACTGTTTTAAGTAATTATAGTTTTTATTTAATTTATTAATTTTTATTTTTAAAATTTTTAATTTTTTATTAATTTATTTAATGTGAAAGCAAAGAACATAATGTTGAATCGGTTTAATGCACTCATATTACTTTGATTTCACAAAGCTATCTATTGCAATACAGATTTAAGAATCTTTTCACCAGCAATGCTAGTTTAATTAGCTGAATGAGAAACTGGTGAAATACACAATTTCAGCTTTAAATATTGCCCTAACATCAAATCTGTATTTGGTACCATGTTGTTTTGTTATGCCATAATGAAATTCTAAGTAAAAATTACCTGCTGAGAGGGAAACTGAGGGTGCATCATTTGTAAATAAAACAATATAGAAAATAAAATTATTAAGCTAAGCAATAATAATTCATAGTTAGACTGCATCACAAACATATTCCTTTTTTTTTTTTTTTTAAATCCAAAAAATGCATCATAGCACAGAAATCTAATAACAACAGTATTCCCTTAGGTGTGTGCAAATAGTTGAAGAAAATATACTCTTCTTATCCCTTCCTCTACAGCTCTCAATTTCATTGCATTTTTATATTTACATCTGTCCTTTCTCCAGCTATGCAGCAGAAGTATAGGTCATAAAGTTAGTGCAGCCCAAAGAGGATGGGTTCAACAGACTGTCTCCCAATGGGAACAATTATTTTAAAGAAAAGCTGTGGGAAACAGGAAGGGTAGAAATTCCCCAGATGTACACAAGCACTCTGTTGCCATATGCAGCAGAACATTTCAAGGACTGACAACTGAGACACAATTTCTATTGAACAGAATTAATTAAATTAAATATATTTCTCGTCTTTCAAAAATGTTAACTCTTGAAGCACTTTACTTTTTCATGTTAAGACAGAAAAGAATATGTAGCAGTGCATAAAAATCTGTTTCTCTGGTGGTTTCATTTTTCATCAGGAAGAAATCTATACCACAGCATAAATCAACAATAACTTCAACAGGTTTGGTTACTTGAAAATAAATGGCATATCTCAGTTTCCCTGCCCCATCAACCTGACTATAGATCAGTCAATGAACTTGAACATGTCATCAGAGAATGGTCTAGACATAGGCTGACTCCTTCCTTCTAACTTCCATTTCATTAGAAGCAGAAAGAGAAAAAAAGGAGGTAAAGATTCATTGAGTAACTTTATTCCATTTAAAAACCTTCCTTCTAGATTTCTCAGAGCAAATATATTTACTCGTCACTTTTGCATAATCCATCTGTTATGATCTAGTAAAAATGATGAGAGTCAAGTCAGTGCAGGAAGATTCTGTATTTGACCCTACTCATCACTTCAAATGTGTATTAAAGCATGAAGTTGTCAATTAAACCATGTTTACTTTTATGCTTTTATTAATTATTTGATATTCACATTGAACAGGAACCATCTCTGTGGCTGTCTGTTTTCTGATTGAGTTCTCCAATGTGTCCTATATGGTAGCCTGATATTCCAGATAGCAAGCAAAATATACATGAACTGTGTGGCATTTGACAACACACATACACCAAAAAACAAACAAACAAACAAACAAATAAAACAGATATGAAAAAAAGGTAAAATAATGTGTAAATGCTGTTTAAAAATAAATGGCACACAACTGGAAAATGCAATTTTAATTTATCGCAGCAGTACAAATTGCTTGGCTTATTCAAATGTATCAACACAGTTAACCTTTACAGGTCAGTAGCTTCTTTTTCAAAGCAGCTTAATACCATGCAATCTTGAAATAATGCTACTATATGGCTATATTATGTGAAATAAAATATGCTTCTGGTCCATTATGAGACAGAAAGCAGCCTTTACACTGACTACAAATGTCTATGAAATACATTTATTTACTTATTTTTTCATGAGAGAAGGAACATTGAAAGCTAACACTTGCAAGAATGCTTTGTAAGATTATAATGTGAGCAGCAATTGCCCTTTTGTAAATTGTGTTTATAGATAAAACTTGAGTTCTTTCAGGCTACTCAATTAGCATCTGAAATAGTACATAGTTACTTCCAAAAGTAATGCATCTTATTTATTTCCATGGAAACTACAAGAGATACAAAGAGCACAATAACACTATTTGATAGAGCAAAAATCATAGCCACCACCATTAGCCATGAACAAGAGCCTTCATGCCACACATGTAAAAATTTGCAACAGCAGAGGTGATACACAGTTTCACAGCTGATCTGATGGCATAATTGCTAGGAAAATATTGCCCATGCAATCCATCTTTCATCAGCTCAAACAGATGGAAGTCAGAAGGTGCCAAATCTGGACTACATGGTGGGTGTGGTAGGACAGTCCAGTCATGATTACCATTGTGCTCAATGATCTTCAGACTGGTATCAGCCCTGATGTTATTGTGTGTCAAGAGAAAGGTTGTCTTCTTCTGTTCTTACTGTGGAAATTCAAGTCTTCAGCTTAGTCAGCATCACAATGTAGTGGTCAGAACTGATGATTTGCTCAAGTTCCAGGAAATCCAGAGGGATCACCTCATTCCTATCCTAAAAGACAGTGCGCATAACTTTACCCATTCAGGGCTGTGTGTTGAAGTTAATATTCAATGAGAAATTCACGTGTTGCTACTCCACAGAGTGGTGTTTTGAGTCTGGCTCAGAGTAGTGTTTTGAGTCTGGCTCAGAGTGGTGATAGCACATTGTTACTGGTAATGAAGTGATCCAGGAAACAATCACATACAACCTCATATTAGTTCAATTAGGTCTCAATAAACTTGCATATGGTGTTTTTTGTGTTCCTGTGTCATCATTCGTGGGATCCACCTGGCGCAAACTTTGTGATATTCCAGCATTGACACCATCTTTTCCAATGCATTGAAACTGGCATTCACCTCTGTACACAGTTCCCTGATCATAATCCACTGATTCACGCAAATGAAATGATCAAGACTGTTATATCATGACCTGAGATGCTGATTGAGATCATAGTAAAGGAGGGGGTGGCTAACACAGGAAAACCAAGTGCAAGCAATTCCCCTGTGCTTCACATGGCACATTCTTGGTCATTTAAGGGCTAGCTTCTGAAGGGGGAATGCTTCTTGGGCAAAGGTTACTTCCTGGGAAGGAGTGTTCTGTAGCCACATGATACTCATAGCCAGTCAGGTGAGTCAACTTTTTTCTATTTATATGGTTACTGATATTCCTAACAACATTTTGCCTGGTATTGCAAAGAACACCTCAGAAGCGATTTTACTGCTTCCAAGAACCAACTAATATACTCTTCACTGTATGACAGCTGTGCATGGCTTTCTATAATATGGCTTGTTTTTCATGCCGCAGTCACAGCTGCTGAAATGCACCACACACAATCTCAGTGTGCTCACAACTACTGTTTGGTCTCCATAAATGTTCAGCAAATGTCAGTGAATGTCAGTTGGTGTCATTTTCTGTATCTGGAGAAATTTAAGAACACACCTTTGCTTCATCTGCACTTTCATATCAATGCCATTTTGTCAGACTGCCTCTCTGCTGCCATCTGTCACATAGCAGCAGAATGTAACGGAATGTTGGTAGGAAGGTTCAACCTTTACAACTGTTCCACCAACATCCACCTCTGATGTCATGGACCAACTGAACAAAGTAGGAGGTACATAAGAGCATTGATTCACTAAACCAAAATAAATACAGTGCCAGTATAGGTAAGTTATTTTATATTACAAAATCTGCAACATATATATCTAGACAAAATTAAATTTGAAATAGAGTATACAGAGGGGAACTGAGAAAAGATGTTCACTTCAAAAAATTTTACAAACTCAGAATAAATTACTATTTGTGTTAAATTTGAAACATGGAATTTTGAATTCTAGCTGTATATACCTAAGATCACAAAAATAGCTTTTGTTCTCCCTTCACAGACTCACTAGTTTTGAAGCCACAGATGCTGTGTTCCTTAGTTTCAAGAACTCTGTAACCATGACCTTAAAGTTTGAAGCCTGCTGTTGCAGCTACAGATTCACTGCAATGTTATGATCTGCTCAGTTTTCCACTACTTAAACGTTTTGTGGATGTAACAGAAGAAAATAGGTACACATATTCAAAGCAATAGTGATGGGAATATTATACTGTTCACTCCCACAAACAGAAATTCAGTCAGGTTGGGGAAAAGCATTTTTTGTTACAGAAAAACCTATTCATGATCTCTGCTTTCTTCTAAGATTTGAGAGAGATAATAATCAGCAGAAGTAATAACAGAATACCTGTTTTGATACCTGAAGTTCCAAAATGATATATGACTTCCTGATGTCACTTTCTTCCCTATCTTCCTTCAGAGTGTAGTTACAGACTATTGCTTAGAGGCCTTTCTGTATGCTTCTCATTTCCTCAAGAAACAATTTTATCTGTCAGAATAGCCTAGTGCAATTTTTTTTATCTATTCTCTAGGATTCATTAAATACAATACCTCTTTTATTTCAATATCAATTAGATCGTACCCACTAAAGCAATACTTACAAATGTGATGGTAGCGATAGATAAATCAATAAAGCTATATTAGGACTTCCTTGGTTTCAAAATCTTTTTGTCTTACAAATTAACAATTAACAGACCAATAAATAAGTTTTATTTTGCCAGTTAACAAATTCTGTCTTGCACTGTTTAGAGAATGTTGTGCTCATTAATAGTTTTAGCAGGTTTGTATAAAATCATCTGTGAACTCAGTAGCTCTCAGTCTCATCCTAATACAAACATTATGGTCATTGGAACAAAAAGGTGGTTTTCCTTTATGGGTCAGTTACCTAATATCCTGAACGTTCCTATAAGATTTTAACTTGATTTGACTTTGGTTCTATGACATTCCAGTGCTCGTTCTGTTGCAAGTAACAAAGTGAAGGGCATTCAATTAAACTCTCAACATCTGCATTCTGTGCTTTTATTTTGATCATTATATCAAACTACTCTGTATATACAAAATTTATTCAAGTGCAAATGTACTATTTTCTATACAGTGAGTTGCAAGAAAATTTCACTTGGCCCCTGAGCTCCCGTGTATGACAGCATCCTATATTATCCTAGTTTAAGAAGTGCCTCAAATGAATTTTGAAGGCATTGATAAGTCAGCCTTTCTTTACTCCCCTCATAAAAACTCTGTAACAGAAAGAGTATGAATGATTTTCTCTCTTAATAAAAGCAGACCATAAAGATAAATCAAGATTTTTATGTTTGGGAAGATGCACGATTTATGGTATCCATTGTTTTAATATCATTAGTTAAATTAAGCAAAATCTGCGAGAATAGCTTTCACAGCATAATATTACTTTATAGTATTTCCACAATAAGTATAAAAAATTTTCTTCCAATGATGAACACCATTGTAGCTATTGATAAAATTCTATAAATTGTGTTCTATCTTGAATTCTTATTTTCCATATCAGAAGAGGAAAAAGCATGAAATTACTTTTTAAGTAAAAAGACAGTCATTGACAGGGACACAACAATAATGCCATGAATAATGGGTAAATCCAAATAAGAGCTCTCTCCTGAGGGATTCAGTAAGGAGAACAGCCAAAAGAAGATCTTAAAGGGGCAGATCCATTAGAAATAAATAAATAAATAAATAAAAGTATTTTTTAATCCATCAAGCCTTCATTCATCACTATCTTTCTTCCATTGTGTCTACAAATTATCTTTTACTACCTTAAGTATTTCTAGGTTTGCTTTTTGTTAGTTTGTTTGTTTATCCACTTCCAAGAGTAATTTATAATTATTTATATATAAACATGTTATCATAGCTTAAAATAAATAGAGAAGTTTTGTTTTCAAACTGAATTCTTTTTTTCTTTAAAAATTAGTGTTTTAAAAAATATATCTGTAGAGAGGGACATTAGTGAAGTGCCCTTACTGAAATAATTTCAGTATCAGAATGAATATTAAGCTCATATATCTTTTTCACACAGTATTTAGTGCTGGAGCAGTGAGCCACCATGATATAATCAGTAAATCACTGCTGATGCCCCAAAAGAATCCTAGCCCTTCCTCACATCTTCCTCAATTCTCTCTCCCTTCTTTTACCAACAATGAACAATTTGTCAAGGGAGATCTCAGTCTGAAAACTCATTATCTCTTCTCATAATTACAGTCACACACACACACAAAACTACCATATATTTGCTCTCACTTAGATAGTTTGTCTGTATAACATCCTGAAAGAGGTGACCTACAACAGATTTGATAAAACAAGTTCCTATGAAAGATAAATAAGGGAACTTGTATTGCAAGATTCGTAAGAGTTGCATGTCTATGAATTATTAGAGAAACTGTAAGTATGTAGCAGCACACAAAGACAACCCTCTGAGTTACCTCATACTCTTGCGAAGCCAAAACTATCAAAGGAAAAAGGACTATCTACTCTTCAGCAACAAGATCAGAAGAAATCTACATTTTAAATTTCTGCACTACAGCCTCAAGTACAAACTACTGTCCAATTATCACTGAAATAAATTACTAACACAAGACTGAAAGATGTTTTGTGTCAACAGTTATCAAAAACAGATTCAGGAAGAATTCAAATAACCATAGACTTGTAAGCCAAAAATATGGCATCAATCCAAGTAGTAGGAAAAAAAAAAAAAGAAATGGAACACCTCCTTACAAGGACAGGCAGAAAGAGTTGGGGCTGCTCAGCCTGGAGAAGAGGGGGGTGCAGGGAGACCTGAGAGCAGCTATAAGTAGGCTACAGAATGAAGGGAACAGACTCTTTAGGAGAGTCTGCTTTGATAGCATGAGAGAAAATGGTTTCAAATTTAAAGAGGAGGAAATTAAGACTCGGTATAAGGAAAAAAAAATTACAGTGAGGGTGGTTTGGCATTGGAACAGGTTGCCCAGAGAAGTGGTGGATGCCTTGTCCTTGGAGACATTCATGGTCAACTTGGAGGGGGCTCTGAGCAACCAAACATAGCTGTAGGTGTCCTTGTTCATTGCAGAGTAGTTAGACTAGATGACTTCTACGGGTCACTTCCAACTCTAATGATTCTAGGATTCTACATATGATCTAATGAACAGTAGAGTATTTTGTTTTTTAAAGGATATTTCCTCATTAGCATAATATTAATGTTTGACATAAACAGTCACTTATGTAGCTAACAGTAGCAATAAGTGTATTTGTACTTTTAAATTACTTTCAATAAGCTTTCCAAACAGTGATTCCTAAAATAGACCGAGCTGGCCTAGGGATGTTTTGTCGTGGTCTGCAAACTAACGAAGAAGTAGTATGTGTTTATGTAAACTTTATAAATAACCTGCAGGCTGATGCAGACAAAGGGATCTGTGCTTACATCTATAGTTTACAACACCAGAAGATCTATGAAAAAAGGTAACTAGTGACAGCATTTTCCCTGATACAAGGACTGAATTCCGAATGGTGAAAACAAACATTCATCATAGAGAGTTAAAATATCTCTGATGACAAGGCTCTAAAGATTGGGTAAACTCTCCTGAAGTTAAATTCACAGGATGTACTGGCAACAGGAAAAATACATCTGAGACACGGGTGACTGGCTGCCAAGTACCTTCTGAAAATTCAGCCAGCAGGATATCTGCAATTTAAATATCTTGTTAAAGTTAATAACAGTTGTCAATAAATAAATAAATAAATAAATAAATAAATAATGAAACACCAAAAATATCCCCAAGCACACGCCCTGTTAACATGCCTAGAGGATTAATTCCCAATTTTCATATCTGCATCTATTTGGTTAAGGCAGGGTTCCACATGTGTAGGCCCAGGTAATTATATCCATATTTTATGTGATGGTAGTTCAATCTACCTTAAATCTTGTAAAAACATAATTAAAACACATATTTCAAATACTAAGAAATGGAAATTTTGTAAGTTGTTGTTGATTCACACAACAGTCTGCAAATGTACCAAATGAAAACCAGGGCCAGCCAATAAGGATCCACTTGGCTGAAGTGTGAGTTGCATGAGCAGTATGGTAGATTGAAAACTAGGTGAATGCCTGGGTCCAAAGGGTCAGTAACAAGTAAAGCACCTCAGAGGTCTCAGTACTGTGTACAATCAAGTTCTCATCTTCATTCACAGTCTCGATGATGGAGCAGTGGGTACACTCAGCAAAGCTGCAAATGACACAAAACTGGAAGACACTTTGTTGCTGTGTTGTGCTGCCACCCAGAGGGACCTAGGCAGGCTGGAGAGGTGAGCTGACAAAAATGTTTAATGAATACCAAACTGAATGTGAGCGAGCAGTGTTCCCTTGCCACTAAGAAGGCTAAAAGTATTGTTGGTTGCATCAGGCAAATAATCACCATCAGGTAAAGGGAGGTGATACTTTCCCTCTACTCAGCACTGGTGGCATCTCACCTGGAGTGCTCTGTCCAACACTGGGCTACCCAGTAAAAGAGAGACGTGAACACACTGGAAAACAGAGGGCTACCAAGGTGATTAAGGGATCATCTGCCATGAGGAGAGGCTGAGAGATGGAATTGTTTACCCTGGAGGAGACTCAGTATGTAAAAGATGTCGGGGGGACTCCCATTTCACAAGTTCCTGGCAACCTGTATGTACAACTTTGCCAAACCCACAGATAGCTTCTGATATTGCAATACACGAAAGTCACACCTTTCAGATGTAGACTGAAGTAGCCATATTTGTCTGCCTAAACCAATTAATTATCTTGTCAAAGAAATAGATTAGTCTGGTACAATTATTTTGCAGCAAATAATTATGCATTTAATTATTCTTACATTTTTTTTTTGGTAAATACTTTTATATAAATAAGATCAGTTTAATAATTGTGTCTATCTTTTAGTTCAGGAATTTCTTTTTTTTTTTTTTCAACCATATGATATTAACAATCATTAGGCAATTTAAAAACAAACAAAAAAAAAGGCAGCCTCTTTTTTTTTTTTTTCACATGCCAATCCATGCAGAATTTAATAAGTAATTAAGTCCTTGAATTTTCCATGGATTTACAGCCATGAATTTCAGTGACACCCTTTACATTTTTAGTCTCTTCTTTCCATTAGCCATAATTAATAACCCTCTTAGTCAATGTCTTTTCTTGCTGGATATTGGTAGTCTTTGCAGTTTCTGGACTACTTCAAAGCACAACAATAGTTTTCACACTTGTATACTGAATTCAAATACCTTCCCCTGCCTCTTTTGATCTTTTGCTATGTATAATTTACTATGTTTTTGAGTAGGTCTTATCCCAAATCTATTTGTTAATTAAAAATGGGTTTTCTAATCAGAAACATTTTTAAGACTAGAACTTGCCTGTCGTGTCTAGAAAACCATTATTTTCTTGGTCAAATGACTTATGTAAAGGTAAGAAAAAAGACTAAAATATATTTCTATATCAGCTGGAACGCTTATTAAAGGAGTCACAGAAAACCATGTAACAATATTCCGCCTCCAGGATAGATCTATGAGCTCAGACTGCATGTAGCAAATTCCACAGGACTGAAATTACATTATTTTTGCATTCAACTCAGTAAAAGGAAATGTATTTCTACAGCTTGAAATAAATTCCAAGGATTTATTTTAGAACACAGAAAAGTTCTGTTTTGACAAGCATTAATTAAGTGGAAGATATTTTTGTTTATCTTTCTTACTTTAAAGAAAAGCAAGCAAATCAAGTCAGAACAAATAGACTTGTATGTGAGCACAAACACTCAATTATGGAATTGCTTCAGCCTTCACGTCATTTGGTCAAGGTTTTCTTTTCCCTCAAGATGCATAGCAGTCTGCTGGCAGCTAATGAGGTGAAAATAAACAGGGATAATTATAAATTGTATAATTAACATATTTTTTCCACTATAAATATTGATTTGTTTAAAATGAGTTTGGTGTATTTGATAAGTTTCCAAGATTAAAAGTAAAAGAAGACTATCTCTTAATGTAAAATTACCTGATTCCATTGGTTATCATTTAATTGTTATTTTGCATTTGTTATTTCTTAAAAATTGAATTTTATCTGATATATTAACATCTCATATCAATTTATACTTTGTTACTAAAACTAAATATTAAATAAGCAATTACCATTATGATTTCTAAGGCTTTTTAACTTATTTTAGATATTTTAACCGTTCTCCTTGATGGGATAAATACAACCAAACAATAATATAAACCTCCAGTACAGTCTGTAAAATCTACATTGGACAGTAAATTTCCTATCACACTGAGTGATCAGCTGTAATTTTCTGTTGATCAATATTATACTGAAACATATTCACAGGTTTTAAATTTCTTAACATTAATAAAATCATACAACCAAAATCTTGGAATTTTTACTACAAAAATACCTCTGAGAGTGCAGGTGCAAAATCTTAATTAATTCAGAATGTAATTACATCTTTCCTCTGATCTACATGAAAGGCCTCTTGAATCTTTTGCTCTCATTGCCCATCTGCAGAACACCCACTGAAACTTGACTACTGCACAGGGAATTACTATAGGAAGTGGTGCTATGGAGGGAAATGAGGAAGCATCCTGCAGACGCAGTGGAGTCAGTTCTATCTATTTCAGATATTGAGACAGACCAGGAGGAAAGGAGAAGTATGGTATTGGTGGTGTGTCTGAGTGTATTTCTTCTATATCTCTGATTTTCCGTAATATTACTGCAATGATTTACACATTACACAAAGTAAAAATTACGATCACTTTGTATGGATTGATCTTCAAGGAGAGTGTATCTTTTCTTAATCCAGCCAATGCCTTTGGAAAGTCATAGTTATTGTGGAAATAGCATATTCATTACTTCTGACAGAAAAGCAAAGAATCTAAAAAAGGTTGGACGTAACTGCTTTTAGTTTAATGTAATTATTTTAATCATTTAGGGGGAGTATTTTCAAAAAGCATGCTGTGTGTATGCTTTTTTAGGGGATTGGGGTGCCATGCATTATTACATGGGTGCAAGGGGTGTCAGCAACACTAGTCCAACACAGAGTGCTGCTTATGTATAGGTCCTTGACCTATATGTACATATTTTGAGATGAATAGCTTTAAATTATCCCCCACTAGCCAAGCCTGCAATCAAACAATAATAATTGCTTTATATTTTCTTCTGCTACCAGCTCCAAGATCCATCTGCATTGGTATTGCTATGATGAAACAAAACACAGGAAAATTATTTTGTCAAGGAATACCGTAAAACTCAAATATAAGCAAACTAAACTATTCAATTTGAGAGTTACATGCACTGTTTCAGAGATGAGATTTGCTGTGTCAACTGCAATTCAGCACTGCAGAGAGAAAGAAGAACTGAAGATTGAATGGAAATAGTGCTGAAATAAATTCAGTAGAGAAACATACATTTAGAGTAGTATACCACTCCTAAACAAATGTTTCAATCAGAAAAAGCAGAGTTCCAGTAGCTTCCAGATTTGATTTCTGGACAGAGTTAATGTTAATTTATCTAAATACTGACACAGCAATTCACTTTCCTTAAAAACAAATGAGGAAAGTCAGCACATGTTTTACAGAAGCACTGCATTTATTACATACGTCCTCATGAAGAAATCTACCATACATTGCAAGCTGAGTTCTCATATACTTATAAGAACTCAGGTAGTGATTTAATTATGGAAACTTTACCTTCCACAGTAAAAATACAATATGTATACGTATAGAAAAGTATAAAAATTAACTTTTTAAAATGTTATAGCTTCTTCTTTTACTAATTTTCCATTAAAAATGTATTAGAACTAGTCAATACTAAATCATAAAATAATAATAATATAATATAATATAATATATTATAATATAATATAATATAATATAATGCCTTTAAAGGTTGTTTTTTACTGAACACGCAGCTGCGTAATGCAGTTACATTTCATATTGTTATAACAAGTGTGATTTTAATGTAACAAAGTACATTAAAATCTAAATTTAAGGAGTTTTTCCAAGGTCAGTGAAGTTTAAGATGTTCAAATATGTTAGTGAGTATTGGAAGAAACTTTAATCAATGGGTGGAGAACCTTGACATATTCCATAGAGATTTTGAAATCAGACATTATAAAATCAGAAAGATGGGATGGGAATACAAGGAGGAGTAGCTCACTACGCCAGAGAACAGCTGGTGCGCTTGGAGCTCGGACTGGGGATGGGTCAAGAGCCAATACAGAGTTTATAGATCAGGGTTAGAGAGAAAAGAAGGGTAACATTGTAGTGGATGTCTGCTTAAGGACTATATAATCGGAAGAAGAGGCAGGTGAGTCCACCAGCAGACAGACACAAGGCCCTGGCCCCCACAGCAGATTTAATGAGAGCGGACTATGGTTTCTTCAGAGGCCCATGCAATATATCCCCAGAATGAAAAATAGCGCAAGAAGCAAAAATATGTTGATACGTCTAGATAGATTACTAAGTAGCTCCTGGCTAAACTGAAACACATGATACTAATTTGCTTTCCTGCAGCACTGAATTCCAATCTAACACTTGGGAAGCAGATTTTAAAAAGAGGTTTAAAGTAGGTTCTTGCCACTGAAACTGCTAAACAAATGTTCCTATTAATTAATTTAGTAATAAACTTAATTTCAGATACATTTCTGCCATACTGGTTCATTTATTTAATTCTGGTCCATCAGTTGTCAAACTATAATTTTGTTATTTTTTAAACGTTTGTTTCTGACAAAGCAACTGTCCAGTAATAAGGGAAATATTTGAAGTATATATGTGAACAGCTTTCTGAGTGCTTTGGTATTCTGTTTCCAGACCACATTAAGATTCTCATTCTTATTTAGTTTTCAGTTAAAGAAGGTTTTAGGTACTTCTGAAAAACAAAATACCTTAGAATAAACCTTTGCAAAAGCTCTTCATGCAAATTTAAAGTCTCATTCACTCTCAAATAAAAGATGTTTTAGCAGTTAGATTCACAAACGCATAACCTGTATTGTTATTAGAAAGACTATTGCACTGATATAAAAGGCACTTCTAGAGAATTCTCTCCCAGAAATTCTCAACACATAGAAAACCACGTTAATAGTTTTTACTTAAGTCACAGAAGTGGCATAATGTTGTATTTTAAAAACATGTTAAAGATTTGCTGTTGTACTTAGATTTCAGTCACACAGGTCTTACTGCATCCTCATTTGTGTTTGAGACTTTGAGACACTGAACTCAGAACACAATGAAAACAAATTATTATTGAGCACATCCAGTTGAACTCAGACAATATTTCAGTTGCTGACAAATCTAAATTAAAATATCTGTTGCTTAGACCTATACTATGTCTGACAGAAAAATGACAGAATTGTAGTTGAACATTTGAATACAATGAGTAAGAATATTTATCTCGCTGTTAAAGAATCCTGTAGACTTTTCTTCCTGTGTGAAATCAAAAATGTGAGGATATTCACAAGTTAGACAGCTTTAGCTTTCAGATAATGAGCCTTTAATACTTGGAAAATGCAGAAGGGCTGCCTAAAAAAAAAGCCTTCAGGGGATGGACTGCACTGATTAATTAGCATAGCTAATATTTTTTGTTCGTTGTCTCCGTGAAGTTTTGATTAATACTTAGAACACAGAATGCTCATCATTGATATACTTTTTCTGCTGCAACCTAATTTAAGAATGTCATAAGCACCATGTTATTTTACAAACAAATGTCCTCTGATGCTTTCCATTTTGTATCTAGAAGCTTTGGTAGTTCTGTCACATTTTTAGTTTTTCTTCCAGCTCCAGGTGTGCCTTTTCTATTTCTCTCTTCTTCATAGAAAAGGGGCATTCACAACCTCCCTGGGCAGGCAGTTCCAGTGTCTCACCATCTTCACAATTTTTGAATGTCCACGGTCTGGTAGGCACTCTCAAATCACACTGATAAGTTTAAGCCCCGTGCAAAACACAGCAGTAATCAATACCTCCTCCTCCCCCAGTTCCCTGCCTCCAAAAACAAAACAAAACAAACAAACAAAACCACAGCATTTGTTCTTCAGTCACTGGCTCCACTTAGATCTCTCCTTCAAATTCAGTTAAAGTTTTTGCCTTTTTGGATTTAACATGTTAAACATGTTTCTCCCTTAGGAGCATTCATCAGTAACCAAGTGCTCTGAGCTGCTGTGAGCCAAGAGGGCACAGCACACCACCCTTTCTGTTAGAAGTATGTCACTTGGCAGGAAGGAATATGGTTTTTTTTAGACTAGGCAGAACCTGCAAGTGCTTTAATGGACAGGAAAATCAAGCCTGATTGTTCAGGCAGTTACCTGTGGATATGCAGTTTCCAGACCCTGTTGCAAAGATTGGTTATGCTAGCTATATATTTCTCTGAGACTGGGCAAAGTTGTTTTGGCCTTTAAAATGTGGATATATATCATATGTATATAATCTGATCTAAGTTATTTCTTGCTACAGTCAATTTATTCCAGTGCCCCTAATTCCATTTGGCTATTTCTTGTCTTTTATTAGTAGAAATGAGTGGATATCTCTTAAATCTCTGTTAGGAAAGTTAACGTAACTTAGAGTTTAAGGGGCTAATACTGAAATGTAAGAATGTCAGGAAGATTGCAGTACAGATGATTTGTAGACTTCAATGGAATACTATCACTACCCTTACAATAATATTTTCCTTCTTTAGTCAGAAACATGGTTTGCCCAGTACTTTTAAACAAACACAGTTTATTATTGGAGATTTCCCATTGATAAGTACCACTGAAGATTCACATTGACAACAATGAAAAAATAGTGAAAGACAACTTAGTTATGCTACTATGTTCTACACTTCTTTATTCACTATATCAGACACAGGCATTTCATGGTGCTGAACAGTTGTCTTTTTTTTTCGGGGGGGGGAGGGGGTGTTCATTTCTTCAGCTGTTTGCTTTTAAAAATTTCATCTCAGCTGTTTTATATATAGAGACACGCACACATACATATAACTTTAGCCACAGTCTGCTTTAAGAAATTTAAATTTTATGAAGGAAGTGTATTTGACCTCCATGGATTCTAAACACAGCTGGATTTCTTTATCACAGACAAAAATAAAAGTACGTAAACCAAATGGTTTCATAAAGCTCAAGAATTATGATTTTAGTTTTCTCTCACTAAAATACTGACTTTCCAGCAAAGGGATGCAGAATAGTGAATAAAAGACAGAAGAGAGATATTATTTTGGTTACTGGTGTTTGGTTGTTTTTTTTAAAACTGATACCTTCACTATGGACAACAGAACAAATGCCAAAGAGAAGCACCCCACAGGAGGCAGGGGCAAGGTAAACAAAAACATGCAGCAAAAAAATCTAGGTAGAGTGAGCTGTGCTATGATTATGAATACTCTCTCGGCACAACAATGAGCATCTTTAGTCTTTGCTCATAAATCAGACTTCTATCACTCCTTTTAACAGAAAGGAATGCATGAATTTCAACCATTAAGTCTTCAAAACAGACAGCTCCGTGAAATAAGAAGGGAATATCAGAAAATCTTACACCTGTGACTTCACACATTGCAAATTCCTAATGGACTGATACAGTCCTAATGTTAATTTGAAGACTGAGATTGTGCAATAGTAGTAAAGGGAATGGGACAGATTTTCTTAAAGACTGTATCCCATGTCATTCCAGAATGCATAGTACTTTGTAGGTGACAAAATCCTTGCTGCAGCTGAAGCCGCTACAGACCACTATCACAGCTGCTGAATGTAGCAGACAGAAAAGCTGTAATATCTACCACATAGGGAGGTTTTAGGTCGTAGCTGTTAACCTTCTGTTGTAGTTTCAATGTAGCTTGCAGATTGCCAGGTTGGGCATCAGGAAAATCTTCTTCACCAGAGGGTGTTTAGGCACTGGAACAGACTCTCCAGAGCAGTGGATGTGACCACAACCTTCGGAGTTCAAGAAGTATTTAGAAAACACTCTCAGACATTGGCTATAAATTTTGAGTGGTCCTGTGTGAATCCAGGAGTTGGACTTGATCCTCGTGGATCCCTGTCAACTAGGTCAATCTATAATATGATTATTATTATGCAAGAAAAGGGCCACTGATGCCATCTATCTGAACTTCAGTAAAGCCTTTCACCTGGTCCCCCATAACATCCTTCTTTCCAAACTGGAAAGATATGGATGTGAGTGGAGTACTGTTCAGTGGAAGAGGAAATGGTTGTAAGACGTACCCAAAGAGTGGTGGTCAATGGCTCAATGTCTGGATGGAGATCAATGACAATTGGTGTCTCCCAGGTGTCAGTGCTGGGACCAGTGCTCTTTAACATCTCCACTGACAACATCAGCAGTGGAATCAAGAACACCCTCAGCAAGTTTCCAGATGACACAAAACTGTGCAGTGTGGACCACACAGTGAAGGGATGGGATGCCTTATAGAGAGACTTAGACAGGCTTAAGTTGTGGGTCTTCACGAATTTCATGAGGTTCAATAAATTGAAGTGCATGGTCTTGCACCTTGGTCATGGCAGCACCCACTATTAATAAAAGCTGGGATATGTAAAGATAAAGCACAGCCCTGGTTATTATTATTTTGTATCAGCTTTAAAAGAAAAAAACAGTTTCAGGGGTCACTAACATATCCAAAATCATAATTACCTTGCTTGAAAAATTTTCCCTTAACAGGCCTAAACCCACAATAAATGGTATGTTAAGTTATTAGTAATAAGTTATATATATAAACTTTTTTATAATAATTTATTCACACCAATTTCCTGTCAATTAGTGTTTTAACTGTTACAAAATTGATCTTCCAAATCTATTTCCTCTATTTCAGCAATAAATTATTCTTTCATAATGAGACTGGTACTACCAAAATATGTGGTTTAAAAAAATCTTTCTATTCTTCTTTTCTCTTCTATTTTGCCATTCAAATTAAAATGGAGAGAAAAGCATCCATAACCCTAGTAACACTAGAACCTGCTATTAAATAAAGGTCCAAAAGGTCTTACATTTCATTTGCACAATCTAATTCAATGACTTCACAGAAGCTTGTGCTGTAGAAAAAAGAACACTGCAGTCTGGATATTGAAATGACATAATAATGTGTCTTGATGGCATTGATAATCTAGTCAGAGAACAAAAGCTCTGAAACCTTCAAGTCAGGAAATCATGGAGAAAAAAAAAGAAAAACTGCCTGGTAGCTGTGTGCAATATCAGCCAGAAGATCACCAACTCTCTCTGGTTAGTTTTGTTTGATTTCTGTGTCTGAATGTCTGCTATGCCTGGGGTTTATAAATTATTCAGCAGAGACAGATTGCTTAATGCAGCTTCACAAACTCTCATGTTCTGCACTTGTCTGTATCTACACTATCTGTACACCTCCAAATAATTTTATACAGATATAATATGCTTAAACTGTATTATTTCATAGGCTAGTTAGAATATTTTGCTTTTCATGAGTAGAGATTACTTCAAACTTGAACTGGAATATTCAAATATATACGGTTTACATTTTAGAAGTGGATTCAGTTAAAATATCCTGAGTTAGCTGCTAATATTTAAACATAAAAAATTTAATTGATGCTCCAAGAGATTGCAATTCATTGGATTTTATTTTCGTGTATGTGTTATTAGATGGTATATCATCATTCAATTAAAAAATAAGGTAGCATAAGGCTCACTAGAACTATATATACACAAATAAGGATTTATCAAGATGACAGCCTTACAAGAGAAATTCTCAAGTAGAGAAAGATTTTTCTGGAAAATCATCATGACCAGTGCACAAAATGATTGTGCTTCAGGCCACACAGTGTGGGAAACAAACAGGTAAAACTGCCTAGGTCCAGAGGTGGGCTACAAAGGTGGGGAAGGCCCTACAGAGCAAGAGATATGAGGAGTGGCTGAGGTCCCTAGGTTTGTTCAGTCTAGAGAAGAGGAGGCTAAGGGGAGGCCACATGGTGACCTACAGATCCACATCAGCAGTGCTGATCTCTGCTCTCTGGCAATGGCAGCAGGACCTGAGGGAACAGTATGGGGCTGTGTTGCAGGACAACAATCTCACTGACATCAAAGAGATGTGGCTTTTTAGGAAGGACAGTGGTAAAAATGTAGGAAGTTTCACCTAGGGATAGGTGATGAGCAATCTAAATATTTATGGATAAGGATTTGCAGGCAGATCAACACATGCAACATTGTGATGGGTGTCTCCTACAAAGCGTCTGATCAGAAAGAAGTAGATTCCTATTGGTTCAAATGAGGAATTTAAACTGTTTGATATTTGTGGAGGGATAACACTACCAGGAAAAAGAGACATGGACCAATGTAAGTCTACAAAGAGAATTAAGGGCCTGGAATATCTGACGCATGAGGAAAGGATGAGAGAGCCTTTCAGTAACAGGAAAAAGAGGCAATAGGCACAAACTGAAATTCAGGAAACTTCTGTTCAACAAAAGAAGCAACACTTTGACTTTGAGGGTAACTAGACACAGGAACAGGTTGTTCTGAGGAGCTGCAGAGTCTCCTTCCTTTGAAGATATTCAAAACCTGACTGCACACGGCACTGAGCAAACTGCTCTTATTGGTCTTAATCTGAGCAGAAATGAATGAACTGTATATTCTGAGCTCCATTCCAACATCAACATTTGTGCAGTTTTGTTTTTTTATCAGTTAAGGTTACACATCTTAATATAAATGGCAGCTTTTTTGCAACACTGTAAAGGCAAAATATATTTTTTCTTATCTCTACTGATCCATAATATCCAATGAATATCATCAGGCAGTTCTTATCTTCAGATGCAATTGGATATCATGAGATTTTCAGCAGTGCAAATTAAATTCAATATTCTATCAGAGAAATACTACAGAAAACTATATAAAATTTATACACAATCTAGTACAAAGACTTTTTCTAGGTAATCACAAACTACAGGAACAGAACCATGAATCAGTGATGGCAATATTCGATCTGAGATTTCATGCTGTCTTGCTGTTGCTTTCCAAGGCCTTTTGACTGAATATTTAAGATGTTTTTCATTGCACAAACCTTTTGAATATGCCTATGGGCAATTGCAAAAGCTGTACCATTAGTGCATGCTGTATCCCGACTTTTCTCATTGCCATTATCTTCTAGGACTTTTTAGTGTGGAAACTGGAAGATTTATTCATTTTTTATCTGAAATTAGACATTTTTTTTGACTGTTAGGAGTGGAACACGAGCTACAGTTCTTCCTTAATTGAAAGATTTTTTATCAATTCAATTATTCCTCCAAGTATTTTCTACCTTTTTTTCTAACCTTTAGATACCCAACAGTACTAGTCAGAATATGGATTTCTGATAGATAATATATTTTTAATATATTTCCTCGAAGAAAAATGCCTGTCCCAGAAAGCTACCTGGCAGGCCGAACAGATTATTCTACCTATTCTGCTAATTAGTCAAGGCTATGGGAAAATACAAGCCTTTAAATCTCAAGTATGGAAATGTACTTGGCTAATAAATTTTACCCCCAAAATATATAATGCATGCTTTGAGGGAGCTCCTCTGTGCACTAGTTAATGGTAAAGATAATGCAATCAAAGTACAAGCCATGATTTACAGAAAAAAATCACTTAAAAACGATATAACTGCTACACTTCAGAAAGAACTGCAACCACCTATATACAAAATGTAGAGGATTAATTACCTAACTCATGCTTACAAAATGAGTAAATGACGCACACTTCACAACAGATGATTTAAAGCTATGTGCCAGAAAAGCCAAGTTTAAAACTCATATTGGAAACAAACCAAAAATAAAAAAACTACAAATGTGACCATACACTGAAACTATTTTAAAACCTCACTGAGCATAACAATGCACAAGGAAAAGTCTTAAGTCTCAACAAGATTAGAACTCCTGTTGACTTTAGAGCTTTTAACCTGTGAGTGTTACTCCAACTCCAGTGGAGAACAACAACAAGTATAACAACAAACAAATACACCAAAACTCACAGTGATATAACAGAATGAAGTAACAATATGTCTTATCTAAACTCTACAGAAGCCAGTGGCTGGCATCAAGCATTACAAGATTTGACAGGAAGGAATTTTAAACCTTACACAATAGTATCAATCTGAGGGCACAAGACAGTGCAAAGCTTAATAACCTAGTGCCTCCTGCAATGATGACAGCAGAAATTAATCCATACACCTGGCAGTTTCAGGAAGGTAGAAACCTTCTCATGCTTTTTAAGAAATACAGCCTTCTCTAAAGCCACAAGGCAGAACAAGATGCAATGAAGAAAATCTGCACTGTATTTTAAGCCAGCTTAGTGAGTATTGAAGAAAGCTCTATTCCATGATAGCTAAAGTGAGCAGCCAAAAAAAAAAAAAAGATAGTAAAAGCAAACAGTGAACAAACTGGTAAAAAAAAATAACCTGGTACATTAGTAAAATACACTTGAAAGATCCCAGGTAGGGCAATTCTCTGAGGATAATTGCTTTACTTTTGCATGGACCATTTGATAAGACAAATTCATAGAAGATCATCCAATAAAATTTGCTCAATATTGTCATTGTAAGTCAAAATACCCTGGAGCTCTGTAAGGATTTGGAAGAGAAAATTATCTAGGACAGCAGATTAGAAGCACTTCCCCATTAATAATTATGTAATAAGTCTTTTAAAATGCTATAAAGAGCCATGGAAGAGGTTATACAATCCTTTCACAAAGAACTTCAAAAGAAAACAATCAAAATCCAACAAGCAAACAAACACAAAAATGTTATGTCCCATTGTCAGGGAGCCTGACTTACCCTTAGAAAACACTAGATCAGCAGTAGAGAACTAAAATGGAAATCTGGGCCTTCAGAAAACATACAATTACATTTGAATTTTTTTTTTTTTAATAAAACATACAATTGTAAACTCTGAACCACGCTCGTTCATGATCAGTTACATTAAAATACTGATTAAAAACAACAGAACTTAAAAACACCACATAGATAGGAGAACCATAAAAATAACCTTCCCCCTGTGAAAATATCACATTCAAAACCAGTGCTATTTATAACTACTTGATTTTTCATCAAAGAATATGAACTTAAGACTTGACAATCAGTGCTGCTTGGGATGTTGCTGTAAAATTACATCCATACCCAATGAGAAATATCATAATCAGTTCCCATTGCGAGTTGCTTGAAATCTGCCTGGCCCAATTAAGTATCATTCTGAAAGACACATTCTCCCTAGAGCATTACAGACAATTTAAAATGAGGCAGCTGAATTAGCCTCAGAATGTAGGTGGCCTGCTCCCTGCCTGTAAGTATAATCTTTTAGCATTTGTATGATCAGCTCAATGAACTCAATCACTTTGGGTTTGATAGCAGTAACAAATGCCACTTAAATTATTATATGTGGCAACTGCAAAAGAATCCTGTTTCTTAATTATAAACTAGAATATTAGGGTCCAGTTTCTGGCATAGACAAGTACCATAACAAAACAAAAAATTGAGAACAGTAATAATTATTACTTAATGATGACTTAATAATGAGGAAAAAGAATATGCTTTTGTTATTTATTTGCAATGGTGAACGAGTGAGAATTATTATTGTTTCCACACAATTACAGTACAAATGCATTCATAATAGCTACATAAAAAGGGATCAAATTTGTGCTTATGCTAACATTCATATCCTGTTTCCAGATAGTTAATGGAAACATGGAGTATCAGAACAAAGTCTGTTTTACCTCCAAAAGTTTTCTGACCAGACAATGCAGTAGTAATCCATTCCTTTCCAGCTTATGCTATGACTGCAACTACATCTACGAAATGCCTCATATATATGAGTTATTTGAATACACTGTGCTCAAGCATTCGGGTATTTCTGCTACAGAAACATTTATAGGAGGATTCCTGGGTCTGTGATAAGAGCTGTAATTCCTTGCCCTACCCCACCATTTTATTAGCAACCATTCAAATGGATACAATAGATTCATATTGGCACTCCAGCCCTTGTGAGCTTGTTTCTATTTTGACATATAATTTATTCTTTAGAATGAAATGGCATATACAAAAAGAAGTATATAACCAACCATAATTGCTTTGGAAATTAAATGCATGCAAGTCAGGAAATTAAATTCCCAGTGTTCAAGTTCAGCATTAACCACATTCACTTGCGATTATCAATGCAAAAGTGATTTCTAGAGCACATCAATTGTACTTTGCTATTTGTCAAATTAAAAGCAAAACTGATAAGTAGTTTGACACTTCCTATTAGAAGAAGCTGTTTCAGATTGCCAGTACCGTCAAACTTGAAATATAACATCTTGAATCTCTGCCTTAGGTTTATTTCTTTTTTCTTTTCATAAGTTCTCTGTAGATTTAGTTTATGAAAAAAAAAAAAAAAAAAGAGTGAGAGGTGATTTCACTGCAGCTTCTAAGTGCAATGCAAGAGGAGAAAATGCCGGCAAACAGCTCGATAGCACAGTAAGAACCAACAGCTGGAAGAATCGTAGAATCACCAAGGTTGGAAAAGACCTACAAGATCATCCAGTCCAACCATTCACCTAAAACAAGTTGTACTCTCTAAACCATGTTCCTCCACACAATGTTTAATGTTCCTTAAATACATCCAGGGTTGGTGAATCAACCACCTCCCCAGGCAGCCCATTCCAGCACCTCACCACTGTTTAGGAGAAGTAGTATTTCCTAACATCCAGTCTAAATCTCCCCTGGCACAACTTGAAGCCATTCCTTCCCCATCCTATCACTAGTTACATGAAAGAAGCTTACTACAACCTCTCTCCAGGTAGATATAGAGAGCAATGTCTCCCCCAAGCCTCCTCTTCTCCAGACTAAACAATCGCAGCTCCCTCAGCTGTTCCTCATAAGGCCCGTCCTACAGTCCCCTCACCAGCTTCTCTGCCCTACTCTGGACATGCTCCAGGGCCTCAGTGTCTTTCTTGCAGTGAGGGGCCCAAAACTGAATATACTACTCAAGGTGTGGCCTCACCAGGACTGGACACAGAAAATCACTTCCCTGCTCCTGCTGGCAACACCATTTCTGATACAAGCCAGGATGCCATTGGCTCTATATGTACATTCTTAATTATTTCCTGGCACTGGAAAGCCTAGTTTTCTAATGCTAATACATTTGTTTCTGATACTAAGCATCAAGATAAAGGGATTGTTCTACTTTATAGGTGGACACAACATATCAATGTCTTATTTTCAGACTGCCTTTAGTCAACTTACTAAAATCAAACATCACTGTAATGGAAATAATTTTCAGGATCAACGGAAGTTGCCGTACGTGAGTTTTCCATCCCTACTCATTGTATTAAGAAAAGTCTTACTTCTACAAATTGTCTATATGTTTGCTAAAAAAAAAAAAAAAAAGCATTATAAATGATACCCTGAATGTTTTGTGTGGAGTAATTATAAGCCACAATAGAAAAAAGCTGAGATTATATATTTACTTAAAACTGTTAATAACAAGCTGAGCTTATGCAACAGTTATTCCACAGTTCAGGAAGAACGGCGACTGCTCTTAGCAATACAATCACATTATTCCATGTGCACACATAACAGAAGATCATTCCCTTGAATACATTCTGTTTTAAATTGTTGAGGGGTTATGATAAGAAAAAGAGGAAAAACGTGTGCAGATGTCATGTGACTAGGGGGACATAACAGGCTCAATAAGAGAATGAGAATAGAAAAATGCATCCATGACACCATCCATAACAAATGTAATCTGGGATAAATCTGCTATTCTTAATCTTCTTTTGCTATTACAGAATAAGATACAGTTTTTTTCTTATCATACTTCCTCAGTCTTTTTGTTTTTCTCTCAGTAAGGACACATATTCCACAGCTCTTTTAATAGAGAAGCTTTTAAAATGATTTTTCTCTAGTTTTCATCTTCTAGTTTATATTGTTTCCTTCTACAACAGTTCTCTTTTAAACAACTAATAGGTAATCTCTTTGACCATTTAACCCAGTAAAAATAACACAATATTTATAATGTCAAAGTAAGTGTACTTTATAAAATACATTTACTACTTGTTTTAAGAATACTTTCTTAAAAGTAAAGCACAGGTATGAAACTCACCCACATATTAAAATTTGTATGTTTACATACTTTTATTTAATCACACAGACAAAAAATGTTTTACCAATGTAACTTTCATTTTCTTTATCCCTTGCATGAATATTAACATACGATATCACACATTGACTGATATTCTGTCACTGCTTCATGATGGTTGGTGTAGTTCCTAAAGCATAATTTCTATTCTCAGTTCACCTAAAGCAATGCAATAAGCATTCTTTCCTTGGTAAATAGATCAGAGACATCCATTAAAGTCATACTCGCACAATGTTTATCTGTTTACTTCAGAATACTCAAATTACAGACTTCTTATTAATGCAAGAAATTAAGATTCCAAATAAGTTTTCTCTGTGCAATATAGATCTATCACTGCAGCTGATGATGATCATTTAGGTATCTCAGACATACTCCATGAGACAGCATAAACCTGGTCTCTCCAAACTACTTACTACAGATTATTGCTCACAGTGGTAGATGGAGTATGACCAGAGGATGCAATTATCAAGAAATAAAAGCTAAACAACAGTTTTTACGTAGAATGTCTATGAACATATATATTTCTCTCCACTCCCAGGTATACTGTTACCATCCCTGCTTATACCTTATATACATTCCTGCAAACAGTTCTGTTGAGATTTAGAAATAAGACCAAGATATAGAGCTTACAGCCTTCTACATGTCTGCCTCGCTTTCCATCTCTCAAAATTTTCTGCTGAGGAACTGCAGACAGACTTGCCTAAGACTATGTTGCCTGCTGCCAGAATTACAGTACTGTGGAAACAGTAGTTCAGGATATTTCTGGAACTGGTCAGTGACAACATTTTCTTGACAACTCTGCTCCACGCTGACAATGCGAATTAATGATGCTTTCATTTCCAGGAACTTTTTCTTCCTTCTTGCACCTCAAACTGATGATTACTACATGTTAAGAGTTTTTTTTGCTGCTCGCTTCCCTTTCTTTTCTGCTGAAACAAGACTGTCAACAACATGACCCTCTGATTTTTTAGCTGATAATCACTATGTCAGCTTAGTTTGCTTTTGGACAGTTCTATCACACTGAATTAGCATTTGCCTTAGAAGAACTTGTCATTTTCAGCCCTGCTGCGTAAGAGGTTTGGAGACAATTCTTACAAGAAACTGCAGGTCATTTTAGTAAGAGAAGTAATATTCTAAAAGTTTCAAAGCTACTTTCATTTGAACTCATGAGATTAAGAAAAATAATTATATGCCTAATGTCCCTCTAATATGTACTATTTTAGAAATTCAGAGTGACTGATTTCATTGTTTTAATTGTGCACCTATATGTACCCTGGCTACCTTCAACAGACAGTGTTCCAGTTTAGATTCTATTATGACTCCTTAACAGCCACAGCAAGGGCCTGAACTTGAGGTCCTTATTCATTAACAAACAAGTCAGCATGTTAGTGGAAATTTTAAAACGCAAGTCACAGCTGGTGTCACAAAGTGACAAAATGCACCACTCAGCAATCAAGCGAAAGCACAAAGGTTTCTGAATGGTCCTCATTTGAATTTACATAGTTCTAGATCTCGGGAAAAAAAACAGTTAAAGTTTTACATGGATGATTAAATGTGACAGTAAGAAAACTTGAATAACTTCATCTAATTGCTTAATTTTTTTTAAAATCACAGTTTTATCTTTAGAAAATATAAATATTATATCATATTTCAATTCAATATAAGACTGATAAAACAAACACTTTGAATCTAAATAAGTAGACCTTCAGACATCAACTGCTCCCATTAGATACTTGGATATATTAAAGTATTGAAATAACAACAGTTACTTCTGGCTCCTGATGTATCTTTGGTATGCATGTAGGAGTCAGGCAACATAAAATCAACACATAACCAGCTATACTTTTCCATTTGTTCCTGGTTCTATGACTCATGCATCCATCCACTAAGATTATGAAAGTTTCAGTGACTTCAGGAGCAAAAAAGTACTCTGAATGGATGAATATCACAGGCACTTGATCAAATGGCAACCAAGCACAAAATAATTACAAACCTACCGATTTCAGGGAAATAAGAATAATATTTTACTGACATATATAATTTATCTGGTGAAAAAGTAACTAAACTTTTTCATTCCGGTTCACAGAAAGACACTATTTTCTGGAGTCTCTTACAATACTTAAGATAAGGAGATCTCTCTTCTATTCGAAAGTGTATTCTTCCACAGCTGAAAAAAAAAAATGCTTGCAAATGTATTTCTTCCCTAGTTATGAGTCACAGAGTGTGCACCTTTAGATATCCTTGTCTCTCTCTTTTCTTTCAATTTTCCTACTACTGTAGAGGGGTCTACAATTTTTTTGTAGCTTTCAGTTTCAGTTGTGAATAATGAAACACATCAAACAAACTCCTACAATAAAAGATAAAGTCCGTAATACTCATTTCCCTCAACGCCTGTACAAGGATTATAAATCAATATTAAAAAAATTTTTTTAATCTAGTCTCTGCATCATATTTGATTTGATTTTAGCAGGCATCAACTTACAATAATCAGTGTCACATTGACCTTCCATATCTCCTACACTCCTGTAGCTCTGCCGCAGGAGAAAGGAATTCTTTATTATTAATAGATCATTTTGAAATCCTCTGCACATCTATCTTGGAATCACACAAAGTCAATGTTCAATGATTTATGCTACCATATCTGTCATTTTTAAATCACAAACTGTACATTCCTTGTACTAGCTTTTGTAATAGTGAATGAATCATGTTTGATAAAACAGGGCTTAAAAAGCATGTAAAATACATGGAATTTTCCAATGAGTTTAAACAATTTGAGCATTTAATAGACTATAATTTTACTGGATTTAAGCTATCAGATAGGAATTATCACTGGACATAGAGACTTTATTTTAAGCTCCTTTAAGTTATATCAGAACCAGATCTAAGGACAAAAAATTCAATTTGCCAATGTCATAAACAATGTCAACATCTAAATAGATTTATTGTAATAGAAATGATATAAAGTTAAAATCTCAAAGAGAATGACAAGTTGAAGAACCAATAGACTTATTTTCCCATCCAGATATCTTAAGTTTCTTTCTGGAAAAAGATAAATGAGTTTAAATAGTATTTTGCCTCTTAAAATAGTTTAATGAAAATATGACTGAAAAATAATCTCCAAGTTTCTGAAAATACAGGATGTCACTTCACAAGATGGACAGGGAGAAGCAGCCCAATTTTCCTTTCTTAAATTTTCTAATAATAAAAATACTAACCAAATTTTAATTAATGTATGTAAAATAATTTAAAATTAGAGATTAAGCTTTGTACTACGTTCCCTCTGCTTTCCTTCTGGCTATAAAAGCTTTTGTTCTAGTCTTTATAACCATGAAAATAATGAAATTACATAATAAAAGCACAGTTCATCAATGAAGACAAGTATCTGTCTATATTCCAGTGAAATTTTTATTTAGATATCAATACACTTAAATGCTTTGTCAAATGAGAACTAATGTGATTTGTTGTTGTTGATTAGGATAACAAAGCTGTATTTCCAGTAGAAGTTCAGAAATCTGGATTTCCTGCTTCTAATGCAGAGCATGAGCATATTTCTACCTCCTGTGCAGGTTTTCTTCTACATGCTATTTGTACTTAACAAATGCAATTACAAAGCATTATGTTTAATACATAATATATGTAAACTCTTTGTTGTATCTTGCTTTAAATAAGATAAAGTGCTACCAGCTAATATTTTAGTTTATTCTTGTAGTTTTGTGGTAATTAAACTCTCTTGATCTAACTGAAAAATTCATATTTATATATTTTTAAGTTCCTTACAAATAAGGCTAAGAAGAGGATGCCAACAGTATGCTACTTGATACTAACAATAAGCTACTATCCCTGATAGCTGCAGGATCACTGAGGCAGAATTAATAAATTAAATCTTGAAGCCAGAAACTAATAAACCTCCAGAAGTAGAAAGAATTTCTTTCAGAATTGAAAACATAAGATACTTGTGAGCCAATGGCAATCACTTCATAGAGTTTGCTATGTAAACCAAAGTCCCTAAAAGGCTGAAAATGACAAATTCTGCATCAGGAAAGAAAAGAGAACAGAAGGTTTATAAAAAAAATATATATATACTCATTACTGAGTCAAATATACTCAGTATAGTAGTAGTCAAATATGCATTTCAAAGATGCAGAAAAGGAATACAATACTGGAAACAGAAAACAAAACCTTTATTTTTAATTAGATACCTAATTGATCTTCTATAACTTCATAATTCTATTTGTACCATAGTTAATTTCTTGCATTTCAGAAGGTATAAAGTGGATTTCAGTTTGAGTCACCAGTGATGACAGAAGTCCTTGTTTCAGCTGAACTTTGCTTTAGCTATCACTAAATAGTCAGCTACGTTTGCTTTCCTTTTTCTTAATGGTCATGGTTTCAGACTCCACACAGTGAAAACATACACAACCACACTCACATGGGGAGCAGTAAAGTTAGTTCTCCCCAATACCCAAGCACACAGTCCACACTACCACCTCCAGATACCATTCAGAAAGCCAGCAGGAAGCTACAACACACCAGTGAATCCTGCTACATTTAGCTTTTGGGTGAAGGGTAGGCTGTGAGTACACAGAAAAGGAAATGTAATACTTCCTTTGGGATCACATGGATAACATGCCTGGCTACTACTGCATTCATTCCTTTTGGTCAAAAAGGTGAAAAAGACCTTAATGAATAATTTATCTTTCCTAAAGTTTACTTAGAAATTATAAGCTTGGTTATGACATTTAACAGATTTTGTGAATAGGAATTAAAACCAGCATATACTCAGAATTAAATTTTATCAAAAGCAGTAATTAACATAAAATGATTGTGCTCTACTTTGGCACTATAACCCATATATCCTTTTTTTCCCCAAAGATTTCTATTAAATCGGATATATATACACATAAAAGATTAAAAAGCCTTGTTGAAGCTCAGATAGTTTCCTATAAAATTCACATGTAGTTCTTTAAAAATATGTGTTTTAATATCTTAAAGTATAAGGCAATCCCTAATACTACTCAATCTGTATGCAGTATTTCATGCTCTACTTTATTTAGTTGCATTAATTACATTTTCTGGAGAGGGGACTGGATATCAACACCCTTCCTGTAAAACAGAAACCAAACACAGATTCAAGACAATCAACAGAACCAGTAAAATCTACCCATTAGTTAAAAGTTTAATAAATATTCTCTTCTATTTGTGATTTCTTTTTAAACTGCTTAAGATTAAAACCAAGGTATTTTAGAATGGTAAGAAAAGTCTATAAGCTGGAAAAGGGTGATGTCTCATGGCATTTCGTTATAGTTTTGCTTTGTAATTATTCTTACAGCAATATCAAAACATTTTTTCAGTTGTGCTGCTAGTCTATAAAATAAATGTTAGTACGCAATATCCACAAGAAAATAAAAGAAAATCAGTCAAGGTATAATGTACTTGCCACAATTTCAGAGCTTCTTTTTATTCTTCTTTCACAGTATCCACATTATCTGACCTCCTGTGTGCCTAATCACATCTGATTAACATTTGCCAGTTAGAATTTTCTTTCCTAAATAATAAACATATAAGGAATCAGCATACTATCTTTGAAAAATCAATTTTGGCATGTTGATAGAAATTAACTTAGTTTCTTGTGACACTCCCAATCCTATGCTAAAAAAAAAAAAAGTCCTTAAAAGAAAAATCTTGTGATTTCTGCTATCCAATGGAATAAATGGTTACCCATACTTAAAAAGTGCAACGGGCATTCTACAACTAAAACGGAAAATTTAAGCAACGATTTATTTAAAGACAATTTTCAAAAGAGGGAAAAGAATGTATATTATATATATTTAGAATAACTGTGTTTTCCAGGTTGGATTTCAATGAAATTTCTACACAGTCTTGTCTATAAAATCTCCAGGAATGCTATGTTAACATTCCCATTAAAAAAAGCTTAAAAAAATCTTATAGTTTACCATATTTCTCTTCCTCTCTCCTCCCACCTCACCCCTTCCTCTCATTTCTCTTTGCTTTACAAGTAGAGTTATAGAATGGTCAGGGTTGAAAAAGGACCTCAAAGATCACCTAGTTTCAAACCCCTGCTGTGGGCAGGGTCACCAACCACCAGACCAGGCTGCCCAGAGCCACATTCAGCCATGCCTTGAATGCCTCCTAGGATGGGGCTTCCACAACCTCTCTGGGCACCTAAACATTTATAGATTACTTTTTAGGTGTTATCTGAAGGTAACTAGAAGAAACTTTAGAAATGCTATTTAAAACAAAAAAAGGAAGTATATTTACTTTACATATTCTGTACTCAAGGGAACAACACTAGGAAGCATGACAGTGAAATATTGATAGGAAAAAAAGTGACCTTTTTGACTGTTTTCTTTGAACTAGAAATATTAATACATTTTTTACTTAATCTTCATCCGCGAAAAATTCCTTTACATTTTCTAATCTGAACTTTTCCTGCAATTGTTTTACACAATTGATGATAATACTGAAAATGTAAAACAACCTAATAAAACAAAGCAAGAACAAAAAATAGTTGAATTTCGTAGAGATTTTATACTGTCAAGAGAAGGATCTCTTTAAAATAAAATTTCGAGAGACATTGAATAAGGTAAAAAGATAATTAAAGAACAAGTTACAAACATCTGTGAAAAAAATTGAGAACTAATTCACTTGTTACACTATAAAAATTGCTTTCACGACTTCAGGAAGTTATTTTATTCTGTATTTATCTTCTCAGCTTCTTAAGATATGTTACACTAGTTTGATATTTTTGGTCAGGAAGGCAGGGAGAAGATCAATCATAGTTCTTTTCAGCATCTCTCTTGATGTGATGGGTCTTTCTTCTTCACCCTGCAGAATGGTGAGGCAGTTTTGCAGGGACACCTCAGGTTTCAAGTGAACTTTCTCTTCCTCCTGCTGTTACCTGTCATTGCAAGCATCCACTCTTCTGCTTTATTGTCATCGCTCCATTCTGTTTGCCAGTGTAGGTGGTTCTGGCTGTTTGGCAATGTAGGCTGTGAGTCTATCACAGCCCACACTTGGAATCAGCAATCTTAACTTGTCAGCCTCCCTGACATTACATAGCCTCCTCACTGCCTCCTGCAGCTCAGCCACATGCTGCATGAGGCCCTTCACCTGGGCAAGCCTTTTGCAGACAAGTCTGCTTGCTACCTATTCCTGCCCCAGGATAAAGGTCTAAGTACTTCCTGCAGTCTGAGATCTGCCATGCATCCTCTCACTGAAGCACCTCTATATGGATGGAGGCACTGGCTCCTATATCCACAGACACATTCCCCAGTCAAAGCTGCAGCTTTTTTAACAGATAAGTGTTCACCATTCTGCTTCGAGGGTCTGGTAGAACAAGTATCCATTGCCTGTGCAGGTAGTTCCAGATCATTCCTGATTGCTTGTGCCTGCTGCAAGTCACACACCCAATGGAACAATTCACATGTCATGTTCTGTTTGCCCATCTTGTTCACAGTACTCCTGGTTGCTAGTAATGCTCCCTAGGGCTGTCTTTTTTTGATGTGAGAGATGACTACTGTTACTACATGAATTCTGATATACAGTTTCTGGATTTCATAAATATGCATCTAAGTCTAGAGCAACAAATTCCGAAATATCAGTTATTTAAGTATTTCAAACGCACGCATTGTTGGTTGAACTATATAAAAAAGAACATAATAGAATCTGAAAAACAGTAACTCGTCTATAAATTAAGGCAATCTCAAAAAAAAAAAAAAAGAAAAAGCATATATGCATTACAAAGATAGATTTGTGATAATCTGCACTGAAAGAAAGAGTAACTACTCATTTTCAGGATCAAAAAATATGCTATTAAGAACAGGACTTAATTTAATAATGCTGTTTTTGGTCATACAAAGTAGTGAAATCAGTTCTGACAAGTTCTTTGCAAAGCCAGGCAAAGCATTAACAGAGATAGAAATGACAGAACAGTAGACTCACCCCTCTAGAGATAAGGGCCTCTGGCTGTGGAGCACCCCTTCTGAGCAAGAAGCCTTCATTCAGCAACAACAAAAAAAGAGCCCTCTTTTAGAGACTAGCCCTTAAATGAGGAGTGAAGGATGGGGTTTAGACCTCGGCCCCATTCCTTCTGGTCACGTGGGAAGCACATGTAAATTGTTTGCACCTGTGCTTTCTGAGCCAGTCCAACCCTTTCACCAGGTGCTCAAGCACCAGTTCAGGCCATGACCTAACAGTTCCCCTACAACTGTTCGCAACTATATCATTTATAAAATGTAGGGCATTGTATTTAAATACATTTAAAGAGAAAAAAAAGGCTTTTAAGCGGGATTTCCAACTGGTATGGTTATGTGTGTCTAACTGTATGTGTACAACAACAAATATTTCTGAGGGCCTGTACTTATAAATGAGATCTTTTCAACATTAAAAAAAAAAATTCATTTGGTTTATGCTATGTGTAATTAATAATTATTGTGAGTGAAATTAGCAGTAGGGATGTATGACGAACCTGCCTTAAACGTGAAACAATTTTTTGAGTTAGGAGTTAGTTTCTTTTATCAGGGTGATATAATTCAAATAATTGCAGGCATTTTCAAGATTCTGGAATGTAATGTGCATAGATAACACCAAATGGAGTCAGGGTGAGCATTATATTAAAGAAAGGAGATCCATTTACAATGAGAAGATAGTATGTTGAATAACAGATTTGAAAATATAATGCGAAATGTTAAATAGGTTAAAATAATCACTGTCAACTACAGTTTTAACAATTAGTGGCAAGTTACTAAAGATCCAAATTACTGTGCCTCATTCATACATATTCACCTTCATAACTGAATGCTGGTAGACTTTGGCAATGTCTCAGTGCTATCTTATTCTTTTAATTTTCTAAGGTAGTGGGTTAGTCAAACTTCATAAACTCTTCAGGAATTTTCTGTTTTAACAGAAAAAAAAAAGAATTGCACACTTAATATAAATATCTACATTTGTATTAAAGATCTGCCTTTTTACAACTAAATTTTATTATCCGTGTAATAGCATCTGAAAAGCTAGGAGGTATGGTATGCCTCATTGCCTTAACATATGGTGAGGCAGCAATTGAAGGGAATCTAAATGAATGAGCCTCTGCAGTGTGTGAAATGCTGTATCCATACCAACAACAAGGGAGAAAGGTTAGCTTGCTGTGACAGTCTGTTCATTGCATTGCTGAGCAATGGCTATGTTGTAAAGTCTTCAAGAAAACTTCAGTTTCTACAGCCTATTTAGTTCTTAAGACCATTCTTGTAGATGGATATGTGCACATAAACATATTTGTATATGTACAAATACATATGCACATATGGCTGAGAACAAGTATTTTCACACCATCCTTCAGGATGACAGTCAGAAAGAAAAGATAAGACTTAAGGGATAAAACATAAGAAAGGCATCATCATGCATGTCAGGTAGGGAACAAAATCAGAGATCAGTGAAATGAGGTGATCTGAAACTGCAAGTTATTTCATCCTAGTAATTCTTGAGGATAACTCAGAAACTTACATTTTTTTGTTCTCTGGTCATACCTATGATGGTAACAGCAGGATTCATTGACACTGGGATGAAAGAAAAGGAAAAAAATTTAATTTTCTTCAAAGCAAACTAACAAATCTTTCTAGCACAACTAAAAGCGGGATATATGGAAGAGATGTATGTACTGCTTTTTTATTCACCTTTACAAAATTTAAACATAATTCAGAGTTGGGATGCATGAATGCCTTCCCTTGATGGCATATTTTGATTAAACGTTGTTTTCTGATGCCTTTAGTGACTGCTTTTTCTCCCCATGTATTGCAGTGGAAACCAAACACTGATGTCACAGACTGAGGTTCTCTTTACATGTTTATAAGCTCAATCTGTGTTTCTTGTAAACATGAAAACATACACCACAGAACTGTAGTCCCTTTAGAGAAGGAGATTTTCAAGAGTAGATGTGATATTAAAATAATCGGAAATTTTTCATTAGTATTTGTATGAATGTATTCTCTTTTTTGAGACACCTAATGAAAAGTTAATGCAAAGAATTCCTGAAAAACTGCTTCTTTAAGAAGATTTATTTGAATCGTGTTTCAGAAATTATTGTAAATCACTCATCTCTATTTTACTGTATTTGAAAGAATGCATAATTGTTGAAAGGCATTGCTATATTTACCAGAAATTATCACCAAAGACAGGTAACATTTACAAATCACAGTTTTGAGGTCACGTTCAGTACTTCGTGGAAGGATGTTCTGCTTTGCTGATTTATAGGTATAAATTACTGACATTAGAAATGAAAGTTAATAATGCAGGAGAGGAAGAAATATTTACCTTGTTTTTGCTAGGCTGATTCTATGTCTTAGCATTCTATATGTTATTATCCTTTTGGGGGGAATATCCTTTCTGATTTTAGCTCAAATAATTAAAAACTTATTCATCATTATCACACTAATTCATGGTTAGTGACTTTTTAATTACACATTGCACAAGAGATACAGTCTTTTTCCATTTCCTCTCTACTGTATCTGATCATTTATTTCAGAAGCTCTATATGAACAGCTGTTTTGTTCAACGTAACAAAGAAAAGCAAGCTAAAAGAAATAACATGTGAATGGTGTTCGCAGGATTGGTCAGGATGAATTTAGCCCACTGTAGTACTTAGTCACATTGGTACTGAGAGGAATAGGTAAAAAGCATGTTTTTCTTTCTAGAAGCAACCCAAGAACAAGAGCAACATAATAAAAATTCTAAGTAGTGACAGAGGTATTATCATTTCAGTGAAAAATAAAGAAATTAAAGCTATTTGTTTTGTTTGTTTCTTTCTTTCTACAATATGTTTTGTTATTCCTTCAACATATTATCATTGTACAATTCAAATTAATATCTGGCTGTCTGTATTGCCAAGACTTTGAACAGCTATAATCACTGACTACATACATCATTGTTTACATCAGGTTATAGATAAAAAATGGAAAAAACTCAGATTCTATCAATATAAGATTTTGCATACAGTATTTGAGAATATACCCTTGCTCAGTATCCTAGGAGAAGGACAACATGGGTCCACAAGATGAGTTTAAAAAAAAAAAAGTTGGATTGAGTTCAACCGTCTCAAGTTTTTAACATCTCATAAACAAGAGCAAAAACATTACAAAATCTCTAATAACGCTCACTAAATAATAAAACAACAGAACATACAGATGCAAAAATGAATCACATTTAGTGTTACTGATGACTTCTAACATTCATATTCTGATAAGCACAAATTTAACAGATAAAGAAATTGGGTAATCTGTGAGGTAAAGAAAATTCCTAATTCAGTCCTTTCCTCTGGTACACCTGTGCATTAATGTTGCTGGTAAGACTGAGCTGCACATTTATCTTGGTGTCCAAAAATCTTCAAATGTGTGTATAAAAAATATACAAAAAAAATAATAATGACCTTAATGTGAATTCACCTGGCAATCTAGTCCTTGTATTCAATTAGCAATGTATTTTCATTTCACTGCTACTTATTAAGGACAAGCTACTGTTTTATCCCTGAAGCTTTCCGAATCCCAAGATTCTTTCCCTGAAAAAAAAAAAGAAACAGAAGAAACTAGATGAAGATTTTCTTGCCAATTAAATATTTGACCTATTTCTATCCTTACTTGCTCTCCTTCCAAAGAAAACATGAACAGAAATACACAAAGCTGTAACAATGTGGACCTGCTATTTATGTTTCGGAATACATTATAATAGCCATCAGTGATAAAAGAATTGCTGCTCATATTTCTTAAATAAAATACTTAAAAGAACTATAAAACTTTAATTTTTCTGTGACATCTCTGGACTAATGGTACTAGGAAATCACAGTACAGAAGTGTCAATAGTGAAAAATATCCAATATGCTTTCTTGAAATAAGGCAAGTGTAAAAAGTGATGAAGAATGAATTAGATCATTCCTTCACTTGCTGTCAGAAATGATTGGAGGGTATGGATAAAAAGTCTCTTTAATATCTGTCCTGATTGGATCAGTTTACTAAGACCACAATAAAATGCACTGTTTTTCTGTGTGGGCAAGTAAAAAACTGCAGGACGTTATGACTTTCACTCATTACTGAGTTGGGTTGTCTTTGAACATCATTTTCTATTTATCCCTCCTAAAGCTCTCCAGCTGTAATGTCAGCAGTTTTCCCTTCAACTTGCATTCAATTGAATGAACAATGATTTGTTAAATATGTCCTATAAGCAGACATTACTATGCCATCATTGTGTGTGCACTCCACATAACTCATGCAGAATGTTTATAAATTACATTGTCATCATCAACTTCTTCTATGCACTTTGTTTGTCCTTGCTGTCTTAAAGTACATTCTGGTTATTACTCAAAGATATATGAAATAGCCTACAATGTCGTTCAGTGCAAAACAGATGTTCGTATAATTTATGGCTATAAGCACAGGCTTGTGCTTTATTAGACTAAATTTTAGGTAATAAATTAAAGGGAATATTATCTTACAGGAAGTTAATCAATCTAATTGTATGCTATGCAATTTATTTCACTGTTCGAGGTTTTAAAAGTTTTTGTTTGGGTAAGTTATTCTTGTAACATACACACACAAAGTGACTGCAACATTATTTTGTAGCTACATTTATACAGATATATATCTGTAATAAATGTAAAAATGTTACAGTAACTGTAATTGTCCATCAGGATATAAACATGAGCAAAAAATTACTGATAATCTTTTTCTGTATCATTAGAAAAAATGTTTTCATTGACCTTTTCTATCCTAAGACTTACAGAAGAATTTCTTTCTGAATAGGTAAAAAAACACAGTAAAATTGAGAACAGACTTTAACCTTTACCTTTCAATGCATTGAGGAATTCCTTACGAAGAGTTATATTATTTAGAAAATTACTTCTAATAATTTCCAATAATGCTACAAGAATGTTCTTGTATTGTAAACAAAATCCCAATATCTAATGCAAAATTATGTGTAGTGTATAACCAGTGATGTTACTAAGTTAATATAAACCTCATCGTACTACTCAGTAGAGCTTTACTGTAAGTATGGTTTTTGCTTCTGCTTTCGCTGCAGTCAGATCCCGTTGTATACTTCCTCTTCATATGTAGACTCATGGAATACATAGACCTGTGTTGACCTTGAGATTTTTCCCTCACACTGCTCACTCCTCTCTCCTTGTTGCTGTTGTATAGTAGATTTTTTGCTTCTTAAATGTGCTCTCCCAGAGGCACATGCCCCACATCTCTCATGGCTCACTTTTGGAGGAGATGGAACTCTGATCTGATGTGGGGCAGCACTGGGCTCTGCTTACAGAAGCCACTGCTGCGGCTCCTTGCTACCAAAATCTTCCCACATCAACACAATATATACAAGCAGGTTGAAAGAGTTGATCAGGTAACAAAAGATAGTATAAAATCTCCATTAGCTAGCTTTAATCCCATCAATTCATCCTAAAGAACAGTACAAAGTGTCATACTAGTTAAATTACCAGTCAGTGGAATAAAAAAAAAATAGTCGCTTCTACTTTTTTTTTTCCTTTTCTTCTAATAAAATGAAAGCACATCTGTGAAAAAAATGATGCAATTTTTTAAAGAAACCAAAAGCAGCTTGAGTTTTTTTTACTATGGTTTAAAAACATTTGCAACCAGGACGACAGTAGTAGCTTCATATTGTCAACTCTGTTTTGCTTTTTTCTGAAAAATGATGAAAAAGTATAGACCCCACACTATAACATGATTTTTTTTTAATAGATTTAAGTACATTTTGTGCTCTGTTGTGACTGAGCAATATCAAATTTAGCATTCTAAAATACTGTGCTTCTGGTTTGCTCTACTTCTCAGTAAGTCAAAAAATGATTATTTCACATTTAACTCAGAGTTAGAGAATTAAATCATTAACCCACCAGCTTCAAAAGCATCAAAGATCAATGTACTAATATTTGAATACCACTAAACTTTGAAAAATTTGAGGCATTAATGTAAATTTCCTCTGAAGTTGATGTTAGAAATGTTAGAGTTGAAAAAAGTTAATGTAACTGATTAATTGAACCTTAGTTGACCCTACTCAGGTCAAGGATTAAAACCTGAAGGAAGATATTGTATTCTTCTCTGTCTCTACCACACAAGAGCAGTGAAAATAACTATATGAACTGACTGAGATGTCTCTATTACTTAATGTCCTTCTAAAAGAAGTTGAATACACAGTTTCTAAAGATCTGTTTCAATTTTTAGTTGTAATCTAATGCTCTTTCTGGGCAAAGAGTATAAAATACACTGAGTAAACACAATAGACTATTATGTAATGTCCTATGAATGGCAGCTGCTGATGAGAAAGTTTATTTTATTCTATATCAAGTGAGATAAAATATTTCTCTTCTGTTTATAATACTTTTTGTCATAATGGAGTGTCTAAATATGACTGACACACTTTGGGTTTTCAAAATTTTCCCTTGTTATTAAACGGAACACTAGTATGCTGGTCATAGAGGTCACACATCACTATCCTCATGTCCCTGTTTTTGCTTAAATTTCTAGCTGTATTGAGTGAACATATTTTATTCACAAAGTGGAAAATAAGAACATCAAAAACATTTTCTATAGTTCTCCTAATTGAAGAGATATATCTTTTCCTCTCTAAACCACTGAATCTCTTGTCATATCAGGGTTCAGTACAATCTATGAAAGACAAGCCATCTTCTGGATGAAGATGGAGATTTTTATGAGGATGGTATGCTGGCTCTTGTTCAGTGTCAGTGAAAATTCATAGCTAATGGTGGTGCCTATGCTGAAAAATAGTATTTTGTATTTGAAAATCTGTTTTACCAGACAGTGTTACTGTGCTCTTTGCATCTGTTGTATTTCGTATGAAAATAAATAGGAGACGTTACTTTTGGAGGAGCATATGCTTATATATGCTAAACCATGCAACTGCATTTTACCATGAGATTAACAGAAATATATTTACTTTATTATTACTATGTTGCATGCAACATATAATGTATCAAAATATCAGTGCAGGCTTTATGTATCTAAATATCACTGTTAAATAACAGGAGGTCTGAAAAAATTATTATTCATGTAAATCTACAATGAGAATATAAAGAAAGAAAATCTAGCCTTTGTTATGGTTTTATTATTTTAAGAATATTTTAAAGTATATCCTTACATTAAAATTCTTACGTATTCAGTTCAGAAGAATGTATTTCAAGCTGTTTCTGTGCATACTATTTTAACATGCTATCTTGTAAGCTAATCATCAGCAATGCAGACAGAACTGTTTTTCCCCTGTGAGTGTTAAGATCCCAAACAATATCTTCAGCCTTGTTTAGACTCCCTTTTGGTGACATGTTTATTTCTCCAAATCTGTTTGCCATAACCTCTTATGACAGCCTGGATCTCAGCCCTCTTTCTGTAGAATGATCTCTATTGCTGCTGTGGGAATTTATTGGCAGAATATCATATGTGAAAAACCTGGCACTAATGTCCTGCTCAGCTCTAAGCCCAACACAGCTGGCCCAAGCTTGGTAGATGAGAAGTGTTGAAAAGTTGAGTTGCTGGACTATGGAAAAACAAGAACCAGTTACTAAAAAATCTGTGAAACTCTTTTCACCTGTATATTTATATCATACTGAGAATCACTGTGAGTTCTTACGAAGGACCTTAGACTTCAAATAAACTTCTAACATACAGTGACATCTAATTCTTAACAGTTTGGCAAAATGCACTCATTAAGATAGTGTAGTGATATTTTATTACATTAATGCTGGTGAACATGCAAGATATTTTACAATGTTTATTTTTCAGATTTCAGACACTAAATAATATTTCTAACTAGTGAAAGCATGAAGACTATGCCATTAACTACCCTTCATAAAGGAAAAAACTGCTTGTATCATTTCACTGATTATATTAAAACTAATTTGTTTATCAAATATGTAGAAGACCTTCAGGATTTGGCAGCTATATGTAAGGATTAACATTCTAGAATGGTTGATGGGCTGGCTGAGGAAGCAACAGCAACAACAAAAAAAGCCTCTAGTAATTAGACATCTAAGTGAAAAAGCTCCCTTGGCAGAAATCCAGCTCCTGTATATTAATTCAAATAGCCATTACAGCAACTTTCCTTATTGCTGTTCTCATGAGATCCGACAATACAAATAACAAAATGTGCCAACTGCTCTGTATTGAGATAATATGTTACACTGAGAAAAATAGGGTATGAAATGCTATTGTTCCTACTGAAGCTCTGCTATATATATAAAAATAAAAGGTGTTTGTATTTTACTTCTAAATTCATAACAGTTTTCTGTACCACTAGAAACTTCTTCATTCTATGATTAACAGAGCAGTTCCCTGCTTTTTGTAAAGTGTGCCAAACAGAACAGGAACGGAAGCATCACTAGGAGTATGTCCTGATGGAGAAAGACCACGAGGAGGAAAAAATATAGTTTTGACCCTTTTTGAGACACAAGCATATATTAAGTGACTTACATGGCCTCATTTCCAGATATTTCCAAAATGGTTACCAAAATGTATTTTTAATAAACTTGGGAAAGAATTCTGAGTTTTGAAGAATACTTCAGAAGGAGTTCTGAAAGAAATGCTTGAAGATAATCTCCCACCTTTTGAAACCTTAAGGTACTGGAAAAAGAAAGGAACATGACTACACATCTGTATTTCTGTCTTCACATTTCCTCTTTTTATGTATCCCTCTGAGAGTTTGGATTCAGGGAAAGCATATCCATAGGTTTTAAGAAAAATATGTGCCCTCAGATAAGAACCATAAAAGGAAAATGTTTGCTTTTTCTTTCTCTTTGCTAAAAGGTCATGAATAGCTAATTACTTAGGGCTTCTAAGCCTGTGACAAAAGTGTACTTACTACACTTGGTAATTAAGTTAATTAAAAAGTAACCTATCATAAATGCGCTTCTTGTAAAGGTTTTTATAAAATCAAGAAATAAGAAGATCTATTTATCGTTATTTGACTGAGTTTCCTTTGGGAAAATGCTTGTATTTTTCTTAACAAATAGTTTAAAAGACAATAGTTTACATTTCATTTATAAATAATGTGTTAGATTTCTAAAGCTAATCAGCCACAGTTAGCCACAAAATATTTAGCTTATTTTGGCACCTGTTTTATTAATAAATTCTGCTTTGGTTTAGGAGCATTATACTATACTATTCCTGCAGTATTCTTGTTAAAATTATTTAATGTGCTATTTTTTATTTGCTAGTGCACATTTTCTGTAAATATTTCACTGTAAAAACAAACAAATCTCCTGTAAAATGTTCTTTGAAAGTAAAGCGGTGTGACTTTGGATTTAGGGAGATGGTCAAACAGCATATCATCATTCATATGACACTGTAAAGCAAAAATACAGATAATTTCTTTTTAAACAATAACAAACAAATAATCTTCCAGGATTTATTATACTTCATATCCTATAGAGTAGCTAAATAAGAATAAATCCATAGCTTGCTAATTTGGGTTGCAAAGCCAGGCTTTCTGGTCACAGTACACAGAAAAAACTGAAGTCAGGCAGGAATCATAAATAGATATCTTAGGAAATCCTTACGAGGTACACTATTTTGCTTCTCATTTCTCCAGGTATCTTAGCCATCACTTCCCCAGTAGAGATGGAGTATTGAGATAAGGAACAATTCATCTTAGCCTTCGTCCATTTATCCTGATACCAAAAGGAGACAAGTTACTGAAATTGTACGCAGTGGGTATTTGTTGTAAATTTGAGTTCTTAGTTTATTGTCAGAGAAAACTCACTTGTACAGTTAGAAGCGGGACAAGTGTAGGCATGTGGTGAGTGCAGAGGGGCAGATGGGGCAAAGATAATCCTTAGAAAATCTGACAAAGATGTTAAATTTTTTATGCAATTTTAAATGCAGAAACCAGAACTATATAGAGTAGATGGACAGATGGTGTAGGGGGAAAGGCATGGTTACTAAAACTTGATGAAACAACAGTGTAATCTTTAGACAAACTGCTTAATATAGAAAGTTATATGAGCATAGAAATAGGAAGTTTAAATTTTTCATTGCTGAAATGTGCACTGTGTTCCTCCTGCCTTTTAGAGTGTGAAAGACTCAGATTAAAAATTATATGAGATTATATGTTTGATCTCTACTCTCTTCTTAAATCAAAGTGAGCTCTTGTATGGCCTGGAGGGTGCCCTAGTGACTTGGAAAAAAAATTCCTTGCACAAGCAGTATTAAAGCAAACATTCCAAAATGTCAGCAAAGCTGAACGGGAGATTTTCATAAACTGTAAGTATTCTATATATTCTTTAGTAGTAGTTAGAAAAGTCTTCTAAAAATGATACATTTCCATTCAGGTAAACAATTACAAAACTTGGTTTCCCACATCCTTCAATAATGCCTTAAATAAAGAGCTGCTAACTGAAATGGAACGCGTCATTTTGTAAACTTGCACATCTAAGCATTACTTATGAGGCCGAGTCATTCCAAATTTTATAATTTGTATTGTTGTTTCCATTTTAAATGTAAAAAAATCCCTAAGTTAAAAAAAAAAAAAAACAAAAACACCAAAATAAAAGTATTAATTTTCTGAACATGATTTGTCCATGAAGCCTCAGAGAAGGCATAAAACTATAATAGTTGCAACATTTATTTCTAATTTTACCAGAAAGAAACCCAAAAACTACGTTGGCCTAGCTTAACTGGATCTAGGTAACCAAAGGAAGTTTTTATATCTTCCATAATTAATTTACACTGGAAATCCCATTAGAAGAGAACAGTTTCTTTCCAGTCCAGGGCACCTCAAGAATCACAATACATAAAAAACTGACATAAATAAGGAGAGAGTTTGCATGTGAATATTTCCACGATACATTTGTAAATGAGAATCTTGGGATCACTGGAATATAGATGCTGTCGTTCTTCTGTGTTACATACAAAACTCCATTCTGTGTAAACTAATCAGCACCCTACAGGGACCAGCCATTAGTGTAATGCACTAGGATTACCAGGGTTTCAGTCACTATCCTTGGGATTGTGCTATTAGGTTTGTGCTATGTTAAAAACTAGAAAATTCATGCACAGCATTCTCTGTCTCTGGTTTCCATTCCCTTAACTTTTATATAACATAAATACTATTGTTATAACAGGAATTATGTTAATCATCCATGAATATTTTTAATGGCACTATAATATACACTTCAAGAAACTTTTCTTGCTAAATTCTTACAGCAGAAGTACATTTGCAGGCATCAGAGTAAATGTGAAGTTTACATAGCTACAGTAAAAGACAGAGTTATTCTATGGAGCAGCACGTCTGTAGACTGCAAACTCCATAATATTGAACAAGAGCAAAGCAGTGGATAACACGTATGAAAATCATGTTGAAGAAGTGCATATGAGAGATTGCAGGCAGCAGGCTGATTTCTGGTGCCAAAGATGTAATACATTCCAACTTGCCACAAATGCAATACCACATGAACTTGGAATGAAAAATAGTTGCATACTGAGTAACACACTGTGAAATGGTTCACACACTGAGAAATAAAACTTTTTTTCTTTTCATCTGCCAATGGGAAAAGAAATCCTAGTTTTTCTTGCGAGAATATTTTTACATTGATCCATGAATACTTTTTTAAGCCTCATGAACTGGATTTTTCCTCCTTTTTTATTGAACAAGTAATTTAGAAGCTCAGCCGTTGTTCTACAGAAAAAATTCTCCCACTCCCCATTCTTGCAGTGGCTTTGAATAGAGTACATTTTGTGGCTTCCATTAAGAAGTCAGTAGCTGCTGAGCCATGGCACATACATCTATCAAAAATTCAGAAATCTGATACAAACAGAAATAAAAGATTTCTCTGAGATGTACTTAAAAATAGTTTTTAATGGTAATGAATTCATTTTTGAATTCAGTTAGAGGCTGTTATTGTTTTACAACAATAAAAAATGATGATAACAATCAGAATACATTTTTACATTCATATGTTTTTCTGCTTAATTTTCTATTTTAATAAGGTAAGCATTGTTCTTGATAATGCTTCATTTCTTCCTTTGTCAAGTTATAATTTCTCTTCTCTCTATTTTTGTTCTCTCTCCTGAATTTTGTCAATTACCCCTACTATTGTCACTTGTAAAAAACAAGCACTGAAAGCAACTTAACATAAAAGGATTTTATTGCGTTCTGAATATAGGCAGTTCTTTAGCTGATGATCAATCAAGTTCATAGTCTGAATCACAGGAACAAGAAGGTTGAAATGTTTTAATCATTTGACTCTTTTCAATGCCCTGAAAAATTCTGTGCAAGTGAAACTGAATGCCTTTCTCTCCTTTCCATATGCTGTTAACTTTTTTGTAAGCATATGCATAATTTGACATATTTCCTCTGGAGATTTGGAGAATAGGTCAAGATGAGAGCAACTCCCTTGAACAATTTTCATAACAAAACTCCGAACTATATAAAAATCTACTCCTGATTTTTTTATCACAAATAAAAAATAACATAAATATATATATATATGTATGTATATATATATATCTTTTTTGTGCACCTTTACCCTGAATTACTAGGCTCAAGAACAAAAGAATCTTCTCTTCTGAAATCACCACACCAAAAAACATTTAAGCACAGTAGCCTATCGCAGACAACACATCACACATTTCCTCAGTTACTGCTCACATTCCTTTAGTTTTTTCTTTCCCCCAGCCTGGCTGAGTCAACTACCAAAGGACAAGGTTTAATGAAGATAATTCATAACTGTAACTTCAAGAACTAGAAGAAAAAAGGAGACATGAAAAAGAAAATCGTTGAATTGTTATAAATGGTAATGAAAAACTATAGGCACAATTAGAGAGATGCATACTAAACAGCACTACTAAAAGCAGCACTTTCACTTAGGATAAAGATTATTCACTCTGAATCAAGGAAAGTAGACATCAACTAAACTCTTGCCAATGTATTACAGAATAAAAAAAAAAATTGAAGAATTCTGAACTGAAACCTAAAGAATCTTAAAAATCAGTGGTTAAAATTTAGTCTTTCAACAGTGATAAAAAGGATACTTTACATGTTGTTATCTATTCAGTTTGACAATCTCCCTTTTTCTTATTTCATTTGAAAAGAAAAAAATGTTTTCAAGAATTCATAGCTCTGCCATTTTTATGTGTATGCAAGTTGCTTTGATTCCTCTGACAGAAAAGAGGACAAACATACTGACTTATTTTATCTTCACCAGTATTTAAATTGACAGAAAAGTATTTCCTATGAAAAACTGTTTTTTTTTTTTTTTTCCTAAGGGAACACTGCTCATCATCATATGTTGGATTTTTAAACTGCCCTCATTTATGAATCAACTAATTTTCAAATATGATTTCTCTTAAATATAACACTTGAAAAATATTTACTTTTTATTTTTTTTAAAAGCAGTATAAGAAAAAGGATGAGCAATGAAATGCGTAAGCACCAACACAAACTTCTTCCTAACACAATCTATTAGCAATTTTTTTTATGGCTTCTTGAAAGAACGTATGACCTAGACTTGAACTCTAATCTATCAAAAGTGATGATATATTGCAATAATCTGGAAGCATGCTGTGGAAAAAAATCAAAAGCAGAAGGGAAAAACCTTTTTGACTTGCTGTGAAGACAGAACTAAGAAAGGATTTATCTGTTAAAGCTTATGGAGAGAAAAAGAGTTTTTGAAAGCTATGAAATGCAGCAAATCTGAACTCTTACCTCCTCCAACCTTTAGTCTTGGCAGAAAGACAGTAGAAAAGACCCTATGAATATTCAGCATCTATGTCATCTATGTCATAAGAAAGACAACAGCTCCTTGAATGTTACAGAACTATTGAATTATTAAGTTCTTAATACGAGCAACTGAGAGGCTGTAAAAAATCAGCCTGAGTTTTTTCTCTCGAGTTTTTATACTCAGGTTTGCCAGATAGTTCAGCAACAGAAAGTCTAAAACTACAATGAAAGTAGAATAAAACTGTCACTTCAATGACCACTGCAGATTTCAAGAAACTATTTTATGCTCAGTAATGATGTACACTGAGTACTCTACAGCACACAAGTACAACCCTCTAAATTGACTCACCCAGGGTCTCCTTCAATACAAACTTAGTTGAGATTGTAGAGGAAAGTTGATGGAAAAGCACACTAAAATTTGGGGGATTTGTTCCAAAGACAACTTTAGGAATGATCTCACGCAAAGACATTTAACCACCTGACACTAATTCTTCCCTTATCTCCAACCAAGCATGATATTTTCCTTCCTTTAGCACTTTAAAACCTATGCCTAAGTAGAGCTAATAACATGTGTCTATGTTCATTTAGTCACAAGCATAAATTACTCACCTCCAAATTTCCTCAGTATCAATATAGACAGAACTAGTTATTTTAATTTGCCATTATTAAAAAAAAAAAGACATTATTTTCTTGCACTTTTTCTCATTTTATGAGATTGTGATGAACTATATGCTGACGTCATTTATCCTTCATATTACTACTAGACTTACCTAGCTAAACATGAAAGAAAACATACAGTAACCAGGTATCTATGGAAACAAAAAGAAGTGATCAAACTAAATACAACAGTATTATCACTATAATGTATTCAATAACTCTAGTCATTTCAGTCTTTCCATTTAGGATTCAAAAACAGATTCAGGAATATCTTTCTCTTGGTTTATTTTAGTCATGCTGCTTTTGTCATCTTCACCTGTACTCCATAAATTTTGATCAAAGAATCAGAAAGTTAATTTACATATCATACACTCAGGAAATGCATTCCCCACCAAGATACCAAGGATATAACCTGGGGAAAAATTTAATTAAAAAGTTTAACTGTGGAAAATAGGCAGCAGAATACATTTATTTAGGATGAACAAATCACATGTTAGCCCACCAAAAATTTTATTTCAGACCTCAAACTGTTACTTATTGCTGCTTTTGCTAATGTGATGGATGGTGAAATAATTTGATTTGATGATGAATGGAACACAGTTAACAGCAAAATTTCAACAGTGGAGTAAATTAGATTAAAAATAGATATTGACCTCACTACTATTCATCACAACAGAATATTACACTTTCACAATTTTCAGGAACAATAAAGAAAATACTCCCCTCTTGTCACTACTTCTGAATTAGTCCTCTAAAAGACTTCAGTTATGTCACTTCTGGTAATGTAAAGATTACTCTAAACTTTGAGTTCAGTTTAATCCCTCCCATACTTAGCTTTGTCTGATGGCCAGGCAACAAAGACTCTACTTCAAAGTAGAAGTCAACTGAGAATAAAGAGAAGAAAACATCTTGTTGTATATTTTGGCTGTACAGATAATCCATTTATTTATTTATTTATTTTCCCTATGGAATATGATAAATTTCCAGTTAGATAAAACACTGGATCGGCAGTGACAAACAAACAAGACATAGTTTTAATACAGTATAAATTCCAAATGGTTTCCACTCAAAGAATGATGTTGAGGTATAAACTATGGTTATTAAACTTTTACAGTGAATGATGTCTAAATCTCTATAGTGAGGTATACAAACTAAAGGTTATGAGAACCTCATCTCAAGATTGATGTTGCTGTTTCATGCCTAAAATAAACTTGAATTAACCATTATTTTTGGTAGGCATATTTGGGAGGGGTAGGAGACTGTACTTAAATATCTCAGATACTATCACATTATTAAAAGAAAAAGAAAATAAAATAAACATCATATCTAAAAGCTAAGAGAAAGCAATCTTTCCTTATAATCTCCAGAGAAATAGCTGAATACATTTTAAATGCTTTCTTTTCCTCTTTTTTTTTTTTTTATATTATTCATAAAAACAACAGGTAGAAAATCTGAATGGTTGCTATGGACCATAAAGATCGAATTTATCTAAGGAGATTAAACACATGAGCTATAATCAAAGTTTCAAACTCAGTGTGAAGGGATGGATTGTGACTATTTTATTCCCAATATAATAGATTATATAGAGTTATAATAGATTATATATAGTCCTTATATAGATATAAGGACTCTTTTGGGAAAAAAAAATCTATAAGAGTTATTCAATTTTTAATAAGCAAATCTCAAAAGATACACTGTGAATTGGACTTGTTACTAAACAGGCTTGAAGAAATATTCACTTTTCAGATGAGTAGAATGGGCTTTGTGAATAAACTATTGCAACTTAATAAAGTTCAACAACTTCAACAAGTTATTACAACTTTATAAATCCAAGGTTTAAGATTTCTATTTGCATAGTACTACTCAATCAATTGGAACTAAAAAGCCTGAATCAATACCCAGGTTTCTTTAATCTGATACATTAATACATTGAGCAAATGTTCCTTCAGACAAAACTTATATGTAGATTAAATTTATGTCTTCTCTCACTGTGAGACCTAATGTCAGTTCTGAGGCATACTATCTAAAAATGAATGCAAGGCTACCAACCTGATTAGGTTGCAATGCTTTTTTGTTCCATCTCGTTTAGAGATATTATTGCCTCATAAAAGTCTTGGAAATTGCCTATCAATTTGCATGACACTAAATAAATTCTTGGAACTGCTGCATTACTAAGTATGCAGCTGCAGCATAACAATTAAGTATTTGAAAACAAGAATGTTTATACTGAAAGTTCTGGTTCATTCAGGCTGGAGGGATTGCTGTCCCACTGTAAGTCTTGTGTGCATAAGAAACTAAACTAAGGAATGCAATACAAAAGGGTATATTGTATTATTCTTGTGTTATCCACTTTATCTTCACATCATTTAAAAAAACATCTCATGCCTGGAGAACTAGATGATACAATGCGTGACAACTCTGATGTTTTTTTTTTCCTTTGAGACTATTCAGGATGATACCTGACACTTCAGAAGTGAAAATGAATTTTATTCCACTGGCATCTTTGCCCATGTCATAAACCCATGGCTTGCTTTATTACAACTATCTATCCCAATTCAAAATAAAACTAATACAGCGGTGGCAGGAGTTTTGGAAGTCAAGTTATTTCTGTGTAGGGAATATTGATGGGAAAATTTAGCACTTATATTGGGCTACAGATCATTTTTTGATCAATACATTGTTTTCAATACACTTCATTACATACATCTAAGGTCCTCTAGAGGAAAAATTTGTGGTGGGAAATTATGATTTATCAGAACAGAATTTTTGCAGGAGTTGATCAGTTTCTGTTACACATTTATAAGGATGTCGTATGGGTACAGAAATAAATTTTAAGTGTGATAATAGAGTACACTTGAATGCACACAATAGGCACTGCTGGGAGTTTGGCATCTAGGATACTGATCTAACTTTTGTGTAGTAGTATCTAAAGTCTATTTCTTTATTTTCAGACTTGCTTTACAGAAATATCCGACCAGTTTTTTCATAACAGGTAAGTAATATCCTTATGTCATAGGCAAGAAATTAAGAAATTGATTTTCTTAAGGCACTTCCAAAGATCATATAGGAAATCTATATGACAGATTAAAATAAAAGAAGACTAATTTTCTTAACCCTTTTGATATTGCAGCATCTATCTTCTCTACTAAATAAAGTCTTATAACTATTTTGTAGTACAACACAAATGTGAGACCATCCTTACACTTTGGTATATATGATCTTTTCTGTTTTCTCAACTAGTTCAAAGAAATACTTTTGCTAATGTAAAGTGGTTACTCTCATTATTTGTGTGTATGTTCAGTCTTCCAGTGAGAATTAGTTACAGCAAAACTTCTCTTATTTTTCCAGATATCCATCCACGTAAACAAAGATAGGTCCCAGTTCCGTCGAGGCTGACAAAATTTTTGCATAATTTTGTTTTGCTTTTTACCCTATGAATTTATTTAAAGTTATGTTAAATTATGAAATTATTTGCTCTTTCTCTCACTTTAGCTGCCCCAGGCTTTAGTATAAATATAGTGTTTTCTCCTATACTGTTCATATGACTTTGGCCTTAAAGTACCACTAGATCACTGACAGTGTTGGCAGCATTTTCAGGAGGGAAAACAATTTGCTGTTCAACCACTTCTTCAGTACTATTTATAATCAATTTAAAAAACAAACCAAATGCTTAAAAATCATGTTGTTTTTTTTTTAAGAAAACCTTCTAGTACAGCTTTCTAGCATTCTAATGCTTATTCTTGAAAGTAGTTTCAGAAAGAACTTTTTTCCATTTAATAGCCTCAGTATGAAAGAAATAGGCTTGAAGTCAAATAACAATAAAATTCATTTTTACATACTTTTTGCATAAAAAATTAAACTGTGGAATTCACTTCAATAAGATTCTACTCAAACATTTCAGAATTACTTAGGTTTATATGCACAGAAATCTAACATTCAGCAGTATTTTCATTAGGATTTAGTATTTTCATTAGGAATTAGAGTTTGGAAGAAGTATTCTGCTCAATATACCTAGACTCTACTATAAGCTAAGTATAGTTTCACGTACATTGTGATATCAAATTTGAGTAAGAAAACCTGTAAAATAAGCAAGAGAGAAAATAAATGTTTCCTTTTAAGGTAAATGGTTCTACATACTATGAAAATATAAATACATGAAAAATATGTAATAGGAAAATTTTTGTGTTTGTTAAAGTAAGCCTATTCCAGTCAAATCATGCAGTTAATTTAATAAGGTGTATGGAGAACACTCATACCAGTGATTCTCTACAGTGTCCTATGTTTAATCTCAACACAACTAGTCACAATGGAACGTGGAATGTGGGATCTCTGAACTTTCAAGTTTATGAAAAATGCCCACGTCTACATCCTGATACAAAGACACTCCAAAGATGATTTCCAGAGGTCCTCTAAACTGGAGTTTTAACATCTGCAACTATTAGATTACTTGCAGACAGCTCTCTTTATGAAAAACTTTGACACTGAATAATACTTTTTTATAAAAGATAATGTTGTAATGAATTTTATAGATGGAAAATTAAATGTTTGGTCTGTTATAGAACGATGGAATCCTTTACTGTTGGAAGGGATCTTTAAAGGCCATCTAGTCCAACTCCCCAACACAACAGCTAAATCAGGTTGCCCAGGGCGTAATCCAAATTTGCCCCGAAAGTCTTCAGAGACAGGGGCATCAACCACATCTCTAAGCAACATGTTCCACTGCCTCACTGGAATGGTGATGTATAAATGCTAGATATATAAAAATGTCTTATGATAGTAGCAAATATAGAAAAAAATTTTTTTAGTATAATCATCCCATCAAATGAAAAATAAACAAACAAAAACAACAGTCCCCAAACCTACAATCCTCATTTCCTGTTGAAGAGAAATTAATTACATTAAGATAAAGGATTTTTTTCAGTTGTATACTTCTGTCAATTCATGGTGAGAAGGCAATGCAGAAAAGTTTCAAATTGCACTTGCAGAAATTGAAATTGCAAAAAGGCTAACCTATCGATTGAATATAACGAGTAACAGTGACTCACTGCAGCCTTTTGGTGATTTCTTTATGAACCAATCAAATGAAAGGGCACAAAGATCATTTGCAGTGAATATGATTCTTAGTTCTAAGTAATATGAAATCTGATGTCATTAAAATGTGTGACAGTGAGAGAAAAGGAAATACAAAAGAGAAGGTCTATGCTTTCTTTCCCCCTGCAAATCCTCATATCACAAATATTAAAACATTAAAATCAGCATTAGGACATAAGTGCCAAAATGTTGGATCTTAAAGTTCACTTAATTGAAAGGAAGTATTTACTGTCCCTAGCGCTGTTCAAGAAGCGTTTAGATGAGGTGCTAAGGGATTTGATTTAGTAGCTTGATGGGTAGGGATGGTGGTGTGAGGATGGTTGGACTAGATGATCTTGTAGATCCTTTCCAACCTAATGAATCTATGAATCTATGAATCTATGAATCTATGAATCTATGAATCTATGAACCAAAATGAGAAATTATTTAACAATTCTGTTACACGTAAACACTGAAGAGAAACAGGTCATGTGAGTCAGCAGAATCCCACACAGTCAATTTAAGATGACTAAAATCAATAGCATTGGTTCAGGATGACCGTAGCACGAACAAGATAATAAATACATGCAATATAGTGAACAAAACTAACTACTGGTGATATTTCAGTGTTAAATAATAAATAAGGAGTTAATGCATTAGATTTTAAAAAAATCTCCACAGACTACATTGTTGAAAGGATCTGACCTTTAAGTACTCACTTTTTAAACAAACATACACACAAATACCTATATTTTTCACTTCAGATTGAATTTAGAAAGTTCTGCATGTAGAATATTATGATGTGCTATTCAAATCCAATGCATAGAGATTATGCCTAAGTTTAATCAGCAGAGGAAGATCTTATTCCTCTAAGGTAAAGGTGCCAGTGTTTCAGATGCATTGATAAAAATTTATATATGCAAACATGTCATTCATATATGATCTAACCTAAAAGAAAACACGTAAAAAGCAATGATTTTTTACTCAACTGTGAAAACGTAGACAGAGTCATCATGTCCAATTACTCAGACCAAGTCAATTAATTCTCATGCTAGTGCTAGAGTTCCATGTGATGCTGCTATCCTTTCTCTCTTTCTTCCTTTTCTTTAACTCACTTTTTCTCCATTTAACTGTTTGTTTTTTTTTCTCATGCCTTATTCATCACATTCCTCAATGCATCATTCTTTCTCATCAAATGCTTTTCAACAGCATTTATTTTGCAGTAAATTTTAAGAATGTAATTTGGACAAATAACTTATCTTTCTATCATGTGTTAGAAATGTGTTCTGACTCCCATCATATCTTCTTGCTGCATTTATAGTTTTCAGACAAATTCTTCCATTAATTCTACCTGTCAATATCTCATTCATAGAAATTTCTATCAAGTGGCCACTGAAGAGCAATGTACATCTAGCACTTTCAACATCTGATGAAACATTTTGATTCCTTTATTTTTTTCAAGTGACTTTCACTGCTGCCTTTTATTCTGCGAGCATTCTCTCTTTCTAATTCTAATATTTGAAAAGAAAATCAATAATTCTGAAACCTACCCCTCCTAACCAAGATAATTCTCCTTTTTTTCTCTATGCTATCTGATATTTCAGGTCCAAAGCTTTGCTCTTCAGCAAATAACAATCTGTATGGCTGTGGACTGAAGTAGTGCATTTGAAGCATTTGGACAGATTATCCTCAAATGCTGTTAAGGGGGATAAAATTATCAATGGAGGAAAAGCACACAGAAAACACAGACAGTGCTGATGCTTCCACTTCCTTCAACATGATGGTCTTGGGTGTCACCATGGGGGCAGGCAACATGAAACGCATTTGGGGGTCAGCACCATGGGGTGGGCAGAACCCCTTCACACTAAATGATTTATTTCTTACACTCTTCAGACAGAAATTTAAATTAAGATTAGCGATACCATTTATAGGCATTCACTTAAATTTCTTGGTGTGCTCCTAAACATTCTGAAAAGAGCAGATGAACATTGTGAAGTCACTTAATATACAAGGGACACAATATTGTTCCAAGATCCTAAGTCTTCAAGAATAGAAAAGCACATTTTTATACACGAGTACTTTAATAGAAATATGTGAGCAGATGTTATGCAAGAAAACTAAACATACTTTTTTGTGTGATTGTATCTTCCCTTATAATATAAACAGCTTTTCCTAATTTCATTAGAATTAGAAGGTAAAGTCATTTTTCAGGAACAAAGTTCACATTTCAGAATCAATTTTTGTCAGAGCCTGCTCAAACTTAGTTCTAAATTGCTATAATATACACTTGTTGCTCCAAAGTATTGCCTCCTATTTATCGTCAACAGATAAAAGCAGTACAGTAACACTATACGAGAGAGCAAATTCTCAGCTACAAAACACTGCTTTTCTCACCAACATTTACCAATTCATATGAGGTGGTCAAGATGCACTTCATTTTAAGGTGTGACAGCTGTGCACTGCTATCTGGAACATGGCTTGTCTTTCATATTGCTCTCACCACTGCTGAAATGCACCACTCACTGCCCCACTGTACTCACACATTCACTCTCTGGTCTCTATGAATGTTCAGCCTACACTGACGAATGTCAGTGGATTCAACTTTTTCTACTTGGTGGAATTCAATGACACCCTTTTGCTTCAAACACACTTCCATGTCGGACATCATTGTGTCAGCCTGCCCCTCTGTTGCCATCTGTCACACTGCAACCAAATGTACGAGAATACTGCTAGGAAGGTCCAACCTCTACTGCCATGCCACTAACATCCACCTCTGATGTAATGGGCCAACATCATAAAATAGGAGGCACTACTTTTGAAACAGTCCTCATAGATGAAGTTCACAATTAAAAGTGCTTTGGACTATCTCAGTGGTAAACAAACAAAAAAATCTGTATGCTCTTCTCTAATGGGATGAATAGGGCCATAAAAAAGGCCCCAACGTAGGAGACTAGATAGTTCTTAAGTCATACTGATTGGCTGAAAGACTAAATCTTCAAGTGCATGCTTAACTTCAGGCTCATGAAGCATTCCACTGACTTCTTGGATTTAAACAATTGGAAATATGTATGCTGATAACACATAATATTCCTGGTATTAAAATTTTGAATGTGAGATACTACTGGGATAAAAATTTAAGTAACATGTTTTATATGATTTTTCTTCAAGAAAGCTTAATTGTCCGCAAATTTTAATGAGAATATTAAAGGAAATTCCACAATAGTCTGTAGCTGATGTACATCAGTAGCTGATGTGAGATTATTAGCTGTAAAACCAATTAAGACAAAAATGAGGGAAAAATGCAATGGCCACACATTTCCATGATCAGATACTTGGAAACAAAATGTTCTTAAGTTTATAGGCATGGCTTTTTAAACATTATACATTTTGGTCTTTTCATCAGAAAGCGTTCATCATGAACCCAAACAGAAACAATTATATCTATCATGGGATGTAGTCTAATATATGAAAACATAAATATTTATTAACACATTAATGCAGGAGCTGTAAACTTTCTGGCATCAAGCTGTAATAAACTGTGTATCTGCATACACAGAGGACAACACATTTGCATGTGTATGCTAAACCTTCACCTATTCTTCCTCCTTCTTTGTTCTCTGTGACAACCAATTACATTTTGAATTATTATGCCTGTTCTGCACTTTGTTGAGTAATAAATGGATAGTTTGCCAAAACTGAAAAACTGACATTGCAAGGTGAGTGTCAACTAGACCATTTCGAAATTGCTCTTCAGCTTGCTGGATTAACTCTAATTGATGCCCCAATAATATCTCATGTGAAATAATTTGCAGTGTTTTTTGACTCCCCTAAGCATTACTTAATGCATTGCAGTTATTAAAGTAGCACTCACTGCTAAATTGTCCAAATAGATAAGTTAGAAAAAGGCTAAGATTTCTCCTGTGCAAGATTACATGCTATAGACACAAATTTTCCACTGCAATAACTAGTTTAAAACTTTTTAATGAACGCTAAACAGATAAAATCTACCAAGATACTTTCTATCTCCCTTTACAATACCTTCTTTAATAATAATAATAATAATAATAATAATAATAATAATAATAATAATAATAATAATAATAATAAAGTAAAGCCCAAATAGACTTACAAATATTGAGTTCCTCTGTATTAAAAAGCAGAAACAGAGTGATTCTTTAGTAGTTGAGTTTAGAAAGTTCAGTCATGTGGTGACCTTGGCTTGCTGACAGGTGTCCACCATACCACTCCCTACTCAGCAGGACAGTGTGAGAAAATATGATAATAAATCTTGTTCGCTAAGATAAGGGAAGCAAGATCACTTACCAGTTCCTATCATGAGCAAATCCGATTCAAGTTTGGAGGATATTAATTCAATTCCTTGCTGATTATTAGCAGAGAAGAGCACTGAGATCTAAAGGTAAATAAAATCCACTTTCTCCCTTTTTCCTGGCACAACTTCATGCTCAATATCTTAATCTCCTCCTACTATTTGAATGGTGTAAATAGATGAAGGATTGTTGGCCAGTCAATAAATGCCTTATGCCTATAGTTCCTTACTCTTCACACTTTCTCTGCCCCAGTATATGTTCCCTTCCAGAAGAGGCAGTGCTTCACAAACTGCACCAGCGTGAGTCCTTCCCACAGGCTGTAGTTCTTCAAGAACTGCTCCAGAATGGGTCCATAAAATGGGGTCCATCCTTCAGGAATGGACTGCTCCTACAGGCCACAGCTCCTGCCAGATAAACTGCTCCATCCTGTCCTCCTCTCCATGGGCTGCAGCTCTGGCCCAGGCTGCGGCTGCTGCTGCAGGTGCATTGCCTCCCTCAGGCCTCATTCACTGCTGCCCTGCTGGGCCTGGAGTTTCCTACTGATATGCTCCAAGAGTGAAAGGAAGAATCTTCTGGTAAGTGGAAAGACTGAAGGAATAATCACTGAAATCCATCCAGATGATAACTGAAAAGAGTTTCTAAGTAAAATTTAGGAACTAATTCCATGAAGTACCAAACACACATAGGAGGAATTTAGGGGGGCATTTTCATTTTTATACCACTGCTTCTGAATGCATCGAATGTAATCACTGAGAGAACTGAGCAGAACTCTTCTCTTAGAAAAAGAAGTTCAAATGTTTGACATAAAGTGCAATATGACATTGATGTGCAGTCTTCAGGCTTTCTCCTTTGGAGAAGAAAGAAATGCACCAGACACTGTCTTAGTGTAAAATCCTATCAAAACATTCCACGAATACTTTAATAATTATGATTAAAACAGATATTTTATGAATCACTTTACTGTTCTTCCGTTAGATCCAAACTATATAAATTAAGACTGATTGTGTACTACTTATCAAATTACTCAAATCCAGATATGAAGGATTTCTACCTTATCATCCAGCAGACAAATCAAAATAAGGATCATCTTTCATTGAGCCCAATCCTATTATACTACAACTATATTAAACTTACTTGTATTAAGCCTGATTTATACTGATATGAAAGGCAATACACATTATTTATTTTGAAATGTTACTCTTCAAACTCATGTTAATTTTGCATATGAACTACAAGCCTGTCTAAAGCAACTGATGGATAACCCTGTAAAACTGATATCACAGAAGTGATGGAGGGCATCAGCAGCTGGAGAGCAGCTGTTGAATACTAGAAGGACTTCCGCTGTTTCTTAATCATCTACAGTGTCTGACAACAGTTCCTTAAATCAGCCAGAATTGTGTGGCTTATTAAAGGATGAATTTCTTTTTAAAAAAACCAACAAATGAAAACCCCAACCAAATAATTAAAAAAAAAAAAATGCAAGTATATGATTACCTTAAAATGTTTCATCTAGATGTAGCAATAATCATAGAAGACAATAATGTAAATTGCATCACTGGAACAACAGGTCAGCTGTCCTCCTGTTAATATACATTGGAAGAAAGACCAACCACTGAGATGACCCCATGTGATGTATAAATTCTTATACATTAGTAAGCTGTTTAGAACAACATATAGAAGTGTAACTGACTTATGTAATTCATGCCATAGTTACTGTCTTAACTCACTGTAGAATTTTTAAATTAAGAAGTTAATGAACTAATTTAGAAAAATGAAAGTTAGAAGAATTGGAAAAAGCTCCACAACTATAGAGGCTAAGTTATACATGATATATTTATATATATGTGTGCGTGTGTATTCATATACGAAAGTATATATTTTGACAATAGAAACAGAAGTTGCTCAGAAGTAGCAAAAAAGAACACACAAATTCATTAAGTTAAATTAATACTTTCTATATAACATTTAAATGCCTATTTTGGCACTCCATACAAACAAACTCCATACTAGAACATACAGTAATCTGACCTCAACATAAGAAAGTGAATTACTATGGTCTTCCACCAGTTTTGGCTTTCTGTAATTCCTCATGTGCTATACTACTATCAAATGAGATGATATTTCCTACTCTGTCAGTTTACAAGGAAAAATGTGGTAAATGTAATTTAAAGGACTAAAGCAATTGCAGAGGTCACTTTCATTTGACCAGGGAAGAAGTCAATCACTGAAAGAGCGAAAACCTGGCAACCTAAGTGTGTCTTTAGCAACAATACATGAAAAATATTTCAAGATACAATATGAGCAAATAATGTATGTAAAATGATGATCTGTTACTTTTACCCTTGAAAATATATTCCTCTGATAAAGGCATTAATGTTCTTGTTTGGACACTGTGCATACATATAGACATGAGTTATGATGTCAGACTTTTAATTTGCATTGATAACTATTCACTTTCACTACTTTTCTTACAGTTCATTGCATGACACTTTTTGTTAAAAAATCAGTGCAAGATTTTTCAGTCTGTTAAGGAAAACTCACCAGCAAGCTGCTTTTGTTATGACTAAAGAAAACTGCTTTTTTTTTCCATTTGTGTGGAGTATGTTCCATACTTATTTGGCAATGGAGTGACAATTGTGCTGATACCAGACATGTTACATTTCAATCATGGCTGAAGTGCTATTACTATTCCCTAGTAACTTGTTGTTCCTTCATGGTGCAAGATTTGAGATTTTTTTTTCCTAAGAGTAATTAGAAACAAGCCACATAAGGATGAGATCACTCTGGAAACCTGGTCTGAGAACTAGTAAGCTATAGGTATTGCAGAAACACAAATGTTTAGGTGAAGTCATTTCTGTCATTTTTTTCATAAACATTTGACAGTCACTGACACTCATTTAAAAATAAAAATCCTGTTTTCTGAGATACAGTTACCCAATCATGTCACCTAATTTTTAGGTTAACAAAATAGTATTTTTCGTTTGGAACATACTAGCTGAAAGAGCTATGCCAGTCAGCAAATATTCTATATACACATTTGGCAATGAGTAAAAATATGAGAGTCATTTACTACAACTCTGCTAATGAAAAGCTCTGTTAAAGAAAATTTAAACATTTCTAGGTAATTGTTTTTTTGCAAAAAGTTAGCAAACTTTCAGCAAATATTGCCAGAAGACAATATAACTGAAAAAGCAAAGAAAAAATTAGCAATCTTTCCAATTAGAAATACATAAACTCCAATTTTCCCCAAATATTTTTGCTAATTGACCATGAATTTATTGTCATTAGCTTTGGAACACTTGAAATACAGAAGAAAAAATTTTTTTGAAGTTAGAAATGACAGATGAAAACAACAAAACCAAAAATCTCCTATATGGCACGGCAGGAAACCTTGTGCCTTTTACAACAAAATACCCAGTACTATCACAATTTCTTTTCAGACATTTTAATATTTGGAGATTGTAAGTAGAGAGTATTTCAGTTTTATAGCCTTCCCTCGTGAGAGAAATAGGAAAACAGAGTTCTGAAAATATAGAAATTGTTTTGTATAATGAAAGCTTGGTAGGTGGCTCTGCTGTTTTGAATATTTTATTTTTTTTTTTAAAGTCTCTCTTTTGTTGATCACATAGTGTTGCAACAAAAAACATACAAACAAAAATAAAATAAAATAATATAAAAGTTCCAACTCATTATTCCATTGTAAAAGATTAGATTAATTGGGAACCTGACCCTGTATTTTGCCAAAGGACACTTAATCCAGTATATAATGCTGGATATTAGTAGAGAATTTTCAAGCTTGCTTTTAGAGGTATTTTTAATGCAATTGGAAAAAATATCTAATCCTTTTTTTTCACTTGTGTGACAAATTATATATATTAATTGGACCCAATTATGAACGTTTCAGATATCAAAAGTATCACTGGGGAACTTTTTCATTGTAAAATCATAAATAAGAAATTATTTGCACGGCATAAATTAATTTCCTTACTATTTCTGTTACTAGGTTTATTTATTTTACAATTGAAACGTGGCAGAGCTCTGTTTTTCAGTTCCTGTTGTCACTGCTTCTCCAGATAGGGAAATATTGGCATTTGCTACTCAAATATGCAACAATTCTGATTAAGACATACTGTGCTACTGGCAGGAGTTTTGTGCCCTCAGAGATTTGTACTATATCAGTTTATCCATGTTTACCAAAGCATTAGGAAAGGGAGGAAAAAGGGAGACAGTCTTGGCAAAGCAGCAGTACTGGCAGACACTGCCAGAAAACGCAAACACTGAAGGAGGGCCTTGAAAGAATCTCAGAAGGCTTCTTTATGTAACTTAAAAAAATATGAAGCTCAGACTTCTCAAGTGAAATTTATTTCAAATGCTATAAAATATTTTTAAAGCAAACCAAGAATGAGAAACCTCTTGAGCTAGACACATGAACGAAAGGGCCAGGAAGGAAGAGGCCCCTGCGAGGTAAATGGAGATGAGGACTTCCTTTGACCTTTCATACTGGCAAAGAGAGAAGTCCTCTCCTGTGTGTAGATTTAGCAAGCTCATTCTGTTCAAACTGGTTTTGGCGAGCAGAGGCGCCCTTTGCCAGGATGCTGGGGAGCATGCCTGGTGGCATTGTCACCTTTTACCTCCTGGCTCATAATAATGTTCAGAGGCAATACAATGGGAAAGATTAGTTTGAGAAGTCATCTTACCACAAATACGAAAATATCTTTGAATTTCCAGTGTCTTTGCCAGATGGCAACTAATGGAATTCAAGATGCAAAATGCATTCTGGAAAAGAGCAAAAGTTAAAGGAAAGGGGGGGAAAGTGTTTTACTATTTTAAAAGTAGAAAAGTAAACTTTTCTTTTGAGTTTTCAAGATAAATATTGTATACTATTCCACTTCAAGGTAAATATTAAATAAAGTATACAAGTCGTGTTTTGCTTAACTGCAAGGAAACATGTAAAGCTACCTCAAATTTTATATAAAAAGATTTGGAAAAAAGCCTGAAAAGAACAAGTATTTCAAGTATTTGAAGGAGAACAATTTAAGTAATTGAGATTGTTTCTGTTAATACAGACTGCTGCCCACCCCACGGACAGTGAATGATTGAAATATCTCTCTCTTTTGTACTTTTGTGACACTTTCTGCCCTCTGCAAGGCCAGTGAAGGGAGCATCTTTCTGACCCAGCTCTCTCCAGCTCACCACAAAGCCTGTGGGCCACAGAGGTGTCACTGGACCGGAGCTACCACATCTGTGGGCACAGTCAGGAAGATATGCCCTACATGACCTCCTGTCTCCACCAGTTTTACTATGGCTGTGCACTCTGGTGGCCTAAGAATAAACCAAGATGTGCCATATTCTGGCACAAAATAAAGATGATGCAGTACTTGGTGAGGTCAGACAGTGATTATCTCGACTGTCCTGCCTCACTGCTCACAGCACACTCACGTTACAGCCTGCAGGATGCTCAGAGCCAGTGCTCGCAGTTCCAGAGCACAAATGGCCACCTGAGGTCTAGAGTCCTTTTTCCAAGAGACCCTGGACCCCTGCTCTGGTTGCTTCAATGAGAGACCTATGGTGTTGGGTGGTGGGAGGTGCATGCGAGATAGAGCATCGTTCTGGACATCCTCTGCACATCTGGGTTTGATGAGGTGACCTTGCTGAGGAGGCTGCAGCTGAATCTCAGAGGCCTCACAGTGCATCCTGTTGAGGAGGCTCATTGCCCTCACTACAGCCCTGAATGATCCCAAGATCCACTGGCAGCAGGACCACTGGGACACTTGTGCTGCTGGAGGTCAGGAGGACAGCCTTGTTGCCCTTATCCTTCAAAATGAGTATCTTTTCTAATAAACTCCTCAGATAAATGGGTTTTCAAACATAAATTCTACAGAATGTCTAGTTAGACAATTTTTGCTAAGATTTTTCTAAATTGTAACTGTGTATGTCATTTTCCATATAACTGGAGTTCTACATTACCTTAAGTATAATTTTGCAAATGAAGGAGACTATTAGTATTTAATCAAGCTAAGTTCTTATTTCAGATGAGCCTTCTACTGCACTGAAATGTGGAGACTTCTGCCAGCAGTGAATATCTCACTTAAATACCCAAATACTAAAATGGCCATAGGTGACAGCCAAATCCTTCCTGCTTATCTGTGGGACCAATATCATATCTAAACCATGTTTATTTTCTTACACTGACAAGTTGCTGAATCACCAGGTAGAAAGAGAAATAAAAGTGGAAATCATACATTACTCATCTCTCATCTCATTCTCCATCCAGAACATAAGTGATTAGACAAACTTGATTTGACAGGCATCCTGCCTGGACAAAGAGTTCATCTATTTTCTAGCAGTATTCAGCTGCTCACTCACCATAAGCTTTGGAATGTGAAGTACTTCAAATATTCCCCAGGTAGAACAGAAAAAGTTGAAGCAAAAGAAGAGAGGAGCTTTATTTTTGCCAATTTTGTAATGAAGTATAATTTAATTCTTGGCAAATATACTACTGTAGGAAAACAAGAGAAAAAATACAGTTTTAATACTAACATGATACATTTGTTTTGGTTATATTTGTTACAATTATTTATTTATTACTGAGCAAATATTTTGCTATAACATTTGCAGGAGGTGCTTCACTGGTGGTAAAGTGGCCTTGATTTAGGGAACAAGCAACTTTCAGAGGCTTGTTTTCCCTCTATACAATGAAACTAAGATAATTCTTTCTATTACAATCAATGCCCAAATAATTAATCAGAGACACTTTAGAAGGTTGAATTATAAAATTGAATTATAAAAATAAATTAAATAATAAATAATAATAAATAAATAAATTAAATTATAAAAATAAAAAGGTACATTTTTATATCAAGGATCTTTACTCATTAGGAAAATATTTATTACAAGTAACAGCAAAATTAAGTGTGATGCTACTATGTTGTTTATATTGAATGGATGACAGTTAGCACCAGCTTAGCTTGCACTTTATTACTACACTGAAACATTAATAGGAAATACCACTCTATTGTACCTAAAACCAATGATCATATACTCAAAAAGGCTTAGATGATACTTCAATCAAATAAAAATCATTTCATCTGTTTATTAAACAGACTATTGATCTTATTAAACATTATTATCGATCTTCTCAGAATAATAAACACTAAACTTTTTCTTTAGAACGACAGTAAGGTTTTCAGTTAGCTTAGATGAAAAAATACTATAAATACAAATGACATTTTAAAACTAAGAAATAATAATAATAGACAAAAAAACTCAAAACAATTATAATTACTTATTCTTTTATGGGACACTGCATCTTGGAATGAGTTTTCTGTGTGCAATTCGCACTGCAGAATCAGATTTCACATTTAATGCTACGGTCAATTCAAAAATCTGATTCATAGATTCATAGATACATTAGGTTGGAAAGGATGAAAAACATTTGCACATCATTTCCGTTTGAAGATGTCAATTCTTCTGGTTTTGGACACGCTCTCATTTTATTTATTAACTCCAATTCCAATTAAATTGTATTACACTGTGGTTTTTTGCATTCCAATATCTTATTTAGTAAAAAAGCTTTCCTCCTCAGAGTTATGCCACTGTTTTGTTTTTAGGCCCATCTCTCTACCCTTTCCCTTTTTTCCCTTTTCCTGAGCCTGAGTCCATGGGTCCCTGTGTCCAATTTGCCATGGAACAAAGCTAAACCGTCCTATAAATCACTGACAAAATAACCCTTCTCATTCTAAAGAACATAATATGTTACAATGAAAAAAAAAAAAGGATCAAATTGCATCAGAAAAAATAAAATGTGCAGGTACTGATTTCAGAATGTGTACATGACCTAGAATTTTTTTAAGGCATTAATGATTCATTGTCCTGTTTTGTTTTGGTTTTTTAATAATCTTCATCTTTTTCTCACCAAATTTTTCCACCCAGTGTTCACATGAAAGACAGATACAAGACTGGAAGACTTGTCATAAAAACTTCAACCATTTTTAATGGAATCTTCCTATCATGAAATAGAGGTCGTTCTATCAGTGTAAAATTCATGGGAAGTAATAATACAGTGAAAGGCAGAAAGGTGAGAAGGGGAAAGCACACCAAATCTACATTTAAACAGGTAAAGTGTTTTTTCATTAGATATAATTCGGTATTACAAATTTTATGAGGCTTCCTGGCAAAGACTTGACTTGTCATACTAGTGACTAATAAGGTTATTCTCAGCTCTAAGAACTATGGGACCTTGTTTACTGTGAGTTGTCAAAGGCACAAAACCACCAAATTTAAGAAAATAATAATTCTAATATATTTATTTTCTCATCATAAAAATTTTTGTTTGTGGAAGAAAGAGAAGTAAGAGAAGGAAGGAAAGAAAGGAACGATCTTAAGCTGAGGAGATAGGAAAAAAACACAGTATTTTTAATCCTGTGATAAGTACATATTCCCTGACCCCCACCCTCCAAAAAAATCTTTTTTCCTTTAATGTTCATCTCTTTTTTATATGCTCATATATATATATATACACATCCATATATGCCTATATACATCTATACACATACATTAACATGTTCCCTATCTGCTCTGAGTCCCCTACTCAAAAGGTTGAGCTCCTTCTGGAGCAACAGATTGGAATACGCAGTTCATACGAGAGATTTATTTTTTAGAAGTCTTATTTTTCTTACAGTTACTAAGGCAAAGTTTTATAACAGAATCACGGAACTGTAAGGGTTGGAAGGGACCTCTAAAGATCACTGATTACAGCCCCCTGCCAAAGCAGCTCCCTAGGCCAGGTTGCACAGGTAGGCGTCCAGGTTGGTCTTGAATATCTCCAGAGAAGGAGACTCCACAACCTCTCTGGGCAACATTTGCCAGTGCTCTGTCACCCTTACTATGAAGAAGTTCTTACGCACATTTGTGCAGAACTTCCTATGCTTCAGTTAACAAAGGTTCAGCTTTAATCCTGACTTTACATATCAGTGAGAATTTCTCAGCAGCGAGAGTATCAGTTCTACTTTCTATCAAATGGCAGAGAAAACACTCATGTCAACGTATTTAATTTTTAATTGGAATAAATGCTATGTATCCAGCAAGAACAGACTCAAACTGCAGACATTTAAGAAAGATATATGAAGAAATATACTAGTAAAAGAGGGAGGGAGGAAGGGAAGGCTGTAGCCTTCCTGATCGTAGGGTACTCAGAGAAACATTTGTTTAGCCGGAGATTTCTAACACTGCTGCCTCCCTAGCAAATGCAAGAGGCCTTTCATTTAAAGAAAAGTAAATTGAGTAACATCTTGTTGTTGCTAACAGTGCCTGTTAACAGCAGGTAAACCAGTTTCACAAAACTGGTATTCAAGGGTTCTCTATTCTAATGAGACCTTTCTCATTCCCTCACTGTAGGAGAGAATTATAAGATGTGAAATACTGTATCTCAGCAGATCTGCTCTGCCTCTAATGAGATAGAAGGGAAAACCTTGTGAAGACTATCTTACTGTAGAGGAAGGCTTTCAAAATGAAAATTATACAGTACTCTACATAATAGATTGACCATAGGACTTAACACAGACAGACATGTGAGAACCTAAAAAGAAATTTGTAAAGGCATAGGATTTGCAGATGATGACAGAGTTTACATGTTTGTACAGTTGGGCAGAAATACAGACACAATTTTTAGGAAGTGACACCCAGAATAGTATATAAATCTCACATCTAGATAATGATTTGTGCAGAGCTTTTGGAGATAACAATTCAAATAATGCTCTGTTCAGGGCAATACTTGGATTATATCTGCTGGTGGGGATTAAGCACAGATAAAAAAAAAAAAAAAGATTTTTAAGAAATTGATCTTTTAGAAATAATAGTTTATCTGGACTTCAATCTTATTTTCAAATCTTTTGATGAGCTTAGAGGCATAGGAAACACAGCACTTTCTATTTATTACTTAGTTGCTTTTTCAAAAGTGCAACTTAATGAATCTGTAACATTTAAAGCCCCTGAGATATTAATTTGTGGGGCTTTATTACATTTATAAATTACATGATGATGAAGGGAGGAAACAGGAGTGCTCCAACATGACTGGTTATATTTGAACAAAAGCAAAGTGTTAAGAAGATAAAAAGAGCTGCACCTCTCAAAAATATTGTGGGAAGATAAAGAAAAAAAGAAAGATACCTGTAAATCTATGTCAAAAGGAAAGTCCCTGCAGAGATCTTGTGAATCTTGCTGTTGCCCGAGGAAGTTGCTTTGTATGGCAGCCACATAATATGCTATGGAACTGCAAACTCATGTTCTATTTACAGTAAGTTCTCTGCAGAAAGAAAATGTAGATGAAAGACACACTCATATCCCAGCTTCACTCCTCATAATTTCCATGGTATCATCCAGTGATTTCTGCCACAGTGTAGAATAATCAATTTACATAGAGTCAGGTAACATATCGAGGGATGAAAATCCTTTGTTACTTCTTGGAAATAAAATCTGTAGGCATATAAAAACTGTTTCAGATAACAGTCTCATATATTTTGGTGCAGATCCAAGTTGCCATATATGGAAAGTTTCCTGAATTTTATATGCAGCAGTGAAAAAGTTCACAGTTTTCTTGCACATGCTGCAGAAATATAGGAATCCTGAGAGAAAAAAATAACTTGCCTCTAATTAAATATGAGTAATATTTCTTGTAATTGTCTGAAACCAGGAAAGCTATGATTCTCCAGCCACAGTAGAGAACACGAGTGTGTTGGGTGGGATTTTGTGTAAAGGAAAGACTGCACTTGGATCTCATCATCTAATTTTTTGTCATTCCATTTGCTATCCTAATAAGCTGTGGTATTAATTTAAATGAGCACATTCTTTATTAAGTCCGCAACTGTTGTGGTTAATCCAAAGATTCTCTTAAACATCTGCTAGGAACTGATAAGAAATTGTTACTCGTGCAATAATATTTTCCACAGTTTTATATTAATTTTTTATTTGTGGGGACAGAGAGAATTGTAAATGGAAAGAAAAACTCTCTAAAGTTATTAGGGATACCTTAGTCACTGTCATCTCTGATTTAACAAATCTACTTAATTTAAAATGAATTTACTGCAGAAAGATATGCAATTACATTTCCAGTTCTTCTTAAATATATGCTGACATCACAAAATATCAGATAGCCAAAGATGGAATAACTGATAACCTCACCATCAAATTGAGACAAAATGAACATAAGCAACAAAAATCTCTGAGTATATATAATGGGATAATAACTTTCTTCCATTATTCATCCCACTCAAGATATAAATAAACAGTCAGGATTTATTTTGAGAATTATTTTGCAATGTTGAAGGGGCAAATTTAGCAGTAACAATATATAATTGCACTACTTTTTTAAAAGGTTTTTTTTTGTAGTTTCTCTGCATACTTAAGGAATAAAAAAATCAATGGGATTAATTAACTGTGGGCATTCTGAAGCAAACAACCATCAGCCAGGTGGCTTCAATACTGAATGGTTCAAGGCCAGGATGCCAACATAATTTCATCTAATGTGAGGTAAAATCCTTCTAAGGTAATCCATCATTAAAATGTGTTAGAATAATAACCAATCTTAAATGTATAGGTTGTTTTATGAAAAGAACTAAAACAAGGGCATTTAAAATTCAGTGGACAGTTAATTTAATAGTCTGATGACGTTTATAAAATTTCTGGTTTTAAAGTCAAGACACTTAGAAAAGCTGTTAAGCTACAATATATTTTAAGCTCTTATAATGAAAGGATATCAGCCAAGGAAAACAGACTCTACATGACTTCTTCCAATAGTACTTCATTTGGTGTCACTGAGATGAAACCAGAAAGAATGGAAACTTGTTACTGTGCAGAAATTAAATGAAATCACAGATTTTTTTTTCTTTAACTAGGAATTCAACAAGGTTTCCATATTGATATTTTTTCTTTCCCCCAAAACCATGTGTCTCCTAAAGAATTTTTATTCTTACATTAGATTTTGTATTGCTGTACTAGGATTCCAGGTGAAAAATTACACATCCGTAGAGATGCAATAATATTCTGTAATTTAAGATTTTAAAAAACTTTAATAAACTTTAACACAGTTTTTTTTTTCTTTGTTAAATCTAAATGTACATCAGTTCCCTTTGAAATCTCATTAATCACCTAACCCAAAGACAGATTCAACAGTTAGCCATCAGTGTACTTAAGGTCCACTGGTTTGACTAAGAAGGCACACTAAAATTATGGGAAAAAATACATTCTCATCCTCTCATTTTCAATGGTGTACATCCAATTGTTGTTTAGGAATCTAGCAGAGCAGAAAATTGCTCACTTTTTAATTTTAGCTGCCTTAGCTGGTTCACAGAAACTGAAATGGTCATGAAAAAACACCACATTCACAGAATTATTAAGCAGAAAGCAAGGGGAAAAGTGCATTTTTTATTGTTGTTGTGACTGAAATATTAATTAAATGGTAAAGCTTATTGTGATTTTCATCAGCTCTCCTTCACTATAAATTAGCTTTGAAGAACAAGATGATTAAAGTTACTCAAAAATTGTACATCTTGAGAAAAGTTTTGAAACTGAGTTAATCCACAATACATCTGGAAAGTGTAATTCCTTAACTTTTATGCTATCATCACAACCACATGTACACAATCACACCATCACAGATACAGCTCAAGTATCTTACCTGTATTAGAGTAGCCTGAATCCAAAAACAATTTATCTTTCAGTAATGTAAATACATCAGGATGTAAGATGTATACATCACACCAATTATCAGCGTATTAAAACATTGGTTAAGCCACTATTCAGTTAAAAAAAAGCTAAATTTGCTTTTATTTGCATGTGTGTGTGATTACCAAAGCCCACTGTGCCTCTTTTAAGCCAGATAATATGACTAATATACCATCCTGGCAGCCTGATTCCATTCATTTTAAATGACCATAGTTCTGAGAAATCTTAATCTGCTCCCTCTTTATACCCTTCCCACCTTATTTGTATGCTACTGATTTTGAGAACAAGCATGAACCACTTTAATAAATACGTGCACATTTAATAGAACTGAGCATAGTGATCTGAAAAGCAACCTTTTCCAAGAACCGCCAATCCTGTGAAAATATAGCTCCGTCACTGTAATAAAACTGAAATTAAAATTAATATGGGTATGTCTAAAAACTGTTGCATAGGGAGAATTTTTTTTATAAAGAACCATACAATTTTAAATTTTGACAATAATTTACAAATATTTTGTTTGAAGAAGTTACAGTATTCAAATAAACTGATGTTTTAAAATACATTAATTTTGCTTTATTGAAAGCACTGCTTTAGGCATTGTCTTTTTGCATTTCTGTCTTTCAAACAATAAGCCATTTAAAGATATATCTACCTATCATAAAAAATTGCATCTGCTTGTAAACATCCCATCTTTGCATTTACAATTTCCAATTACTCTTGAAGTTCTTTTTAAAGTAGCTTTGTTTTTTGTCATTTCCTCTTTGGTTCTACTGGACTTATCTAGGATTAGGGAGATCTGTTGCTTGATGTTCTTCCTACAAATATTTGCTACACCTAGAAGCATAGTAGCAAATACAGCATATCAGGAGCAATATGTTGGATGTTTTTCTGCTTCTGTGAACACTAGACACTGAGCAAGGTCATTTGTAGTGTCAGAACAAACATTTACAATGAATTCTGAATTCTTCCAAGAAACAGATTTCTGTTTCCTTTCACATTACTGGAAGAAAGCCTGAGAAGTTTTAAGGGTTAGCTTCTGAGTACATCCAGAGGCAAAAAAAATTTGGCCCTGACAAGCAGTTATGTTCATGCATCCTAGGAGGAATAATAAACCAGGTGTTCCTCTGCTTACAAAACCTGCAAGCTGATGCTTTCTTGTATGAAGCCTACTGAGTTGGACTGCACAGCGTATTTGATTGCAATTCTTTGGCATCAAAGAGCTCAGCAACTGCCTCGCTCATTTGTGAAATACCCACCTGGAGTTCTTTTTTTCTGTCTAAAGAAAAAGATGTAAGTTATTGAATTAAACATTTTTGCCCAGAACCAGCACCTGCTCCTGGAAAGATGCATCTCCCTTAGTATTTCATTATCATTACACTATAGCAAGTTGCACTGGAAGTAATTAATTCTTGTTCATTCCTTGCAGTAGGAGGAGAGATCAAAATGGCCTATCAGCTCTGGGGCCCACACTAAGATACACAACCTTACTCCTGGTCTCCCTGAGGCCAAATCTACTTTATCAAAAACACTCTAGCATTACTTCACATGCCTTTTGCTTTCCCAGACTACTTTCCACTGTTGTCTCCTGCTTCAGTTATTTCATAGAGTCACAGAATGACTTGGGATGAAAGGGACTTAAAGATCATGCAGTTCCAGCCAGCTGCCATGGGCAGGGCTGCCACACTCCAGACCAGGCTGCCCAGGACCCCACCAAACCTGGCACTGAACACTTCCACGGATGAAGCATCCACAGCATCCCTGGACAACTTGTTTCCATGCCTCACCACAGTGAGTAAAAATTTCCTCCTAATATTTAGCCTAACCCTCCCCTCGTCTCACTGAAAACCATTTTCCCTTGTCTTATCACTGTAAGCTAGTGTAAAAAGTTGTTTTCCCTCCTGCTTATAAGATTCCTTTAAATACTGGAAGGCTGCAAAGAGGTCTCCTTGCAACCTTCTCCAGGCAGGAAAAGACCAGCTCCCTCAACCTTTCCTCACAGGAGAGGTGCTCCAGACCTCTGCCTCCTCTCGTGGTGCTTCTCTGGACACACTTCAACAGCTACATACCTTGTGCTGGAGGTTCTGTGGCCTGGACATTGTACTCTAGATGGGGCCTCACGAGGGCAGAATAGAGAGGGACAATCACCACCCTCTCACATCTGACCATCCCTCTTTTGATGCAGCCCAAGAAACAGTTGGCCTTCTGGGTTGCAAGTGCACACTGCTGGCTCATGTCCAGCTTTTTGTTCACCAGGACCCTCAAATCTTTCTCCACAAGACTACTCTCAGTGACTTCTTCCATTATGTAGACATACCTGGAATTGCTCCTGTCCAAGAGCATCACCTTGTACTTGGACTTGTTTGACCTCATAAGGATCACATGGACCCACTTCTCAAGACTGTCCAGGTCCCTCTGTAAGGCATTCCTTCCTTTTAATGTATCAGCTACTTAGTGTCATCAGCAAACTTGCTAAGGGTGCAATCAATCCCATCATCTATATCATTGGTAAAGATATTAAAGAGTACTGATCCCAAGACAGACTTCTGGAGCACCACTTGTCACCAGCCTCCAGCTGGACATAGACCACAACCCTCTAGATGTAACCATCCCAGCATTTCCTTATCCATTGAATAGTTTATCCTTCAAATCCTTATTTTTCCAATATGCAGATGTGATGTGAAACCACATCCTCACAGAAGTCCAGGTAGATGACCTCATTAGCCCTTCCTTTGTCTGCTGACGCCATCATTTCTTCAAGTCACTAGAATGCTTAGACACAATCTATGCTTGACGAAGGCATGCTGATTGTCACTTGTTGCCTCCTCATCCTACATATGCCTTTAAACAGCTTTCAGGAGGATCTGTTCCATGATCTTCTCAGGCACGGTCACAGAAGGTGGAGCTTTGATGAAAAGACCCAGCCCTGATAGGACCCACTGTAGAGGTAGTAGATAAGATTTTGAGTATTTTTTTCTTCTGCCTTTTTGATTTGTTGTGGTATGTTTAAGAAACAGTTCAGTGAATAATTGAAGCATGCGTGCAGCTTCCTTTTATTTTCAATTTTGACTTCTTCTGTTTGTTTAAGACTCTAAGTATGCTGTCCTGTGAGTTGGGTTAAAATCATCCATACAAATTGACGAACAAAAAGTTTTGCTGGGTAATTAAGTATTTCACATTGTTAGACTGATTTATGAGTAGCTCTAAATCAGGTTGGATGAAATCATAGGATACGAAGTTAGGTGACAGTTACTGCATTAGTTATCTGATGAACAACTTTGTCAGAAGAGCATATGAACTGGTTGGAAAAGACTGGAGGTTAATCAAATGCAGGATCTTGTTACTGTCAGTGCCTGGTTATATTTTTCTTTTCTCTTGTATCTTTTTTCTATTTTTTTCAATTAAAATTAAATAAAAAACTTTAAGAATTCTATAGTAATATCACTGAACTATTTCCTTTCTCATGAATGAGCACATATATACATATATATGTTCCCAGAGCTGGCCAGTAATTATTCTTTAGCTACTTTTCAAGGCAAAGATTAAAAATATCTTTCTCTCTATTTTTATCCTGAGCTCAGAGAGTTATATTTCAAGATTTAAACATGTTTCTAAGCCTTAACATTTTGTTCTTGCTATTAACTTTAAATTCTTGATGTTTCTGAGATTCGTATAAATGTTGAATCTTTTTTAATTTAATCTAAATTCTTAGCCTCAATGGCTCCCTTTGGCATTTTTGTACAGATAAATGTCAATAAGTGAGCCTTGCACCTTTGAAAATTCATTCCTTTGTTCATGAGCACAGATTGTAAAGCCAGAAGGGGCCATTATAATCATCTAGACTTTCTGCAGCTGTTAAACCCATAGTAATTTTGCACAGCTTCTTTTTGAATAATAACATCTTTTAAATCAGTCTTAATTAAAAAAATCTTCAGAGACAAAAAATCCACCATAATTCCCACTTCTTGAGTTACAAGTTTTTCAGTCTAGCTTTTCACACGACATTCTAAATGTAATTATTTCACTCAACTTCCATTTGTCCTGTTTCTAGGTTACTGCTTTTCTTTCTTTGCTTTATATCCAATAACATACCTAGGAGGGTTTTGTCCAGAGACCTCAAAGAATTATTATATTTTTCCCCTTCCAAAGTTAAGGCTCCAAATCAATGAAACATTTACACATTTTTTATTGAATCATGGTCTCTGTATTCTCCTGAATACAGTTTTGCAATTGATTATGTTATTATTTATCTATGAGTCATTCTCTATTTGACTTCTGACTTCTACAAGTCAAAGAGAAAATAATTCAAAAGCACTATTTTAGAGGCCAAGATATAACCGCAGAATTTTACATGTAAAAAATATGGAGAATGCTTCTGAGGCATTGATTGGCAAATGCATAACTGAAGCATCTCTAAACACCCCTTCATGTCTGCCTCTTCAGAAAACTTTAGGAGAAAGCATCCATCAAAAACATCCACAGTTTCATAAACAAGCATATTTAATACCAGATTACATTTATCTTTTTAAATGCATTTATTTTTCATTTTAAGCTGGGATCTGATTGCATGCAAGAAACATTGGAATTCTGCTATTTTGAGAAGAGATCTGGAGTTTTCAGTTCAGTTATGTATTAACTATGGTCTAGTCTCTATCAAGCTTTATAAACAAACAATAACCTAGCAACTAAAGCAGTTTTGGCATTGTAAAAATTTTCCTTCAAGTACAATTGAATTTTCACTCTTATTCTTTAGAATATTAGTACTATGGTACTGTCTTTACTATACATCTTAATGACCTTAAGTTATCACTTAAGGTCCAGAATAAAACATCTACTAAAGCTCAATTAGTTGGTTTGGTGTGAAGTTGCTAACAGGAATTATAAGATATAGCTTTCTCCTTTTACTGATAAGCACTGTGCATTTTCCTCAATCAGAAATACATCTCAGCAAACCATAATGTATGCACTAACCGTTTTGTCTCCAGAATATTTCTTTTGGCATCTCACCAACCTAGAAATCTCATGCTGATTCCTGTTCACTTGGGACCAGAGAAAATAAACAAAATATGAAAGAAAGCACAACAGTTTTTAGCTCTGAAATCAGGACAGACTCTTTTTTTTTTTTTTTTTTTTTTTTTTTTTAAGGGATTGAATAGTATCACTCGTTATAAATTGCTGAAATTAGCAGCTAAGGAATAATATAGAATCAGGAAAAAGTGAGTGAAGTATTAAATGGTGTTTTTGTTGTTGTTGATTTTTTTTTTAGCTGAGACAAATTGAAGCAGATTTTTTATGTATTACTGATGACTAATAGCACAGACAGATAAAACAAAAACTGGAAAAAAAGAATAGGAAAACAAGTAACAACAAACGCTTCCCTAAGAAAGTGCTTTGTGTATTAATTTGAGAGTAGCTAGAGTTAAGATGCCACATAAACATGAAATATTTTCTTAATGTTTTAAACTGGAAAAAAATACCATGTAATTATTCTTGAAATTTAATACCTATTGGATCTGCATTCTGACTCCAAATGAGCAGTTTATTTTTAATTCATTGGATTCATCTGAGTTTTTGTATTTTTAATGTGAAAGATAGAACAAATCCAGTATAGGGAGACACCAATTTTAATTCAATGCTCTCCTACTTTTGGGATTTCACTAGTTCAGTGGATTACTCAGTAATGCCACTCAGACTTTGTAACTGACATTAAATATTTTTTTCTCACAGTCACCCATTGGCATTCAGTAAATTTAGGCATACCATAATAAAACAAATTCAATTTGAAATGTTTGAAAACAACTTCAGGACTTCAAATATCCCAAATTTATGTTTGAGAAACTTAAAACCACCTATGAAATACTGATGGGAGAAAGCTGTTTTTTCAAGTAAATTTTTCTTAGTATAGAGGGTCCAAATATTATTTACAACTTGCAAAGTGATTTAGAGTCACAGACATATACATAGCCATTAGAGATAAAGAAGACAAATGCAATTCTGATTTAAAAGTGTACATATTTAAACAAACTTATTTAATGAGCAAATGCACCGAGTATGAGACAAATGTCATCAAAGACTGTCTATCAAAGTCACATTACACCTGACCTTCAGACTAGTTCTCCAAATGGCAGTATGTTCTTGGTTACATAGGCGCACCTTTCTTCTTCTGTACAAATATGAAGGCACTCATTAATCATTTCTTTTCCAGAGAGCCATAGCTAAGATACAAGGTAATCAAGTTTTGAAAAGTTATACCAAAGGCAGTCAGTTTTACCAATACAGAAAATGAACAGTCCATTTAAAGACTCCTATTTATTCTTCTCTGTCTTCTGTGTTATCAGGCTTTCTTTAGTCTATTTTATTATTTCTCTGATATCTTCCCAAAATATTTGGCAAAGGCCCACTGTTAATGTAAACTCTCAGAATGTCAAATAAACATTTACCCTGTGTTTCCTAACAAAATTTGGTACACTGAATTGAACACACAGGAAAATTTTCACATCATTAACGTTATATACTGTGTTTTCTACTGACTGTAAAAAACAAACAAACAAAAAAAAAACCCCAAGAAAATAACAAGACTGTATTACATCTAGTACTACATTATATGAGGTTCTGCACAAATGAAAGAGAAGAGAGTTATCTTGGAAGAGAAGAGAAAAAGCTGAGAGACTTGGGTCTGTTCAGCCTTGTAAAAAGAAGACTCAGAGACCTGATCCATGTCTATAAATATCTAAGGAGCGATAGGCAAAGAGGTAAGGCTGTAATCTTCTTTGCAGTTTGTGGCGATAGGACAAGGGGAAATGGCCACAAACTGAAGCATAGGAAGTTCCATACAAATGTGCTTAGGAACTTCTTCACAGTAAAGGTAACAGTGCACTGTCACTGGCTGCACAGAGAGGTGGTGGAGTCTCCTTCCCTGGAGACATTCAAGACCCACCTGGATGTCTATTTGTGCAACCTGGGCTAGGGAGCTGCTCTGACGGGGTTTGGACTAGATGAGCTCTAGGGGTCCCCTCCAACCCAGACAGTTCTGTGATGCTGTGAAATACAAATCTCATTCTGCTGACTCAGGTTTCATCAAAAATGCCAAAGAAGTAGAGTACTGTTGCTCAGCTGAAGAGGGTATCATCAACTATCCTTCAGACACCATCAATACTGCGCACTTTGACACAGTGGCCCTCAGCCATAAGGGTTGGAAGGGAAGCTGAATGAGGATCGGCATGATGCTCTTTCAGAATTTAGAGGTGAATTTGGAAATTCCTAAATTGGACCTGCGCAACTGCCTCAACATATCACAAAAAGTAGAGACTCTTTCAGCTGTAAAAAAAAGAGTGCCTGATAGCAAAGTATTTTTTCTTTCTTTTTTTTTTTTTGTGTAAACACAAGGATCTTAAGTAGCATATACATTCCCCTATAAATAGCTAACAAGAAATGCTTAGTCTTTGCATATAGCTGTGCTTAGTGTTTTTCTAATTATGATAATAATGTTACATCACAGCCTCATGGGATTCCTCCTTCTTCCCATAGGAAAATGATTCTTTTGTGTTTTTCAGTTGGTTGGCTTTGATTCTTTGTCCTTAGAGTTTTTTAGAATACTCTTACAATTCTTCTTTTCTTGCTTGGCACACAGTGTTATTATTCACTAAGTCCACTCTCAGTTTTAAGCTTATGACATAGGTCAATACTGGACAAAGTATATTTATGAAACAGTGATGATATGTCATCTTAATTGCATTTGTTTCATACAAGTACATTTGATAAATTTATAAGTAAGGCTATGAAAAAAAATCTTTAATCAGAATGATTATCCCTTTAAAAATCCTATTTTTTTTTGCAGTTTTTAAGCTTCTGTCTGATCAAATTAACATATTTTTGCTATAAAATCTCAAATTTGTTTGCAGTAAAAGTTAGCAGTAATACGGAAATGGTAAACAGAATTTGTCAAATTCATCAAAGTATATCCTTTAAAGAAGTTTACAGTCAAAAAAATCACATTGATACCTTCACATGCTGCCATCTTCTAGAGCAGATATTAAATGCGAGTGTAATGTCAGCAGGAGGAACAAAGTCTGAAGACAGTTGCCACATAATTATAGTGATCTGCTAGAAGTTAGCTAGTAAAAATATCTAACATGAGGAACAACAACAAAAAACAATTAGTATGGATTCAAAAAAACAGCTCTGAAACACATCTTTCCTTCTTGCTGTAAGTCTTTTCCTGCTGAGAGCAAAACAACATGCCAGCAAGAAAGACACGAAGAGCAGCTGGCAGCCAATAACATGCCAGAGTTGTCAGTGCTGTCCACATGGTTCTCTGCATGAAGTTTTTAGAGAATCCCAGTACTATAATCTATAGCGCATTGGAAATACAACATCCGTTTTCAAGGCCATTTTTGTACAAGATAAATATGTGGTTAATGCAAAGAAAAAATTCCCCTTCATACTTTTGTAAACCAGAAACTAGAAAAAGAGCATCTTAAAACTAGGAAACGAATTGATTGGAAATAAATTATGACATAAAATTATCACAGAACATTATTTTATAGCTATTTCTACTTCTTAATTTGCTTGAATAAGAGAAGTATTGTAAGACTTCTATGTACATTAGGCATCAGTACAATTAATATACTATTAGTCTGAGGAAACTTGCAAAGAATAACATAATGATGTCACTCATTTCAAATTGTATAATTAACTACTTAGCAATTATACTTTTAATGATGTATCAAATAGAATAGCAGCATTTATTCAAAAGGAAAAGAAGTGATTACCACACCAAATATTATTAATACTTCAGGAATACAATACACAGCTTAATTTGGAATGTCAACACATTAATTGAAAGCTTTTCAATTTGTTTTGTTAATAAGGTCCATTTTGGTCTAGCATTATAAAAATCATTTGTTCCATAAATTTCCATGACAAACTAATATTTATTAAAAAGGCTTTCCTCCTCTATCTCTTGCATGCAGCGTATTTGGATACTTCATGTGAGACCATGCTTTTTATAGACTTGTTTTTTCCATATATTGGCATTAAGGCTTTTCTTTGCTCCTCAGAGGACTTAAAAGCCATGCCCAACTGAAGAAAAATAGCCTACAAGGATTGTAAGTCTTGCTGCTTTTGTTTTTGGCTTTTGCTTTTACACTTTTTTCTCTTCTTTCTTACAAGAGGAAAACTAATTCATCATTCTGTAGGGTAGATCTTTGATTAAACAAAGGTGTTTTTAGGGAGTCAGGATGGTAATTAATGTCTGAAATAAGATAAAGTAAAAAAATTTCCTCTCATATCTAAAAAATCATAAAAAATTTTTTTGCTTGCTTGGCACTTTAAGATAAAGCAAACATATAAGAAAATGATTTTTCTTTTTTTTTTCTGAGGAAAAAATATATTTTTTCATTAAAATATTTCTATATATTGTTATGGAATCAAGGCTTGAAGTTCTCTTGAGCACATGCTTTATGTAATTGTTCTTTATATGTTTTTTAACATGTGCATTCAATTTGTCCACTTGGCTTGTGCTTCAGTAAGATATGGTCTACCTTCAGCACTGTTAGAGTATGTGCAAAATAAGCAGTTTTATTCTTACTCACTGAGCTATCTTTCTATTTTCTGTAGTGCATTGTCTGACTGAAGGAAGGAGTCAGCCTGAACAGAATTAAAATCTAAAACTTAGACATAAAAAATATCTATTCACATTCTACCTCCATTGTTTTTAACATTAATGAGCTAATGAAAAATCCATTGTCTCTATCTCCAAGGATGCATAACTGTGAATTGACTCTAGTCTGTCAGTTTCTCATTTTATTACCATAAAATGCTATATTTTGAACCAGGCTGGCACATTCACACTAAAATGGATCTACAAGAAATGCCGATTGAAAAAAAAAAAAAATGCCCCCTCCACATGAGCATAATTCAGCTTAAAATTGTATGTTTCCAGAACATTTGTTTGCAGTGTTTACCACCAGTAAATTTTGGTATCTGGAAATACCAATACAATACCAATAAAAAACTTCCCCACGTCTTCTTCTACAAATGTCCTTCCCCAAATTATGATTATATTTCATCCTGCATGTTTGAAATTTAGACATTTTTGACAGGAAAACTTTACAGTCTCATTATTTCCTTTGTTTAGATATGTAGATAATTATGAAAGAAAAGTTTTCTTTAGTCTAAGGAAAGAGTCAGCCACGACTATATCTGCATTATAAATAGTTTCCAAAGATGCTAACTAATTGATTTTCTGAAGCTAGTTAATCTGTAATGACCTTCAATGAAACTTTTACAAAGACACATTTTAAGTGTCAAGTGGTACTTTCACACTCTTTTTCCTAGAGAGTAAAGCAAATTGCCAATCTTAGCTAGGCTGTCCCACAACATATATAGCATGGATTTCGTGCCTTCTGATAACCATCTGTTTGGACCAATGAAAAACGGATTGTGTGTAAATATTTTCCTAGCAATGACACCATCATAGCAGCTGTGAAACAGTGGGTCAGCTCTGCTGGTGCAGACTTTTACAGACACATTCAGGCTCTGATTCATTGCTAGCAGAAATGCTAACAGTGATGAAAAATATTGTTTTGTAGCTTAGAATTTGTTCTATCAACTACTGTTCTTGTTCTCTTTGTATGGGTTGCAGTTGCCATGGAAACAAATGGGAGGCATTACTTTTGGAGCAGTCTGTGTTCATACAGATTTCCTTCCCTCTTCACATGTAGATCCTAATCCTTTTACAAAACTGCTTAGGAACTATCAGTTTCAGTTCTCAGCTGACCTATGGCAGAGTAGACTATGGCAGGTAAAAACCTGGACCAGAAGTTTTCTAAATGAATGCAGTCATAAAAAGATCACCCTTAAAAGTAGGACTTGGAAATACATACTACTCTATCACATAATGAGAAATCACAGAGTCACGGAATTGCAAAGGTTGGAAGACACCTCTGAAGATCATCCAGTCCAACCAACACTGCTAAAGCAGTTTCCCTACAGTAAACTGCACAGGAAAATGCTCTGATGTGTTTTGATTTTCTCCAGAGAAAGAACAACTGCAACCTTTCTGGGCAGCTAGTTCCAGTGCTCTGTCAGCCTCAAAGAAAGTAAGTCATTTCTCTTCTTCAGATGGAACTTCCCACGTTCCAGTTTGTGCCTGTTGTTCCTTTTACAGTCACTGGGCGCTTGAAGTCATCCACATGTCATCTGAAATTAGGTACTGATAAGATTTCCTCAGTCTTCTCAAGGTTGAACAGTTCCAGCTTACTCAGCCTTTAATCAAGGAGGAGATGCTCCAGGACCTTTATAATCTTTTTTGATCCTTCACTGGGCTCTCCGATAATTCCCATCTTCCTTGAATTGGAGAGCCCAGAACTGGACACAGTACTCCAGGTGAGGTCTTACCAGGGCAGGGTAGAGGGTGAGGATCACCTCCCTCAACCTGCTTGCCATGCTCCAGGATACCATTCTGGGCCACTAGGGCACACTGCTGGCTCATGAGCAACCTTTCGTCCACCAGGACACACAGGTCCTTCTCTGCAGAGCTCCTCTTTAGTAGTTCAGCCTCTAGCTTGTATTTGTAGACCCTAACTTCACAGTGAGGATAATGGAGCACTGGCACAGGCTGCCCAGAGAGGTGGTGGAGTCTCCTTCTCTGGAGGAGTTCAAGACTCACCTGGATGCCTACCTGTGCAACCTGGGCTAGGGAGCTGCTTTGACAGGGGGTTGGACTAGATGATCTCTAGAGGTCCCTTCCAACCCCTACAATTCTGTGATTCTGTTTTTCATGAGACTATTCCTCTCCAGATGCAGGGCACTTTCCCTTGTCAAAACTCATCAGGTTCTACCTTTCCCAGCTCTCCTGTGTACTCAGATCTTGCTGAATGGCAGCACAGACTTCTGGGGTGTTAGCCATTCCTCCTACCTTTGTATCATGAGCAAACTTGCTGAGGGTGCACTCTATGCCTTCATCCAGGTCACTGATGAAAATGTTGAGCAAGACCGGTCCCAGTACCAAAGCTGGGGGAGCACCACTACTAGCTACAAGCCTCCAACTAGATTCTACTCTGTCATGACTGAAAACATGCTGTTCTGTATTTCAAGGTGTTATAAGCAAAAGAAACATTCCATCTGAAAGTTTGGCCCTAAATGCCTCTAGGGGACTGCTACTTCTACAAAATTGTAGAACTTGCCAAAAAAGTTTAGTTCAGTACAAGTATCCTACATGTAAAAATACCTGAGATCTGTTCTGACAGAGTTTTCATTAGAAAGTGCATATTTCACAACAAGAGTTTTCTCAGACTATTTGTTTCAGTTGCAACTGCTGTTCAATAACTGCTTATGCAAGAAATCTACATTACATAGTACCAAAATCTTAGTCTTAATTCAATGTATACTCCATAAAACTTAACAGAAAATGCATATCTGATCTCTGCACTTTTTCTGGCACATAATTTACAACGATATTACAAGTTCAGAAACTGAGATATTAATCATGAAATACCCGAGTATGAGAAAATACATACGGACCATCGATTCCAAGACCTGGCTCCACACAGGATCACCCAAAAATCAGACATTACCTCTGAAAGCATTGTCAGGATGCTTTTTGAACTCTGACAAGCTTGATGTCATGACCACTTCCGTGGGAAGACTGTTTCAGCGCTATTTCCGTAGCCTCTATCACTGGTCAATAGAGATAGAACATCATACTGTTTATTCTGTTGAAGAAATGCTACTTAAAAGAGTTTTATTTTTATCTTTTACTCATATATATTTTTACTTCTTCCTTTCTTCCTTTGTGATCCCCCCCCCCCTTTTTTTTTTTTTGTTTGTTTTGTTTTTTCACACATCATATTTCTTGTGAGACTACTGGAACTGAATCTATTATTGAAATTTAAGTTTTTCCTGAATGAAATGTGCTTCATATTCACAGCCAATCTGCAGTTGAAGTAACTTAAGGAGGATTAAAGATGATGGTACTAGAGTTCCATCCTCTTACAGGGAAGATGCCACTCTTGTAATCACATAATCACTTGTTTCAGATGAAACCTCTATACACTTGAATCCATTTCTACTTCAATAAACAACTCCAGTTTTATGAGAATATATACTGTGATGCTGCAGTGCATAGACATAGCATAGTGATATGCTCAAGTGAAAATATAATCATTCATTTATCTATATTTTATGAGTTAAATTATAACAGTTTTTTCTTGTTTGAAAATAAAGCTGATCATTTTTCATCTTACCTTAAAAGTAAATCATAAAGAAACTTTACACAGGTAATAGTGACATTTCTCAGTCAGGAAACCTAACTAACTATATTCAAGTCCCTCTTATTGGTTGTTCCATGAAGACAGATATTTTTCTCTATAACTTATAAGAAGTATTCAACAATAAAGTTAGTGAATATTATTATTACGCTGATTTATCATTGCATTTAATTATTTATTTATATATTGTTTATCTTCAAAATGTTTGTAATGTTATTCTGCAATCAAATCAAAACAAAGACATTCACCATTCCAGTTGAAATTCTCATTCTTAGAAATAATATTTTTATATAGAGCTGTACTATTTTCTGACAGTATTTCAGATACTCTAGACAAAATAAGAATGAAGCAAATGAAAAAAAAAAAAAAACACCAGTAACAGCAAAACAACAGCTGTGATAAGACTGCAAAAAATGTACAGCTCTATTTAAGCTAAAGGTGCAGTGGATAAAATGAAAATAGAGAACAATCTATGCAATCAGCTGAAGTAATAAACTATCACTCCTAAGCCGTTTGAGTGCTAATGAACTCATCCAATTCATACAATCTACTAGCCTGACTTTGTCTCAGAACAATTATCACAATCACATTGATGTTCTAGTGTGCTATAGGAAATACAGTCCTCAGCCTTCCCCTGAGTCTTGCTAAATAAGCAAATTATACTGGCTTTTGTCTTAATGGATAACAATGACTCCTTAATGTTTTTTATCTTGTGGAAAATAGGAGATAAATGCCCTATAAAGTCCTTTTGGTTATGTTTGTCAATTGAGAAGGAAATTTTTATAACACACTTAAAAGAATACACATTTTTCATTTGTGCAATTTCAATGCCCTTTCCAACACCAAGGAAAGAACCTTCTTTAGCTATTCTTCAGAAAGATGACTGCAGCAAAGAAACAGCATTTTCATGGTAATGGGAAGTTCAGCATCAGTTAATTTTACATTTTTTCCCCATCAAATCAATTGCTGCTTTCACTTTCCTGTCAGAAAAACAGATAGAAGCTCAGCAAGAAAGCCTATATCTTCACAGAATTTTCCTAAATGCAAAACCTTCCACTCTTCACGAGTTGTGGAACTCAGCATATGAGAACTCCAAATCTTTGCACAGACAATCCTGAACAAGCAATTGTAGTTAAAAGCCTTAATATTGTAATGTAATAGGTAGGAAGCTCTGACAAGGAAATGAAAACCATTGACAGGGTTTTGCAGGAGGTGTGTGACAGAAATTTCAGAGCTCTAACATTCTGACTCTTTTTCCTTGAACAAAGAAAAAAAAATCTTCATATTCTTTTTCTCTTATTTCTAAATTCTTAGTCTCAAAAGATAAGCAAGGAATTTTGGTCAGCTCTGACATAATCTGTTCAGACTGGACTACATATATTTTGCACAGGAATCAGGAAACTTAAATGTTGTTGTATTACTTAAGTAGCTTTCGTAACAATAAAATCGTTCAGCTTCCACAGTTTAACAACTTTACTCTGATAATACTATTAATATTTTTTAAAAGATAACAACTTTACTTATCTTGGCATTAAAAAGTAATAAACAAAAAACCAATAACAAAAGAAAAGCAAAACAAAACAAAAAAAAAGATCAGGCTAATAGAATCAAATAAACCAGATTTTTTTTAAAAAATAACAGTTTCTATTTCATTTTCCAGATCAAGATTCATTTTGATTGGTTGTAGACTCACCCCAAACTGCAACCCCTAGCAATAGAAATCTAGCTTTCAGTATGACGTGTTTCTGTGTTACTGGTTTTCATTTTTGGCTAAGTAGAACAGAGTAGCTAAGTGATATGTAAAATCAAATACAGAATTTTGGGAGTGGAACACTGTGAGTAAAGGACACAATGGACGTGTGGACACAAATGAGTTTTTTATTAAAATCTGTGGTAGAACTGAGAAAAATTAAGTCTTTCTGCCTTTGCCATTCTGTTCATAGCAATTTAAAACTGAATGCACTGGAACATCTTTACACCAATTTTATGACCATTTCATCTAATTACTTCTGTTAAAAAGTCTTGTTCATAGGCATGACCAAAGGTGAAACTGGAGATTTACATATTTGAGTTTTCACACTTGGATGGACAGTTCAGAAACAGGCTTGTCTTTAAGGACAAAGACTACTCTAAGAAAAAATATTTGAGAAAACCAAAACTGCACATCTGTTTTGCCCATGTGAGTTAAACATTTACTTAGGGAATGATATTTTTGTGGGGATAGAAATAATCTGGCATATTTCCCATTGACCAAAGTGTAATATTTTCATGTAGATCTATGTACGTTTAAGATTAAATGAATAGCTTTTTTTTTTTTTTTTTTCAGAAGAAGGGTACCCAAAAGCTTTTATCAAGACAAATAATTATATAAACATATATCACAAGACATTTGTGATATTCATTATATAAAAAAATCAATCCCAGAAAAAACAATACCTACAAAGTCTATTGGATGCTTTGGATGGGATGCATATTCACATTTAACCTCATAAGGAGTTAGAATTTATCTAAAAGGCCATGGACAAGGGCCTAGTATTTCAAAGCAAAGTCTGAAAGAAATCTATCTACCCTTCAAGATTAAGTCTATAATCTTTATGTGAAATAATGTCTTTTTTTTTTTTTCACATTTTGAGAAAGTTTAAAATACTTCATCCAGTTTGTCCATTTTAGAATAGCCCACATCTTCTAGGAAAACCTGTGAAAGGCCTCTATTGACAAGAGGACTATAAAACTTAAAAATTCTACCAAAATCCATGTACTTCTCTTACCTAGAAAGATTCATCTTGGCACCTCCTTATACTCTTATTAAAGCAAAAGTCATGACTCACTAATATGAAGTCAGTAGAAAAAAAAATAAAGAAAACTGCTATGAATATACAACTCTCACTTTCAGTAACAAAAATCAATGGAAGATAATCTATAGCATAATTAAAAATAGTGCTGTCTCAATTGTTTTTTCTATTTATTTTCACATCAATTATTTATTGATATTACAAAGAAAAAGTAATAAAATAGAAAGTTACTTTAATAAGAAAACTATTTTTTAAAAAACTGCTACAATCTTTATGACAACTATCAACTTGTAATTTCTACCTGGGACTGAGGCTGGTTCCAAATTTTCTCTCTGATAGCACTCATTTCTTTGAGTAGCTTCCTTTTGTTTACATACCCTTTAAGCAGAAATGACAGCTATGAAAGAAGCTCAGGGATAACATGTAATTTCCCAGGTTTTGAAGCATCTCTTGACCGTGTAGCATTTGGTGAGAATTTCAAGTGGATCCATATTTATGACAGCCTAAAAAGATGAGAAGTTCTTAAAGCTTTGATGAATAGCATGGCTGTGGCAATTTGATTTAACCTTCAATACTTTTAAGTGTTTTATTTTATTCAGAAAAATACACAGCCATGGAAAAGCTACAGCGCTTGCATGAAATTGTATAGAAATTATGAAGCATCTACAAGTAGAAAGTAGATTCCACATTTTAAATACTAAACCTCATGTTCAAAGTAAGAGTGAAATGTATTACATTAATGGCACTCTTGATACTGAAAATTACTGATAGTGAGTGCTTTCAGAAATTAAAACTCTAGTTATATATTTCAAGACATAATTTAAGTAACTAAACCAGTAAAGTCCTTGCATGAAATTAATACCAGCACCTGAATATAGATTCAGATATTAAATTATAAACTTTCTCTTTTTTTTCCTCTTTCTTCCTCTTTTACTTGTGAAAGCAACTTAATTGCCCTGAAATAAAAATGATTACATTACAAAGGGAAGACTTGACAAAGGGAGATTTGACAAACTGAAAGGACATATAGCTTTTTCTTGATGTGGGTAAAATAATTAGCTTTCTTCTATGTTATTTCTGATACAATGTCTTTCAGAGATAGGACTATATATCTCCCAGAGACTTTATACTTGAAAATTTATAAACACAGAAAAAGTTAACAAATTTGCTATCAAAGGCTGAGTCCCATGCCTATCAATAATTTATTGGGTGAATATTCTTTGCTTATTTTAAATAGCATTTTCTCTTAATGATCAAATTATAGTATTTTAATGTAAAGTACAAATAAAAACACAGCTCAAACAGTTGAGTTCAAATTAACTCCAAGTATTCTACCTGTTCTGTAACAAGAGGGAAATTAAAAACAAGGCTGTTTTTCTCAGATTGATTAAAAACTGCATTAAATACAGTGTTAAGTAAAAGATTTATCACCATCAGAAGGCAGACTTCAAAAAGATAGATGAGGATCAACTTAAAAAATTAACTTTCATATGGGTTATCAATTGAATGTATACCAGTAATATCATGTTTCTGCGCAAGAGCAAAGATGTTTAGAGAGATGTTTGTATATATTTCTATATATATGTATGTTCAGGTTGCTCCAAAAATAATGCCTCCTATTGTTTCCATGGAAAACATAACAAAGACTCCTTGATAGAGCAAATTCTGTTATTAAGCGCTATTTTTCAACACAATCACCACCACCAACACAGCACAACTGACAACAGCAAACAAGAGCCTGCATGCCATGCTCATAAAAATCTGCACCAGAGGAGATGACAAGCTGTCACTGTCAGCACTGCTGAAAAGCACCGCTCACTGTGTTCACATCCACTGTCTGGCCACCATATTCAGTGAGCACCATCAACAGTGAGCAACATCAGTGGGTGCCATTTTTTCCAGATAGAGTAATTCAGCACCCTTGCCTCATGTGCACTTCCATGTTAGACTTTTTTTGTCAGACTGTTCCTCTGTCACACACTGATAGATTCAAAAATATACACTAAAAATATGCACAGAACAGTAACTGTAATTTATTATTGAAAAATCTTGAAGTTTTTATAAAGAAGTGTAAAAAAAAAAAAAAATTGATGAGAAAAATATAGCCAAGCTGAGAATAATCTCCAGGCTTCTTAGGTTAGTGCCCTACATTTGCTTTGATCCCAAGGTTAGTATATCTATCATTTCTTTTTTAATAGATTATGATGATTTTTTTTATTATTTTTTTTTCTGTCAATATAATTATTTACCACGAGAACAGTTACTGAAGGCTCAATGACTCTATACAGTATATTCAGGAAGTCACCTCTACTAACAGAATATTTATGTAATTCTCCTCCTAGTGTGATTGCTTTTTAAAAATTGAAGTTAATTACAGAGGAAACTGCAAGTACAGAGATGTAAAAAGTAATGGCAATAACACAGTTCAATACAAATCCATGAACTGAAACATGCTTGATTTTGGTAAACAGTGTTAATTCCATCTGTTTTATAAGTATTAAGCAGTTCTATATTTGGTAAATGGAATAGGTTGACTATTTTGTCAACTATGAGAAATAATTTTAGAAGGCATATAGACAAGAAGAGCTATGAAGACCATACAAAAGGAAGTAATTATTTCCAGCAATAACTCACATCTAACTACAACGACTACAAATAACTACATAACATCACACTCTCTGGAAAACTTTGAAAGACAGTATTAGCGTGACAGAGATGAAAAATTCTGAGAAATACATCTCTAAGAAGACATGGACCCCTGTTATTGTGTTTGTATGAGGCAAAATGATCACTTGTAAAATGGGACCACAGTGAATAGGTTTCACTCAACTCTTTCTCCTTACAGAAATGAGCTGTTCTGGAAATCTCTAGATAGATATCTGAAGGTTTGCATTTTCATCTGGCTTTCTGATGATGCTCATGGGAGTACTGAAAAGAAGGGATGTTAATCTGTGGCTCAACAGAAGAGCACATTTCAATTCCATAAAGACATGAGGGTTTTCTTTACACTTTCCTTGATCGAAAAAGAGGGAAGGAACAGAAGGAAGGACATATCCTTTCTCTTACACCTATTCTAACATCTTCCTTTTGGGTAGGTAAAAACAGTAGCTTATAAAATCAGAGTTTTGATCAGTTATCACCTCTCCATTAGCTCTCAAAATCAATTGAATCGGTTACAGTAGTGATCTAATATTAACACACTCAAATCATTTTCAGTACAGTTTAACATCAAACAAGTCAGGCCTGAATCTTTACTAGTAATGAATTAATCACTAAGTAGAGACAGAAACCCTATTTCATAGTTCCATCATGAGTTTGTAAATAGCTGCAGTACTTTGTGGAAATGATTTATTTAAAACCAGAAATATTCATCTAGATTTTTTATGCTGAATTTTAATCTTTATCAAAAATAAGTGTTCTCTGACCTTTTAGAAGGATAGTCAGCCTGTTGCCAGTCTCCACACCTCTCCCAGTGCTAGCTTCTTCCTGTTGCTAGTCAGGCATAATGATATTTTCATGAAGATGCAGACTTAACTGATTGATACTACATACAAAACTGTGATGAGCTTCAATGGCAGAGTTTTAGAGGGAAAGTTCTGTTATATCCAGTGAAACCAAGCCTGTGTTATGTACTGAAAACAGCAAAGGTCATCTGTCAGTGACCAGAACTTATTTTACTGAGGAAATTATGCAAAATATATCTATATTTTATTTATTGTAAGTGATACAGATTAATTCTGCTACTGAGGACCAAGATTTTTCAATCTTTGCTTTCATCAGAGTCTGTTCTGAGTGATTTTTCCCAAAGCAAATTGAAGCAACAACAACAACAAAAAAGGAAACGAGAACATGAGAATATAAAATGAAGCAATATTGTGGAAAATAGAGGAAAAGATAGTTATAGAAAAATACAGGATAATAAGTAGCAATAATAAATATTAACAAAAGTATGATAAAGCAGGAATCTGCCATAGTTAACCATCTTGCAAATAGTAAAAAATAAAAGAAAGACAATAACACAAAAAATGACCCTAAACACTCCATAAAACTGCATGGACATAGCATGTAAATTAGATTATTTTTAATGCCTTATAGTTAAGTTTTCTTTGCTAATGCTGCAGATAAATCTCATAATGTGCTTTAAGATTAAGGCCACCTTGCCTTCAGCAGGAGAGTAAGGCCTTCTGTTTCTGGAAACACTCTCATTTTATTTGATTTATTAGCTTCAATTCCAGTTAGATTGTATTGTATTGTGTTATTTTGCACCTCAATGTCTTATTTAGTAAATTAGCTTTCCTGCTCAGATTTATGCCGCTGTTTTGCTTTTAGGCCCATCTCACTACCCTTTCTGCTTTCCTCTTTTCCTTTTCCCAGGGTGTGGGTTCATGGGTCCCCACACCCTATTAGTCATGGAAATGGGCCAAACCAGCCCATAAACCATTGACACTGTAATTTGTTAACTTCCAAGAAGTGCCAGCATGATATAATAACCTGATTCTTAAAACAAAATGTTACATTTAAACTGGTAGAAATGTTATTCAATTCTGTTCACTTTGATAATCAGAACATTGTATTTTCTGACCACCCATTGCAAAATGACAGATAGTTATCCAAGAATTATTAATCTAAAATGTTTGAGATATCAGGATGTTCTTTTCAAGTAATTTAAAAATGATTAGTTAGATTCTCCAAAATAGATCTTTTAAATAATGTCAAAATTTAAGCAATTGTCCTTGCTTTCAGTTATACAAAATTCTTCTGATGACTGGTGACAATACATAATGGCAAGGATTTTTAGTAATGAAGAAAAAGGATAACATTACAATCCTTTTCAAAAATTCAAGTAAATCGGATGCATAAAACTACACTGTTTGGAAATATGTGTTTTTTGAAGAATTTTTTTTCCAGTAATCCTCAAAATGCCAATATCAGTTTTACAATTTTTCAAGAGTTTGGAAGGGAATGCCCGCACCATATGAACAGTGAAATAAGACATCAAGGACAACACCTTTTACAGGTATTAGAACAGTCAGAAGCAGGAAGAACTACTGTCTGGATCACAAAACACAATTTGAAAATGCCTATTTTATTAACAGTGTGATATATTTTAAATATGATTGCTGCAATCATGAAGAACATAGAAAAATAGAATGTCTCCAACTAATAGTTTCCCACAGTGATATAATAGAAAACAATTCATATGTAAAGTGTGCTGGCTTATAAAACCCAAATCACTCATATTTAACAAGTGGAGGATGAAATAGATAATCAGAAATGAAAAAAAAATATAGAGCTTAAAAAAAATAATTTCCAGTGAACTTGGGAGAAGATTTGGCTTTTGTGTAAAAATGAATGCCCACTGGAAAGTAGTACACTTTTAAAAAGTCTTTTTTACTATACTTCTAGTAACTTTGGCAATGACACTTTTAAACTAGTACTTAAATCCTCATTAGCTTTATCAAAAATAGTCTTCAAAGTGCTGAAGAGATATAAGGGTTTTCAACAGCTTTTAACACTTTGACAGAATTATTTCAAAAAATTTGGGAAAACAATGGTACCTAACTCTCACATTTAAAATTCTGTGTATGAATTTTCTTTGTGAAAATAAACACAAAAGGCATTTAAGAAATTTTCAGAGTTCTAAGTAATCCAGAAAGAATAGCAATTTGACATTTTGTATACATTAGACAGCTAGGAAACAAATTTATATATATGTATTTTTTTTCCTGCAGTTGTGCAGGAAGCTCTTGGAAATTTCAATTACTTCTTTTCTTTTTTTTTTTTTTTTGAGAAGTTTTTTAACGCTTGTTAGGATCTTCTACTGTGCTTATTTAGCTCCTTAATGTTAAGTGGGAACAAGTGTCTATGCTGAATATTTGCCAATGCAAATCATCCAGTAAATTAGATTCAACACAGGGTTCCCACCAGTTAAGCACATTCTGCCAAGCGCAGCTCTTTATAGATGTGACAGGTTCAGCCTGGTGCCATCTGGACTGTTTGACAACGGTGATCATCACATCTCACTCAAATCCATTCACTAGAAGCCCTTACCTATGGCAAATCAACAGAACAGGATATTAAGCAGAGATGTACAAACACTGGAGTTGAGGTCAGCTTTCATGAAGACATAATATCCAGTGTCCATAGTGACGCTGTGTTTCAGTCTGTGCTCATTGCCCCTTCTGTTGTGCCTGGTCAACACTGAACCTGGGTATGTCCTCTTTTTCCACTCCCCACTCAAGTTCTTGTACCTAGAATAGAGACCTGAGCTCTACTAGTTACTGGCCTCGAACAAGAATTTCCATCCTCTAGCCTTGCTAATGCAGTTAGTTTTCAACCCACTATACATCCAGCCCATGCATCAACAGCCTATGAAGATTTAAAAGAAGACAGTGTCAAGAACTTTCCAGAAGTCTAAGAAGACACTGCTTTCCCCAGAATGGTCATTTTGTCATAGTAGCTTATCAAGTTGGTCAAGCAAGTCTTTCCCTTAGTGAATTCAGTCCGTTTACTGCTTATGACATTCTTATCCTTTATGGTCTGGCCATACAGTTAAAGATTATCAAGAGTGAGTGCATGCTGTGTGCCAGATCATTAGCACATGTGGGTGCATTCTTTCATGCAGGACATATAGGTCCCTGCATCCTCTAATTACTTCATGTGCAGCTGAAGCTGTGAAGGTTGAAACCAGTAAAGATTATGAAGACTCCTAAAAATGCTGTTATTTGGAAAGATTAGCTCTAGTTTAATGGTGGTTTTTAAGACCCATCTTTCCCTTTGAGGGATGGATCAGCTGACAGCATTATATGTTATCAGACAGCTGAGATGGGAAGAGTGAGGGGCATTTACATGCAGAGCAGGACTGAAGTTGTTAGATCTAAGGTGTCTTAATTGGTTGGAAGGCTGGGGAGACTTTTCTTCAAAAGCACCAGTATCTGCCTTGCTACAGCTTGCACAGTGATACAAAATTCAAGTCAGGTAAAGGAAAGTTTACATTTTAAACTGTAAATTTTACTCAGATTATATTTACAGTCAGGAAATTGCACTCTGAGATGGACCATCCTAGGAAGCTCTCAAATCAGTGAATATTTAATGAAATATAGGGAGAAACTCAAGTTCTAAGGAAAATTAATAGATATAAATATTTATTTTAAATGTTATATAAAGACCAATATATTTGATCAGTCTTAGTAATTATAGAAGAAACATTAAGTGGCATACTGTGAGTCCATTTTACCATTGGAGGTTTCCTGGTTTACGAGAAAACATATATCTTCCAAAAAAAAAAAAAATTGCAGTAAACTGAGATTTTAAGTCCTATTCTATCTTCTTCCAAGTTTCATGTGCTTTACTTTTTTTCTAGGGGATGCAAAGGCAAAATTTCATATCCAATACTTCAGATAAGCCAGTAGGAAGGAAATAAGACCTCCTCTTTAAACTACATAATTAAATGCACTGCTTCTTCTCTTCCTGCCAGCAGAGAGTTATAACATGGACAAAATTCACTTAATAAGCAGATATTTAAAGAGTAGGAAAAAGCTTATTTGTTCAACGCATAGTAAACACTTTTCAGATTAAGTCTAGTATTTTTGCATTTATTGTTATAGCAATGAAGTTACTGACAGTTACTGTTCTCCCTATTGCTCAGCAGTAACTATCTCTTAGTGAATGAGACCGTTATAAAAGGCAGTGAGGATGAGTTCTCCCTTCCTTATCAGGCTCTATTCACTTTCAGACTATTTCATAACAGCCTCTCTTTTATTATCCCCTGCTTTATTCATCTGCTTATGATCTTATGTCTTCTAATAAAAATTTTCTAACTGAGCACTTTTTTCCCCTGTTACATTCAAGCAATATGGAGAGTAACATTACTAATGCCAAAAGGACATTCAGATTCCTCATATACAAGCCCAGTGGTAACCATTATGTGCAGTTAGTTAATATAGTTTAGAACATGCCCAAAGAAAAGAGTAGTGTAGACAGAGATGTAATGAAGCAGGGTAATTAATTTAAAGTGGAGGGTTCAAAATTTTATCTGCATAGAATTTCATCTATTTAAGAAACAAATTCAAGGTGAAACTAAATCTGTGGGAAGCCATAAGTAATAAATTCCAAAAGTAACAAATTCCAAATTCCATTTTTTCAGCCAAGAGTGAATCACTCTTCCGATTAGACTGTAGTAAAATGTACGACTAAGATTTAAGACTCTTAAGTAAATCCTGTCAACAACAACAGATATTTTATAAGCTGTGCGTCATGAACAAATCTGGCATATCTCTATTTACTTGGCACTATTGATGTCAATTTTTTCTGAAACCTATTCTATCAGTAATTGGAAAACTATTGTTTTTCTAAGAGAGAAACATTTCTCTTGGCCTATTGCAACATTAAAATTTTCCTTATTAGAGAATATATTACTTCACTGTTAACATTCGGTGCAATATGGAATATACTTTTTCATAAAATTTACTATTTAAATTTGCTACTTCTTTTCCCCAGATGTTCTACTGCTAGAAGTAATGCACAGCATTTATGATTATTTTGCCTAAAGAGCAGAGACTTAATCACAAAGTTTTTAATTATCTGTCAACCAGAGCTTCCTTGAACATTGGCAGAACGACCATAAGCTTAAGGGTAATTGTGTGCTCCAAAATAACAAGTATCTTCGTTTTCTCCCACTAATACACAGTCTCTGCATATGATGGAAATAACAGACATGTTACTTTGACCTGAAGAGTGGTTTCAAAAACAAGAAACTTAGACAGTTAAGAGGTCTTCAATTCAGTCTCAACACAACTCCTTCAAAGGTTTCATGAGCACTGGATATTAATTTTTATAATGGACTTATGCACACTTCCAATACAAAAACAAAACAAAACACAATAAATGTATCAAGTGCTTTTCAAATGGAGCAAGGACATCATTTTGCCTGGAACAACATGCCCAGTCTGAGCAAGCTGTCTCCATCCAGTCATTAGACAAGCTGGTTAGCATCCTTCAAGGCTGTTCAGTCAAAGGAGTCCAAAGATTACTAACTCTACCTGCTAGCCAATCCTTCATGTTAAATCTTATTTTTAAACACTGGCTGCTCTTTTTATCTTAAAGATACCCTTACCTCTAGCATAAACGTATTGGGAAAGCAGTGGGTTCAGTCTCCTGGAGGTTGGTGTAGTTTACATACTCCCAAATCATCTGCATCTGTCGACAGTGCTGCCTGAGCACTGCAAATACTTAAGTGAGATTACAGATAAAAGTTCTCAAGTATTTACTAGGAAAGACATTTGATGAATATAATTCACCCGATAACCACTAAGCACAGTTTGCACAGTAAATAGAGGAAGGATGAAAGCTACTATATTTTTGTTTGATGAATGGATATACTATGCAAGTATGAATTACGTCTAATTATAAATATCAAATAATTCATTACATCATGGTTACTACAGTAAACATAAAAATCAGTTCATAATAATATTTAGACACTTCAGCCAAAGTGAAACTGTTCCAGAAATTCAATATAATTGTCCATAAATTTATATTTGTTCTATGAGAAAGCAAGACACATACATCAATACTACACTCAGGCTGGAATGGAAATGAAAACAAAACTCCTCATTCACTCAATGCACAGAATTGAGGAAGTTTGTAGTTTATGTTCTCAAATAATAAAAGCACAGGCAAATTGAGAAAGTCTTTCAAAAGACATAACCTACTACATTTCTGTTTCATTATAAAATTGACAGAAGATCATAAACTTTTTTCTGCCAGTCCCCATTATTGAAGACTCCTGTTACCTAAAAACTGTCCATCTGGTCATTTTTTTCCATTGAGATGTTAGGATTTCTTTATGTATTTTTTGTTGTTATTGTTTTATTTGTTTCATATATGCTGAAGGTAAGCTGAAGCAGGACCATCCATAATAGCAACTAAAAATCCAAGAGAGAGAGAAAAATAATGATAATAAAGCAAATACGCTATACACAGCATGTGTATTTGAATGAAATTAAAAAATAAATTATATCTTTCTTTTCTAGAGGAGGTAGTACTGAGAATTACAGATCTCTAAGTAGGAAATCTGAATTTCAGATAACTGTAAATAGAAATGGCTTCCTGGGTAGAACCTAGAATCACATTTTATATCTACTGCATATCTTTGTATAGTATTGTATCCCTTCAGTTTTCCTTTGTATTTCATAATCATGGTTTAGTTACCAAAAATTACTTTGGATGAGGGAGTAGAAGAGCTATCTTTCACTGAATATTATTAGTTCAGAGACCAAAACTGGTCCTCATGAGCAGACCATGGCTAAATCCATTTCAAGAAACGTATTGACAAATTGGAGAATATTTGTGGAGTAAAGCAATTGGTGTTGCTGATGTGCGCATCATACAGATTTTGGGGACTTATGGTAGTTTTAGTCTGTTTCTGTAGACTAAATATCTGTTAGCTGCTGCATTTTTCCATTTAGCTTCATCTCGAAAAAATCCAAGACTAGATATAAGCCATAGAAAGGTAAATGAAATTATCAGGATATATACTCCTTGCTAGAGTTTCTCAGAAATAACCATATCTACATGACTCATGAAGACATTTTACTATTTTTACTGATGGTCCTATCTACCAGAACTTTAAGATGTAGAGGAGAAGGGATAAGAAAAAAAATGTTCTGCATATAAATATTTGGAGTATTTTTATTATGTCTTCTTGTATGCTAATTTTTTTTTCCTATCAGTGTAACAAGTAGAAGGACAATAGCATGAAAGAAGAATTCTGAGGTACATTTAGATAAGAATTATATTCAGCTGAGTTAATAAAGAATAAGGCAAGGATTTTGTTTGAAGATAGGAATGGAAAACAGGAATCATTGCTGACTGTATACTAATCAAATCATCTTTTTCATTAGCCCACAGACAATACTGTCAGTATATTGACTTTCTTTGTTGACTTTCTGCTTGTTACCATAACTTAATAGTTCTAAGCTGTTGTTAACTCATATCACAGAATCACAGAATTGTAAGGGTAGGAAGGGGCCTCTGAAGATCATCTTGCCCGGCAACCATACTAAAGCATGTTCTCTATGGTAGTTTGTGCAGGAACTTGTGGACTTTACATTAATTAATTACATTAATTTATATGAGTCTTAAGAGTTTCTTATGAACCTTAACTCATATCTCCTCTGCATCTTCATTACAGTCCCACCCTCATTATGTTGTTTTCTCAGTGTAGTCTCTTGACTCCTTCAGCAGAATTAAATATTCAATAATATTCTTGTAATGCTCTGGCATTTTGTTTTATGTAATAGATATATTTTAGACCAAGTTCTAAACACAAATTATTACTTTCAGGTGATCTCACCACAGTTTGTGTACTATTTTTTGAACACTATTGGGTGAGTAACATCTATTAGATATGTTGTCAATCTCAGACATAAACCACCTAAAAACCTGTTTGTTTCAGAAGTAGAAACCCAGTGAAATACATGAGCAACTCAACTGAGCAGAAGTTGATAATATGCCCACTTTTATATTAAAGAACCAAAGCTTGTTGTAAGATACTGACACTCACATGCCCTAAGAAATGCTCTCAGCAAAATCCATCTATCACATCAGTGATTTTTGTTACCCTGAGCATATCACTGCTTGGTATGAACTTCCATTTATCCATTTTCTTATCTTTCTGTATGCATGTGTCATCCTTCTAATTGCTTCCTCAAGGTATTTTCTTACTTATTTGAGTCTTTCATATGTGTAGATAACACAACTGGACAACAAAACAGATGGTAGGTGTCATGTCTGAAAGACTGCTTTTTTATTTAAGCTACATTTCTGCTGACTCTAAATATTTAAATGTCAGCATGGCAAACAAAAACTTTCCTAGACAAAAAGTATCTTCATCTGAAATACTTCATAATATTGCAACAAGTTAAACTTTAAAGAAAGAAAAAGTGCAAGATAATTTGAAATACTGCAGCATAAGGCACATAATCACCTAATTCTTTCTTCACCTGACACTGTTCTTCCTTAATGATTCAAACCAATCTTTATTGCCTCTTACCTGACAAGTTGAGAAAAAAAAAAGAGTACATACAGCAAAACCTTATGGCAAATACTTTGCTTTACTGCAGCTCATGTATCATCACAAGCCTTTTTCATAAGCTGAATATTCATTTCTCAAATTAGATTTTCTGAGGAGGGATTAAAACAGACCAAAAGCTGTTGCTCTGTGAAGAGCAACTAATCTATTAAAGATCAACTTCTCCTTTCATAAAACGAAACTAACACCACCAATTCTCCCAGAGACTTTCGTGGGACAGGAAATGCAGACAGGATGATTTATTTCTTCTTATGTAATGAGTCTGTATAACTTATCTTCATGAAAATAAATGGTGACAATTTAAGCCTTACACAGTAACATAAGATTTGTGGGTTAAGTAAGTTTTTAAGAAATAAAAGGCTAGAAGATTGTTACCCATCATTTTGTTTGTCCAGAACGATTGTAAATGAGTAATCACTGATTACTACAGTCTTGGAGCTGAAATGAAACATATACGTGCATGCTAAGGTATTGTGTGCTGGTTAGTGAATTATTGATGAGTGTCTTTGGATTTATGAAATGTTTTATTTAGAAATGTTTAATCTAGGAACACGAGTATGTGATTAAAGCAATAAAGCGTAGAAGAAAAATGTTCGAAGAAGTGCACTGTGAAGTTCCAAAAACACTAATATAGAAATTATGACTGTGTAATTTTGTTACCATATTTTTATCATATAATTCACTTTTGAGGGATTTAGGATTTGTTAAAGGTATACACTTGTGAAAAGGGTTCCCTCATTACTCTTGATGTGCTTTAAATATCTCCTGCATTATTTTTAAATGATATCAACCTATGTCAAGAAGAGAATACAATTAAGAAAGGGCACTGTAATGGAAATATCTTGAAATACTTAACACAATTATACATTGAGTATTATTAAGCAGAATTTTCTAGTATAGCCTTGCTATCTGGCGTACACTATATCATCTGCAGTTGGAAAGAAAAAAATATATACTCTTACATTATATTACCTGAGCAGCTCGGATCAAATGACAGATCTTTTACTTCATCTACTTTACTTCATCTTTTCTTTCTATACTTACTGGATTTTCCTGTCTCCAAGACAGCAGAAACTGTAAAGAAAGGACAAGATGATTATAGCATACTCTGTGGTACATCAAAACACATCTAGTACCATCTTCCCACATTTTGCTTGTCTTCTGCTTACACGACATTGCTGATAGTGATGTAGACAGATGTGTCAGAAATGTAAGTACTCTTCTTCAGAGGTCTGTTGAATGGATTATTGGAGAGAAGTACCACCAGACAGTGAGGATTAAAGGAGACTGATGAGTGTCTTAGGATTTTATGTAGGAGGAAAATATAACACCTTGGAAGAGGATGTGTATCACTAGTAATCTGTGATGACAGATGAGGTAGGGTGCAAAACAAAAAATATATATGTTAGGAGCTCAGGTTGACAAAACATGGTTTCAAAAAAGGAAAGGGAAGGGAGAATCTATTGAAGAAATTTTAGAACACAGATATTTTACCAGGAAAAAAAATACCTACCTCAGATTTTGTCCCAGATTCAAAAGTTACTTCAGTGGTGAACATGGAAGGAAAGTATATCAGTAATTCCTTCCATACATATCCTCAAGTTTCCTTGACATAATCCATTGTTTGCAGCACTTTGTATTTCATGTGCTTCTTGTGTTTTTACTTCGGAATTTCTCAGAAAACAAGCAAAAATTTGGTCTTTGCAAAGTCAAGACCGACTTGACAAGTTACCACACACAGTGTGAGAAATTACCTCCCTGCGATTCTTCTAGATAGATGACTTGGCACATTCATTTGACATTTCTGGTTCTTACGCCCTAAGAATTAAATATTTAAATAAAATTAAATATTTAATTTAAATTAATATTTTAAATTTTCATGTTTATATAATTCAACATTTTATAGATGCTCACCCTATATCACATGACTTTTTCCAGCATCAATTCAGAGATATGCAGAGCAGTAGAAGAAAAGCTTCTGTATAGCAGAAGATCACCCAACTTTTCCAGAGGAAAAAAAAAAAAAAGTCTTATATTGCTCTAGCTGTAGTTTTTCTAGAACATTCTAGCACAAAATAACACTTCTTGTCATAGTGATACTGGGCCGAAATTAGATCATTTTCCAGATGTTTCAGTCACTTACATATGACCTTCACACGTCAAGATAAATGCCAGACACAGATGTAGCTAAGACACATTGGAGGAAACAAAAATTAAAAAAAAACAAGCAGCTGACATTAAATTTCATAATTTTTGTTTGGTATAAATTCAGTGTTCTGTTATAATTGGAGTTTTTTAAAGATTAGTAGTACCTTTTCCTCAGACATCTTTAAAATCTGAGTTCCTGGTGAATTTAGTAATATTTTTGTTTATATATCCATGTACATAAAACATATTTGATGAATTACAATTAAAAAAATAGGTTGCTAACAAAATTAAAAGTAATTTGGGGATTTTTGTCAGATTTTTTACACCAGGTTTAGTAAATATAACTGTGGTGTCAGCTTGATATATGCTTCGTAATAAAAGCCAAGTCTAGTATACGTTCAAATACACTTACACTTCTGAAGACTACAGTAGGCAGAAAGGTCAGGGGGAAGGATACTTATTTTGGTTTGGGTAACATTTTCTATTTTTATTTATCATCAAATCTATGGGAGGCAAAACAGGGCAATATATAAATCAACACAAAGAAACAAAATTTGCAAAATAACTCCTTTGAATTATTTCTCTTCTTAAAAGTAACTTTATGTACTGTCATAGACAGTACATAGATAGAATTTTGTTACACTTGGTTCTGCATAATACAGACAAAACTTGCTAAGGGTACCAGATGCTAGTAAGCTGGCTATGGCAGCACACACGTTCTTACTGAGCTCAAAGAGTTCAGTAAGCTTTTTTATTTTGTTATTTTTTTTTATTTTCTCTCTCTTTATCTCTCTCTCTCTCTATTTATTTTTAAGAAACAAAACCCTCTAATGTTGTGGTTTAACCCAGCAGGTAGCTAAGAACCAGACAGCCTTTCTTTTACTCCCTCCCCTCACAGTGGGATGGGGGAGAGAATTGAGAGAAAAAAAAAAGGTGAAAAACTAGGAGGGCTGCTCCGAAAGTAGTGCCTCCTATTTTGTTATGCGGCTTGTAACGTCAGAGGCAGGTGGTGATACAGCAGTAGAGGTTGAACATTCTGACCAATAAAAATAGAAAGACTTTTGCATCCTCTTTGATGAAGAAAACTTCATTGTCAGAGGTATTTATTTTCCTGCTCTTAAAGTTTTCAGGTATGAAGTTTTCATTAGTAATGAATACATCCAGTGATGAACTCACTAGTCTCAGTTCATGACCATTTCCTACATACAGATTTTTGGTAAAAAATACAGACCATTTTTGTAGCTGTGGAACGGATAGAGAGGTATTAATCAGACACTACATCCTATTGAGCATTTTGGCTTGATTTAATTAGGTTAATAACAAAATTTTAATTTCAGCATTAACATCAATTAGCGTGCACTCTATCTTGTAATTTAATCATGATTATGAAGTTACATTGCATCTTCTATCTCCACGTTTAAAGGAGAATAAGAACAATGAAGAGGATAAAACTTAAAATCCACTTGTATCTCCTTTGGGATAATTAACACTTTTTGCCTCTAAAAACATTTCCTCTCGCATGCTCTCTACTTCTCTCATTTGCACATCTATCAGACTACGTCTCTGAAAAATACTTTTTTTCCTAAAGTACATTTTTAGTGCTGTAGAAGACAATCAGAAAGCATGTATTAAAACCACAGTGGGGAAGAACTGCAAAATGAATTGGACCTTTCAAAAGAAATGGATTAGACAAAGCTAGATTAGAAAGAATTCTTGACATTACTTTATAAAACTGAAGAATCGCTATCTGTTTTCTTAGATAGTCACCTTTTTGGAAGAACAATTGTATACAGTTCAGTAAAGCTTCTTAGAGCATTTCTTATTATCTATTACAAAATTTATCTTTTCCTTACTGTTAGGGAGCTGAGAGAATTAGAAGCCCTGCAATAACGATGGAGGGATAGAAACAGCTTGAAAGAAATAATTCATACATGACTAAGCCCAAATGACCACGTAAAAAAAAAAATTAAAACATGTTTTTCTTCTTAATAAGGAAGGAAGATTCAGTTAATACTCTTGGAAAGTAATATCTCTATTCATTTACTTTCAGGCCAGCAAAGGAAAAGATATCACTTGCTTAAATGCAGTGACTCAGACATTATTGAATAAACCTGTTGTAGAAAAATCTATACACATAAGAATTGTTTCCATGGGTAGAGATGCTGTAAATAAGGATGTACGTAAGTATAATCAACTTCATACAGCCTCACAGACAGGCTTATAAATATCATTAAAAATCCATAATAGCTATTTGGTGTTTTTGTTTCTCAGGACCTCTTTTTAAAAAGAAAGTTTTTGTTTTGCATTTCTCTCAGAGATGAAGCTAACACAAGCTTAATGAGAAAAACTAATGCAACTCAGCAAGGACCAGATGAAATCAGGAAGTAGAAAAGATACTTTCACAAACTCAGAACACACTATATGCCACGAGTTATCAAGTGAGTCCTTGTATATAGCAGATTGTTGAAATAACTGAAACTTTCTACGCATACTAAACTTGTCTGCTTAACACAATTCAAAACTCACTCATAAATTTCCAGATTTCTTCATCACTCATTCAACTACAGTGGTTCAGGGTTCAGATGGCCCTTTTGGCTGTCAAGCCGCACTGCTGACTCATGTTCAACTTCTATCATCCAGAAACCTCCAGACTTCTTCCCTTGGAGCTGCTGTCCAGTCTCTCATACTTCATTCTGTACACATACCCAGAATCCAGGAGAGCGATTTTCATCAAACAGCTTGCAATGCTGTGCCTAACATAACTGGTAAAACATAGTACCTGTTTGTCGTCATCTTATTTCAGTTGTGAAAATACGGAAATAAAATTTTAAAAATGAGATATTTATACATATTAAGACAACACTGACACTATATAGGACCTGAAAGAAATCCAAATCTAAATAATGGCCTCGAAGCCAGAGGTAGTCTGCTTTGTTTTAATTAGGTAGTTAAACACAGTTTGAGATAGTAGAAAATAAAAAGGAGTGTCAATATACTTACAATTGTTTATCAGTTCAAATTGACCTAAGTGTCAAAATAGAAGAAACTTATTAAAAATTCCTATTTTTTTTCCTTTATTTTTTTTTCCTTTATTTTCTCGTGCCTCTTCCATTTCTACAGGCTGATTCTTCACCAAAATAAGCTTATTTCACAGAATAACAATAAGGTTTGCATATCCAGCAGTCATGAAGATGAAAAGAAGAAAAAGTGAATCACAGATAATATTGGACATAAAAGCTTAACTGATGTTGTCAATAGCCATTCCCAAAGCATGGATAAGGTCTCAGCTGCAGGTAGAATCTGATACAGACACTATTATTTTTACTAAAGTTCCTTGGAATAATCCTGTTTCCAATTTCTCAGTGTCTTCTTGTAACTGTGAGAGCATGACAGTAATGTTTCAATTACTGTGAAGATAATCACAGTTTTATCACAGCTTTAAGCTAATAGGGACTACATCATCTCCCATGGAGATATGTTACATCAGTAATGCATACCTCACAGTGATATGATTTTTTGAAAGAGTAAGAGTAATTTGAATTCTGCTTCTTTCTCTTCACAGTTTGTAAAAATGACTCACTTCAGTATTTCCACAGACTTCTAAAATCTATTATGCTTCACTGCTTGTTTACTTTCCCAAATGGCAGATTTTAATCCCTCCCTGAAAATAAATGCATAAATAAATAAAATAAAAAATACCTTTCCTTTACTCACGTATCTTAAACACTCCCCTAAATGATAACAAGATCAAGAAATCTGCAGAATATTGTCCAATGTTCTCCATAGATAGACCTGTATTTATTCTATGTACATCATCCTTAATGATATCTATTCCTTAGTCTTCATTGGGATATACGTTTAAAGTGTCAGAAGCAGAATGATAATAGCAGAGGAATCATTAACATCAAACCTTCGGTAGTGGACATCTATTTAGTAATAGGTTTATAAATCCTATGGATTTAAAAATTATGGAGATGAAGAAATAGAATACCATACTTTCACCCCAAATTAAATAACTTTTAAGGTAAAAAGCTCAAAGTTCTTCCATTTAATCTTTGTATTTTGCCTCCCTGATGACATTCAAGAGCACAGGAGTTGTGCTGGGCTAAAAGAAAGTATCTATGGCTTATACTTTCAACTTTTAAAGGAAGCATGCAAACACATCTACCTAAAATGATCAGCAAGAGGTGCTCTTCTTGCATTATCTTGTTGCAGGATGTTTTGTTGGCAGTTAAAACATGCAGGTGTGGATCAACAGCCTGTAACAGTAACATAATATTAAGAGTTTCTTTTCTTTCCTCTAAAGCCTTCAGATAACAGAAAATACAATAATCTCCTTAAGAAAGACTTAATGCTCCCCTTGGGGAAAGAGGTGAAGAGAAAACGATGTAAGTACAAAACAAAAATTACCCTTCAGAGTTCTTTCTATGCTCTATATTTGTTGTGAAATCTAATTTGTGACTACGGATGAAAAACATATTGCTAAGTATATTAATAAATAAATTTTGTTTTACCTGGAGTTATAGCTGCTCTCAACCAGGAGAAAAAATCCTAGCTATTTCAGAAGGCAAGGATATTACTACGTCTACAATTAAATAGAAATTAAATACATATTCAACACTTTGTACCTAAGCCCAGCAAAATCTGTTCCCAAGCCATTCTTATCTTAGTTTCCAGTTAAATTCCAGTTAATTTATACATGAGAAAGGAAAAGATACAGATCTTTACCCCTTATAGTACTGACAATGAAAAGCTATCAAGACCCCCTAAAAAACTTAAATTAGGCAAAATAAAGGCTTTGGTTATTTCTCTGCAAGTAGAACTCTGCTTACATTAAAAGCACTGACACTTTAGAGATTCCAAATAAGAAATATATTTTTAAATCCAGATTATATATAAGAGTTCATCACAAGATCTGTATATAGCTTAAAACAAGAAGACATGCAAATTTAAAAAATGTATGCTAGTATTCATATATATGCAAATAAGAAAACAGTATTTTTTACATCATATGTGAGTTCAAGGTAGGAATACACAGTTTCCTATTCCATCTCTTCATTAATTCACTCATGGAAATAATGAGCAGATGATCAGTAATGGATGGAAAAGCTTGATGCCCATTATCACCAATTTGAAAACTGCAGACCAAAACTTCACTCCTTTCTTTGCTACAGTGCTATCTACCAAATGTCTCACATTAACTTTTTGTCATATCCATACATCTACTTAGAACAACAAAATCAAAATAAAAAGAAGGACACAAACAGATTCTGATACAGAATATATGACTAAAGAAATAAATTCACAGGAGGCACAGTTTTATATAATAAAACAAATGTACTATGGAATGACTCAATGATATACAGGACTTTGTAATGCTGCTCCCTTCAGCATTAAGCCTATCATGCCTGCTTATCTTTTTTTTTTTTTAATTTTGCAGTTGTGTTTTCCCCAGATAGTACAAGATATGGAGGAAGAAAACCCTAATGTGACAGACACGCACTCTGATATTAGACAAAGAGTATTACGACATTTTTTCTTTAATTATTATCAAAACATATTTTAAGGACCAGATGTAAACAGAAGAATAATTTTTACAATAGCATTAAAAACAAAACAAAAAGAAAGATTTCAAAAAGGGCTTTTCAAGAAGGACAAATGCTGATTATTTCCACATGTAGTAATGCCAGATCATGCAGTTTCCTAATTATGATGCTCCCCCCCTCCTCTTCATTTTATTCCCTAACATGCTGAAAATATTCCCAGCCTCTAAGAGTTAGTTGCAAAGGCACATTTGGCAGACACACAATCTTTGATAGCATAATTTTTAATCCGCTTCTGTAACCCAAGAGAATCTTTCAATAAAGAGATTAAAGTATTGAAATTTTATTCTCTACATTCAAGAGGACAGTGTCTGACCCTGATGACTAATTGAAAGCTAGATTTCACTGCATTATCCTGGATGCTAATTAGACCAGTTAGAACATTTTTCCAGCAGCGTAACATTCAAAAAATCACTTCAAAACATGGTAAAAAATAGGAGGACAGAGAAAAGGACAAAGCAAAGAACAAATGTCTGCCAAATATAAACAGAAATGAAGTGGGAGTTCATAAAAGAATTAGGTTAAAAAATAAAGAGGATTATAATTTAATTAAATTGGTTTGTGGTGGAGTTATCAGATTTTTTTCTGCTGTTTTGAGATAACAGACTGTTTCATCAAAAACAAAAGTTGTTTACATAGATACTATAAAATTATGCCTTTGTGCAGTCAATAATAATCACTTTACTTGCAGCATTAAATATCATCCTCACACCTGAAGTGTGCTCTTCTAATAAGTGCATTTTCACATAGACTGAAAATATCTCTCCCAAATTAGGTCAAATGTTTGCCCCATGAAGCTGTGTAAATAATTTATATTGCTTTCATGAGATACTCTTAAGATCTGTGTGTGATACCAGTACTGATATTTACCGAGAGTATGGTAAGAATTTTAGTCAGTGCTGACATTTCAAGTGCTGCTTCAATGTGTGCACACTTCAGTTTCTTTTTTTTTTTTCTAGTTTTCTTTTTTCCTTTTTTTTTCTTTTTCTTTTTCTTTTTTTCCTCAGGGGACCATATCTGGCTCAAAAAACAAAACAAAAACCAACAACAACAATAAAACAGGAAAAAAAAAAAAAACACATTTACAGTTTCCCAACTATCCTTTTCTTTATTTAAAATCAACCCTACATTTCATGTGCTATGCTAAAAATAATTTGGGGAAACTTGTTCCTTTTAAGATTGCTCTCACTTATTTACTGAAACAAGAGAGTTCAAATGGAATGTAAACCTTGCTAAAACTCCCTGTGAAACAATGGAAGCAACAAGGCAGCAATGTGCAGCTTGCAGCCAGAAAGCCAATCATATTCCGGGCTGCAACAAAAGAAGCATGGTCAGCTTTGTAAAAGGAAGTTGACCCTGACCCTTCTACTCTGCGCTGGTGAGACTTCACCTGGAGTACAGTGTCAAGATATGTAGTCCTCAGTATGTGAGAGACATGGACCTTCTAGAGTACATCCAGAGGAGGGCCACAAAAATGATCAGAGGAATGGAACATCTCTCCTACATGGACAGGCAGAGAGAGATGGGGCTGTTCAGCTTGGAAGAAAGAAGGCTCTGGGGAGACTTGAGGGAGGCCTTTCAGCATCTAAAGGGGGACTGTAAGAAAGAATGGGACAGACTCTTTAGCAGAGTCTGCTGTGATAGGACAAGGGGATATGGTTTCAAACTAAAAGAGGGGAGATTTAGATTGGATATAAGAAAAAAAGTTGTTTTTTTCTTCATAAAGATGGTGAGGAATTGGATCAGGTTGACCAGAGATGTGGTAGATGAGATGTTCTGTCCTTGGAGACACTGAAGGTTAGGCTGGATGGGGTATGAGCAAACTAATCTAGCTGTGCATTTCCCTGTTCCTTGAAGGAGAGTTGGACTAGATAACATTTTAGGGTCCCTTTTAACTCAACGATTCTGAGTCTGTGAATATTTGCTTCCATCAGATGAATAGGCTGACTTCAATGGATAGCCATATAATTGCTAGAGCTACCACAGGAAACTGAACTCATACCTGAGTCATAGACGGACATGAGACAGAAAAGGTCATGAAGAAATGAGGGAGCACACACAAGGCTGAGTGAGATTTTAAACAGCAATCCATGAATACCTCAACATATGCTAATCATGAAGCAGCAGGGCAAATGGCAAAGCCGCTTTTATGCATTACATGGTGGAAACATTCTACTACTTTTTAGGCTTTTTAATCTCTGTGAATGAGGAAAAGACTTCATAATGTGCTCATGAATTCAGAACTCCTTTTATAGACTGACATTTGAAAATGATAACTGAAACTTAATTTTAAATCACTTGAAATTTTTCAGTAAATACAACTGTCAGTGGTTTATGGGCTGGTTTGGCCCAGTTTCATCAGTAATGGGGTGGGGGGCTCATGGACCTATGCCCCAGGAAAAGGGAAGAAGGGAGAGGGTAGGCTGATGGGCCTAAAAACAATTCAAATTGTAGGTGCTAGAAATTCAAATTAAACTTAATTAGTTATTAGTTATCTTAAAATTTCAGTAGAATAGTTCTAATTTATATTAAAGAATATTCTTCAAAAAAAAAACCCTTCTCAGTGAAAAATATGTTTTATTTATTTTAATTCTTTTTTGTTGTTGTTGTTTGGTCTTTTTTGTGTGTTTTTTTCTTTTGTGAGAAAACAATCATTTTTTGGCATCATTCAGTAGAACAAGTGGCCTATTCATGATAAAGGATGCATGGAACTTGACATGAAATACCACTGCTGAGTTAGAATACCAATACTAATGAAGATTAATTTTAAATGATCAAAAATCAGTCTTCCTCATTTTTTAATTTCACAGGATGACAATGGGCAGCAAAGGGAAATCATGACATATAGAGAAAATGGCACAATAAAAAAAACATGGATATAAGTTCTTACATCTCCACATTTTTTGTAATCTTTTTGGAAGAAAAGAGGAGGTGATACTTCTAACATAGGTGAACGTTGCCACTATATTAGGGAAAAATGAGAAAATAAAAAAATCCATCCATTCTCCTGCTCACATATTCTAGGGAGATACTGTCCACTTTTGCTAGCTGAGGAGTAACTTGCTGCCACTAGGTCCCAGAGCTATCTTGACAGGGCCAGTTCCAGCCTATTAGTCTGCAGTCCATGCCGTCACAGGGCTTCTCTTTCCCTAGAGTACTTGGTTCTTGTCATGGCTCAATTTCGCAAGGTCCATTCCTTCAATCTGTTCAGGACCTTATGTATGGCAGAAGGTTAGCAGCTGTTCCCACTAGTCTGATGTCATACTTAAATGTGGCCAGGGAACTTTCTACTTCTACCTGAAGGAAAGAAACGGCACATCCTTCAGGAGAGAGTCCATCTGTGCTCCAACTTTTTACTGTCCTCCAAGGTCAGTAACTACACAAAGCACCAGCCACTAACTTCAACCTACTGAGTTGACAACCCAGCCAGTTTTTCACTTATTCTGTATTACCTGCCTCCAGTCTGTCGCTTCCTAACACACATGAAGTTTATTGTGAAAGACTAAGTATAGAGCCTTGTTGAAGTCAAAGTAAACAACTTTTAAGATCTTGTCCTTCATAGGATTTTTTCTTCTTATTTCATATTAGAGCAACAACAAAATGCACTAGACAGAACTTACCATCTGCTGGGGTACACAGCCTGTAAAGATTACACAATACTCTTTCAATAGAATATTGTTTCCAAAGCATCAGCAACAACAGTCTGTTTCTTCTCCAGCTAAAGATGATGTTACTATCTTTTATTATCTGTTATTATCTATTATTTTTACTGGCTAGAATTATAAGCACCACATACTTGTGCCTTTCCAATAGTTTTCAGCTTTTTTTTCTTCAGATGAAGTTATTAACAGCAATAGGAAAATCTGATAAAATTAACTGATTCACTGAAGGGTACTGAGAAATACTTATCTCTCTAGGTTAAATATGTTAATTAGAAGAAAATGAATCTACTGGAACATTTTTTTTTCTGATATAACACCAGTTACTCTAGTAAAACTTAACTAATTTATTCTACAAAGTGTATTTGATGACTATGCTGGAATCTTAATTAGATTAAAAAAAAATGAAGACAAAATGTGATATGTAGATCTGCATGAAAACAAAGAAACTTAACTGTAAAAACTGTTTTTGCCCTCTGAAAGGCAGATATACTTCCTTTCTTGGTTATTAGATGATAATGTTCTGTTCGCAACATATTTCCAGGCCTCCAAAAAGTAAGGAACTTGTTCTGAGCTGTGATTCAAGGTCTGAGGCAGTTAACTGTGTAGCACTTGCAGACGACATACTCAGGCCTAGAATTTACTTAAGACATAGAAAATTAGATTACTAACTAAATGCTATTGCTATCTTGCTCTGAAGGAGAATTCTTCTCTCCCAGTACAGTAACATAAACAGAAACATCAGTGAAAGAGAAGGGCAAGGAAAATACACTCAGCAAGTAAGCAAAACTGTTCAGATATAAGCAGGGAATTCCCATTAATGTCTCTTGTAGCAGTCAAAATATGCTGCATTTGTATACCTTGGGAAAACATATCAGTAAGATGTTGAAAGGACAGAAAAATGATGATAGCCCATCTCTTTAAAAGATTGCAGTAAATGAAAATGTACCTTTAAAATCCTTTTCATAATTAACAACACTCTGTAAGAGTATGTGGAAGAATAGTGTCTGCTCTTTTAGGGATATATACTGAAGGGAACCATAAACTAAGCATATAGTGACAAATTTGACAAAAGGGAGGTCATTGGTAGGGTTATGAAGAGCAGGGGAATTATTATTTTATTTTTAACAAAGATTATCTAAAAACTTTACCAAAACAGGATAATAAGGAAAGGGAGGGAGATAAACACATAAAACTTGACTTGTTTTATTTTATAAAAAAAAACTATACAGCAAAGAACACTTGCGGGAAAAAAAAAACAAAAAAAAACACCTACCATGAATTTTAAAAGACAACTCTCAATGCATTCATTCATTTAATTTAATAGAAATGTCAGGATTTCATACTAAAATTTGACAGCTACATCTCCTTTCTTTGTATGGCCAAAGGTAAAAAGTAAAGTGACTGCTTAGCTGATAAACTAACTCTGTTTGAATACTGACATTGAAGAATATTCAAATTACTATACCTCCCAAATGAAAGAAATTATTTATCTCTTGGTATGGCCCCTAACACAAGCTTTTCTTGCAGCTGCACTCAAACAGAAAGGAATATACTAGAGAGATCAATAGCAATCAAGGAATATCTCAAAGTTCTGCAAGGAAAAGTTTTGACACATCCAAAAAAGAATTTAGGAACAGAAATATATATATATATATGTATATATATATATTATACATATAAAAAAGCAATATAAATGATACAAAAATTTAATGAAATTACCTTAAAATACATTTTTTTGCATCCGATCATAGGCAACCCCACAGAAATCACAATATTACCTGAATTTGCCATACTTGAAAGTATTTTCTTCTAATTCTGAGCTCTCTCACAGAGAAGTTATAGAAGAAATGAGACTCAGTAGGTGGAGGAAAAAAAAAAAAAACAACACTATAAGCAAAAAGAGGAAACAAAACAGAAATTAGTATGTTTGCAGTATTATCAAAGTATTTATTATATTCCGACTCTTCCTTTTCTTCTCAGTTAATGTTTCCACTAGGTCTGATCTCCTCTATTGGATGACAGGACATACAAGTGTCTGAGAGCATTTATTTTTCATATTAGACACCTTATTAACTGCATTAATCAAACACATCAGAATAAGGAGGAGGTGGAAGGGAAAATGTTTTACAGCTAAGGAAACCTTGAAGTATTTTGTCCTCTGGCCTTACACCTTTCTGCTTCATCATCTGTTATCTCACCAACAGCCTCTTTGAATCATCACTCTTAGTACCTTCCTATTTGAATGCCCTTCTCTCATTAGGCAGTTTCCCTCCTTGTCTAACTCCCAACAGTAAAACAGCCTTTTTTCAGTCTCTTAAAAAAAAAAAAAGCTTTGCAATCAAATAACATGGATTTAAATATCTAGGGAAATTTCTAGCCTTTCTTCACACAAATAGGAGAAAAATAATTAAAACACTTTTTGCCTTCTCTTTGAGATCTAAAATACCTTTCCTTTACAACAAGAGAATTTAATCTTATTGCACAGTGTGTTCTTTGCATTTGACATTTAGCAGAATGAGTGACTGATAACAGCGTTATTGAGGAAGCGGATTAATTTCTATGTAGATTCAAGAGTAGAAAGAAACATTAAAACACTGTGCCCTGATACCTGAAGTACTATAAAGTAGAAATGTCAAAAATGTAATTAATGTATTCACATGCATTGAAAAAAATATTTTCTTTCTTAAAAGTATTACCAGAAAGGTAAAGAAATCTTTAACTCCATATCAAATTGTACCATTTGTATTTAAAATATACGTGACATTCCTCACTATTTTTTCAGAAATATCCTGCCATTTAAAGAAGAAATTAAAATGAAAGCAGGAATAGTTACAAGCACCCCAGGCAACACAAAAAAAATGGAACATAAAATAATCACAGTATCCAAAATGTGCATGGTCAATTTAAAGAAATTTCACATTAAAAAAATTTTCTTTGTCACAGGAAAAAAACACATTTAACACTATCAATAAACTGCATGAGAAGTAAGGACTTTTACTTACCTTTGAAACGGCTGAACTGAAAACACTCCTATAGACTATGTTTGAGTACCAAAACTAACGAAGAATAGCAAAAAACAAAAAACAGTAATACGTCCACACTAACACGGAGCTGATAATGCTCAAGTCCTACAAGTCAGCTACAGCTAACATGGATAGGTAATCATGCTGCACAAAATTCAAGAGCTAACCAAAATAAGGCACTAAAAGTATATTTCCTGAATATCTCTTCATGGGATGAATAAATATACGGAATATATTTGAAATAAAAAAGTCCATGATTTTTCACATAAAATAAAGTCTAACCTGTTCTTCATAGAAAACTGGGAAAATAGTAGACTGCTATGCTATTCTACACAATATAGTTATCAAAATTTTATCAGTGTAGCACTGCAGAAAACAATCAAATAAAATCAATAAAAATATGGAGAATAAACTGAGTTCAATTTTCTAATTAAGACTTTGGCAATAGAACATAACTAGAAATTAAGTTTACTTTTTAGAATGAAAAGAATCGAAACAAAAAGTGAATGCACTTATGTTCCGTAGATGCATCTCTCATTACATTAGTGTATTCCCATGCAAAACTAACTTTTTTCTCACACACAAAACTTGTCAAATATTCATCTACAGTTCCTCCTAGTAAGTTATTTGTAAGTGAATGTGTGCTTGGTATGCAAGTTACCATTTAAAATAAAAATCTGAAACAACAGCTGTGAAAGGATGTGAAAGTAGTCTCCGAGAACAGGAATACTGAATAATGGAACATGTATGATTCAGATTATTTAGATGGCTCACTTCCTCTTCTTCATTATAAATCCATTTGGATAGTTTTGACATAGCGTAACTGTGATCTGACGATCAGTATCATAGTGAATTATTTCTTTGGAGAACTGGAATAAGTTTGGTTAACTGCTCTTATTCCCTAATATAAAAAGTTTATTTTATTCAATTACATATGTACAGAAAAAAAATGGTAAAAATCATAATTAACTCCATAGTATTGAGAGCTAGAAAATAGCAGAATTGTATTCTACCATTTAAAATCTAGGCTTTATGATACAGATGTTGATTCTTAATTCAAAAACTGAATATTGTTCTGGACTCAGCTGGGACAGGGCTGATTTTCTTCACAGGGCCCACTATGATGCTATTTTTTGGCTTTAGGAGAAAAATAGTGTTGATAACACACTGATATTTCAAACTTGCTGTACAGAGCCAAGGACTTTTCAGTTTTTCAGTTTCTCATACTGCCTTGCAAGCAGGGGGCTGGAAGGATGCAAGGAACTGAGAGGGATAAAAACCAGGACAGCTGTTCTAAACTGGACAAAGAAATATTCCATACATATGACACCGTGTGAATAAACTATAAAACTATAGAGAGTTGGCCAGGGCAGACTGCCACTACTCAGAGAATGATGGGCATCAGTCAGTGGTGAGCAATTACTTTGAGCACTACATCATATGTATGTGTGTGTGTATATATATATATATAATCATTTCTGTTATTTCTCTTTGCATTTTCTGTTTTATTAATTTTTTTTTTTTTTGCTTTTTTTTCCAATTTTCAAAACCCCACTGGGATGGGACACTGAACTAACAGTCTCATGGTGTTCAGCTACTTGCTGTGTTAAACCAGAACAGTTGTGAAAGTAACACCCATCGTTAATTCAGTTCCTAAGATGGACAGTATTCACTGACTGTGGAGCTATTAAAAATTGTTTTTTTGTTCATGATTGCTTTTTTTAAATCTTTCACTCTGTTGATCTATGCATTATTCACTGCGTATTACCCAAACACTATACTAAAGACAGAATGATTGTTGTGGGGCTGTCTGTGGCTTTGATACCACAGTATTTACAAGTACAGTTCAGATCTGTGACAAAGATTTCCTGTGATTTCCTTTATTAACTTTAGACCAAGTTATATGTATCAGGAGATGGCATAAAGAAATGAATGCAAAGCTGTTGGACATCTCCAGAGTTAGAGTTACATTATTGTTAAAGTTCTCAACAATAAGAGACTTTTCATATTCATATAATAGCACAGATTCTAAAATAGCTAAATTATTTTAGGCTCCAAACTCCATAAAAAGAAATGTGGAAGACTTCTCTGACAAGCTGCAGACACATTGATTATTTAGTATGTTTACTATCATAAAAGAAATTCTCAGCCACAGAATCTAGACAGTGATTCACCATCATAACCAAAACAACTTCTCCAGCTCACTACATGACTTTTCTGAAGAGGCTGAACAACATTTCCAAAGTAGCATCATTCCTCATTACAAGTTCTGGCTCATTTTCAGAGCATTACTAATTGAGAAACAGTATGAGACAGATTCACAGGCAAACAAGTAATCTGGCAGATCCCTTTTTTTTTCAACTTTTGTATTTGGTGTTAATTAATCTAGAGGGATGAGAGGAGGAAAAAAAAAAAAAAGACATCACAGTCAAAGCCCATATTCTGCCACATTACATGCATGTTGTCTATTACAAGGGATTGCTCCTTTCAATTCTCTCTGACATTACTGCATAGATGTACATTGATGGAACCTGTCAAAGTCTTGTTTATTCTAATTGCATTCACTGTCCATCATCACAAGTATGTTCACTCGATTACACTCAGGCATTCATGCAGGATGGTGACTTCTACTGTTCCACAAAGAACCATACAAAAAATTCTTTACAAAAGCAGTTTCTCTATTTATCTAGAAGGAAACATTATCAACCATGATCAAATCTGTATATTATGGCAGCCATGAATGTAACTCAAATGTACAATATTTTAAATGAAAGAATATCACCTTGAAGAAATAATTAAACTGCAAAAAAAATGCCCTGAGGAACTACTGGTGAGAGGCTGTGAAACTGATAATTTTAGTATCTGTATGTCTGATTGCTATATAACTGAATTTTCATAGAACACCAATTATAAATGGATGTTTCAACAAGTCATTCTTACTCAGAAAACCTATTCATAACAAGAGCAGACACCTGAGTCAACTTTCTTACAAAAACATTGGAGAACATATGTCCATCTGAATCAGTTAATTTAGAAAACTTAGATTGCAGATGTACTATAATAAACAATAGATGAAATTGCATGTAAAGGGAAACATGCTCTAGTTCTTAAATAAACTAGATAGCTTCAGAAATTTTCCATGAAAAATAATTAATTAATTTCATACATGCACATAAAAGTTGTGAAATTTTTTTACTCTTTTCCACTGGAACCACGGGAACTACTTAAGTTTTAATATAAAAATAATGCAAGAACACCACCATAAATGAAAATATAACTGATCTCAGGCACTTATAATCCAACACAATCTCCCTGGGTCTTCAAAAAATCTTGTAGAGAAAATATTGTTGAAGGCTCAAAGTCTGGTAATTTATATGAAGCCTGTCTTTCTGTAAATCTTTCTAAATCATTGCTAATCCCTGTTTGAAAAGATTACAGATGGATAAACTCTTACAAAATAGATTTTTTTCAGTTGCAGAAACAGTAACATCAGTTACCTGAAGTGGACAAGGAATCTCCTTTAGAGGTTTGATGATGCTTAACGTACATTTTCCATCAATTGCAGTCCACACTTAATCCTCTCTCTGGAAACCATGAAATACAGTCACTTCTTGTCCACAGCCTTGCACATCTACAATGGACAGGTATCTGAAGAGCTTTTACAGGAAGGTCACTTCAGCTCAAGCAAATACTTGAAATACTTTGAATTAAGCTTACAAAAGTCAGCAGCAAATGTAGAGTACGTATATGTGTTTATTTTTGTTTTCAATTTATTATTTGTAGACAAATAAAAGAAAACCTTGATTCACTCTACCTACTAACTTAAAAGTAACCTGGAAGCAAATCAACTATACAGTATGAAGTACTGTTCAATCTGCTCCAGTAAGAAAGAGCTAGCAAATGGACTAACAGTCTAAATATACAGGAAAGATAAAGTGGCTGTAGAGCTATAGGATTCTTCATCCAAACACTATGAGAGGACCACACACAAAAATCAGTGGTGAGATGTGTAATGCCATTATTTAAATGTATTCATCAGCTATTTGAGTTATTTCATAGAAACTGAATTTAAAAGCACTGCAATTTGCTATAAAAATAATATTTTAACTGAGCAGGAGAGACTTGATGTGTCGTGACAGACTGGTTAGGTCAGCTTTCAGAGTACATGAGAAGAAATAATGAACTTGAGGTTGCAACTGTTTTTTTTGTTTGTTTTGGTTTGGGTTTGGTTTTTGTTTGTTTGTTTTGTTTTGTTTTGTTTTGTTTTCCATGGATACTTTTATTGTAACAAGCTGAGCAGGTAAAGTTTCTCTCTGCTTTATAAAAAAAATTCTAATCAATGTTCAGAAAGTTTAGTGTGCAACATAAAGTGCACCTGCAAAGAAATATGCAGATAATAAGGTACAAAGGGCAGTTCCAAAACCTCATTAGATACTCTCTGTAGGTAATAATTTATTTCAGTGTTTACAAGAGAGACATTTAATCCCAGAACAAGCTATTTCATTAAAAAGTGAGCTTAATCTGATAAGTTATAGAAGTTTATTTACCAATCCTATAAGGTAAACTTGAAATGTTTAAAGCCTGAAAAAATAATGAATAGATTAAAATAGTCTGATGAATGCACAAGAAAAAAGCATCAAGCACAAGCATGAAATACACAGCAGTTTGCATTCAATCTACATACAAACAGTATGGTTGGAAACCTTTAAAAGTCATCACACCACAGTAATGGCACATTTGTACCTCAATATGACTACACATAGATAAAGAAGAAGGAATGGTGAAAATGTAATTCTTTAGAACAAATTGATCAAAGAATGGGAAAATTTATACTCAACCTAGAAGGTTCATAAAGAATGCAGCTGTGCCAAAGCCTCCACAGGAACATTCTCAGTAGTCAAAATTAAGGGTGCAGTTCTGAAAAGTTTATCTGTATCTCTTGAATGCCTATATTGGCAACATCATCTAGCACCTGGCAAAAGAGCAACACAGCCAGCCTGGAGGAGTGATGGTAGCAGCCTGGATATGAGAAAAACAAGTAGATACAGCATAAGAAGGAAAAATAGAAACACCAACTGGCTAATTAATAACTCTGTAAGATTCTCAGAAAGCTATTCAAATTTTATTTATTTTTATTATTTTCATTTTCTAATCCTAATATATCTTTAGAAAGCTTAGATCTGTCACAAACAGGGAGCGTGAAGTTAGGTTCCGATTCACTACTAACATGAAACAACTACAACTCGCTTGTTTCATCTGTGAACTGAGACGACCAAAGAGATCAGACCCAGAGCGTCACACAATCTGAGCACCTCTGACTGTGTCCCTCACAAGCAGTGGATCCACAGCTTTCTGTGGGGAACACAGAGGAGGACCACGTCTCACCTGCAATAGAGACAGCATGTATGCAGCATGCCAGATCTAAAAGCTGGGCTCCAGAATTTTAAAAAATAATCAGAAGGACTGCAGCATGTCCCCAAGCATGCAGAGACTTCAATCCTGCGACAGCTTCCTGAAGGAAGATCTGTGCATAGCGGAGGAGTTTACAGCATTGAGCAGGAGTATTACAGAGCAGGGAGTTGAGTAACAGTCTGTCAAAAAAGTTTGAGAGAGGACATGGATCAAAGTAAATCAAGATGTTTACGACCTAAGCTGAGCTGGAGATCAATATTCTCCCTCAAACTAGGATCTGTATCAACTTTTAAGAAGGGCCAGCAGTCACATAAAGACAACCTGCAGCTATGTGTTTTAAATGATCTTAAAAAATAAATTGCTCTTTAGTATTTCTGCCCTGAGATTATTCAAGTGCTTAGCCGCTGAGAACAGTATTGCATACCTATTTTTAACTTCACTCATTCAGTACAAAACCAACCCTCTACAATGCTCGAAGCAACTCCTTTACAAAGCAGTTCTTATCAAAAGTAAAGATTCTTTCAAGACAAACCAGATTAATTCAATGGAGAAATACTGAACATTCAAAATTTCTCATCTTCAGAATCTACTTGAGCATAACTTCCAGTCATCCAGTACTGCACTGTGTATTTAAAGGGCTGTTTAAGATTCTCACCAATTGAAATTTTGCTATGTGGACTCCAAACAAAATGAAAACTTGCTTAACAGAACTATATATAATGCCCTGTGGTAAGTGAAAACAGAATTTATTAAGATCACATTAAATATCCCAAAATATATGCAGCATCTATATAATATGAATTAAAAATTACCCAGGCTAATTTTATATTTACTATTTTGTGTTTCTTTTAGAATTCCAGAAAACAAACATGAATTATCTTATTGAAATTGAAGGTAATTCACATCTAAAAAAGTATACATACTGATTTACACAGTAGGCTACATGCTAAGATGTTTATAAAATGCTGATTTGCAATGTATCTATCAGCAAAATACAACAGAAGCTTCTCTGGCCACAGCAGAACTGATACTTGTGAAGACTGCACGCTGCACAAATATAAGCAGGATATGGAGTGAATGCAAAGAGATGGTAAGATGCTGGAAGACATATACAAATTGTTAATTGTATGGTCAAAAGTCATTGTATCTTCTCTCCTGTTTTTCTTTTTCCGTATCAGAATCCCAAAAGGGCATATCTCTCCATTCCGTTTTTCTGTAGATATGTTATGTTCCTGTCATGGATGTTTCAGTGGAAATCACTGAAAGACTGGTACTGAGCTGAGTTTACCAACAACCAATACCTATTTGAAAAGCAAGCAGGAGAAGCTATTTCCAAATAGAGTCTCTGATATTTTAACTTTGAAAGAGGCATAGTCATAAGTTATTCAAGACAAGGTTTTCACATTTCATCTCTATTATAATTCTTTTGATGGGACAAAGGCAGACATATTTGGAAAGCATTGAGTGTCTAAACAAAGTAAACTGAAGGCTGAAATTGATCTGCTGTGACAGAATATGCCACTGCTGAGGATGCCTTCCAATATGCAACTTCTGCATTTTCACCTCTTCTAGGGCTTACTATCTGTTGACAGAGGAAAAGCGTTTACAGTTCTCTATCTCATGCTTCCAAATGCCTTCCTAATACTTGTGAGGAAAACAGGTTTTATACTCTTGGTTCATATCTAGTAGGCACTGGGCCACATCAATCTTACTGTAGTAAAACCTATCATCCTAAATTAAATGTACCTTTTTGAGCACAACCAAGTCTCTAGTGAACGGTATTTCTTCCCAGAAAAGCACTACACACAAATCATCATAACTCTTTAGAAAAAAATAAATATTGTCAGTGAATGAAGTATTCTAAATTAACAATGATTCTGAACTTCCTTTAACCTCTAGATTAATTGCGCATTTGCTCAATATTCAGATTATTGTCTTCACAATAGCAGGATATTTTTAAAAGTACATGAGACAAATGTTGAAGTCATCTAAAAGCAAAAGTTATCAAACAAGTTTTATATGTAATTGTAATTTGTATTCCACTGAAAATATAAAATCCAGTATAATTTTGGGATGATTGAAATGCTTTGATATTATTATTATTAATATTTTGTTTTTATTTATTCAGTAGAGCTTAGACATTAGGCCTATTTCCAGAAAATGAGCTTTCCCAGAAGAGTGCAGATAATCAAAGCTGCTTTGAAATTCTCTCCACAAAAACAAAACAACAACAAAAATGATCTGTATCTAGTCTACATAAAGAAATAAGTCTTTTGTGTTTATTTCTGGATACAAGAAAAGAAATCAAGTGCAGAGGTTCATTGTTTCAAATGAACGAATAAATAGATACCCATCTTTCAGACAGAATTATTGCAAAAGGCCTTTGAATACCCATTTAAAGGCAACTGATAGCACAACACAAAACAGCAAGAAAAGGCCAAGTGCTGTTTGTCTGACATGCTGCCTCAATCTTTCTTGTCTTTTTGACTTCTGTGCATCTTGTTAACGTGATGAGGGAATCACAGATGCTGTGATCACATGTAGGAATGTCAGCCCTATCCTAAAGCCTAAGGGTAAAGTCCTTTATCTCATCGCTTTACAACTGTCACATTACAGTGCTGCATGTGTTTTTCTGCCCAGCAGGACACTAACAACTTTAGATGACATAAATCTGAACTTATAGGACAAGAGACAGACTGAATCACTATAAAAGCACAAGCCTTTGTTCAAGGCTAGCTGGAAATGCCCACCTTTTGGGAACTCCATGGGATTTCTCAGCAATTAGAAGTACGGCAGCACTCACTCAGTTCACCACTGGCATCTCAGTTTACCAATCTGATGGTAAACTAGCCAAAGGAGAATATGCTGATTCGCTTAGTTGTCCCTCTGCTGATGCTGACCTTAGACACTATAGTAGCTTTTGTCTGTTGGCAGAAAGTGCTAATCAAGTCAGCATTCTTCTAATGCAGAATGTTAGATTGAAAATCTTAGTCATCTTATTTCTGACATCATGTGCTGGTCAACATTAATAAAATGGTTTGTGTGACAATACTATGTTACATAATTTTTTTAGAGTTATAAAGAACACAATGGAATTTTAAAGCTTAGGTTGGAAGGGAGCTTAAAGCACATCCTGTTACAGTAACCTGCTGTGGCAGGGTTGCCACCTCCTAGATCAGGCTGCCTAGGGCCCCATCCAACTTGGCCTGAAACTCCTCCAGAGAGGGGGCATCCACAGCTTCTCTGGGCAACCTGTTTCAGCACCACACCACTCTGAGTAAAAACTGCTCTTAATTTTACAATGTGAATGTGCCATTTCAGTGTGGTACCCAAAGACTTTTGCAGCAAGCTTCTACACAATAATTTAAATTTTCCAACTTTTGCTAATGCTCTAGTAGTTAGTACAGATAGCAATTATACTGACTGTCCAGTACAAGGATCACACCAAGAACAATGACAGTGAAGTACAAGAATTCCCTCTCATCTCCCTTTGTCCATGAACCACCTAGGTATTACCTAAAGTTATATATTAACAAGAAATTTGTATATAACCAACTGAATAAGAGCGAAAAGATAATCTTGAAGGACAGCCATTTATAACAAGAAAGAGCATGTAAAGGGAAATAAAGGTTTCCTCCTAGAGAGGGAAGGAATTTTCTTGACTACCTCAGCTGAGTGTAGGTATTTTCCAGTTTGAATGATGACTTTTATGCTGCTTTTCTCATACGTAGATGTCAATGTGCTGTGCTTTACTGTAAAAGCTGTTAAGCCATCCCTATTTGAATAGGGTTGGTCAAGAGCTGATCAAGACTTGGGGGATCTCACTTTTCTTGCATCTTCTATAACCCACAGGATCACAGAATTGTAGGGGTTGCAAGGGACCTCTAGAGATCCTCAAGTCCAACCCCCCTGCCAAAGCAGGATGTCTCCATACAGTGCATAAATTTCTAGTTATTCTTCCACTGCCATGAATAATATCCCAACTGTAAAACTGTAAATATTGATACTAGGTGAAGCTATGTGATACAAATGCATGTGTGCATGCATAAATGTGTATACATATATTTATATATAGCATGATGCATGGTCACGAATATCCAAGCCTCTAAAATGGTAAGGGATACTTCAAGGTCAGTGGTTAAAATGCTGTAGAATACTTCAAGATCAGTGGTTAATAAAGTTAGTCATTGGCAGATGTTTCTCTGTAAATGAAGAGAGATCTCTGGTACATCTTTACTACATCAAAAGGCTCAATTAATTTCAGGGATGTTAGCAGGAAAACCCTCAGTGTGAAATTTGGGTTAAGAGGTATTATTGCTGATGATGAAGCAAGATTCATTTGGCACAAACACCTCTGAAAATGTGCATGGATCCAAAAAATATTAATCATATGGCAGGCTTCACAGAAGAAAAATTGAAATTAATTAAAATCGCCTCTCTCATCTGCATTCAATTTCACACTGATAGCAATAACTATTGATACATTCAGGGCCTTCAACAATTAATTCAGACAGCTCAGCAGAACTATTCACTTGGGAAAGGTTTTTGTTCCTAGACAAGAAGGACATCTGTAGCCCCAAAAGCAGAGACTCAACACTCCAGCAGTTTTGTTGAAGAGGTAAATTGTTTCTTGGAGTAAAAAAAAAAAAAATTGCCAAATTGCTGCTTACAGAGCTCAATAGAATGGTGTATTCTTTCAATGTGAAAAGCTTGTTTTATTTTGGGCAAATATTATATAGAGATTAAAATTATAACCAGTGTTGGATGACACTGTGCAAGAAGTGACTGATGTGTGGAGCTGACTGAAAGCATCTATGACGCTACTCTCTCTTATTCATGGACTGGATTTCAATAATATCCATGTAGATTGTAAAACATTTTTGAACAGAACAGTCCCTTTAAATTCCAAATATTACATTACTGACAGACATTTTTTATTCAAGACAAAAATAATTCACTTTCATTACTGTAGTTGAATATTGAAAGAAATATTGCCAGATGATAAACCGTCTGTCTGAGAAGGATAAAGTGAAAAACAAGGATTCCTTGAGTTGTTGGCCAAATTTAAGGGAATAGGAAGAGATCCATTTAAATGCTATGAATGCATTTGTTTCAAACAAGTTGTTGGGAATTTTTTATATTTTCATAAGATACCATAGTTGGGATGGTGTCTGTGTGTATCTCTAAGTATTTCGAGAAATAATAATAAAATAATCAGAGCACATAATGGATTGCGTGCGATAAAAAATCTGTTAGCCTGCTTGAAGCTTTTTAAAAGAACATTCATTCAGTGAGAGATATTGAGAACTTGTTGCAGAAGATGATGAATAATTCAGAAAGCCAATAAAACAAAAGTGGGGCAAAATTTTGGTTATAAGGAAAAAGTCTTTCATAATGTGGGTGGTGAGGCACTAGAACTGGTTCCCTGGAGATGTGGTGGATGCCCCATCCCTGGAGACTTTCAAGGCTAGGCCAGACTAGGCTCTGAATAACCTGACCTAGCTGTGGATGACCCTGTTCATAGCAGGAGAGTTGGACTAGATGGACCTTTAAAGGCCCCTTCCAATTCAAATGATTATATGATTCTACAATTAAAAATATCAACAAGGAGACTGACAACATCATCAACAATAAAAGGAAGTTTGCTATAGTAGAAGAAAATTCTCTACAGGTTGATTACCGAAAAGCAGAGGTGACGCATAAATAAGAGTTAGTAGCAATATTTTTGTTTTAGGATTACTGGTAATTGAATTTATAATTATTCAAGAAGAATTCTAGCAAATAGCTTTTTTTCTTTTTTTTTTTTTTTATAAATACATTTTCAGGATTTCCTGTGAAGTACCACTTCAATGTAAATAACAAGAAGAAATTGTAAGCGTCGAAACTTTCAAGATAAGACATTATCCCAGAATCCTATACTCACTGAATTAAACCAAACTACCTTAATAAGGGGATTACAGCAACCAAGAGTACACCTGGCTTGATCTACTAAGTACCCTTTGGTATCTTTTGTTGCTCTGGTCAGAAATGTTGTTTATTTGCATCAAAGTTTTTTTTTTTTCTAGAATATTAATATGATTTTCATTTTAGTTATTCTACGTTAAAAACAAAGTCTAGTTTGACTGCTTATGAAAATTAAGTCTGTGATCACAAGAGGTCATGAGGCATTACCCAGTGCTTTTTCTTGTGCTGAATTTTACGGAAAAAAAAAAAGATCAACACTGTAACTCAAGGGCTTGAACATGAGTCAGCAATGTGCCCTTGCCATTAAACTGGTAAAAGTATTCTTAGCTGCATTAGTCAGACAGTTAACAGAATTGATCCTTCCACCCTGCTCAGTGCTGGAGTGGTTACACTTGTGAGCATGTGCTTTTTCTATGTGTGTCACAGAAATCAAGAGCTAAATTCACCTTCAAGTATATGATCTGCTATCATTTAAGTTACACATCATACCCCTCAATTCTTAATTCAGTGGATATGCATATATGGTTTATTTATGCTTCAAAATATTATATTATTTCTCAAATTATTTCAGCATTGTTTAACTAAGCATGAACACAAAACAAAAGGAAATAGGGGAAAATTGCAATGTTAAAAGTAGAAAACAAAGGCTTCAAGGAAAAAAATTCCAAGTTGGCTTCTAAATCTTGTAGAAAAAGACAGTTTCAAGCAAATATATTTAAACAAACTGGAGTTAAAATTTTAACAGATTTCTCAGAGAAGCTTTGATAAAATATCATTCCAGATGGCAGGTTCCTAATAAGCTTAAAAGATTAATAAGTAAAACCCTGGACATCAGAACAGATAAATATATTGTTTAAAAACAAAATAAAAAAAGAGGAAAAAAAACTTCAGAGTTGCTGAGGTCAGTCTGTACTCTGAACTCTGAGGTTTTAATCTATCTAAAATACAGAGATAAGCACCATCTGCAAGCTAATTCACTTCAGAGATGGCTGTGCTAATTTCTTGCTTAAAGCAGGAAAAGATTTCAGTTTCCCAGCAATGAAATGTTTCCTTTGTTCTGGAAAACAATACAGACAGGAAAAACAAAAACTGTAGTAGTATTCTTGGAAAGAGCATGACATGAAGAGAGTAAAGTAAAAATTCCCTTTTTAATTTCTAAAATAATAAATATGTTTGACAGACATAGTATAAACAAGAAAATGGATATCTTTCAGTGAACAGCAATCTGAAATATTGATATACACAAACAATGTAATACATTTGCGCGATAAAATTCTTGCAGATAAATATGCTGAGAGCTAGCTAGAATTAAAAAGAAGTCCTTCTGAGAATGCTAAGAACTGAAATCACTGTGTGGAGAACTCAAATTTTAATTGTTGAAACATCAAACGATAATATCACAAAAATGGGAATGAAACTGAAGTAATGGCAGAGTTTAAGATGAATAAATCTTAAGGGCCGTCTGAGTCACATTTCCATATAATTGCTAGCAATCCATGGTTTTGTCAGAAACTTGCATGGAAATTGACTGAAAACAGAGAGCTTACACACTGTACAGTATTCTGGGTGAGTGAGAGCCTTCTATATTCTTATGAGATGGTAGCTCATTTTATCCAACAGTAATTATAATACTTACACAAGAACTTATATAAGAATCAGTTATCTCTGAATATATCTATTCTATTGATTTTTCCTAGAAAGCCCAGTGGAACACCACCAAAATAATAGATTTTGTCCTACTAATTGTCAAATAAATTAAATGGTGTGCTGTACAAATTCCACATCAGGAAAATTTCCAAAATTAAAAAAAAAAAAGTGTTTGACACCTTAAATTTTTTCTAAGTCACACTTAAATCACATTTCAATTCATTAGTACTTAAAATTTAGACTTCAAAAGTTTAAATTCCTATTATCTCTCATGAGATTATGATTGCTCCTTTAATTATATGGTGATTAAAAACCATATCCCCATTTATCATATAATCGAGATTAACACGCCTGCCTACAAAAGACAACTGCAGCAATTTCAAAGATTTAGCAAAGACAGGTAGGAGATTACAGAGAGTGTTTAAGCATTACCAAAAATCGCAGATTTCAAAATGTATCACTATTTGTAGATTTCTCTGTTCTTACAACCAATAATATTTTTTACAGCGTAACTAACCTATTTGGGACTATAAACAATTTAGATACACAAAGTGCAATAAACTGCAGCATACCTGATAAAGTAAATAGAATGGAGAATGAAAGCTGAGGAATTGTGAGATGATCTTTAGAATTTTACAACACTCTCATGAAGCATGCCTAATTTACGATGGATTTTCCTGTAAAACAAATATGAAATAAACAAGTAAAAGCTGAAATTACACATAAATAGCAATGAACAATTCAGAAGTCTGCTTTCAAATACAAGACAGAAAAGCATAAAATGTATTTTTTCAGTTAAACATGACAGAAATGAAACAAGTTTTTCCACTTATGAAGAAGTCTTAAGATACTGAGAAATACCTAAGCTTTTTCCCTTTTAAAAAAATTTATTGCTAGCAGGGCAATAGATTGGGCTGACTATCCATCCTGACCCTATGCAAGCAGCAGCATCCCTTTGACAGAGACTTGCAACTAGAAGAAAATGGCACAGCTGTATGAGTAGCAGTGGATACAGCTCTGAGACACAAAAGGTTCAGTTCACTCACAGCTTGTGTTTAGACTATCATGATGGAACGCAAATGCTCTAAGACATAGTTTGATTTTCTCTTCTTACCCAAGTTTTCAAATTTAAATTAACAAGAGTTAATTATCTATCTACATATTAAAGGATCTTAGCAGAAAGTTTGTTATCTACTTAGCTCCACTTTATGCAATTTAAGATTACCTTTTTTTTTTTTCCTAATAACAAGATCATTAACATTGTCCTCAAGGAAAATTCTTCCAGTGAAAAAAAAAATTATAATAAATCAAATAAACCATTCTCCACTTCAGATTGTTTCTCTAAAGTGTTAAATACTATTAGACATTCCAGAACATCCTCAAAAAATGTATCCAGTATTGAAAACTACTGAATAGATCCGTGTTGCAGAAGTGGCAGGAAGCATCCAACTATTGTTAAACACTGTGAAGGTCTTACTGCTCAGGCAGGCAATTTTCTCTGCATGAATATAATGTGATTACAATGGGAACTGCTGTAGGCTAATGAGCTCCTATCCGCTGTTTTTATGGCATGGAACTCCGGGAAGTGTTCAGCATTTCACTCTGCACATTCAAGCAGATGGCATTGGAGTGAGGCGGTGCCCTTCCACAATAAGCTACAGAGTCTGCACACAGCGGCAGCATTGAAAGCCCAGAGGTCTCTCCTCTATGTTGATGACATTTAAGATAGAATAACATAAATTCCAACAGTGCAAATTGGTTTTGCTGAAGGCATTTAATTAATGGGATTTGAGATACGTATTAACATAGTCAGCAGAGATTTAGAGCAACTTTGTTTTCCACTATGAACAAAATTGTTTTTATTTCTATTTTTGTTAGCATAGAGGGGTTGCATTAAAAGGTCATCAACAAATATATTCAAACTTGGTTCTTAGAAAAAAAATGCTTTAAGTACATTTTGGTTGAAAAAGAAAAAGGATGATTCACCTGTTAAAAAGATACTTAAATTTTTCATATTACAGATGCCATTAAATTTAATTTCATATACAAGTCTCCTCTTGCATCTAATTTTCAATACATCATTCCTTATTTTCTTCATCAGGTGCTAAGTACTAGAGTTAGGACTAAATGTCATCAATACTGATAGTCTAGTTTTGTCATAACTTTCATATTTAGGTACAAGAATGTTTTAGAGTAGGCAATTATATTTTTTAATATTGACAAAAAAACATCTATCCAATCTAAATATTTATTAGGTGTCTAGGCAAGGCTTTTGTGATTCAAAACGAAGGCAGTCAATCTCACAAGCTAAAATTATTGAATATTGAATACTGAATTATTGAATATATTATAGCACCACAGAAATCATCTCTTAACCCAAACTGATTGTTTGAGAAGTACTCCCCAGTTCTGACCCATTGCTGTTTAAGGCCATCCTTAAAAAGTAAACATATGGTTCAAACAAAAACTGTACTGATTACAGGAACTGACTGTGCAGATAAAGCAGAGAGTCTTAATATTGTGAATGGCACTGCTGTCTCAAAAAAATCAGCGGAATCATTCAATTTAACATTGATGTACAGCCAGGTGATCGGGTCACACTTTCTGTGCTAGCAATTCTTTTCTTGGTCTTCAGACTGGGAATTGTTTGCTTTATAATACTGGCCATTGTCACTTCAGAGCTCAGGGACAAAGCCCAGATAACCTGCACAAGAGCTGAATATGAAGAGCACAATGCAGACTTTTTGCCAAATACATTCCTGAAAAATATTTTTCATTTGATCATTTTGCTGTTGTTGCTGTTCATTCTTGAATCAGATTTCCTTTTCCAGCTCCAGCAAAACAATACAAATCTTCCCTTATTTCTCCTTTGGTCACAGAACTGAAGATCAATTGACTAGCTCAATTACAGTGAGAAAGTCTTATTTAATATCGAAGAAATATATTTTCTTCTATTCCTCAAGTCAATACAAGCTCACTAGAGATGCATTTATTTTCTATCTATGAAGATTTTATTCTGCTTTTATTACAAATGCTTTGGGTCATTATTAAACACTATTTGAAGCAGGCTGCAGGAAAAAATTACACAGAAGCATAGCAGGTGTGCAGACCGACTGCTTACTTTCAAGGCTTCTGTTCTCCCAAGAGTTATATTATCATAGCAGAAAAATGAAAGAAAGATTAGTATATCTTACAGTTCTAGCTTTTATTCTTGATTACATAGCTTATAAAGACAGATCCATTAGCTCTTCAAAAATTACAGACAGTTGTTGTTTAATTAACACTATAACATGCAAGTCATATACCCATCTCCCCATCAACAAGTATGACATCTGCTGCCTAGCTTGTTTTCATTTCACACAGTGGTTGGAATGCAGATACCTTTCTCCCTTCAAGAGCATAGCACTGTATAATTATTTGTTTACAGAGTTATTACAACGAGTTACTCTTCTGACAGTGAAGAAAAAACAGACAAATCCACATTCTGGGTGGTTGGTGAAAGTTGTCCTTGACAGGCTCTGTAACTCTATTTCTGAACAAATCCAATAAGAGATACTAGTGCCCTGCACTTCCCCCCTCAGCTTGTTCCTGAAAAAAGGGAAATGCCAAATATCTGATCATGCTTTGAATTAAATTTTCATTTGAACCTTCTGATTATGTTTTCAGAGCAAAAAGAACAGCTAGGACATTCGTCAATAACCACATTTTCCCCCGTTTTGTGCCAGTAAGTTTCTGTCTTTTTCTCATTTAGGAAAATTAACTTCATTTTTCCTAATTTGCAGTCTGCTATTGATCTGAAATATATTCAGAGTTGTAAGGCAAAATTTGGTTTCCAATGTAGTTTCTTCCTAACTCTGAGAAGTCAACATGGAAAACTACAACTTCTAAGATTAAAAGTATTTCAGTTCCAAAAATCATTATGTCAGTGCACAGATTCGCATACCAAGTCTTCTTGCTCTTTCACATTATATCTATTTACAGTTTCCACTGCATTAAAAAAAATAAAAGCCATCTGTTTACAAACCCACAGCAATACTGCTAACCTGTTTTAAACAGTTTTATTTCCATTAAGTAATTCCATTGTAAAGAAAACTATCTGCTCATAGGAACAGTAAAATTGTTGATTAGAAGATGCACTTATGCACAATCTTCCTGCTCTTAAATATTTCAAAATTATGAAAAAAATATATATATAAAGATAACTTTCTCAAGAATGTGGTTTTAATGCTACACCTCTTGAAGAATTCTCAATAATTTATCAAAATTTGAAGTATGATTTGGGGGAAGAATCCACCACATTAGTCTACCTCTATCTGCAGAGTTGTAAGAGTTGCCTTTATCCTTCAGACTGAATTACTATTAGATCTCACTAAATGGGCAGTAACCATACCTGGTTGTTAGGATTTTTATACTAACTTCAGAAGTCCCAACAGTTTTGACAGAAGAACTGACATAGTATTATTCTAAACAGCTGATTGGAATGCAAACATTTATTGAAATAGTACAATTCTCTTGTGATTGTTTAGAGAATTGTGTTAGACTAAGTAAATGAAACAGTGCATTTGAAACCTTGTAAATCCTGAGCAAAGACAAATTTTCATTCAAGTGCCTTCTAGGATACAGCCATGCTAAAGGAATTTAGTCATAAGTGATGACATCCTCCTTTAATAGCAGGGAGGACTGTTGCTTAGATACAAAGAGTGTATTTTGACTTGTATTCTTCAGGGGAGCTACAGCTCTGTTATTGCCCAGCATGCTGCAATCTGTCCCTTAATGTGACAGGGAAAAATAAATAAAATAATTAATGAATGAAAACCCCAGGGAGGGAGATGGGCGACTGTTCCTCCTCTATTCTGCCCTTGTGAGGCCAAATCTGTAATACTGCATGCAGGCCCGGGATTCCAAAACACAAGAAAGCTGTTGGAGCAGGTCCAGAGGAGGGCCACAAAAATAATCAGAGCACTAGAGCACCTCTCCTTTGAAGAAGGCTGGACTTGTTTAACCCAGAGAAGAGAAGTCTCTGGGGAGACCTCATTGCAGCCTTCCACTAGTGGAAAGGAGGTTGACTTTTTACATGCTTTGACTGAGATATGACAAGGAGGAATTGTTTTAAACTAAAAGAAGAGAGATTTAGGTTATACATTAGGAGGAAATTCTTTAAATAGAGGGTAGTAAGGCACTGGCACAGGCTGAACAGAGGAGATGAAGATGCCCCATCCCTGGGGGTTTTCACAGTCAGGTTGGATGGGGCCCAAGGCAGCCTGAATTGGTGGGTGGCAGCCCTGCCTACAGCAGGGGCTCAGGCATTCTATGATTGTTGTAAAAAGAATATGTGTTCACTATTCTATTAGTGGTAAGTAACTGTTTAGAAAACTGGGCCTGGCAAAGAGTGGGGTCAGGACTCTGAACTTTGGGAGAGTAAACCACAGGATGTTTAAGAACTGTTGGATGAGATCTCCTGGGGAACTGTCCTGAGAGGCAAAGCAGTGGCAGAAAGTTGGCTAGTCTTTAAGGATGCCTTTCTAGAGCTCAAGAGCTCTCCATCCCTCAGAATAGGAAAGCAGGAAGTGGAGGCAGGAAACCAGCATGGCTTGGCAAGAACCTGATGGTCAGACAGAGGAAAAAGAAGCGATGGTACGGTACTGCGGAAACAAGGACATGTTACCCATGGAGAACAGGGATGCTCTCTGGACTTGCAGAGACAAGATTAGGAAAACCAAGACATAGACAGAAGTGAACATGATGAAGGACGTTAAAAACAAGAAGGAATCCTATAGCTAAAATGGCCAGAAGAGATAGTCCAAAGAGAGCATACCTCCTTTGGTAAATGAGAAAGGGGAACAAGCTATGACAAGTATGAGGCTGAGGTTTTTTGCCTCTATCTTTACTGGCCAACAGGATCCTCGTATTTCTCACATCCCTGAAGCTTTCATCCCTGGTCTCTAGGTGGGAAGTGAGAGAGTAAATACCCCCCCTCCTTCCACTGATGTAAGTACAGAGAAGATCCAATACCACCTCATAAGACTGAGTGTATCCAGTTTTCTGAGGCTGGATGACATGAATCCCAGGGTCCTAAAGAAGTTCCCTGATGTGTTTGCTGAGCTGCTCTCCATCATATTTGAAAAGTTGTGGCTGTCAGGCAAAGTCCCTGGAGACTGAAAAAAGGGAAACATTACTCCCATTTAATCCTCTGTGAGGAGACCTCATTGCAGCTTTACAGCATTTAAAAGGGGATATAAAAAGGAGAGGAATTAACTTTTTACAAGGGCAGACAGTTATAGGACAAGGGGAATTGGTTTTAAGATCAAGGGGGGAAGGTTTAAATTGGATGTTAGGGGGAAGTTCCTCACAGAGGGAGGGGTGAGGTGCTGGAACAGACTGCCCAGAGAAGTTGTGGATTCTCCATTTCTGGAGGTGCTCAAGACCAGGTTGGATGGGGCCCTGGGCAGCCTGGTCTAGTACCAGATCTGAAGGTTGGTGCCCCTGCTTGTGCAAGAGGGGTTGGAAATTGATGATCCTTGGGGTCCCTCCCAGCCAAAGCCATTCTATGATTCTATGATAAGTACTTGTGTTATAACAGGAAAAGAAAGCATCTTGAGTTTTGTTACTATTAAAATTACATTATTGTAGCATGCTTGCCTTAGGCGTGGCTTAAGAATATCTGAAATTATTATTGTTAATACTAGTAAGTATTATTATTTAAACTGTCAGAATCAGTAGTATGAATTCAAATCAAGTTTCAAAACGTAAAATATCCAGATTCATACCCTTACCACCTGGAATGTTATGTCAGCAAATACTACCTACGGACTTGTTAGCAGTATACCACATTGCAGTCAGAAGTAAATAATGAAAAGCAAATATATCATCCTTTCCACAGACAGATATGTTCACATATCAGTGAAGGATGAATAATCTTTCTGGCCTTATGCAAGCAATGCTCTTACTGATGTCTAGTTCAACTTCATCTTCTAAATTGTGTTATTCATTATTCCGCCCCACTGATTCTAAAAATGACTCTGTTGAGCTCAGAAAAAAAGAATTCAAAGACAAATAAGACAAAACACTTAGTAAATACCGCCCATACTTACAGTCTTGAAAAGGAACAAGATAATACAGACAAGAGTCCATTAAAACAGTGGCTGAAATTGCAACAAACATATCTACAAACGAATTCTCCTTGCACTCTACTTTTATACAAGCAATCGTGTATTACTATTCATAGACAGACAGCATTCAAGACCGCAGACTGAGATTAAATCAAAGAGGACCTTCTTTTAGGATTGATTTGTAGATTGGAGAAAAACAGCTTGGATCTGTACAGTGCTATACAATAAAAGTGGCAGAGACAGAAGATATGATGTGCCTACCGCTGTAGATGAAGTGCGTGTTGCAAAATATGCCTCTCCTCTTCTCTTTAGAAGTAGATTGATCTGTATTGTAATTCACAGAAGCAACATCTCTCCTTCCACAATAACAAACTCTTAAAGGCTATGCTTTATCACTGGTGTGCACTAAAATACAAATACTGTTATAATACCTCTCTCTACCTAAAGTGTGATCTCAAAAACTTCCAATACATAGAGGAAGGGGAAAAGAGAACAATCTATATAATTTCTGACAAAGAAATGCAGACGCTTAGAAAGCTAAATATCAAATGAATCAGGTTCTAGTGAAAGAAGCACTTCTCAATTATGTTCTATTGCATTAAACTCGGTACCCTTATTTTTGAATAGAGACGCAAAATATGAGGAAATTCAGAAAACTACTTTTTCTTACAGTATGATAATTCTAATTTGTTTAAACTGCTGAAGGGGATACATCTAGCAAGCACCTGCTACTGGTCAATCTGAAAAGGGAAGAGCCTGTGTTTTGTGAAACGCAAACAGTTTTTATCTTTCCCACTGAGCAGAAAATGGAAAAATGCAAAGCAACACAAAGTCTTCTGGGGTACATAGTCCTTCTCTTATGAGACAGGTACACCCAGAACTCTTGACGATCCATGGGCCTGAAGCATTAACTCTTTTACTCCCGCTGCACTACATGATGTTGTGATGTGGAATATCAATAACAAAATAATCATAAAACCATGACACTTTGATATAAAATTCCTGTCTTAAGACATGGACATCTGGTAAGAGGATTTCAGTCAAAATAATTACCCATTAATAAGGTCGTTAATTGCATTTCCATAAAATAACATTTGCAAAAAATTTTAAAAAAAAGTTCATTTGCTAAAATAAAAATGAATAATAGGTCTTAATTGGCTGTTGCTTAATTAGTTTAATTGCTGTACTATCTGACTTAAGCTGATGTATACACAGGCAGAAGTAGTATTCCTAATCTTATAAAAAAAACAGATTGTTTTCAGTTTTACTAACTCCTCTTAGTGATTTACAACAAAGTATTGATTAACAGTCCTCTAAACCAATGCTTCATTTCAATTAATGTAATAACAAAAGCTATTAGTCTTTCATAAGACACTTTGACAAGTAAATCAGCAGAGAAAACAAACACAGAAGTAGTGAAGGACAGGCATAAACAACATCCCATCTGCAAAATTTCCCAAAGCAAACAAACACTCTGCTAACAGTCTCAGTTAAAGCAGCATCAACCAGGAAAATCCCAGTGGAATATATGTCCCAGATATTTGTGTCATAGCCATATAGAATATATTCTCATCCTTCAGACTCTCCCTTATATTTAATATTCAAAGTCTGGCAGAACTTTTTATCTGAACTTATTTACTATGGAAAGAATTGATTAATTTTGACTCAATAATAGGTATCCTTGTACACACCAGCCAGGGGAAGACTAATTCCACAGTTGCTGAAAGCAAAACTGTTAGATCGCGATATCTGTATGAATTCTACATGCTATATCATACAATTAAATTATATGATTCTAAACATTTTTCTCCTGAGAAACTACACAAAAAGCATGATGAGCCCGCCGCTCAGCTTTCTGGCGGTGTATTCAAACATTCATCAACAGCCATTGATCATAGATCTCCACAGCCTGCAAAAGAGAGTCATTGGAGAGGAGCAGGGCAAGAACACAACAAAGAAAACAAGAAATCACATCATCTTAGAATTATCTACAGTCACCCAAAAAGCAGATGCTAACATGATGAGTAGTCACCAGATCTTCTGCTACATTTTTGACAGGTGCACACTGTGTCTCTACAGTGCAGAAGCACACTCAAAAACTGAATATGGCTACCAAAACATGTAACAGGTGCTAACTTGGCAAGAAGACTGAACCCCCCTCACAGAACATTTTATCAAGAAACCTCCTTTGTAAAATATGGCACTAATGGAAGCATGAGGCTACAATTGCTACCTATGAAAATAAATACCAACCCCCTGACATAATTCTTATTAAGTCTTACAGTTAGGAGATTAAGCTCTCAAAAATTGGCAGGAATTGCATGAAAAGAATCATAGAAAGTTAATTATTGAATTTATGTCGATCTACTTGTGTTATTTCATAAAATACAAGTGACGATTAAATACATTAGAAATACATGGGTCTGGTACAAATTAGAAAAAGTACTATAGAGCTACTGAAAAACAGTAGTGGAAGATCATATTGTATTGATATCTTCTATGTTCTTTCCAGAAATCTATTTATAATTCATTTTATATCATTAAGAGACAACAAACTGGATGAAAAAATTGTGTATCATTCATTAATACTGTCTTCTATCATGTTAATATATTGTCAACAACATGTAGGGAGTATTCATATTTCCTCAGCTTTCACCTGTCTTGTCACAATATATTCCATAAAGTTAAATGAAAACTTTGGATACATCACAGCAGTTACTATTCTTAAGCTACACATGCTGATTTTTAGCGTTTACTTCTTAGTTATCAAATGTAGTCTCCGATGTATATTGCATATGAATCTAGTCTTAAGCATTTTGTTTGTACCACATGCTATTAGTAATGAATAAGTTATTTCTCAAAAGCCAATTTCTAGTGCAATGGAAATTGGGTATTAGATTGCAGAAGCGACTAAATTCTGTTACAGAGAGAGAATCTACTTAATTTATTTCCAACTCTTTCTACTGAGACTTCAGGTTTAACTAGTTTTCTCTCACTTTCCAAAAAATCTTATTAAATTACGTTTAATAGCAAAGACTTTTTGCAGGCATAAAAGCAATTTAGGTTTTGTTTGGTTGTTGCTATTGTTCTGCTTCTTCCACTCACCACCTCCCCTCTCCCTTTCCATATCACATTTCAATTTAGAATTAAGCTTTTATTCTGTACATTATGCTCTCAAATTCAATATGGTAATTCATGATACTTTTAGTTATAGAATCAGTGCTAAAAGTGCTATGGCCCCTTCAAGATAGTTTTAATCTTCAGCTTAAAAAGAGGAATGGTACAAAATCAGACTCTACAAGACAAATAAGAATAGTAAATAATATTAACAAAAACTTTCTAATACAGTTAAAAAGATTTTACCTGCAGCCATAATGCTGACAAATTCTACTGTTTCTATTGTCTGAATCAAGCTTTTCCAAACTATCACAACTGTTTCCCCAGTTTTCCAGTCCAATAAATCTTTGATCTGCTATTCAGTGTATCTTTCGCTGTCCTAATTTCTGAAATCCCTTAATGCAACATCCCCCTCCATTCCTCTCACCATATTTTATTTTTATTTTTTAATGGACAACATTAAATTCAAGTCAGGCATACATTTGGAGAAAAAGAAAAAAAAAAAAGAGGAAAATCCTGGAAAGAAGAGATCAACCCGTAAATCAGCAAGGTCTATTTGCAAGACCTCTCTGTCCTCAATTCAGAAGCTCCTGTCAGTTTAGTGTTATTTGCAAATGTGCTTAGTATATCTTAAAGTCCTGTATACTAGTAACTGAAGAAAACACAGAATAGAACAGGCCCTAAAATGGAGCCCTACAGAACCCCACTAGTGTCTGATCACCAGACTTATGTAACCTCATTTACTATAAACATTCAAGACTGACCTTAAGACTGACTGACCAAAAAAAAAAAAGAAAAAGACTACACCACTAACTACACCAGTTTTCTTCCTTTGGTCAACTAGGTGAGTATTCTTGTCATGAAAAGGAACAAACACGTTAAACAGGATTTTACCCTCAAGAACTTATCTGCTGTGACCAATGACTGCAGTATTTTTCATAGAAACATAGTATCCTTAGAGCTGGAAGGGACATCTAAAGGCCATCTATTCCCAACTCCCCTGCAATGAACAGGGACATCTATAGCTAGATCAGGTTGCCCAGAGTCTGATCCAGCCTCACCTTGAAAGACCCCAGGGACCGGGCATTAACTCCATCTCTGGGGAGCCTGGCCTGTTCCAGTGCCTCACCACCCTCACTGTAAAAGATTTTTTCCTTACATCTAACTAAATCTACGCTCTTTAAGCTTGAAAACATTACCCCTTGCCTATCACTGCAGATTCTGCTACAGAGTCTGCCCCTTTCTTCCTGTAGCTCCCCTGTAGATACTGAAAAGCTACTACCATTTCACTTCACAGCCTTCTCTTCTCCAGGCTCAACAGCCCCAGCTCTCCCAGCCTGTCCTCGTAGGAGAGGTGTTCCATTCCACAGATCACATTTGTGTCCTATCATTTGGACACACAAGAACAGGTCTGCGTCTCTCCTATACTGAAGACTACACACCTGTACACAGTGTTCAGGTGAATCCTCACCCGTGAAGCAGGGCAGCATCACCTTCCTGGACCTGCCTGCCTTGGTTATTTTGATGTAGCCCAGGACACCATTGGCTTTCTGGTCTTCAAGGGCACACAGCTGGCTCATCTCCAGATTCGCATCCACTAGTACCCCTTGGGTTCTTTTCAGCAGGGCTGCTCTCAATCCTTTCATCCCCTAGTTTGTATTGGTTGTGAGGGTTGCCTCAACCCAGGCGCAAGATCTTGCATTTGCATTTGTTGAACCTTATGAGGTTCGCATTGTCCCACTGCTCAAGCTGGTCTGGGTCCCTCTGGATGACGCCCCATCCCTCTGGTGTGTCAACTGCACCCCAGTTTGGTGTCACCAGCAAACTTGCTGAGGGTGCACTCAACCCCACTGTCAATGTCATTGATTAAGATATTGAAGAACATATGTGCCCCAGAATCAACCTGTGGGGGACACTACCCCTCACTGATCTCCATTTAGACATTGAACCATTGACCAGTACTCTTTGGACTTGATCCTGTAGCCTGTTCTTTGTTGAACATTCCACCCATGAAATCCATCTCTTTCCAATTTGGAGAGAAGGATGTTGTGGGGTACCATGTCAAAGGCCTTACTGAAGCTGAGATAGATGACAACAGCGGCTCTTCCCGGGTCCATTGATGCAATTACATGACCATAGAAGACCACTAAGTTGATCTAGAAGAATTAGGCCCTTGGTGAAGCCATGCTGGTTTTTCAGAATCACCTCCCTGCTTTCCATGTGCCTAAGCATGCCTTCCAGGGAAATCTGTGCTATGATCTTCCCTGGTACAGAGGTAAGACTGACAGGTGGGTAGTTCCCAGGGTCATCCTTTTTACCCTTTTTAAAAATTGGTACGGTGTTACCTTTTTTCCAATCACCAGGGACTTCACCTGATTGCCATAACTTTTCAAATATTATTGAGTGACAGTTTTCAGTTACTCTGTGAAAAATCTTCTCTATAGAGACTGTCAAGTTTTAAATTACCATTGTCTTAACTCTTATGCTCTTTGTAAACAGGGACAATGTTTGCAAGCCTCCATTCAATGAGGATTTCTTCAGATTCAAGGCGATTTTCAAATTACTGAGAAAGGTCTCATGATGACATCAGCCTACTCTTTGAGTACCCAAGGATAAAACCCATCTAGATGCATAGACCTAATGCATCCAAGATGGAGCAGCAAATGTCACACAGTGTAGAGTTGTCTGGTCATTTACAATTATTGTAGTCATTATCCTTCGTCTTGGGGTTCCAGGGCCTATCATCAGTGTTGAAAACAGAGATGAAGGCACTGTAAGCCAAACCCTCCACTACCACAAATTGCCATCTTTGTATTTGAATGCCCAACTAGATCACAGAATCAGAGAATCGTTTCAATTCTAGAAGATGATCTTTGGCTCAGCCAGGCTGGCCTTCTGCTCTGTCTCTTTGATTTCAGACATTTTAGAATTGCCAGCTCCTGTAACCGTGAGAGGGGTTGTCTAAAAAATTACCAGCACTTGTGTACCTTCAAAAGTAGTTTCCCTCAGGACTTTGCTAACTAGCTCCCCTAAGCAGTCTCTCCCCATATTCAAGGTTGAAATTCTGATGGCAGTTTTCCTTCTATCAAAAATTTTAAATTCAACTGTTTCACTGTCACTATGGCAAAGACAGTCACAAACCACTTCTCCCACAAGACCCTTCCCTTTTACACGCAACAAATCTAGGAGGGAACCTTTCCCACTTAGCTCCCTTAGTACTTGTACTAAAAAGGTGTCATCAAGGTCTCCATAAAGACAAAGGCAGTTGATCTAGAACTCTCTCTCAGTATCTTTAAACACTATTCAGTGTCATCATATTGGTTAGGTGCCCTACAACAGATTACCTTAATGCCCTTTATTTTCTTGTCCCTTAATCCTTACTCTCAACCTTGTCATCGCCATCTGTGAGCTCTGCACAGCCCAATCCACCCTCACACACCCACACATCCACCCTTCCATGACCCCCACAGACTCTGCTCACCTGCCTTAAACGTCCCTGCTGAAGGGGAGCAGAACCATCCATTATGATGCTATTCTCACAGAGCTCTTCCCACCAGGTCTCTCTCATGCTAATGATCTCATAGCTTTGGGAGAAAATAAACCAAGGCTGAGCCAGGACTTGAAATTCCTTGAAATTCCTCTATCTCCTAAGAAAAACAAACAAACACACACACCACACACAATTTTGCTACATTATATAGTACTAAAAGATAGCAATGCATATTACTTCTCATAATATATATGTACTCAAAGGTTAGACAAAATTCAATAATTAAATGATTGATTTGTAGTATGACAGACTGAATGAATAAATAGGTTTGTAATATTGTACTCAAATAGTGGCAAAAAATGCCTCAGTCAACTAAAAATAAAAAACTCCCTTCTCATTTTTCATATAGTTTATGTAAGGATGCAAATTGCTCTAAAATCTATATTAATCCTTTGGTGAATCAAGTTTGATTATATAATCTAAAAACATCCCTTGGTAGAGAAAAGCACTAAAGAATTTGCACTTCTAAAATCCCATTGTTATGCTTTCTCACAGTTCTGAAATGCAAATCAGGAGCACTTTACAGCTTTTATAATGCTTACTAAATTTAAACAAATCCAAGGACTGAACCTGGACTTGCAGAAAGCACCTTTATTATTGCTCTGCATAATTAGCATATAACCACAATGCACTATATTAATCACATTTATTACAAGCGTGCCTTCAGACAAGACTGAAGTCCCATTATGCAAACAGAGTAGTAGATCATACCTTCTGCAAAGAGTTTAGTACAAGGTTAAGGATGAGACATTACACATAACAGTGTTAGAACACCAAATATCATGTTACCTCATGTTTATTCATATTCTCAAGGTGCTTCAGAGATATAGCAAAATACTTGATAGACAAGGTACATGAAAAGGGAGTGGGGCAAGACATACAGGATGAGAAGTGAAAAGAAATGTAAGAAGAAAAAAAAAGATTTAATGCAATGAGAAAAAAGTCATGCAGAAGAAAGATGTAACCAGGAATAAAAACAAACCAATAATTCAACCAGTGGAGCACATCAGCTCCTAAATGAGATTAAACAACTGCCTGGAAATCTTCACGTTCACCGTACCTGAAACAAGACTTGAACATACGGGTAGAAATGACTTAGGCCAGGCAGATTCCCCAAGACTTGGGAATTTGTTCATGCAATAGCTTGAATGACTATAGCCCTGCAGTTTAGCAACTTTCATTCCACCATTCGTTCCCTTGAGATTTCACCCGGACCACAAGGCAGTAAGGGAGAGACAATCCTTTATCATCTAAAGTGTCTATATTTTAGAAATCCTCACCTCCTGCGCCCAGGAGGATTGCATAAATAGCTCATTAGGTCTGCTCTGTTTTCTGCAACAGCTCCTATTCTGTTTCATGCCACACATGCTCCTGTTGAGCATTTATACAGTAGAAGGTGGTAACTAACTTAATGAATTTAACATTGACAGCCAAAACCCACAGTAAGAACCCACTGAAACAGAGGGAATGTGCATTAAAAACAAAAAAATAAAAATCAAGTACACAGACATCTATCTGTTGGACTACCATTTGGAGAGGTCAATTGCAGAAAAGAGATATGAATGTGTTTTGTGTTTTTTATTTTTTAAATATGTACATCATAATTTTTTTAAAGAGTACTTTTTCTTCTTTTATCAAACCCAGAGAGAGCAGATCACAGAATCACAGAATTGCAGGGGTTGAAAGAGACCTCTAGAAATCATTAAGTCCAACCCCCCTGCCAAAGTAGGCTCCCTAGACCAGGTTGCACAGGTAGGCATCCAGGTGGGTTTTGAACATCTCCAGAGAAGGAGAATTCACAAGCTCTATGGGCAACCTGTTCCAGCACTCATCGCTACATACAGTTTTCAAAATGATTACAGAATTGAAATAATTCTACTGCTCTTGAAGAAACACGCAAGATTCAGACAGCTAAACTTAATATATATTATTAGAAATGTCGTTTGGTTTTAGATTTTATACAGGAAGAATTTTTAGAAGTGAATTTGTAATTCTAATTTTATGGTTCCATGCAAATTTCATCAGCTGTCCCCCATCAAATAACCCCAGTTCTATATTTGTAAAAATATAATAATAATAATAATGTTGAAGACATAGGGGTTGTGGTTTCTTTCTAGTTTTAGAGCAATTTTCCTACTAGCCCTTATAAAGTCAGAGCCATTTGCACACATACTTACTAAGGAAATCAACACTTTCTATTTACAGTCTAGGGTTGGAGTAAAACACAGGAGCAAACAATACTTCCTTGAAATCTCCCCATAATCTATGATTTTGACAAAAGTTTTCAGAAAAGTTGACAGTTCTCCACCTTTATAGCATGCTTACATATACCAGTTTATATGCACAGAATCAGTTTTTCACCTTTTTTCTCCTTATTTTTCTTGCCAAGGGATAGGTACATGGCTTGCTTTCTTCAGCTGTAATTAAGATTTCACAGCACAAGGGAAATACCACCATCCCAGCAAGAACTGTACCAGAATTTGAATTTGTAAGATCAATAGATTACATTACATCAACCAGGTACTATCATCAGACCAATTACAGTTTCACCAACTCTTCCAAAATACTCTGCAAAGCTTTTCTATTTCACAGATTATGTTTCTTCTTTCTTTAATACTATTTTTTTAGAAGTTCTAAGCTGAAGAATAAACTGTTTACTGCAACCAGTAACTATAAATTTTCTGAGACTTCATTGGCACACAAAGAAATCTCATCTTACCCAAGGAAGACATTTGCATGTATTTTCTCCTGACAGCAGGAGAAAGAATCAGGATCTAGTCTTCGTCTTTACTGTTTGTGGTTATATAAATACTTTTTATATTATTTCATTAATTGAAAACACAAAAAGAAAAAGCTGAAAATTGGGTGAAAGCAAACTGAACTTTGTTGTTGGCATCCAAAGATTCTTGTCCACACACTAAATATCTTTATCTCATTACTTCAGTGTTAAACTTCTTAGAGGTCTAGTGTCTAATGAGAGCTGCAGCACTTCTTTTCTACAGCCTGTAACCGTACCTCATAGGCAGGCATTCTGAGAGAAGAATAGGCAGAAGGCAGCTTAACCTTTGGTGGAGCTTCACAAAGCAAACCTTTTCAGCAAGTGCCCCACTATCATAGAAAAAGTTCAAATCACCAATAGGAAAAATAAAAACATTCTTTAATCACAAAGATTTATGGACTTCCAGTTCACATCTTTGATAACAAGTAATCACAGCTTTCATTCAAGAGTACACAAGAGAAAGAGATCCAGCTCAAAAATTATTTTCACAGAAAAGGTTCAAAGTAAACTTTAGAGAATATATAGAATTAAGAATTATATGTTTTACTGAAAAATAATAAACACTGCTTTTCATACACACAATTATGATCCTTATGATAAGCTGCTTGAAATCACAGAATAAGAAAATGGTGGACAAAAACACCTTAAAAAGCATTAAATAACTTTAGTACTTTAATGTGTTTTAACACCATTACCTCCTGTGAGAAAGAAGGACACAAATTACCCTTCTGAAGTTCTAAGATGCCACAGCAATGCAGAGGAGGGCATCTGGACAATCTGAGCCAAAGTGCATGCACTGTGATACTTGTCCAGTATGAACGTCTTACTGTATACACAGCAAAGTACCAAACACAAAAGGTTGATGCAGCAGAACGATTGCATTAGCAGTTTTGATGTACTATAACAACTCCAGCTATAGCATTCTCAATATTGCACTAACTACAGGATCAGAAATATTCAATTTTCAAACCACTGTTTTTTATTCAGATGTTGAAAAGAACACAAATTATTGAATGTCCACATGCTGACTATTAACCAATGAAAAGCTAGAGTATACTTGATTGTATACAGGAAGCATATCATATGTAAGCAGTAGTAGAGTAAAATTGAAAACTTTCAGTGAAATTCTCACCAATAGTCAAAAATTTTGAAAAAAAAAATAGTGGGTAAATTGTTTAGTAGGAAACAAATCATGAGAGAAGACTCACTGGAAGGTAAAATGTCACTACACAGAGTTACACTGATATGAATATTATTTTGGTGTCCTACATTTAATGGTGAAGTGGTTAATCCAGTCAATTTCATATAAAAAAAAAGAAATTAAAATATCTGTTCTACTTCAAAAATAGAAATAAATGAACCTGAACATGGATTTAGCAGCAAGAAAAGTTATTTAAAAAAAAATATGTTAGCCTCAATATCAAAGGTTTATTTGAATGAAGGTCCTGGACAATGATCCGAGAAACTAGTAGCAAAGAACCTTATTCTGAAATGTAAAGAGAGTAAAAAAACAAAGAAGAGAGCAAAACAAGAATGCAACGTTTGGCAGCAACTAACTCAGCAAGTCAGCCCAGAAAACAAATTTGCTTTGGAAAATAAATAAATAAATAAATGAATGAATGAATAAATAGAAAATAATAAAAAAAGCTTAGAAATAAAGCAGAAGAGATAGAATACAGCATCCTTCATAAAATGCAGTCAATAAACACATCTATCCAGAGAATACAAACTCATTCAAACAGAAGAGAAAATCATGCCAGCAAAACTACAGATATATGGCAAATCTAAAACGCAACAGGAAGTTAAAGGAAAAAAAATCATGTGAAAAATACAGTCAAGGGGAAAGAAAAAAAAAAAAAAGCCCCAAATCATGCCAATAGGATCTGTGTCTTGGAGGAAAAAGGGAGTATACAAATCATTACAATAAACATACAGCCATTTTCAGAGCATGAAATGACAGGCACATGTCAGCGCAGAGTTTTCATTTCAAAGAAATCCCCAATTTTTGCATTTGGATTTCTTGTATTCTCATATTTAAAATTATTTAATGAACTTGTGAATTTTAATGCCTTTTCACTTGGAACATTCTATAAGTAAGAATATGTTGTACTGGATTAATTTACCATTAGGTTTATACCATTGTAAATGTATAAGACTCTAGTAATTCTAATATCTATTACTATTAGTTTACTAGAAATAGTGGTATAACATTGCTACAATAATTCATGATTTATGAAACAGTATTATACTGCAGTATTTATAAATAGCACTAATTCAGCTCTGCTTACCTCCCTGCTGGATCTGATACAATAAAATGATCATGAGCCACTAATGCACCCTCACAGCAAAAGCAACCAACAACCTCCTGTGCTCCATTAGCAAGAGGAGAGAGAACCTGGAATTTTGGGTATAGTTCTTGGCTTCTTAGAACAAGATCGTGAAATAAATGTGCATACAAAAAATAAGATTATTTGAGATGAATGTCTAGAACAAAGCACTTGCAGACAAATCTAGAGAAGATCTATGCTAACAAGCAATACAGTTACAAATTGTAAGTTACACAAAAGAAGTTTATACAGCAGGTTTGAATTGGAAGAACTAGAAGTACTGTAAAAAGGAAGCTTCACACGCAAAAAACGCAGATTGAAAAAAAAAAGAACCTCCTAGATTTGGGGAAAAAAAGATTTAAAAAATTACATTCATTTCTTTATACGTTATAGTAGTGTTCTTGAAAAGAAATGAATAGGATAACAATGATAATATGGTGGTAAAACATTACTCAGTATAGAGTGCCTTCACAGCAGCAGTACAAATAAAAACAGTCACACTGAAAAGTACAGAAACAATTTCATTAAGCTGGACACAGGCCAATGAGTGAGCAATCATATTTACATGAGAAAAAAGAAAGGGGAAGAAGACAGAGGATAAAGAAAGGAGTAAATAAGCCAAGTTCAGAGATTTTTGTATACTTATACTAAAGCAATGTGCAAATAACTACATAAACATCAAGTTTGGTTAAATACATATATCACTTCCTTTACAGTGATACAAATCACAGGTGAATTCTATTTTTTTCCTTCACAATCTGGATTATCCTAAATATGAAGTTGCATCTCCTTGAAATTATTTAAATATATTCAGAAGTTCTGTAAGACCTTTTTAAAAATAATGCTGAAGCGTCTCTCCTATGAAGACAGATTGAAGGAACTTGTTCAGCCTGGAAAAGAGAAAGTTGCAGTTAGACCTCATTGTGACCTTCCAATATTTAAAGGGAATTTACAAACATAAGGGAAATCAATGTTTTACAAGGGTAGATAGTGACAGAAGAAGGAGAAATGATTTTAAACTAAAAGAGGGAAGATTTAAATTAGATGTCAGGGGGATATTTCTTACTGAGAGAGTGGTGAAATGCTGGAACATGTTGCCTAGAGAATTTGCAGATGCCCTGTCACTGGGAAGCATTTAAGGCCAGGCTGGATGAGGTCCTGGGCAGCCTGATTTAGTACTTGACCTAGTGGTTGGCAACTCTGCCCGTGGCATCCTGCAAGGATGTGATGAGGAGGGCCTGAACTAACCTGAAATTGAATCTGGAAAAGGAGAGTAAGGATTATAAGAAAGGTATTTTTAAGAATGTCAACAGTTAAAGAAAGACTGGGGAAAATATGGCACCCCTACTAAATGAGGGAAGAATTCAGGTAATGGAGAATGACAAAAAAAATTGAGATGCTGAATGCCTTCTTTGCTTCTGTCTTCACTGTGGGAACTCCCCCTCAGGACTCCTAGACTGGTGGGGTAAGTGAGAGTGTCTGGGGAGCAGAAAGGCTCTGCGCTGGTGAGGGAGGAGATGGTCCTTAAATCCATGGGCTCCAGTGGGATGCATCCACATGTGCTGAAGGAGTTGGCAGAGAATGGTTCAACAATCACCTCTATCATCTTTGAAAAGTCTTGGAGAGTGGGAGAGGTGCCTGGAGACTGGAGGATAGCTAACGTTACTCTGGTCTTCAAAAAGGGCAAGAAGGAGGATCAGCGGTATAGGCCAGTCAGCCTCAACTCAGAACTGGAAAGGTGATGAACAGCCTGTTCTGGATGCTATCTCCAGGCAATTAGAAGAGAAGGGAGTTATCAGGAGTAGACAGCACAGATACACCAGGGGGAAATATTGCTCAACCAACCTGGTGGCCTTCTATGATTTCATTACTGGCTGGGTGGATGGGGGAAGAGCAGTGGATGTAGTCTACCTTGATCTCAGCAAGCCATTTGACACTGTCTCCCACAGCATCCTTATAACAAAGAATAGATGAGTGGACTGTGAGGTACATTGAGAACTGGCTGACTGGTAGAGCTCAGAGGGTTGTGATCAGTAGTGCAGAGTCCAGTTGGAGGCCTTTACTTAGCAGTGTTCCTCACTGGTTGCTGCTGGGTCTGGTCCTGTTCAACATCCTCATCAATGACCTTGATGAAGGGACAGAGTCCACCCTCAGCAAGTTTGCTGATGATATGAAGCTGGAAGGAATGGCTGACATGCCAGAAGGCTGTGCTGCCATTCAGCAAGATGTGGACAGGCTGGAGAGCGGGGCAGAAAGGAACCAGATGAGGTTTAACAAGAGCAAGTGTAGAGTCTTGTACCTAGGGAGGGATAACTGCATGCACCTGTACAGGCTGGAGGATGACCTGCTGGAGAGGAGCTCTGAGGAGGAGGCCTTGGGTGTCCTGGTGGACGACAGGTAGGCCACAAGCCAGCAGTGTGCCCTGGTGGCCAAGAAGGCCGATGGGATCCTGGGGTGCAATAAGAAGAGCGTGGCCAGCAGGTCGAGGGAGGTGATTCTCCCCCTCTATTCTGCCCTGGTGAGGCCTCACCTGGAGTGAGGTGTCCAGTTCGGGGCTCCTCAGTACAAAAGAGACAGATCTCTTGGAGAGAGTCCAGCAGATGGCCACAAAGATTATAAGGGGCTTAGAGCACCTCTCTTATGAGAGAAGGCTGAGAGAGCTGGGTCTGTTCAGCCTTGACAAAAGAAGACTCAGAGGGGATCTGATCAATGTCTATAAATATCTAAGGAGTGGAAGGCAAAGGGATGAAGCTGGACTCTTGTTCAGCCGTGTGTGGTGATAAGACTAGGGGAAATGGCCACAAACTGATGCATAAGAAGTTCCACACAAATGTGCATGGGAACTTCTTCACAGTGAGGGTGATGGAGCACTGGCACAGGCTGCCCAGAGAGGTTGCGGAGCCTCCTCTGGAGATGCTCAAGGCCCACCTGCATGCCTACCTGTGCAACCTGGTCCAGGGAGCTGCTTTGGCAGGGGGCACAATTCTGTGATTCTGTGAAGTGGTGGTAAAAATAAAATCCTTCCCTTTCAGGAAAGGTTGTGGACTGACTCCACAACCTCTCACTGGAGGCGCAACTCACCACTATTATGCACACATATTATAATGGTGAGAACTTCAAATAAGCAAATTGCAGTAGTATAATAAGACACAAACCTTTTAATGCCATCCCTTTCGTTATCTTAATATATGTAACTCTGCTTATTACTTATAACAAAGACATAATTAGACCATATTCGGTGTAGAAGTGTTTTTTTTAAATACGTTATTTATAAATTTGTGACTAAAACATGAGTTATTCATAAATAATTATATTAAAAGGACTGCTTTTATGCCTTACTGTAAAATTCTATGAAAAAGAGCAGGTGAAAAATAAAATTAAAACGAGTTGTAAATAAAAGTTCCTTCCCTCCACCTGCCTAATACATTTGTCTGATTGTAGTGATAAAAGAGGAAATAATGACAAAATGGTCATAAGGCCACACGCTCAGCTTTCTTTCTGATAGAATATCCATTGGATAAATGAATACACACAATGAGGCAATTTAAGAATCAGATTGTTACACTCACAAAAACTTAAACACTGATGATTATCTCCGATTAACATAGCAATGGAATCAAGAGATTTGATACATGATACAATTAAAATTTAAAAATATTAAACTCTCAGATTTGAGAGTCTGAGAAGAAAAAAAACCTCCCAGTATCACTACTTTTACTTTTGAACTTTTCATTTGGGTTTTGAAAAACTATTTCTCAATTTAAATGATCAATCCGTATAGATTTTGAGCTCTGCCTCACCTTTTGTGTCTAATTATGTACAATAAGTAGATTTTAAAAGAAAGAAAGAAATTAAGACAAAATACATTCAAATATAATCCGAATTGAAGTGGAATAAATGTAATGAACAAAGATCCTTTTTAATCAGAAGAAATAGAAATACAAAGCAGTTTTGAAAGCATGTTTTATGTATTACAGATTTCGTAAAAATTGCTGATAACAGCTATAACATTATTCTTAACTCAATTAAGAGCTGACAGTAGGCTTGGAATATTCACTTAAAAAAAACATTTTAGAGTTTACTGAACTGATTAAAGTTTTAGAAAGGTAAGATCTTCTTAGGTGGTAAAAGGGAAAAACAAATTTCTCAGGTCTACACACAATCAGCTTTGGTGCCTTAATCCTAAATATACTTATTAAACATAGATAAGAAATTCACACAAGCTATTCCAGGAATCTGGAGATATTTACAATCCCACTCTAATATTTTAAGCCCTTAAATAAAAATGAAAAAAAAAATAGATTGGTTTTCAGGAAGCCACTATAAAATAAATTTGCACCAATTCCTGTAATTATTCATTCACAGCACTGACTGCTCACTTGCTCAACTCTCAGGTATATGATAGGAAGTAAACAACATAGCATCCAGAATTGTTACTTTGAGATTATGTTGAGTTATGCCAATGAAACTGAAGAAAAAAAAATCTTTAACTTACCTGGACTGTCCAAACCTGTGTCAATTAAAGTCACCTAGAACCTGAAAAAACACAGAGTACTCCACATCGTAATCTACCTTCTCTAGTGTTAGAAGCTTTTCTCAGCATGGAAAAAATCGTTATCCTTCCTCAACATTTAATCCCTGTGTGTTAGTCCAACACAAAGAGTAGATTAATTTCTATGTTCCTGTCTATATTTTTTCCCCTTTATGAAATTGTACTAATCAGTTTTCTTGTTTGTACCTCTCCACCAGATATCCTCAATTACTTTAGTCTCTCTTGGATAATTATTTCCTAATTTCCATTCATTTTTATTGACCTATTCAGGACTTCAATTGGATTTTATCTTTGAGGGATAGGTAATAACTCGGTCACCAGCAACCATGACCATTACCAAATCATTTGTAATATAGTTCCTTATATTATACAAAGGACATATTATTTTATTTATTTATTATATATTATATTATATTATATTAATTATTTATTATTTTATTTATTATATTATTTTACATAGTCCAAAACAATATTTTTCTCATTTAGCTAGAACATAATTATTGTACCAATGACAAAAATTAAATTTGAGCAATTTTTCTCCCTCTAGTCTTTTTCAAAGTTTGTATCTCAGCCAACTATACGACCCTTTTTTCTATCAAGTTTGTCTTACATATATATATGACTTCACATTTATCCCTATAATCAGTCTAATCCAGTACTCACTATTCAATATTTGTTATTAGCCATAATGCTTGCTGCCTTTCTTCTCCCATATCAACAACTTAGTCATAGTGTTTAGCTAGTTATCCATAAAACAGTTCATCCACAAAGGTATCAATAATTAAAAGAAAAATCATGTCAGATCCCTGTAGAATCAGATATTTATAAGTTTCTAGTCTTGATTTTGACAGCAAATAATCATTTCTCTCATAGTGCAATATCACAGAGTTTTGAATATACTCTGTGCAAACTTTTTTTTTTTCAGACTATATTTTGCTAAGTGAGAAAATCATAAATGGGTACCTAGCAGCTAAGTTGAAATGTTCTGTATATTGTCAGTCTATAATTAATAAAGCCTTCTTTTCATGGGAGAAAATTAGATTCATATTTCATTGTTCACTTTCCTCCTCCATTTTTATCACACAAGTACACTCAGTATTTTACTTCCATTCCCATTGCTGGACATGATAATTTTTTTTTTTTTAAATACAGTACACAGCATAGTAGGATCTAGGTTTCAGTCTGTTAAAAACCTACAATAAAAGTTACAAAACAAATCTCACATATCTACCAGAATTTCAGTCAAGACACTGCTTTAGAGTCTGAATGGATAGTCCCCTTAAAAAATTCAAAATTATATTCAGAACATAGGGAAGTAATATCTAGAAGTTATCAGAAATTCAAAATTCAAAGCTTAGTTTCAGGAACTAAATGACTCTAAGTTCTTTGATAGCTTTACCATGAAGGAGGAAAAAAAAAAAATCATATTCTGCCACACCTGTCCAGAAGAGAATTACAAAAATGTTCTAAGGGATGGAACACCTCTCCTATGAGGATGGAAGGGAGAGAGCTGGGGCTGTCCAGCCTAGAGAAGAAAAGGCTCAGAGGACACTTGATAGCAGCCATTCAGCATAAAAAAGGGGGCAATGAAAAAGAAGGGGACAGACCTTTAGGTGGGTTTGTTGTTTTAGGACAAGGGGAAATAGTTTCCAACTGAAACAGGAGATTTAGACTGGATGTAAGGAAAAAGATTTTTTACAGTAAGGGTGGTGAGGTTGCCCAGAAATGTGGTAGATGCCTTGTTCTTGCAGACATTCAAAGTCAGGGTGGATGGGGTTCTGGGCAACCTCATCTAGAAGTGAATGTCCCTATTCAGTACAGGGGAATTAGACTAGATGACTTAAATGTCTCTTCCAACACAAACGATTCTGTGATGCACTGACAATTTTTTATGAAATGGCATAAAGACTTCTCCTGTATTTATCATAACAGTTCAGTGAAAGAAAACTTAAAAAGCATGCTTGACAGAGTGTCAGGTAAATGTTTATCTATTACAACCACTGTCTCCCTTCCCTCATATTTTTCCTCTAAAAAAAAAAAAAAAAATAGATGTTCAGTTGGCCACAGTTGCCATTGGTTCAGTAAACAACAATCATACCCAAAAATTAAAAAATAAATCTGCTTAATCATATATACTTATTTTGGAATAAAAAAACAAAAACAGTAATGGAGACGATACATTTCAGGAAGCTGGAACTTCAGTATGCTCTTACTTAATTCCATGACTAAGGGTAGATAACATGCCTCTTATCAACTATTCTGCCAGTCAAAGAGTTGTCCTGTGCTTGTTTAGAGAATAAGGATACAGAAAATAAAAAGTCACAGTTTTCTTAATAATGATAAGAACTGAATTAAATTTCTTGGAGAATTGTAAACTAATCAGTTCATCTAAGTTTCTCTTCCCCTTGATTCATAAAATCAGTGTATCTGAATCTTGCTGTTGCAATATTATGTTTCAAAGATTAAATATTTCCCTTGTTGTTTTACATGTATTTACATAGGTTGCTCCAAAACTAATGCTTCCTACTTATTCCTATGGAAACTACGACAGATACAAAGAGCACAATAACATTATTTGATAGAGCAAATTATCATCTACAAAACACTTTTTTCAACATAGTCACCATCATTAGCTATGCACCATCAAGAGCCCACATGCCACACTTCTGAAGTTCTGCACTAGCAGAGGCAACTCCTGTTGCCACTGCTGAAACATACCACCCACCACCTCATTGTGCTCACATGCACTGTTTGGGCTACATAAAAGCTCAGCAAGTGTTGATGAATGTCAGTGTATATCATATTTTCCCACTTGAAGGGATTCAATTACACATTTGTTCCATGCTTCCATGTCAGACAGCCCTTCTGCTGCTGTCTGTTACACAGCAACTAAATGTAACTGAACACTGGTGGGAAGGTTCAACCTCTACTGCTATACCAACACCCACCCCTGATGTTGTGGGCCGGAATAATATAATAGGAAACATTACTTACAGAGCAGCACTCAAAGATTTCTTTAAAGCATGAATGAAAATTAAAGATACTCTTCACTGTTTCTTCCATGAGTAATTCTATTCACTTTTACGATTTTTCAGTCTTCCAGGATCAGATCCAGTCAAGCAACAAGAGGCTTTTTCTGTTACTCTAACTATAAACAATTATAAACTTTTTTCAGGACTCCAGAGATGAAAAATTTTGATTAACTGTTATGAGTCAGTGGGCTGAAAGTTACACATTAACTAATCAAAGCTATGGTCAATATCTACTGTGAGGTCCAGTATATTTTGAAATCAATTGAAACAGTGCAGTCAATGCAATTATAATGGGACAGAACTTTTAGGTAACTAGGAATTCTACTGAAGATTTTGAAGGCTTAAGAAATAATTCAAGGGTCTATCCTTGAAATTTCCATATCTAAAAATATGCTGTTAGTGATTGATGCCACAGACTGTAGGTGATTTTTGAAGTTTTGAATAACACACTTAATGCCTGTCTTACACTAGCAGACATTTTGGAAAATGGCTTTGGAGAAGCGTAAACAGTTTACTGTAGCAAAGAGTTACTCATGACTATGTTAGCGTACTGTCCTCAACAGATTCAACATAAACGAAACCTCTTCCACATATCTGATTCCTGATGCACACCTAACACTCCACTGACAGGTCTTGTGGCAGAGCTCAAGCTCTGGCTACAAAAGTTCTTCAGCTAATGCAGTCAAGGATATCCAACCCATGGTCTGCAGCCCACATGTGGCCCAGCACAGCCTGTCCTGCAGCCACTCTCTGCCCGGTGCCATCATGGCAGTAACTCTTCTGCACCAGCAGCCCAGCCTGGGCACACATTCGTGGCTCTGAAACAGCCAAACAACTGTGTGCTATCAGCACTGTCTGAGCTGAAACTAAGGCAGGGAGAGAGTGCATTGCAGAGCTAACTCGAGTTATAGCAAGAGATTTTATGCATTTTGATCAAATAATTGTTTTCTGTTTTGATATTTATTGAGGTTCTGAGTTTTTTTTCCTCGTTTTTTATTATTATATTTCCAACTCCATAAATATAATAATAATGAAAATAATAATATTTGCAACATAAATACGTTACCTGAAAATTTTTAAATGGAATGTATGGAGTTCCAATCAGGCATTTAACTCAACAATTTGATCATATCTCTTCACAAGAGCTATCATACCAGAGAAAAATGTCTCTCTTCCAAATCACATCTTATTCATGTCATCACTTTTTGGCAGTATGTACATTAGTAATCAACTGTTTCCAAAGATGATGCACAGGAAGAGTAACATTTCATCAAAAATCTGACAAACACCTTGAGAATTCACTGAGAATTGCAACCACTTCCATCAAACCCAACTGATTCATCAGTTTCACAAAAACAAGATCAAACAGCCCACCATTCCACTAGTTTGAAAGTTTTAGTAGCCCTGTTTTATGTCCTACAAAAAATAATTTAATAGCAATTTCTTTTTTTTTAATTTTATATATATATATATATATGAACACACATTAACTATAATATATATATTTATATGCGACCAAAGGCAATTTCTCTTCACTCATTGTGGCCCAAGCAAGCCAAAATGTTGGACAACCACGAGGTAATGCATTTCAGGTTAATAATTATTTCAGCCTCTGTACAAGTGTAACTGAATACCTGTAACTGTCATGGCTGATAGCAAAAACAATGGTGCTAACATTATGAATATGACTTTGAGTTAAGTTGCTTTTGAAATATTCTTAGCAAATATTTCCTTCCTTTTGTCATAAAAGGGTTGTTTAAAGAAAGACATTTTCTCTTCTTCTCATACAACCGAACACATTTTCACGCACATCCACGCGTGTAATCTCATAGCACATGCATCCTCAGCAAAAATAAATCATCTAGTTCCATCAAATTCAGAAGTATTATCTGATCTACTGGGTTGTGAATACAACCCTTCATTTGGTGTGCAGTATTATTTTTCCTTTAGTGATAACTTCAAATAAAATCTAGATATCCAGGTTCTTAGTGATTCTAAGTTTTATGCAATACAGCATTAAAAAATATATCAAAATCACAATAAATCCAAAAAAATACATAGTAACAACCCAGCCATTATAGAACAGGCAGTAAACATCACCCCTCTCATACTGAAAACAGCGTTAATTCCAAGATGAATGAGTGCAGCTATGTGGAGTGTAATGACAAATACATAAACAGACTTTCAGAAGAGCTTCACAGTTAAGGAATAACAATTCTGAACAAGGAAATATTTTTTCTTGTCTTCTTGAAAAGGAAATAACACTAAAGATTTGCAGAAGCATAATATATTTTCTACAGAAAATCATAGCAGAATACAAATTACGCACAATTTCAACACGCCTTCTGAGGCAGGAGATACACTCCATATTCCATGTTATTAGAAATAACACATCTCACAATAGGTTATGCAGATGGAGTACAGACATGAAGACAAGGAGGAAATCACTGCTTCAATATCTACTTTTTTATTCAAAGCAGCACAATCTGTTTTTGCATGGAATTGTATTAAGTCTTGTAAACCAATGTCACTTACAAAGAATACACACTAACCTGAAAGAGCTCAAGGAGGTTGAGAAGAAACCAAGCAGTGTGAAGATAACATTGAGCTGAGCAATGAGAATATAAGGAATGAGACAAATTGATTAAAAAAAATTGGGGAAAAGACAAGGCCCTGGAATAACAACTTATTTATCCCTGAGACTTGCAGCATGAAAGCAGTTAGAATCACAAGTCCAGAGCTCCTTTTTCATTTTCCCTGCTTAAATCTGCAGTGCAGCAAACCCATTTTTCACATTAGTCTATTATTCTGCACAGTGCTTTCAGCCATCTGAGGTTTCTGTTGCATTCTTCACAGTAGAAAAAAGGTAACTTAGAACTCAAAGATGATAAATAATGACTTAGTTTAGTACACGATTGTGTCAATAATCTTTCCACAAGCATAAGCTAGCACTAGTCTAGCAATCTCACCCAAGAATTTGATCTCTGCACTATTCCAAAAAGGGTAAGCAGTCAGTATAAGTTGCATTTTTATCAGGATAAAACTTATAGGTCAAATGTTTACAATTGTCATTCATGATAAAAATATATTTTCCCTGTCAGGCTATGCTTATTCACTGTAGAACTAACATATGAAACAGACTTTTGAATATATCTTGTCTTCTGTAGTTCTATGGACATTTTTATGTTTCAAATTATATTACTTTGTACATTATAGATAGCCAATCGATAAAAATGTTCCAAATCCTTATTTATTTATTTATTTAGGCTGGTGAGGGTTGTTTTTGTTGACAGTATATCAGCACAGTTAAAAAAAGTCACCAAAACATTTGTATTTCAATAGTCTGTATTACATATGATCACTACAAGGTTTTTATTGCACTTTTTGCTGTATCTATCCATAAAGAAAAGCTAGAATGTATGAGTATATGGGGTCTTTTAGAAGCATGAAATTTTTGTATGGGATATTGACTATGTCCTGCAGTGTGATGATAGTTGATAACTTCAGAGAAACATCAGCTAATTTCTTAACCCCTATCAGGTTGCAAAGGAGGAAAGATTTAGATTAGATATCAGAATCTTTTTTACTTAGAGCGGTGAGATGCTGAGACAGGCTGTTCAGCCAAGCTGTAGGTGCCTCATCCCTGGAGGCGTTCAAGGCAAGGTTGGATGGCACCCTGGGCACCCTGATCTAGGGGTTACTTGTTCTAGCAGTTGGCAACTCCACCTGTGGCAGGGGGGTTAAAACTTGATATTTGAGGTCCCTTCCAACCCAAACCACTCTGTGATTCACTCAGCTTTGTTATTGATCTCTTTCAGCTGTCAGAATAGAAATTCCTCAACTACCAAATATACACATGTATATATATTATTAAGTAGAGTATGACATTTCCAAAGTTCCTTTCAAATAGATTTTGTTTAAATGTCTCTTGAGGAAGCTACTTATTACTAGTCTGAAAGCACTCTTGTCAGAAAAAAAAAGATTCATAACAGATAAAGAAGCTTGCAGAAGAAGGAACAATACTTTGAAGTTGACAGTCACATCATAAAACAAAGTATTTTAATACTTCATCCTTAATATATGCAAATAGCAGAACTAATCTTCTTTGAAGGAACCTTGTTTTGCACATTCTGTAAGACACTCAGGCACTGTATTTCAATAAATAATATAATATCACTAAAAATATTTTTTAAAAATCAAAGTCATGTAAAAATATCAGTTATTTTCACTCCTCATTTTACCGAAATTAGTGTTATAAAAAAAAATCGATTCTGCAACAATCTAAAAAAGTTTTGTTAAGTGTTTTTGTCAGTCAATGGCAAAAACTTTTTTGCTACAGAAATTGTAATACCTCATTTCAGTATTTTACTGTACTGTAAGTTTCCTGTTTGTTAGTAGCGTGGAAAGTGAGACCTGCAAAACTAATAGCATAAACACTTGACCATGCTGTAGTTAGAGTGATTCAGTGAGACCAAAGGTCATTGATCTCTTTCAGGCAATGCAAATTCAAACATTATCTCACCTGAAGAAAAAAAATCTTATCACTAATACTATTACATCTTGAAGAAAAAAACAAGGAATTTAGATAGCATGAGAGATAACTAGACTTCTAGAAAGTGAAACAGAATAATCTTAGAAGTCTGAAAGTAATTCAAAGATCATTTGAAATGGACTATGGAGATTTTTTAATTTTATCTATGTATATCTCTTTTAACTTGCAAGAATCCCTCTGAGAACTGCTTTAATCTGCATAAGTGCATTATGTGCTCTCAGAAGTCTTTCAGAATTTGCACTCCAAATGCTTCAAAATCCTGGCTTCAAGTTGCTTTTAACTCACATCACAATTATCAGCTATAATGAAAAAATATATACAGAGAGAAGTGTTGAAGGGCAACTAGGACAACAAATGCTATATTATATATTCAGTCAGCACATAAAATTAACTGTTGGTGGCTTATAGTTCAAAACACATAGGACATTTTCCCAAGTTCAAAATATAGTCAAAATTACTATAAACTTTACCCAGATATTCATATTGTTCTCTATTGATGTCAGCAATTATGTCCACAATATCTGGTCTAAATTCCATTTTATATTATACACAGAAAGCGTAAAACATTATACCACTCTCTATACCACTGTAAGTATACAGATTTATACTGTGGTTACTTAAATATTTTGTACCAACATATACCATCTTCGCTACCAACAAAAGGAGAAAATTGCATAATAATTCTCTCACTTATTTTAATAGTGATATTTTACAGGGGGTTTATCAGCTGCTTCATTGCTCATGCTGTTTTGATTCAAATCTTTGTGTGAAGGTTAACATGCATTCACCAAAAGTATCAGAAATATACAACAAAATTCAGCATAAAGAAAATCTTCAGGTGAATACAGTACCATTCTAACGCAAATGTGTTGTTGCTGCAAAATCAAAGTCAGGATTCTTTATGCTAACAAATAACCTAAAAACAGCTATTAAAGTGATGTTAATGGAAACTACATCATCTACAATTGAATTTCCAGAATAAGGAGTATTTTAGGAAACAAATCTTTAGAGGAGCAATATTGTTATAGCAGTTATGAGCTGAAAACATAATTCAGCTGAATTAACTTTAAAGGGATTTTAATTAAAAACCCCAATTATCTACATGGTAATAATTTAGTATGTGTTTGATTAAACTAACATTGATTGTTTAACATGTAGTTTCAACAATAAGTGAAACTTCAAGTTCCAGAAACTTCACAGTTACTGTTTTCACATAGTTCCCATTGGAAACAAACTTTATAATTTCATAAATGACTGCGTGTACAACTGTACATACCTTTTTAATAGTCTTATCACATCTCAGATTAAAGCAATTAGTGTTAAAGCCTTATCTTTCAGACTGTGTGACTAACGTCTAAGTGGACATTTCACACTCCAGTAGGAGTTGGGCAAGGTACCTGATGTACAGAAGAAAAATAAGAACAAAATTATCATACAGAACCTACAATGATCAAAAAACTCCAGATCATTCCTACTTGGATTTCTCTCCAGTTCGGACTCTACCTAGTTAAGATTTTGAAAGTCTCCTAGCAAGCCTTTCATTTCATAGCTTTAGTACACTAATAAAACAATTTTAACCACTTGAAAAAAAGTTTCTTAGTTTCAGGTGAAAAATCTGAAAAAGTGTTCAGGCATAAACACTGAGAAGAAAAAGAATCATTTGAAGACGCTTCAAGTTCAGTTCGGTACAATAATCACTGACAAAATCACTATGAAACAATGATAAGGTACACTAGACAAAATAAGGATACTTAAAAAAAATCATTTGTAAAATAAGTTTTCTTCTGCTTTGAGAAATAATAAAGCAAAGAGGAAGAAAAGACAGCTATAAGAAGTCTTTATTATTTACATAGAAGCAAGCTGATTTGCTGATTTCAATCCACTAAACTTTATGCCTTTCTTAGCAAACTCTTCAGAAGTTTCATAATTCCACATATAACCTATGAAAGTACACAAGACTGGATCTACTTGTTGTAATGTACACCACCCCTCTGTTTCAAACGCTTTTCACCTGAGATCACTCATGCCTATCAAAGCAGTTCCCTAACTGTCAAGCCTAGTTTAAGAATCATTCTCCATTTCTCAGCAGAAACCAAACAAACATGCAGAAAAGAGCAGCTTTATTGAAGAAGGAAGAAGTAGGATAGGTGTGAAGATGATTGGTTCTATGATGCAGTTAAGCAGTAAATGTTGACACCCCATTTATCCAGGAGTAGAGTCACTGACTTCTGAATATTTATTGAAATCTCAAGTATTTTACCTGATATACTAAGCTAAACAATGAGCACCAGCTCCTTTCAAAAGAACAAAGCTTTTTATACATAGCGGGACCTTCTGAGACTGCAGGAGTTTGAAAGAAAGGGATTCCTTTTATTATTTTCCCTTTTAGTCAAAAGGATCTCATCATCCTTCTTCTATTTCATTTTAACTTTTATTCACAGAGAAGCACACAAGACCAGAATAAACCAGACAAAACGAGATGATTCAAGTATGAGGCCAAGGACCATAGCTTTTCACATGAAGTAATCAGGAAAAATTATTTAAGGATTGTTTAGCTGAATGGTCTACAGCTTGCAGATAAGCAGTCATTGACTTTTGGAGAGTCAGCCCAATTGACTGAATTGTGACTGGCCACGATTGAAGCACCCAAGTTATATAATAGTATAATTTAGCAGGAAAAAATAATGACAAAACTCATGTAAAGCTCTTGTTAGAAAAATTCACCATTGAATCAGTCTCTCAAATGATTACCATCAATAATGCTTTCATTAATTTGAACCATTCTTATTATCAAAAGGAATGAATCTTCTGCTTTTATCAAATTTAAGCTGAATGGTAACAATATTTTAAGTAAATAGAAGTGCATGGTTCTCAAAGTCTCTATATACCATATAACAATATTAGCATTGCTTATACAGTTTATGGCCCAGTCCTGTGACAAAAAAAGTGAGGGGACACAGGGACCCACACCCTGTAGAAAGGGACAGGGCAGAGAGTGGCCTAAAACAAAACAGTGACAACAATCTGTGGAGGAAAGATAATTTAATAAATAAGATGCTGGAATGCAAAACAACACAACAAAATACATTTAGAACTGAAGCTACTAAATCAAATAAAATGAGAGAGAGAGAGACCAAATACCCTAACACTGAAGGTGAGATAGCTTGGAAGCTTACACACTGCTGGGATAACCCAAAAGGAAAAAGAGGAATCTCATGGCTTGCTGACAGTTTTATCTTTCCCTCTGAGCGAAAGGCAGAAAAAAACAAAGTAACGCAAAGTCCTCTGAGGTACATAGTTGTTGTTCTCTTCTGAGACAAATATTCCTGGTACTATCAATGATCCACAGTGCTGGAGCTTTAACTCTAACTCCCAATGCACTACATGATATGATATGGAATACCAATAAAAAAAAATTCATAAAACCATGATAATGCATAATTCTTATAGCTCATTCCTGGCCAGTAATCCCTCTCTACCATAAGAGTTTTCTGTATAATATTTCAGGAGGGAAAAAAAATAAAGCAAAACACTTTTGTTGTAAGGCCACATGCAATGTAGTCAATTATTATGTACAAGCCAGAACGATTTCATTCTTCTTGTTAAGGGAAGTAAAAACTAACTATTCATCATCATAGCTATATGTTCAGCTGTATGCTAGTATATTACATATCTAGTTCTTGACTGTGGTAACTGAACTTCAATGCAATCAACAAGACATACGGAGGAATGAGTGGATAGTGCTTCAGCCATCCATCACGATACTGCAGGTTCTGCTGAATCATAAACAAAGATCTGAGGATCCTCGACACCGAATACTGTTCGAGGACAAGAGTGCTATTCACATTTGTTGAAAGTTGAATTTTCTATTTAGAAAGAGAAGTGAGCTCACAGGAATTCATATTTCTTTCAGAAAGCATAACAGAGAATTATAAAAAAACAGTTTGATACTTCATTTCAAATTTGTGGTGGCCATTAAGAAGCAATAAGGCATTTTTATTTCTAATTGTGAAGAAGACATTCCACAGTATATGCTCACATATTTAAGTAAACATGGGTAAAATATGCAAAAAATACAGTTAAGTGTAATATATATAATGTCATTTGTTCTGCCTACCCAACCTTTTAGAAAAAGACTAATCATTCACCTTAGGAATGAACAATAACCCATCCTAATATTCTTTTCTCTCAGGTATTTGTATCCATCAATCTGTTAATCTGTCTGGCAGCAACTACACTGTTGATAGATTCTAATATCCTAAAGAGATATATCCAGGACTGAAAAAACTAAGAAACAAAACGATAATCCCTTGACTTTTTTAGTAGGTTGTTTACCTGTACTTGTACTGTAGGAAGCTTTTGTAAATGTTTCCTGCAGGAAAACGTAGGGAAAATCATAACCCAACAAAATGTATTTCTGCAAAGCATTATATATTGTGAGACTGATTATCCAGCAACACATTTTCTAACAATATATCCAAAAATTTTCTCGATGACAGAAAGAGAAGCGTTTCTAAAAATAGATAGATCTGTAGGTTACCGCGTATCTTCTGTCCCTAACCATCTGCATAGTCAGGAACAGATTTTCCTATTTATAGACTTTTCTTGCTGTTCTGTAGTTGTTCAGGTTTAGATTAGTATTCACATGGCTTGTTCTTTTTTTTCCATGAGTTTTGGTTGGTTGTTTTTTTTTTTGGCAGGAGGAAAGGGGAGCTAAGGATGATTGCATACAGCATCATGACAAGTGGTAATGCAACAAAAAAAAATTAAAAAAACAAAACAACAGCAACTACATCCAGCAACTTCAAAGCTTTAGCACACATCACAATATTTTGCAATTCTACCTAGCACCTCAAGTACTGTGTCCAGTTTTGGGCCCCTCATTGCAAGCTCTGGAACGTGTTCAAAGGGCAACAAGGCTGGTGAGGAGTCTGAAGCACAGGCCTTTTGGGGAGAGGTTGAAGGAGCTGGGAATGTTCAGCCTGGAGAAGAGGAGGCTCGGGGGAGACCCTGTTGCTCTATATAACTTCCTGAAGGGGAGTTGTGGTGAGCTGGGGGTCGGCCTCTTCTCTCATGTAATTAGTGATAGGGCTAGAGGAAATGGCTTCAATCTGCACCAAGGGAGATTCAGGTTAAACATTAGGAAATACCACTTCTCTGAAAGGGTGGTCAGGCACTGGAATGGACTGCCCAGAAGGGTGGTGGAGTCACCGACCCTGGGGGTGTTCAAGAAACGTTTGGATGTTGTGTTGAGGGATATGGTTTAGCAGAAGCTATTGGTGATAGGTGAATGGTTGGACTGGATGATCTCTTAGGTCTTTTCCAACCTTGGTGATTCCATGTTTCTATCTGCAAAATCAATAGAGGCCTGGCTTCTAATGTTTATAACAATTATTAATTGTTAGCTATCTTTAACACAAAAAAATCTTCGTAATTTTCTAAGTTGATCTATACCTCCAAATCACTGAAATACAAAGCAAATATCCCCAGTGCATATCTCCAGAATAGCATATAAATATATAACTTTAGGCCCTTGTATCAATTTCAGCACGTTCATAAGAAGGCCTCCAGAAATAAGGAATTCAATAGTTAATTATGTTAACTAGTAACTAAGAATTTCCACAACACACAGAGACCACAAAGACAGAGATGACACATCTCTCCCAAATTAAGAGGAAGCTTGGTTTCACAGGGGAATTAATTCTGTTTTTACCAGTTCAGTAATTTTGGATCCTTAATTTCATAAAAGCAGGCCATAAAATAGCCTCAGGAAAAAGGTTACTGAGTATAATGTATTCTCCGAAAAGTTAACAATTTTAACATTACAGCCATGATCTGCTGTTGTTAATAGCTACAGCTGCCATCAAGAAAAGTTTCACTGAAATAAAAGGAGTTTCCACAGCCCTGTACATCCCCAAGAGTTCAGAAATTCAAATAACTAAAATTAAAATCCAGGCACGGAACTAGAACATGTTAGAATCATTGTTAGGTTTGTTTCCCCCTCACCCCCACCCTCACCCCCCCCCCCCCCCCCCATGGTCTTCATCAGTGAATCTCCCAACAAGTTTTTAAGTACATTCTTGACTGTGAAAAAGCACACTTATTACCTTTCCTTTCAAGCAAATGAAGCTGTAAGTTTGTGATACTGAAAGGACACCACATTATTAGATAGTGGCAATTTTTTGTAGCTTATGATTCTTTCATTTAAAATTAAGGAGGGATTTTTTGTGTATAAAATATATAATATTTAGTAACAAGAAAAGGTCCACATACTTAAGTCCACATAATTATATCTCTCTGGAAAATAAATATATAATATTAATTTTGAGTAAATATATATTTCAGGAGGGAAAAAAATAACAGGATAGAAAGAGAATTATTTCCTCTCTTAAAAGAAGAAATGAAATGCCATAAAATATCTTTGGAATAGCTAAATTAATATTGCTGCCTTACTAGACTACAAATCACTAGTCAGGATTTAAACAAGTACTTAATGTAAGTAGTTTAAGATTATCAGAGACAAAATAAGCCTAACCTCCATCTTCAAATGTCTGCTTTATACCTTTCAAAGACTGTGCTGGGACAACAAAACAAACAAAATTATATAATACACTTTAAGCATATATACGTGCATACATGCACTTTTGTCATCCGAGCAGGAATTTCAGACAGTTTTAACCTGTGGAAGTGAGAAAACCTCAGGAAGAGGTTAACAAAGATTTGTTCTACTATATTCTACATCAGTTAGACCAACGTACTTATTATGAAAGAAAACAAAGCTCAAGAACTCACTTGAATTCAGAGTACATCACTCTCTACAGAATCACTCAAGATAGAAAAGACTCACATACTTAATGTTAACATCATTTAAGTGTCATTTGCATTTTAGCTTTTATTCCTAGCACTATCAATTTCTGAAACATCCTTCAATTCACTTACAAGCTTCAGACAAATTGTTTAGTGTTAACTACTGGGTATCAAAACTACAATCTAGCATACTATGAAGTATCCAAAACTAGGTGCAAGCAGAGGAAACAAATACAGCTAAGCTGAACTCTGAATACTAACAGCATAAATTAAGGAAGAGCAGGGAAAACATAGCATCTCTTGATACAAAGCTATTTGCAGATAAATACATATGTTTGGAGGCTAGCACCATGGATGCATGTTAAATTAAACAAAGCAGAGGTACACTATTAAAATTTCATCTATTTACCCAATGACTTTAGGCCAAGAGTTAAAATTTTTCCAGAAACGCACAGTTCAGAAAAGGAAGTACCTTCAACATATTATTTCATGCATTAGTTTTTCTTGAAGAATTACAAGTTTCTTTTCCAGTCTGAATATTTTTAACTAAAACAATTGTTCAGCTTCTGTTACATTTGTCATTGATGTGATGTCACAAATGAAGCAAATGGAGAGTCCTTGTTAAACAAATCTAATGAGGCAGCAGCATAGTGCAAATGAGTTTTACCTCACTGGTTTCCAAACACTTCTTGACATTAGGGGATCACTAATTGTGATTTAACTTCTTTTTCCAAAATAAGTGTATTGATACAACAAAATAGGGGTAATGGAAAGAGTGGGGAAAAAATTATTACCTGAAGTAAGTAGAAAGAGTTGGCTGAATAGAGTAAAGAAAGCTTTTGTTTTTAACAACTTATATATAAATTAGAAGTTTATTTGATGACTTCATAAGATTTGTGCATTCAGCGAGCTATGCTAGAAACTACTAGATCAGTACCTTTTCCAGATACCAATGTCATTACGTCCAGTGAAGCAAGAAGAAACTAAAGAGTAAAACTGATGGGAGGATAAGCCAGCACCTAAAGGAAGCCACAACCAGACAAAAATAAAGCCTATTCAAGACAATTAGAAGACATACAATTTATCAGATAGCTTCAGATAATTTTCAGAAGCATGTTTATGCTCAAGGTCAGAGAAAGCCTCATTAAGGCATCATATTCAAACTGTGACATACTGTGTTGAAACCATCATGCTTCAGTATAGATCACATTCCATCACAGATTAGTAACAGTCTGTTCCTCATACAAAGAAACAAATTGGTTCTGACAGTTCTTGGCAACTCCAGGTAAAGTACTCACAGGTAGACTAATTGTCACATAAAGAAAGAAAAATAGAACTCACTCCACCAACAAAGGAACTTCACCAACACAGCAACCCCTCTCAGGAAGCAGCCTAGCTCCAAGACATGCCCTTTCTTCAGTGGCTGGCCTTCATAAGAGCCCAGCGTGGCTCCTCCCTAGGTTCATCCCTCATGGGCACATGGGGGGCACAGGTGCAAACAATTTCCCTGTGCTCCATGGGCCAGGTATAACCCTTCATGAGGTGCTCAATCACCAGTTTGTGATGTTGCCTAACAGTTTCCCTACAGAGGTCTTTTATAGAAGGCTGATAAAAGCAACGCAGAAAGTACAATGTATTTTGAAGTGTACCTATCAATGGTTTATGAGCTGGTTTGTTGCAATTCCATGATGACTGGGATGTGCAGTTGAAATAAAATGTTTTGCAACTTTTAGTTGTTTATGTTTCAGGCAGTAGAACTAGGTAGACACTGCCTGTTAAACTATATAAAAATACATTTTAAAAGTGAAAACATAAATGCAAATATGAGATTAAAACTGCATAAAAAAGCTTTAGTAAGTACATGTAACCAGTTCTGCTGACAAGAAAAATCATTTCTAGGAGAAACATACATAAACCATTCCCTTTCATTCTACCTCATACTCAACAACCTTTCTTCTATGCTTTACTCTCCAAAGGATGTCCGGGTTTCTTTATTAGTATAATTGCAGGATTGCTTATCTATTTTGGTGTTGCAATCATTCACTGAAACATTTATTGACTGAAAAAGCCCCATGAGAATTTTGATTGTTTTAACATTTTTTCCTGGGAATGAAAGGGACAGGCTTTCTTGTTTCATTTTATGCAAAATTACAGTAATTGGTATCTGACCTTTTTGGAATAGACTGCTAAGCATTAGACTGCTGGATTTTTTTTTTTTTTTCATTGAATCAATTATTTAAATTATGGCTATCTCAAAAAGAGCAACAGGGGGGAAATAGGAATAGAATATTTAAAGGAAAGTGAAAAGTGATTCTCTTCTACTACTCCATTAACATAAAACATGTTATTAGCTGAAAATCTAACCACTGGAATTTTCTAACACTTGGATTAAAATTTAGCTTTTAAATAATCAAAGTAAACCAGTATAAATAAAGAAAACTGTCTTTGTATTTTCTAAAAGCAAACACAAATGAAATGAAATTCTAAATGAGAATACAAGGAAAAAAAAAAGAAGTAAAAGCTTATAATAAGTGAAAATGTAGCTCAAGAAAATACTTTTTTTTTTTTAATGGTCTAAAATTAGTTACTCAGTTCAAGCACCCATGAGTTTTTAAAATAGAGAAAAAGAGAGGGCAGTTCAGCAAATCAACCCCTAACTGAAATGTTTTCCAGAACCATCACCAGTAAACTTATTCCCAAGCAGTACTGCAGAAGCAGTATCCTTGTTTCCTAATCTAGATCATCAAAACAGGAGAAAGGCAAGAGAATTGCATTTCATATGGTAAAGTCATCAGAAACCTACTTGTACACAATTTCATAGAAACTGCTTTTGGACAAACTGACCTTAAACCACTACTGAAACCTATTCAGCTCCATCAGTTTGACTTGAAGTAGTTTAAAACCAATAGAAGGAGAAAATACCATTCTTTTTCTCAGTGATAAGGACAGGTACTCAGGACAGGATAATTTCAAAATTGTCTAATGAAAGATCAGATAGTCATCATAAAGTAGTATTTTTGGCCTCTTTAAAACATATGCAGGAAAGAATCATAGAATGGCCTGGGTTGAAAAGGACCTCAAAGATCATCTAGTTTCAACCCCTCTGTTGTGGGCAGGATTGCCAACCACTAGATCAGGCTGCCCAAAGTTACATCCAGCCTCATCTTGAATCCACAACCTTTCTGGGCAATCTGTTCCAATGCATCATGACCCTCCGAGTGAAAAACTTCCTCCTAATACTAACCTAAATCTCCCCTGTCATAATTTGAAATCATTTCCCCTTTTCCTATCACTATTAACCCACGGTAACAGTCGTTCCCCCTCCTGTTTATATCCTCCCTTCAAGTATTGTAAAGCCACAGTGAAGTCTCCCCAGAGCCTTCTCTTCTGCAAGCTAAACAAGCCCAGCTCTCTCAGCCTTTTTTCATAATAACTATAACTAGAGAACTTATAAAAACTATAAAAATGTTGATCTGAACGCACATTATCAATGAAAGCAAGCAATCCAACCAATTTATATGACATTTCCTACCAATTACAAAAGCTGGTTGGTAACCTTTATCCCTACCAATGGATTGGTTCAAAGCAAAATTAGAGAATCTGGGCTTTAGGCCTAATTGAATGTACCTGGGAAGTCTTATACAAATCCAAGTTATGTTATGCAGGGAAAGTTAGTATGTACTTGAAGTTATGTGAGAATAGCTGACTTGTTTTTACTTCATTTTAGTGAAGACAGACCTTAAAATAAACTGAAAGCTATTAATAAGCCACCATAATCAAACACTTCCTAGAAGATACAATTGGTAGTGTAGAGTAATTTCACCAGCTCTGTCTGTTTTCAGTTAACTTCAACTCAAGCTCGTGCAGTCTTGGTTAAGCAGCCACTTAAACTGCCTGCTTTGATCCAATGCGGACTAGAAATGCTTACAACCTCAGTGTCACGTCCTAGTAGTGGCATAGTCACTATTATTTTAACTCAGCTTACACATCCTGGTTTGGTTATAGGGCCAAAGCTTTTCACTCCAACAGCCTCACTCATGCTGGATAAACTCTGCGTATGCTTAACTACAGACTAGTAACTAGTAATTTTGCACGAGGCATATAAGAATATTCTAGACTCAAAACCATACAAAAATGATTTAGAAGCAGTTTTAAGAGTCTTAAAATACTACATATTTTTTTTCTTGAACAGGTTGAAAAAATAGGGTATGGCTGAGGATATTCTAAGTATTCAGTTCACAGAGATTTTATTCCTGTAAGGCCTCCCATAAAGGAGTGGCAGAAGCTCCAGATATCTTTTGCTTCCACAGGAACATCAACACAAGGAAAGGAGATCAGAGACAGTTTACTAGCGTCCCCTGCCTGAAGGCATCCTGATTTAGAAATAGATTGCCTCAAAACACAGGGATGCAGAGTAGGAGCAAGCATTCTGTTCTAACAGCTTCAGTTTGTACTGCTTCAGGACTAAGACCATTACTGTTAGATGGAATCAGGCATGCACAGTAAGTCAGTGACACAAGGGCTGGAGATGCAGAAATTCCTTCTGGAGAGTCACACCTCTCATCTGCCAATCCTTCTAGATTAGCCATAATCAAGTGTAGACTCCAGCAACTGCTATCCTCTAGGTGCAAAGAAATGAGACTCTGTGGGCCAGAGAAAAAGCACAGCACTACAGGAGGCACTAATTTTCCAACAAGCTTTGGTCCTTTACAGCCAAAATGTGCATTAACTGAGAAGAAGCACTCAGGCACTATGGTTTGTACTGAGATGTATTTCTTAATGCTGGATTTCCATGAGGGCTACTGCATCACACACTTCCATCTGTTTGGACTCTGCAGACATTTGCTGGTTCTCTCTACCTGCAGTCTGTCAACTAGGTCGGCCTGGCTCAGTTTAGAAAAGAAAAGCAGATGTCCACTGTAGATAACCTAACTACGCACATCACTCTCAACAAAAGCCTCAGACAATCTCTTATGGCCTGATGTAGTGTCCTGAAAACCTTTCACTCCCTCATCTAAGCCATTCAGCCTCAGCATGTGAGCCACCTCTGCTTCAGGTGACACTGAAAAGGAAGTTCTCCTCCTTAGGAAACAACAGGTAAACAGCGTTTCCTTCCTGAAACTGAAGTATGTAGAAACACTGTACTTGCTGAAAACTTTTGTTAAAATAGTGTTCATTTTGCTTATCAGCCTCCATTAGAATTCATCACAAATATTTCCCTTAAGTCAGAAACGGTTTTCCTCCTCAGCTCCTGGGAGAGTTTCTCATTCATTTTAGAATCCAGTATCCAAATTAACACTCTCCCAAAGCAAATCTTCGCTTTCTTCTCTTTTCTTCACAACCTTTGGATGTCAAATCAATTGTACTGTGTAACCCCACTGACTATTCCAGATGATTTGTTTAGAATAAACAAAAGTCCATTATTCTTTGAAAAATATTTTTTATCTTTTACTTTAAAGCTGACTACAAATGGGACTCTTCTACTAACCATATTTAAATATTTATACTTTTGGAGTACTTACCAGGGAAGGAACTTTCCTCATAGCAGCTAGCATGGAGCTGTGTTTTGGATTTGTGGTTCAAGCAGTGTTAACAAGTCACAGATGTTTTGATTTCTGCTAAACAGTACTTTCACAGAAACAAGACGTTACTCTTCTTACACCTTCTTCCTCTCCAGCAAGTAGGTCAGGAGTAGGCAAGAAGTGAGGAGGAAACACAGCTAGGACAGCCAACTTGAATTGACCAGTTAGATATTCCTTACCACAAAACACCTTGCTCAGTAATTAAATAGGTTGTTTTAAAATAGAATTTAAAGCAGACATTGATCAGAGACTGGCTGAATATCTGTCAGTGGGATTGCCTTTGCATCAGTTTTTGTATAGTTTCTACTTTTCTTTTGAAAGAGTCCTTATCCTGACTCATAACTTTTTCTGTTGCTAATCCTGCTTATGAGTCTTACCTGCTGTCTGGGGACGATCCACACCAGTCTGGAAGCATTTTATTGGAGTGTATACTTCCACAATTTCATTGTACAGAGAATGACAACAAAACTACAACAGCACTAGGAGATGCATACACCATAATCTTATCACTTACTATCAGGAAAAATAATCTTGGTTACAATACTGGTTTTGCTATTCCTAATGTTGAAACTAAATATAGTAATAAGGCTGTTATCAGTAGGTCCTTCAGTTTTTTCAGATGAAGTTGCCATTGTCTTTCTGTTTAACTCCCTTGCAGTTAACTTCTCAGGAAGAAGCTTTCAGAGTACTCGTACAGTGTAATGTCAACAACTCACTCCTTACATGTAAAATGTCATTTCCCAGCATCACTTTATTCAGCAGTTCATCTGTTAGGGCACAGCCTCCAAACAATTAAACTATGAAGTCATTTCATTACTTCAAGTTATTCCATTATCATATACTGAAACAAATAAGAAATAAATGTTTCAAGTTATCCATGCTACTTACTCCCACTACAGAAATGAAAAACAAAACAAAAGAAAATAAGTATCAAAAATGAGAGAATGCCCCAGCATCCACAGTAGAAAATATAAGTAGCTTTTTCACAATCACTTCCATTCTATCTTTTAAGAGCTCACTGTCATTCTGTATACTGGCATACATTAAATATAAAGATTCCCAAAAGTCTATTGCAAAGCATTATAAATGTTGTATGAAAACAAAATGAAACCTAGCTAGAAAAATATGTTCTAGTCTCCAGTCTGATAGAGCTGGTACATTACTCCTTCCCATTAAGCACATAGGTGATTTAACAAAAAGATGTTTTTTGAGTTAAGGACATATCAAGGCTCATATCAAAAAGCTGACTTCCTTCTATAGGTTATTCTAAATATCTTGTCTATCGTATTCAAGGAGCATAGATGTGGATCCAGTTGACACTTTGGAACTTTATCCTAGAAAACACAAAGATACTGTATTAGGAAGAAAAGAACCCCTGAGTTATAGGTGTATTTAGTAAATGAAAGGAAATTCTTCATGACTTTCAGATGAACTTTGAACATAAACTCAATTTATTATCTTTTTTATGACTTTGCAGGTAAAGATCTTTGGAATAGAATTTCTTTTGAAGAAAGAGAAACTATTTTTTGTGGGTCCAGTGGTAAAAGGTCTCTGAAACTCAGAAACTACAGTAGTCCTTTTAATTTATTTTACTGTTAAAAATGCAATGGCTTGCAATAGAGTTTTTTTTACTGTTGAAATTTTAGCTTACAAAAGAATTCTGAAACAGTATCTTTCAGGTAGCTAATTAAACTAACTAATTAAAAACTTGTGTCACAATCTAGTCTCTTGTACTGCTGTTAGTATGTCAGTTCATGTAATTTTGATTTATAGTTTATAGATGTTCAAGTAGATCTACTTGAACTCATTTAATTGTCCTGTCATTGCAAGTCTTCCGAGACTCTTAATGGAAATTATTTCTTAAGATTAAATTATTGTTTGCTTAGAAACTCAACTTTACACAGAACTGTTTTCTTACCCTCCATTGACAGCTATCTTGCTCTATCTTTTTAACAGAAATATTTTTGGTGCTACTGCAGTATCTTGTGAAAACATTAAGAACTGTGGAATTGCAGGAGTGTAAATACACATAAACAAAGTCCTCGATATATTATTTTCCTGATTATTTTTTCTTACAACTATTAGTTGAATAAAAACTTTATTTCACAAGAGAATTATAATGAAGTTATAATATTACAATATTAATTGCATTTACACTGTTTATATTTTTTACTATTGTTTTATATATTGCTACTGCATCATGTTAAAGATGCTCAACTAGCATAACAAAAAACTTTTATTCTTATAAGAAGATTGCAATGGTTTATGTAATTTAATACCATCCTGCTGATTCTCGTTATTTATTGAACACGATCATTTCCATTATCTTAAATCCTTAAACACAGTAAATCAGTTCTAGTTGTAATTATGTTTTATGCTCAAGTATTTCATGGTTAATTGCTCTTCTGAACACTGTTATTCATTATTCCCTTGTTATGCCCTTTAACAATGCACCTAACTTGCCATTTTTTGGAGACCTTTAGTTTATTTTTCTGTTTTATTAGATCAACTACTGAACCTCAATGTATGTTATAAATTTGTAAGTTCAGTTTTTCAGTTGTTAATAAAATTAGCAGTTCTCATTAGGTATCTCAATTCTTTCCACAGTGATGTCTATGATATCACTTTAGATTATCAGGATTATCACCAAAACAAATAGCAAAAAGTAATCTATTTTTGAATATTTTAGAACCAGTAGTATGAAAATCAGCTAATCACTAACAGTCACATGCAAACATCTTTAATCTAAATACCATTTTCTTTCTATCTAAATTTATGGTTACTTGGTATTCAGTACCTTTGAGCAGTGCTTAATCTTCATAAAATTGAAGATTAAAAATAAATAAAATCTTCAAATCACCTTCGCTTTTTGAAGACTTGGTGCTTTTCATCATATATAGCCAACTAATGATTACAATTAAGGGGGAGAAAGAAGCAATCTCAAAAGAAAAGATGCTTCTACATTTCTTTTCCTTCATCAAGCTGCCCTTCATTTGTAAGCATGTCAAGATTTTCACTCAAATATACGTAGCCAGCTGATTATTTTGAGCTTACTGACATGAATTTAATACTGGTGTAATTTTAATCTTTAGTCAAGTTGCTTTTACATCCAACAGCAAAAATAAGGGTAGGTTAGATTCAGCTGCTATCACCTGTGGAGTATTCATTTTTATCTTCAGCTTGATTCATTTACTTTTGTTTGTAGAAATACAGAATATTAAATAACAATAAATTAAAACCATCTTTTGCTGTGCATATCCAGCTGTGTGCATCAGAACACCCATAAGCAACTCGAGCATAATAGTAGTTGTATTACACTTGCTTATTTTGAGCATGGAAGCTTTAAAATTTCACCATGGAAGGCTTGATACAGAGGCATCACTCTATGTAAAAAGCATCCTTCACATTAATTAAAATAATTCTCCGAAGCAGTGAAGAATGGGATAACAGAAGGTTCTACATAATAAAATAAAAATGGTATCACCATCACTGTTATTTACATTTTCTCTTGGAAGTGCTGTTATATTCATTTCACAGGTAAGATCTGAGAAACCAAGAAATAGATATGCAAAGTCGGTCAAACAGTAAGCACTTAATCACTTAGTTCCTGAAGGCATTTTTTCTTAAAAGGACCCGAGTCAGTTGCTCAGTTCATTTTACATGCTTAAGCACATTCCAAAATTATGTCACAATGTGCTCATGACAGAAATAGATTTGAGGTTTTTTCCATGAACAGTGTTAACTTCCATCTCTAAGAGAAGGAAATTTAAGGAAAAGGAAATAACAGAAACACAGAAGAACTAATTGCCTGACAAGGAGCGGAATTATCATTTTTAGGTCTTAGTAAAATTGTGATTCAATGTGCAATGAGACAAGAAGCAGGGAAAACATGAAACTAGTAATACATGAGTGTCAAACACAGTATCCTCTGTATTTTATGTCTAGATGCAGAGACCTCCGGTTACCGGACAGACTAAGCATTATAACACATTCATCCTTAACACTAAGCTCCATCCCAACACTGCTATCTTCTTTTTATGACAGGTAATAGAGAAGTACATAATAGTACTTGTAGTATAGTATGTACTTCTATTATTATTATGACACCATAATAACAAATAAAATCCAACTATGAAGGTGTATACAAGGTAGATACCTAGCAAATGAATAACTATTGGTCTCATTTCTAACTTATTTTTCTTTTGCAGGTTAATTCTGTTTTAGTGTTCAACTGAAGTTGTGCGCTACTCACCTAAGAGCCTGTCTTGGTTTTCCTGTTTTATCAATCCATGCAATAAAAAATTGCTACATCAAGAAAAACACAAAGAAGTTTTGAATCATGCTATCACATAATTTTTTGTTTGTTTGTTCATACATAGCAATTGTAGAAGAACAGAAATAAAGAGGAAAAAAATAAACTGTTCCTTCTTTCATAGCCTTCCTTTTTGGTCATATCTGCATACACCATACCTGCCTGTGGGTTTAGAACTGATCCAGTATATTGGTTTGCAAGATGAATCTGTGTTATTTTGCTTTTTGATGCCTCCAACATCACATTCTGTCTGAATTAATACATGATCACATTGATCATTCCAAAGCGATTTGCTTCCTTTACCATAACCTGCTCATTCACATAAACAACTTGCTATGCATTATTTTTCAACTAGACTGTGTTACACAAATTACAGAAACTGAGGAGGCATAAATTCTTCTAATACAAAACCTGTTTCACTAGAAATATATTATCTCCATCATGCCCAGACACTAGAACTGTTCTGAGGCTGTTTTTCTTTACATACAAAAAATAAAAATATGTAGAATCAAATTTCTGACCTGGGGACTCTAAGCCTTTTGTCATCACACTTTAAAATACTTCTGTACAGTTAGTGTTTGAGGGTTCTCTGGAAGCAGTATAAAATATATAAAACAGAAAAAAAATTAAAAGAAACATTGCTAAACATCTCCATGAAAACACCACGCTATTCACATCTGCTGGAAACCATGTTACTACTCAATTTAATTTCATACATGAAAAATGCATAATTATATTGATGCTGATTCTATGTACTACTACTTAAAGCTTTTTCCAGCAAAATTAAATGAAACGTTTTATTCTTTATTTCTAAACTTTCACTGGCTGGTTCAGTATGGCTATTTTGAGCTATCAGTGTTATCACTGCGTAAATGAAACACAACATTAAAACTAAGGCACAGTTACGTGCTGCATAATTCTCTGTTCTAAAACCTTACTGAAAAAGAGCTAGAAGTGGAAATGATGGGGGAAAAAAGAAAAAAATAGTGCACAATCTTCAATCCTTTCAGAGTGACGGGTGTTTGCATTACCGTCGTAGTACAAAATAATAGTTAAAAAATTCCCTAAAAATACTATCTTTTCTTCTCTTCCCACCCTAAGCTCCTTCTCCTTGTTTCCCCTGTCATGTTTAGCTGAATGTATTGTTCAATATTAACCCACCCTTGTTTTATATATATGTATAAAAATAAATTTGAATAGGCAGCAATATGTTCCTTAGAATCCATATGTTTGTGCCTTCATGTTTTGAAAAAAGAAAAAAATATTAGTACTGGATTAATTTTCATCATTCAATGATAAATGAGCAAAAGCATTTCAGTTGAATATATAAATTACTGCTTAACTCTAATGTAAAGTAAACATTTTAAAAAATTTAAAAAAGCAAATTAAACAAGACTTCATTTTCCTTAGCAGCAAACAGTTTACATTGTATTACAATAACCTAGTTCATATGCATTTTAAATAATATTACCATGTAAGGAACTTCATCCCTGTTCAGTACTACAGATTAGCAGAAGTTCAGAACTGATGACATTACTTGGTATCATTACTATACTGATTTTCTACCCTTCTATGCATGTATTCCACATGCATCAGCATTATCTTCACAAGCTGGTAGGAGCTGTTTTGTTCCAAAAGAAATCTTAGTGTTTTCAGTCAAACCTAAACTTGGAAGACTTTTGCTTCTGACCTGACAAATACAAACAATGAAGTGACCACTGGAAGAACTACTTCTGAAATGCAGGTTTTCAATCTTGAAAGAGAAGAAAAAACCCTCAACAATAACTTTTACCTGCTACTTTTTGAGATAAACCATTCAAAGATGAAACACCAAAGTCAAGAAGGTTACTCCTTTTCTTCCAAAACAGTAATATCTGCTTTTGCTTTTCACTTCTTTTTTGTAATGGAAAATGACTAAAGAATTTTAAAATGACTAAAACTCTGAGAAAAGCTTCTTTAAAAAATAAGAGAAATAAGACTATAGTATTTGGAGTCGTGCTCATTACACGTCTGTCATTTGCATAAAGGTGAACAGCCACCAGTAGGTAAATTCATGACTATTTCCCCACAGAAGGAGATCACTTTGAAGATCTCTGTGTGGACAGTAATTGGGTTTTCAAATATCATTCAGATATCTGGGAGGGGTGGATCAGTCCTCATTTATCCATCCCAAGATGAAACACCAATTTCTATTTAATATAGTAATATTTAGAAAATTCTGAAGAAATTTAACTTTTTTTTTTTTATAAGATTAACAAAACAAATAGCCCGGCAAACACTAGTGCTGGAAGAGTGAGCAGGGACATTGACCTTTCTTGCCACAGCCATCACACACTCCCTTTATTTATTGATTAAAATAATAAGAATAAAAAAAATGTGTATTCTGGTTTGATTTTGTTAAAATGCTAACCACCCTTATTGAAAAGATGCACTAGGGATTACCTTGGCAACTTGAATATTCGAAAGTATTACTTTTAAAATAAATGACGGAAATGAGAGCTAAAAATGAGGCTATTAAAAATTTTAAGATAAAAGTGAGAAAGAGAATATAGAATAGAAATAAATGCTCACACTAACTGTATCAGAGGAAACAAAAATACAGTGGTTTGTGAAATTTGTTTCAAAGCAGTTGATCCTGCTAACACATCTACAGAAATATGGTTCATGTTTTTACTAAATTCATGAAGGTTTTGCATAATTTATTAGGAGCTAATTTAGTCATGAATACAGATTTTTTGGCAGTGGGAAAAATGTCTTTATGATGAATATTTTGCAGCTTAACTTCCTCGTTCCCTTGTTAAAATGTGCTACTATAGCACTTTTGTACATTAACTTCTGACTTTATAAATTATAAACCAGCAGGGACTATTAAAGAAAGTCTCACAAGATTCACGATTGAGGTACATATAGATAAGGACCTTTTTTTCATAACCAAGAAAATATTGTACTAAAATTGTAACATTTTTCTTAAGGTTCTTTCACTATACCTAATTCTTTTATTCATCAAGATGTAGCTTTATAGCTTGTTGTGAAAACTAGAAAGATTTTTTCACAAAACAAAAGCTTACATAAAATGTGATTATAGTTCACCGAATTTCTTTAGCTTTCCATTATTATACACCAGGGGAATGAAAGGACAGCCTTCTTTAGAAGCAGATCTCAACTCCTCTTTTTTGTTTTTTTTTAATAGGAAAAGGAGTCTGGATATTATAGCGAGTTGGCAGTATGAGCATTATTATTTTGGGCAACAACAGACATCATTAACAGCTTTCAGCATGCTTTAGAAGCAAAAAAGAAATACTCCACCAAAGTTGAGCAGTGCTCCACTTGTAATAATGCTCCTAAAAACAGAACAAAGCTACTATTGGGAGAGGGGGGGTTCAAAATCATGTGAGCAGTGGCATGATGTCATTCAAAGGTTCTGTTTTGTCTCTGAGGTTCAAACAGCTATAAAAACAAAGTAAATAGAGAGAAGAAACATGCAGAGCAACATCTTCTTCCCAAACACTCAGATGAAAATCTGTGGATAAAAGTTATTTCAACCACACAATTCATTTTGTAGTTCTCTGTCCTGTGCAATGCTATTTCCTTTCTAAAATAAATTTTAAAAAAATTCAATAATGTTATATACATATTTTTTGAAAGCATCATGGAAGGGGTTGCAATGATCAAGAGAAACAGGCACCTCTCAGTGTACTAAAAGCTCTCTTGGCTTAATCCAGTAAAAAGATGAATTAAGAGGGAGCACGTTTACTGCCTTGTAACTGCATCAACTGAGAACACACAAGGGCTTCAAGTGGAGAACTATTTAGCTAAAGAACAACACAAACACAAACAGAAAAATGTGTTTAGATTGACCATGCATAAATTTAGGCTGATGACAAAGCTATTACAGGCTTACAAGAACTGTCAAGTATGGTAAAAGTACAATGAAAACTGCACTTTCAAAAGCCACTTAAAGTGGTATAGCTTGATTACATAAGGTGGTTCTCATGGCAGCTTCTGTCCAGACTTCACCACATGGTAAATCCTTTCCAATACTTTTATTTACAACAGAAAAGGTACCTAACAAGACATAGAATAACTTTTGTACCATTGTGATTTTCTTGAAGCCCTTTTTCTCTTTAACATCAATAGCAGAAATATGCAGAACGTGCCAGAGAGAAAGGTCAAGGTATTCCAATCCACCATATATACATAAAATATTAAGTCAGAGCTGAAAAGCTCTTTACTTTTTAAAGGCAATTATATTCACTGAAAAATCTGCACGGTACAATCAGAGCACAAGACATGATCATAGCCTTAATGAGCAGTATACAAATGATTTTACTCAAAGCACATACAGCATAAATCCTGAAATAAGTGGCATGTCAAATCTAGAAGGGCTCGTATTTAAAACAAACAGAAATCTGCTAAAATTACTTTAAAACCTCACACACTAAGGTGGGAGTCTAAGTGACATAAGAAACTGGGTTAAGTTTCACTATTTTAAACACAGAAAAGCTTAAGTCTTCTATTTCCTGTACATGCTACATTAAGATATTCAATTTAAGATCTAAACATTCAGTATTCTAAAAACTGAAACCAGGAAAACCTAAGGCAGAAAAATAAAGGTAAGATTTGTGATGAGTGTGAAAGCGAAACAAAGGCATATTTTGTACCACAACACAAAACCCAGCCATTCAATTGCTCAGTTTTTCCAGTTCCCTTCAGCCTTCTACTCCCGTTTGCATAAAGCAAGGGAATATTAGACTTTGCTCCTTCTTTGATTGAAGTCTTTGATCCTTTTAAAATCACATATAGAGATACTAGCACAAATGCCAATCATTATGGAAATAACCACACATGCTGTCAGCCAAATGTTCTTTTGCTCATAGGTTCTTTGTGCTGTTACTAAAAGCTGTCACTGGAAAACTGATCAGTATCAATAGGTCAATCTCTACACTCATAAAATGTGCATATATTTCCAGCATCATGCAAGTTGCGTGGGAAGAATGAGTGTATAACAAAAAAAGCCCTCAGAAAGACTGTCTCAGATATTCTGAAATTCAGTTTCTGAATAAATCTAGGTCACACTTAAAATAAGATTTTATTTGCATATAGATTTCATTGTTTCAAATGGCTTAAAATATTAATAAGTTTAGGCATATTCAAGGGCATTCACAGGGCACTGTAACCACAGAAGCACATTACATTGTAGCAATTCATTTTTTATACATGCAATTTACTTTTTATATACTAATACATTACATAGATTTTAGTCACTTAACTGAGTAAACTAACCTGTCACTCATAAGTAGAGTTCACAAAAGTTCATATTTTATATAACTCTCTATCCATTAAGCAAATGCTAGAGAAGATGTAAAGAAAATAATCTGTTGAGACAGTAGTTCTAAACATATTTTTAGCTGACTCTGTGTTTGAGAAGGCAAATTATTTACTCAAACACTGTCAACTACATGAATATCACAATCAAAAAATTTGGTTAAGAATATTATATAGCATCTCTCCATTGTAAGATACTATAGTAAAAACCATAACAACCTGTACTATTCAGACATGTATGAATAATATTTACATTTGAAAAAATATTTACATTTATATGATGCAGTGACATATAAAATTTGTTTGCTGTCCACCTCCTTAGCCTTCAAGGACTTCAAAAGTTGGGGAAGCAATAAGATGCAAGAAAAAGGACATCAGGAACATCAGTTATGAAAGGTTCCATCCGCACTTCCATTAACAAATATCTTTCTCTCAGACTAGTAAAGATATCTGTCCTTAACTATGAATAGATGAAACTCCTAGTAAAGAAAGTATGCCAGCAAGAGGCAGTATGCAGATACTTAAGTGAGAATGTGATTAATATGGTACATATTTTATGAAATAAAAAGCGTGCTCTTCTTAACAGACTATAGGTTTTGTAGCTCCTTTGTTCTTTTCCTGTTGTTTTTTGGGTTTTTTTTTTTCACATTTTGATAAAGTGGCAGGTAAATACTTTATGAATTCTTATGAATGCTATTGAATAATGATAGTCCTGCATTCAGAATAAATTTTTGAGGTTCTTTGGAGCCGGAGTTCCATACAGAAAGTACATTCAGACAAAGCCAATCCAACTGCCAGCATGAAAAAATAGGAAAATAATGATAAAGGATGTCTTCTAACATCCTTCACTATATATCAAAATTTACCACTAAACTAAATCCAGTCTTTGGTCAAGCTGACATAGAATCATAGAATCATAGGGGTTGGAAGAGACATCAAGAGATCATGGAGTCCAGTGGTACAGTTCTGTCTGATCCAGTCAGAGGAAAGAAACAGGAAGTAATTACAGATATGGTAAGACTAGTGAAGTTTGGTCCTGGAATGCTCTCAGTGAATTCTGTAACGAAGTATTAACAAGCCAGTCCTATATGTCAATAATAAGCTGTAGATTGATTATAAAATCAAATGATTAAAAAGCTCTCTGTATCCAATCTCCATGATTGAAAATGAAATAGTAATAAAAACAGAGATGGGAAAGATGATATTCATAGTGCTATAACAAAACAACACAAAGATTAAAGGAAGCAATTCATTTAAATATGGTATTCTGTAGTGATTAAGAAATGATGCTGCATGAAAGGACAAAGAATTGAAATGTCTAAGAGAAGCAGCTCATGCAGACTGAAACACAAACATCAAGCTGAAAGACTCAGAAAAATGGTAGAACCTGCCTTCGTACTCCTTAGGTATTGAATCATCAGTGAGACAAAAAAAATGAGAGTCAAAATCAATCAATGAGTAAATAAGTAAACAGAATCAAGTGATTAAGAAGAACAATTCTCATGAGAGTAATAAGTTGAATGAGCTTTAAGAGGAAGAATAAGTATGACTGGGAACATCTGTGCTGCCTCTGTGACACTGCAAAAGAGTTGCATGCATAATATCTACAATCACTTTGTCAGCCTCAGGCTGCCAAAAATAATTGGGTAAATTCTGTCTGCAGGAACAGACGCATAAATGAACAGATCCTACCTTCGGGTGGTCACACATTGATTGAAAGTCTTACTCCAGGCATTTTTCCTCCAGATTCAAGCTATCACTCCAGCAATACAATCAGGGAATGGACAGAATCCTTCATGTAGTAAGCTGAAGACATAAGTAGTGTAATAATATTAGAATAATCCAAGTGTAATTTCACACACACTAAAAGTCACTTTCTTTCTGAATGTAAGCACCTGCACTGACAGACACCTAACAGTAGAGTTGGAGAGAGGTGCAGGATTAGCAAAAGAACTGAGTAAAAAAAAAAAAACTGTTAAAAAAAATTTATAATAAAAGTATTAATTGACCACCCTCCTAGGTAACAAAAGATGAGATCTTAAAAATCTTCAAGTATTTAAACTAAACAGATTTTTTCTTACAATGATTTTCTTACAATGATTTTTAAATTTTTCTGCCAAGAACAAAAAGCCAATGCCTTTCTACTCTAATAAATAAATGAGGAATTATTCAGCGCAGTTGGCAATATCCTGATTACCTTCAGCACACAGTAGTATTAAAATCAGAGGCTGCTATCAAGTCACCTTGGATCCTTCTCTTCCCCAAGCTGAACAGCCCCAGCTCTTCCACCCTGTCTTCACAGGAGAAGTGTTCCATTCCACAGATCATATTTGTGTCCCTCTTCTGTATATGCTTTAACAGCTACATGTCTCTCCTGTATTGAGGACTCTACATCTTGACGCAGTACTCTAAGTGAGGTCTCACCAGCACAGAGTAGAGAAGCAGGATCACCTCCCTGGATATGCTGGTTACACTTCTTTTGATACAGCCCAGAATACAGTTGGTTTTCTGGGCTTCAAGGGCACATTGGTGACTCATGTCCAGATTCCCACCCACCAATACCCCCGACTCTTATTCAGCATCACCTTGTATAAGTTGTAAATGTTTTTCTTTTGTACTTAGCTCATGCATTTTATAAAACTAATTAGATTTGCAGAATTTAGAAAAAAATAAGAAAATCCACTGACTTTTTACATGTAAGTGGCACGTTCAAGAAAAAATATATATTCATATTAAAAGTCGAACAATTTTTAGTCCAATCTTTTAAACAAACATGGATTTAGCCAGTTAAGCCCAGTGAATATATAAACAAAATACGGTACCTAACATTATCTATGTAATTGTGACATATGACTGGCCATTCTAAAATTGGTTCCAAATTATCTATCAAAATTACTTGTCAAAAACGAATTTGTCACTCTTTATTCTGTATAAATTCATGACCTATATTCCATGCATACGTCTGTAATACTGCAGCTACTGCTACGTATAATTCCCTGGACACACTTCTTCAATCCCTCTCTAACTGTGTTCAGGACTGAAAACCCTACCAGACCTGTCCAACATTGTTTTATCAGATGTCCTTGATAGACTTACAATGATCTTCAGTTTCAAAGTGGCTTGAAAGGAATATTTCATCCTCCAATAATGTGCCTTCCATTCACAGTGGCAGAACACGGATGAGATCACTGTGTCTTCACTTGTACTTGGAGTGCATATTTTTAGGAATCACCATAAACTCTGTATCACAGACAAGAAGTAGCATATTTTAAGCATCAGAAACAAGGAGGGAGAAACTGTTTTAACAAAGAATTTCTATTACAGCATAAGATTCATGTCAGGGATGACAATGAACTTTAAAAAAGACAGATTTCCCTATCATCAGTATTCTCTCATATTTTCTTCTTAAAATTAATATAGATGGTAATTTACATCCTTGATTGACAAAACAAAACAGAGTTCAATCTTTATTCTTTCATATGCAGCAAAACAAATGGTACTGTATGTAATATATTACCTACTTTCTAATTAAAAGTTGAATATTTAAAATATGTTTGAATTTCAATAAAAATCTAAATGCATAAACTGATACTTTTAATATTTTTTTCTGAAATTGCAGAATGAGGCAGATTGCATGCAAGAAAATGACTTTTTTTCAATTATAATCTATTTTCAGTTACAAAATACAAATTACACTTGGACAAAATTTCAAGTCACAAAGGCTGTGGCATTTATGGCCTAATTTATTCTACAACTGTTGCAGCTGCCAAAATCTGTCAAACTTGGCATTCAGCTCATATACCAAGGTAACATGGAAACCTCCTTAACAATATCTGTTCTAGCATGTTTGTGGCATAAATGTACAACATAACAGCATATCAGCATGCTCATAGTAAAAATAAGAACTTAGCAGCAATTATTTTAAAACAAGTTATTTCTCGCTAACATAAAAGCATTAAAAGCCATAATCTGCACTGGGAGAAAAAATGTACATGCATTTCCTTTCACAGAAACACAGAATCATTTGTGTTAGAAGGGACCTTTAAGGGTCATCTATTACAGCTCCCGGCCTCCTCTGATTCATAAAAGGAATTTTGCATGACCAGCTCCAGACATATGAAAGTTAAATAACTTGATATAAATTTGTACTTTTTCCCATATAAATAGATAACATGACAATCATTTCATGTATTTTTAAGATTTAACTTCACTTCTGAAGGGAGAACTGTTTAGACAAACCACCCATCTACTCAGAGCTTTGTGCCCAAGGAGTGCAAAAACCTGGCTTTTAACCTGTTTATCGAGAACAAAGATTAAAGAACATTTTATCAGTGTCTTTCTTCTAAAACAGACAGAATTTGTAGCATCAAGCACTTATAGCTGTAAGACAATTCAGCTTGATTATCCAACTGACATCTAACAGACATGTAAAATATGCATTTAAATATATAAAAATGTTTTATGCTACAAAATGTTTTCAGTGAACTAAACTTGACTCCTTGATAAACATGTGAAAGGTGGTAGCAGCATCCCTGTCTTTCACCTGCCTTTCCATCCCTGTTTTTCACCATCCTTCTTTCACCCTCAGAAATAGGTTCTTATTTTAAGCCATGTAGATGAACTGTTTTGAAGCAAAGCAAAAGGCATAAACAAAGAAGAAATTAAAAAAAAAAAGATAAATAAAAGGAGATAATTAAAAATATTTGAGTTCACACTGTCTTTCTCACTGAATTACCTTCCTAATGTAAAGTTTTTCATAATATGCTGCTGAGGCTAATACTAAAAGTACAGTAACTATTGAATATTTCCAACTTGTAAAAGAATTTCTCTTATAATCTTAGATAGTTCTCATTTGCTCAGAGCAAAAAGTAGCTTATAACAGCAAAATCTTTCTACATGAATATAAATATTTTAATATTAAGTAAAAAATAAACTTTACTGCATTTAAATTAATATTCTGTAAGGTTATTTTCCTCCTGATGTTTTTCATCACACTGTAACAGCAAGAATATTAACACATAGTCATGTGTGCAATAACATCCCAGAGATTTTAGGATTCAGTTGCTCTCTACCAGAGAAGAACTTGCTACTTTGAGCTTGTTGCTCAACAACAGGGGAAGAAATTGCAGCTTATTAATATTCAAAATGTTAGTAAAAGCGATCCAGACCTATTGCAACCCCTGAAGAGGTTTCAAAACCTGCTGGTATTAAGCTGTGCTTCAGAAACTAAATGACTGGAGGGAAAGGTAGAGGGGTCAGTATACTGCTGAGATGTTTCTGGAGTGCATGTGTATTTTTCAGACACATGCACATACACAGTGATTATTTAGCTAAAGAGAAGGTCAATACAAAATTTCTCAAGACAAGATTAAGAAGCCTGGGTTGGCCAGGTATTTGTTCAAGAGTTTACAGTTCATTCGTATTTTTCATTAAAGCTGTGCGGGTTAGGGTAGTCTCTCAGTTCAGTTCTCATTGTGTTCAATGGAAGTTGAAATGACAGACCAATGATAATGACATGAGAGTGATGTCTTTCTTCAGCAAGTGTAGAACACACTGTATACTACCAATCCCTTCACTGAATGAATCAGTTATGGTATTTAAATTCAGTACCATTACTAAAACTCCAGAGAAACTGGAAATTCTGTTGTTAAGAAAACTGGATTTAACTACTTATACCATTTTGTGTAACTGTAACAAATAACGCTTAATCTATTACACTACTGAATATTTAAATTTTATATCTCCAAAAGCCTTTTATATTTTTAAATGCTAAGCAGTTTTTATAATTGCAAAGTTGGATAACTAAAAACCTGTGGCATAGCCACTGGAATTCCAAACACTCCCTGCTCTGATGCTTTTCAAAGCCTTAAAAGCTAACTACAATTTAAATGTGACATCTGGTAGAGTTATTAAATCTAGAAGCAGCTGAGGAAACATGAAAGGATTCTTCTTTTAAATAGAAAACAAGCTGACATTTTACAAATACTTATTCACTATTCCAGCTACTGGTATACATTAGAGAAGACTACAATAATCAAAAAGAATTTGAATGATATACAAAACAAAGTGTCTAGTAAATTACAAAGACAGCAGATGTTTCAGCATTTATTTCCCTTTAAGCCCTCTTCTTTCATGCATTTCCAGGTCAAATATTCAGTGCATATATCTTTTTTCCTATTAATTTTCAGCTGTGTATTCCATTCCACAGTACATATGGCATTTTGTTACTTGGTCAGATCAGAGATCTGAGATGCATTCTAACATAGTTTCTTCCTCTTCCACAAGTATATCTTTGAACTTCAGTTATCTGATTTATGTCATCATATGCATCTCTACTGTGTAATCATTCTTTTTACTCCGTATATCCTTATGTCACTATGACTAATTCTTGTAGAATAAAACCAGTACATACAGTTCCCCACGTGGAATACCTTATGTGAATTCAACCTTGTTCCAGTCACAGCCAAAACAACAAATTAAAATTTGACTAACCTAGCCCTGTTTACACAACGTAGTATCTCAGTTTTTAAAAAATGCCCGTTCACTTTAGAGGAGAAACACCAACTCTCAAGTCTAAATTTTGCACTCAGGTGGTTGAACTGTTTTTATTCTTTTTGTTGGAGAAAGAAAAGATCCACACATTTATATTATAAATAATACTAAACATAAATGAAACTAGAAGTGTCATTGACTTGATAAGATCACAATCGCATTCACCAAGGTCTGGAACCCATTCGCTAACCATTTCTTACACCTAACAGTGAACTATTTTTGAAACAAGAGCATTGGAGATAGTCACAGTAAATCCACACCTACAGGTTAGGGGATGATCTGCTGGAGAGGAGCTCTGCAGGTGTTCTTGTGGTCAACAGGTTGGCCATAAGCCAACTTGTCTAGGGGGTCCAAAGCATCAGATATGATAGAAAACCACAACCTTAGAAGAGAAAGGATACAGACATACCACATATTATTTACCATATAAAATGACCCCACTAAGCTAATGTCAATTTCTTGTAATTGGAAGGATGAAGTTTTTATATTTATTGTCAAAATCTCAGAATAATTCATATGATATTAAGTTCCTTACTTAGAGGTCCAAGATCTAAATTACAACTGTAAGATCTAATTTTTCATAAAGGGCACATGTGGAAGAAAAATATGCTTAAGTCCAGGGACTCATGCTTTTACACAGTCATTTTAATCTAAGACAAAACTTTTTTGGCAACCACTCCTAGCCACTCACCCATCTCCTTTAAGCATAAACTTTCTCTGCTGTGACAGTGCATCTATTTAGAAAGCTTCACCTCACACTGAATCATCAGAATGCTCCTGGTTATAACAGTCATCTATTTTACAAAAAGGGTCAGAACAAAAAAATTTAAATCACTTCACTGCTGCTTCAAATGCAACTTTGAATAATGGTTGTATGAAATGTGGCTCAGCCAACTCCCTGCAGATCACTTAAATCTACTACCATTTGATAAAACCATCTGTAGTCTTACCAGTATTTAGGAGATGAAAGGGAACCTTACTTTTCTCACAAATAACAAATTCAGACACACAAGAACCTGCAAATGCTAACAATTTTTTTTAAGTTCTCTGAATGCCTAACTTCTCCTTTCCAAATAATTCTTTTTCTGTTTATACTTCTAAGCATACTAAATAGACTAAATAGCAAGAATAGTGCTCATTTGCCTTGTATATCAGAGAAATAAATATAATATAGTAGGAGTGCTGTGTCCAAGAAAAACATATGCTATTTCTGTTCTCCAGGAAATCTTTAGGTTTTTCAGCACTGATATCACTACTGTGAAAAGTACTTATCTTCTATTCTCAAAATGAACCTTTAAATTTTGTTTTATATTTAAATATAAAAAAAATTTAAAAAGAACTAATACTTAATATTTGTACGTAAAATGAAAATATATCATTGTAAAAAATAGATTTACTTTAATTGTACTGAAGTGTCACAGGAAAGGATTCGTTTCACTATATGATTGGAAACTGAATTAAAAAAAAAGCATGCTTTCATACACAGAGTCTAAAACTCTTCATATCATTCTGAGCCAGTGAATACGACATAAAAGCTTCCAAATGGTTACAGCCAACATCAGCACCAGATTTTAAAACAGTGCTTCAGCAGTAAATGATTATGATAATCTGGGCTTGATATGAGAGGAAAGGAGACTAGGTTACATCTAAAAATGAGAAATGATATGGAGAAGCAAGGGAATACATTAAGAACAGATCTCTCAGAGTTCATGCCTGTGATTCTATGTTAGACATCAGATGGAGATAAAGACATAGCAGAATTTATCAGTGCCCATTAGATTTGTGAGTGACTATGGAAACAAGGTCATCAGCGACTAGGAATGGCTATTACAAACCTTTATTCTTCTTGCAGAGTTAACAGCAGCCTGCTAGAGTTTTAAGATCTTCTAGACCTCTATTAGTAAAAACTCCATTATGCACTGTAGAATGGTATTTACTGATTTGTAATCCTGCAAGAATTCCCCACCCTGCACCCTTGCCCACAGAAAAAGAAGTTGTAAATTCTTTCTAGTACTTCTGTTACGGATTTTTTTTTCATTTATCATTGAGTTCCAGTTTTATCTACTTTGTTACTGAGAAGAAATTCAGTTTGAAAATGTAAATGCAGACTGCATTCTAATGACAGTAAATCTGAAGTTTATTATTATTATTATTATTTACAAAGAAGCGTGACTTTTCCTGAAACACAGTTTGTATCTAAGAAAAACAAGTAAGCCCACTTTACAATACTGTCTCTGACAATGCTATTTTCCCTGTGGACTTTTTTATTTGATTACATAATGATCTTCAAGAACAAATAGAAAATCCATAATTGTTATTTTTATTAATCATTTTTTACCATTAGAAATGAGAATACATTTTTTTTTAACTTACTCGAGGATCACAAATATTGTCCCCTTGTCTACAGGTATCTTCATCTTCAGGGTAAGGTGCTGTTTACGTGTCTGTGTATTCACATGTAGTAAAGTTGGAAGCAGTAGTACATGTAGTAAAGTTTTCATGCAGCCAGCTTATGCATGTACATTTCTTCCTTCTGCATGACATGCATCTACCACAAATTTCTGTGTAAAAAAAAATATATTTACATATTATTAAAAAAACAGTTCTGTTTTTTTATCTATGGTCTGTTTGGACGAAATAATTAAATGATATAGAATGATAGTGTTGTAGCATATGTTCATGGTATCTCCAAATTGTGAGCAATAGTACATTTTTTATACAGTTCTTCATGGCCCTGTACTAATAAAGCTTCTTATTTTGTTAAACAAATGTGGCTTGTCCAGAGAAAACACCTAATTGAAAAATTTAAGGAACATTTGAACAAGAGCAAACCTCTAAACTGCAAAATAAGCTTGAATTTAAAAACAATTCAACTATAAGGAGGACAGATCTATCTAACATATATGAACATTTTGATATTCATACATCAGAAACTATTTAATAACTATGGTATGAAGATCTTTGTGAGAGAAAATTATTTTTCCTGGAATCATGATGAGAAGCGTAAATAATTATATACTTTTTTTGACATAAGTATGTGTAAATACTAGAATTTAAAAGATTTTAATATTTCAGTATCATGAGAAACTGCACCATGAACCTGTGTATCCATTATCTCTTATCAGTAGTGGATTTCAAATTATAGTCAAGAAAGATACAATGGATGCTGACAGTGCAAGTTAAAATTATTTAATGACTGACAGTCAAAACCTGAAACAACAAAAAAGACTTATAGTGTTGACTGAGAGCACTCTAACAATTGGTGAAATTTCAGGCAGTGTGAGAGAGCAGGATTTATACATATTAGCATGATCAGCAGTGTTACATACAATGTGACAAATAAAAGGTATATTTTGCTGTGAATGTTTAAAAAAGTTTGCTCAAAATTAGATGAGATTAGTTTTACTTTTTCTCTTGTGCCATGCATATCAGTATTTATGAGGTGCTCAATAAGTACTTGGCCTTTGTCTTTACTTGTGGCCAGGTTCCCCATGTCTACCAGGATCCTGAAACTCTAAGTGTGGGTGCGAGGAACAGATTCCATCCCACTGTAACAGTGGAACAAGTCCAAGGCCTCCTCATAAAACTCAGCGTATGCAAGTCCATGGGGCCAGATGATGTACACCCAAGGGCTCTGAGAGAGATGGCTGATGTGGCTGCCAAGCCGCTCTCTAAAATATTTCAAAAATCATGGCTGGCAGGTGAAATCCCCTGTGACTGGAAGAAGGGAAATACTACTTCCACTTATAAGAAAGGGAGAAAGGATGACCTGGGGAACTACAGGCCAGTGAGCCTCACCTCTGTGTCTGGGAAGGTCATGGAGCAGTTCCTCCTGGTTACCGTGATAAGGCATATATGAGAGGAATAGGTGATCTGAAACAGCCAGCATGGCTTCACCAAGGGCAGATCTTGCCTGACCAATCTAGTGGCCTTCTACGATGGAATGATGGCATCAGTGGACAGGGGAAGAGCAATGAATGTCATCTACCTGGACTTCTGCAAAGCCTTTGACTTGGTCCCTCACCACATCCCTCTCTCTAAATTCAAGAGGTATGGATTTGAAAGATGGACTATACAATGGATTAAGAACAAGTTGGCTGATCACAGCCAAAGGGTTGTGATCAATGGTTCTGTGTCTAGGTGGAGGCCAGTCATGAATGCTGTCCCCCAAGAGCTGGTCTTGGCACCGGTGCTTTTCAACATCTTCATGAATGACATAGATGATGGAATCAAGTGCACTCTCTCAGCAAGTTCACAGGTGACATGAAGCTGAGCAGTGTAGTCAATACATTGGAAGGAAGGGAAGCCATCCAGAGGTACCTGGACAGGCTGGAGAAGTGGGCCTGTGTGAACCTAATGAGGCTTAACAAGGCCAAGCACTGTGCTTGGCAATCCCACGTATTTATACAGAATGGGGAAAGAACTCCTGGAGAACAGTGCTGCATAGAAAGGTTTGGGGGTCCTGGTAAATGAGAAGCTTGACAAGAGCCAGCAGTGTGCACTTGCAGGCCAGAGGGCCAGCTATATCCTGGGCTGCATTAAAAAAGGTGTGGCCAGCAGGGTGAGGGTTGTGATTGTCCCCCTCTACTCAGCTCTTGTGAGGCCCCATCTGGAATACTGCATCCAGGCCTAGGGCCCCCAGCACAAGAAAGACACAAAGCTCTTGGAAAGGGTCCAGAGGAGGGCCACTAAAATGACCAGAGGAAAGGTTGAGAGAACTGGGCTTGTTTAGCTTGGAGAAGAGAAGGCTCCTGGGAGACCTCATTATGGCCTTCCAGTATCTGAAGGGAACATGTAAACAGGAGGGGGAATGACTGTTTCCATGGGTTGATAGTTATAGGACAAGGGGGGATGGTTTAAAACTAAGACAAGGGAGATTCAGTTTAGATGTTAGGAGGAAGATTTTTACTCAAAGGTCGGTGTTACACTGGAACAGGCTGCTCAGAGAGGTTGTGGATGCCCTATCCCTGGAGTCATTCAAGGCAAGGCTGGATCTGGCTCTGGGCAGCTTGATCTAGTGGCTCTGTGATGGCAATCATGCCCATGGCAAGGGCTTTGAAACTAGATGATTTTTGAGGTCCTTTTTCAACTCAGGCAATTCTATAATTCTATATTTAAAATGTCCTGAAGTTTGTCTTCTTTTTTATTTAGATACTTGAATGTGAACTAATCAGTAGTAAAAAAAAGTAAAAAAGGAAATAAGGAAAAAAGGAAAACCTGCAATGATTAAGTAGCCTGATTCACAATATAATAATTCACTGCTACTCACAGTAATTCCATCAGTAGGCTGAAAGTAATCAGAAAAGCTCCTTAGAATGATCAGAGCAGAACACACTTGAATGGCCACCATCCAGTACGTGAAGGGGGTCTACAGAAAGCTGGAGAGAGACTTTTTATAAGGGCATATAGCTGCAGGATGAAGGGAAATAGCTTTAAACAGGAGGAGGGTAGATTTAAACTAGATATCAGGAAGAAATTCTTTACTACAAAGGTGGTGAAACACTGGAACAGATTTCCCAGCAAGGTTGTGAATGCCCTCTCCCTGGAAGCATTGAAGGCGATGCTAGATGGGGCTTCAAGCAACCTGGTTTAGTGGGAGGTGTCCCTGCCTACAGCAGGGGTTTGGAACTAGATGACCTTAAATATCCCTAGATCCCTTCCAAAACAAATTATTCAATGATTATTGTTCTTTCCAACTCTTCTTACTCAGTATTTATTCATATTACAGTGCTACCCAAAAATCAGTTCATAAGCATGCACTAATCAGTACACTTGCCAGAACAGATCATATTCAAAGCCTTATTTCAGACAACAGTAGAATCTCTCAAACTCAAATCAACTTTCTTATCCACTGTTCTACATAGTATATCCTCCACTCAGTATGCATATGCTAACTGTGGACTAAATTTATCATACAAACCAAGTTTAAAATACTTTCAATGTTTTAATGATGCCTTATTTAGAAACTATTTATAGTACAACTATACAAAAATCCTCAGGCAAAGTTAATATGATTGCGCTTGAATCCAGTTTATGTCTGGAAAGATCAGCTAGTGAAAGACATTTATGATAAGATCCCATTTGTCTGCAGATAGCTGAAGTGAAAGCATGACCAGATTGATCAGTTGAAAGAAACTGCCATCTTAGCCATCTCACTCCTTATCAATACAGTAAAAAAGTAAGATGAAGCCACTTCAGTGTAACTAATACACAAGGGAAAGAGACCATTCAATATCTTCGCCGATAAAGTCAAACATCTCAAATCTTACACAATAAATGAAAAGAGTTTAAAAATAAGGGATTAATTTCATTAGCAAATTGGTTTCAAGGAAACAAGATTAAAAATGTTAGATTCAGTTTAGAGAATAATTATTATAGTTTAGAGAAGAAATTATATTACATAATTGCTTTTAGCAGTTGAGTTAGTGGTGTCAAATGATAATGCTGTGCAGTCTCACTGAAATCCTGCTTCTGTGTCAATAGAAGAAAGTTACGTTTTAATTCAGACTGGAATTATTATAGTGTTAATTCATTACAGAATTTAAAAGGTAAAGAGATTACAGGTGTCATTTATGACCTTCATCCCTGATGCTTTCACCACAGAAAATAAAAGCCATCACAATTTCTCACACATCAAGAAACCTACAATCTCAAAGCTGATTTCAAGAGTGGGCACCTTTAAAATCATTATGATTTGTCTGATAAAATATCATAGAATGGCTGAGTTTGGACAAGGCCTCTGTGTCCATCTGGTCCAACATCCCCACTCAAACAGAGACACTCAGGGCAGGGTGCCCTGCACCAACTCCTTTAGAAGATCTTCAAGGAATAGACTCCACAACTTCTCTGGGCAACCTGGACAAGTGCTTTGTCACCTACACAGTAAAGGAGCGCTTCCTAATGTTCAAAAAGATCCTCCTGTGCTCTAATTTGTGCTCACCGAATCTTGCACTGGCAGAGGGCACCTCTGAAAATAACCTGGTTCCATCTTCTTTGCACCCTTTCTTCAAGAATTTGTAGACATGAGATCCCCTGTGAACCTCCTCTTGTGCAGGATGAACAGTCCCAATTCTCCCAATCTTTTCTCATAGCAGTGGTGCTTCTAGCCCCTCATTATGATGGTGGGCCTTCACTGGGCTGTATCAATTATGTCTCTTTTTATTGGGTGCCCCAAAACTGAACACATTACTCCAAGTATAAATTCAACATTGCTGAGTAGAGAGGAAGGCTTTCCTCTCTTGACCTGCTGGAGATACTTTACCTGCTCCAGCTGACTTTAAACCAACAGATTCAATATCTGCTGAGGTAACCATTTTAGGGATACAGTAATTGTTATCAGTTTACACTGAGGATGTATGTATTAGCAAATCTTTAGAAAACATGTTTTGGAAAATATTATCTATGAGAAGCAAATATCAAGAAAGCATGAACACAAGACTTGATTATTCACCTAGTGCAGTCAGTTACACTGATTCTATATATACATTGTATTTGCTTTCAAACAGTGATTAGGTTTGGTTTTTGTTTGTAGAGTTTTTCTGCAATAGTTCGTACACAAAAGCAGTTCTAGTTAAGCCTGAACTTTTTAATCATATTTTGCAGCCATCTCTGGCTTGTTATCCATGGAGTTGTGATGTGACTTGCATTACTTAAGGATGAAACTAGAAAAACTAGAAATGTACTGCAGAATTTGGATTAGTTTGAAAATAACCCAAAGTAAAAACCCCTGAAATTTGTATGTTGTGAATTCAAGGAGGAGCAATTAACTAAAGGAGGAAAGCCAAGAGAATCCATCAAATGTCCACTTCAAATTAGAAATTCTACCCATTAAAAATCTTTAACTTTTCATGAAAGATAAGATCAATCAAGTATTTTTTTATAGCCAAATGTTTGTGAAAGAGAGATAATAAAGGAGGAACTTTCTAGCCTGAGGCTTTCTGCTTTTATCTAAAGCAAGGAACACTTAGTTTGTAATTGACATTCTAGTGAATATTTAATTACAAAAACAAACAAACAAACAAATAAATAAATAAGTAGAAACATTTCAGAGGCACAGATGAGAGTACTCCTTTGCTAAATGATGGTGAGACTTCTTCAGAAAATATTGTGGGGTATCCTTACAATCCTGACACATCATAGAAAAAGAGGATTGCTGCAACAGCTGACTAGAAACAAAATGCTCCTCTGAGCATTCATTGACCTAAACGTTTCAGTTTCAGATTAGGAATGCATTTATCTGCAAGTGAATCCTGATTTTTCCCACTTCAGCTCTGTGGCTCACATCAGAAGATGATCAATGTACACAAACAGCATTCCTTACAGAGGAAGTCAAACTGAAAGACGCACTCCAGAGATGAACAGAATGAACCTCAACTCCTTCTATGCCCTACAGATCAGACCAGAATAGATATACTCCGAAGTAAAGTTGTCAGCAGGTGTAGTGGAGATCAACAGCACACTCAGCATCAACTTCTTCGCTCTTTAGTTTTGCTCCTAACACTCCACAATATTTGTTAATGTGGATGCAGTCAGAAATACAATTGTACTCTTCTCTTATTTTGAAAACAGACTCATCTCTGCAGTATACTGTCAAATTTACTTGAAGCTTTTAATTTGTCATTGATATTGAACTAAAAAATACGATTGTAAAATCTGAAGTGTAGCAAACAAATCTGCATGTACCAGCACTGTATACACACACTCGCAATTTTGCTTTTGACAGTTTCTTCATAGATATGAAGCCTTCTATCTTTCAATTTCTTTTCATTTTCAAAGCTTGGTGAATGCATTCGTTGTTTCTTTCTTCTAGCTATGCAAAGAAAATGAAACTGAGCAAAAGATAAAGCTTTCAGGAAACTAAAGAATGTAAAAATTATGATGAATTGGCAGCTAAGAAAAAAGGTAGCTGAGTCATAAAGACTGGTAACACTTTAAGTAGAACACTTCACTTTATTTCTTGCAAATTAATGTAACCAATAGCTTGAATTTCGGCATTATTAAGTGTATTTGGCATGCTTGAAAGCTTTTCTTTTATAAACAGTGGCAAGAAGTAAGTTTTTCCCCTTGAGTTATCACACTTACAGGAAGCTCCCAGGAATTACATGAACATACTATTTTTCCTGAAGTCTTGTTTGCTTCTGTAGTACAAATGCAAAGCCATTTCCATCTTGATTGACATTTAACACTGATAACACCTACTTATTTTACACTGCAGGACAGCAATTTAATTTTATTTTATAATTACATTCTTAACAATGAATTAGACAATTACCTCCTGAGCAATTTGTATCAACATAGTCTGATTCACATTCCAGAAAAGCAAGGTTAAGTGCTAACCCTCAAATAAAGAAAAGAAGCAGCTGAGGATGAAAGTTCATTTGAAAGCACAAACCTTAGGCTAACATACTAGCTTCTCCTTAAAGCAAGTCTTGCGGGTTGAGAAATTGCTGTGTAGTAATGTTTAGTCGCTTGTAAATCCAAGCCTCAGAGACACGGCACGTCAAAGGAAAAGAATTTCCAGTATAGTGACAATAAGTAGATGTCAACCTATGTCATTTTTTTCAAATGTATTTCTCAAAAAAGCTAATAAACCCTTTGAAGTTTAGGCTGACTTGAAAATTTAAGCTTTCCAAGTTCAAACTCCTGCTTAATTTCCCAGACCACACAAAGTGTCACTTTGATCTTTTAGCTGCTTCACACAGGATCTTTGAGCTTCTAGTTCCTTTTATGTGATGAAAATATATAAAAGTTCATGATGAAAGACTATTCTTCTAATTATACATACAAAAATATAAGCCAGATACATGTTCCCAGAACATAACATTTTGCCTGCACTTTTGTGTGCAGGTATTTAGACTCTGGATTCTACTTCTAAGAGGTTTTCACACTACTAGATAAAGCCCCAAACGGACCCACATTTTCAGACAAATTGATTTCCTTTCCATTATGGTCATTATATGTCCCATGGCATATTTTTCAGTTGGATGCTCTGTATCTCATGTTCTCGAATTGCATTGTGCCTCTTATTACTATCTCTCTGCATAATTTTCTAATAGTGAAGGGAATATTTGGCCACTAAAGCAGTTGTGTATTACTTCTGTGATGTGCACAATTAAACAGCTGTTGCATAAATAATGTCACGGAAGTGACTGTATTTTATTATGCTCAGTGGATGCATTTTCTTGTATACATCTATGATAAGGATAGACTCGAGACAAATAGCATTTATCATGTGCCTCCTTACCTTCACAGCCTAATCTACCTCCCTTCTAGCTATGCCGAGTTTAAGTGAACTTTAACTAGCTTCAAAAAAGTCTGTTAGAAAGATATAATTGGGAACAATATCTTACTCTCCACAGTACTAAATGAGATGAGTAGAAAATAGAATTCAATCAATTTTCAAGCTAGCTTCTGAAAATGCTTTAAAATTAAGGACACACAAAACAACAAAACAACTACAAAACATCATCTAAATCCAGTTGTGTGGCCTTTTTTTCCTGACTGAAACACTCTTTTCCCTTCAATAATTTTACACCAAAGAAACATTATGTTGTGGAAAAAAAACTATTCAAATAAAAACATTTTTGGAGCTTCTATACTTAAAAAAAAATAAACAAATAAATAAATTTGCAGTTCTGGAAAGTAATTTACTACTCATTCTGTCAGTGATAAATTGCACATGAATAAAAATTCTTCTATGCCATTAGTTAAAATAATAATCCAGGACCATGACAGAAAATTAAAATCAAGGATGCTCAAGTGAACATCTCATCCACCCAATCTACACAACCTAGTTTGCAGAAACAAAAACAATTACAGTTATTGTACATTTATTAAGTAAAATTCATTAAGCATAATAAATGCCTTCAGCCTAGGTTTCTGTTTGTAAATAAGCATTTATACATAAAGCATATAAAAAGACATTGAAATAGCTAGAATATTCAGTAGAATAATTTTGAAGACATTGTTTAAATCCTTTGCAGGAGAAGGTGAAATTACACTTACATTTTCTATTTTTTGTAGATGAAGAATCATCTTCTCTTGGAGTTAGAGGATACAATTGTGTATCAACATAATTTCCAAAAAGTTGAGGAGGGTAGTTTTAAAGAAAACTTTTCAGTCTACTTTTTAATTCAAATGTTGAGTTTCATTGTGGTTTAACCAGGCAGGTGGTTGAGAAACACATAGTTGTTTGCTCACTTCCCATCCCTTCCCAGTGGAATTGGAGAGAGAATCAGAGAAAGTAAAGTAGAACTCATAGGTTGAGAAAACTATTTACTAAGATAGAGAAAAGGAAAACTGTTACGATTATGTATGTGTATGAATGTATACAATCAGTGATGCAGAAGCAATTGCTCACCACCCACCAAGTTGATGCCCAGCTAGTCCCCAGAGCAGCAGAAGAGAATAGGAGATGAACTCCCACCCCTTTCAAAACTCCTTCCACATGATGCCATATGGTATGGAATATCCCTTTGGCAATTTAAGTCAGCTATCCTTATTCTGCTCTCTGCCAGTTCCTTGGGCCCTCCACTGAGGATGGCCTTGGCTGTGCACAGCACTGCTGAGCAGCAACTATAAACATTGGTTGTTATCAGCATTGTTTTTCTCCTAGAACCACAACACAGCATCATACCATACACCGAAGAAAACAGCTCTATCCTGACTGAAACTAAGACAAGCTTCATGCTCCAGTCTACAGTAATATTGGGAATAAAGCTTACAGAAATCCATAAATAAAATTTGGCTCTTCAAGTTCTTTTGAATACAAAGTGAAGTGTCCTGTGAAATAAATTTAGTTGGCAAAGTCATTAAAAATGTGTCTCAAAGAAAGAACTATACTCATCTGGTCATCCTGTACAATGTTTCAAAAATCTAAGTTTACGAGTAAATTAAAAGACAATCTAACTCCTCCCTTAAAGTGGGATTTTCTTCAATCTTATAAACACTTCACTAGTCATTCATTTTGTTTTGTTTTTTGCAAGACATAAGCAGGGTACATGATGCATTTTTATGAGTTTGGTAGCTCTCTGGAGTAAGCCAATAATTCATTATACAGTGTGTCACTGGAGGTGGATGAAAACTGAAAACTCTTCTCGAGTTCCAGCACATAAAGAATGAAGGAGGCTGACTGAATTATATATGCAAATGAATAACACAATCAGTACAGTGCTTGATTTAATTTCATATTAAATTCTGCTTACTGTACAGACTGTTCCCAAACTTTCAGTTTTGATGTGCTGTATAATTTCGCTCTGGAAGTACTTACTACTGTGCTAAAGTTGTTAAAGAGAAAATTTATTACTCAGAAGAGCCACCACAGATTCTGAGAGCTATATTGTGCGCAATGCTTTTAGTATGGATGGGAGATGCAATCAGTGAAACTCATGCACGACTGATTTTTTGTAACAGTACGTATTAGAAAGCAGAAAGTGTCTGTGGTAAAGGAGTTTCTGAATTTAACAACAGTACATCTTCCCTAACAGCTATGTCAAGGACTGAAACAATAGGTTATGCTGAAGAAGTTCTGGAAACCCTAATATTTGAATATCTAAACAAGTATTGTCTCTGTCTTCCACTCTGTTCTAAGCTTTGGGGTGGTTTGTTTGTTTTTTTGGCACATGATCAATCTAGAATTCTGGAGGCCTAACTGTACATATTTTCTTTATATAAACTTTGCCTCTCTAATCAGTGTTTCTGTATCATGAGGAAAGCACTAATTAGGTCTGAAGGGCACTTGGAAAAAAAGATAAATGAATGCTATATAAGCGAATTAATGACAGCACAATCACCACATTATTTAAAATGTCAGAAATAGTTTCAAAGGATCTTAACATAGATGTCCTTTCCTCAAAACGTTTTCTTCTATCTAAAACCAAGTTGATTGCACCATAATATGCAGTTTTCTCTTTTCCTATGAATATTTTTAAGACTGCAGGGTTTATTTTTGTGACTCAAAAGCTCCCAGCATTCTTTGCTGTTTTTTGTGTTGGTTTTTTTTCATTTAAGTATTGTGCTAACAAACACATGAATACTTAACAAATAAAAATATTGGCAGATGGAAGAATTCATCAGCAAGACATTCCCGTGAACTTTACTTGATTGAATGTGGAATGAAAATACTGTTAGATTTAATAATCATCCATTCTTTTCAAGGATTGCTTATGAAAATAAAGTTTAGTAATTCAAGAACTGGACAAGTTTATGAAACCAGGTGAAATAAATTCAAACACAAAGACTAAGAGATTGCATTGTTAACATAAACCCTGATTTTGTGGTGGTTCAAATTGCCAACTTTGGAAGAAAACCATTAAGGTCATCATACTGCACTTTGTGTTATAGGAAGAAATCGTTCACTTGGGCTCCACATCACACTAATAAGTCCAAAGCAACCCATGCAAACACATTAGTTCACTATCTAATTGATCGGCTTTCACTTCTCCCCTTCCCTGCTCAGCTTCTGAGAAATTGGGAAGTATACTGTCACACAATAGTACCTCTTTAAAATGTACCAGTAAAAAAATATTTGTCTAAAGAATCTCAAGATGAGACAAAATGTTTTAATTAGAGAAAGAGATTACATTTTTCCTCATGATATTCAAAGAATATCTTGGGTAGGAAGGGACCTTTAAGATCATCTAGTTCCAAACCCCCGCTGTAGGCAGGGACACCTCCTGCTAGACCAGGTTGCTCAGAGCCCCATCCAGCCTGGCCTTGAATGCCCTCCAGTGTGGGAACATCCACAACCTCACTGGGCAGCCTGCTTCAGCATCTCATTACCCTAACAGTAAAGAATTTATTTCTAACATCTAGTCTAAACCTACCCTCTTCCAGTTTAAAACCATTTCCCCTTGTCCTATCACTACAAACCTTTCTAAAAAGTCCCTCTCCAGCTTTCCTGTAGGCCCCCTTCAGGTACCAGAATGGGGCTGTAAGTTCCTCTGGGAGCCTTGTTTTCTCCAGACTGAAGAGCCCCAGTTCTCTCAGCCTATCCCTGTAGGAGAGGTGCTCATATTTGTTAAGTAGCCTCCCATGAGACAATCACAGTACTGACAAGTGAAAAATGCCTGTTGTGGATAGCTTATCTGTAATGTAACGTAAAAGGAGAATTACTTAAAGGCTGATAAGCAGAGACTTCTGTAGAGTACAAATCAAACCCTGAATTTTCATTGACCACATGAAGCAGCAACTTGTGTGTTAGGATCCTCTTTCATAACAGTATTTAAATGTATGCTAATTTTAAATATGAGAAGACCTAAAGAATTCAGCGGAAACATTTACTGCATACAAATTTTAAGAGACTGCACCATACTACTGATAAAAGGAGTTTTTCCCTAGAGGTTTGAACACCTTAATCTTTATAAATACAGCATTAAGGAAAAATACCAAAACATAGTTTATTTTTTTGTCCATATCAAATGCATTTGCTCCTTTGCTCACATGAACAATCTTTATGTTTGCTGTAAATACGTGTATATAAGATGCATTTTTTATCCATAGATTTTATATAATGTTATCCCTTATAAGTAGCTTGGGAGTAGCAAAATATGAAACCACTATATCCTAAGAATTTGCATCCCACTTGAAATCAAAAGGGTCCATGTATTATAAACACAAAGAATTTCTGATGAATAAATGAATAGTGAGAATTCAAAGCTCCAAGATGTGAGAATCAGTACTTTATCGTCATTCATTTCATAGAATGGCCTGGGTTGAAAAAGAACCTCAAAGATCATCCAGTTTCAACAACCCCTGCCATGGGCAGGGTCACCAACCGCTACATCAGGCTGCCCAGAGCCACATTCAACCTTGCCTTGAATGCCTTCAAGGTTGGAGCATCCACAATCTCTCTGTTCCAGTGCATCACCACCCTCTGAGTGGAAATCTTCCTTCTAATATCTCATCTAAGTCTCCCCTGCCTTAATTTAAAACCATTCCTATTCCTATCAATTTAAAACCATTGTCCTATCACTATCAACCCATGTAAAAAGATTATCTGTGCTTTATTTTGTGTAATATGTTGATATACTTTAGCCTTCACTCCAATGTCTCAATGTGCTTCCTCTGTATCATATTTTTTCCCTTCTCAAACATAATGTTACACAAGTACCTTCAATAGATTTACTGAAGAGTGTGTCCCTCACATTTTTTCCTTATACATTCTACTACCTCTGAAGTGTTTGTAATTAGAAGATACAGAACTTTAAGGATTCATAGAAATAACAAAATAGAATTAATGTTAGGCTATTTAAAATAACAGAATTTCTGAACAGGGAAACATATTATTCTATGAAGCAATGATGGCAAATACTTCCAAAGATGAGATCTTTCCATTTTAATTAATTTAGATCTTAAGCATCTCCATACCTTGTAGTTATTTCTTCATACTATTATTGTAACTTAACAGCTCTATTAATTTTCTTGTTCAAATTAACATCTGCTTTATTCCAGTGACAACTTAATCTGTCATAATTTTTAAAAAGTAGGACTTAGTCTGACACACACATATATTTATGTACAGACACACGTTATTCATGTGGCACATAGCACATATTTCTCTTAGAGAGAGAGTGATAATTGTGGGTATGGAGTTTGGTCTTAACCTTCTTCAGACTTATCATGAGTCCCTGGAAAAAATGTCTTTAAGTCAGAAGTACTCAGCATTAAGTTGATACTCTTAATGTTTCCTATGACTCTGTTTTTGTTTAGCTTGCTCCTAAAGTAAGGTCTCCTATTTCCATCATAACAGATACTAAAAGCACAGTAACATCTGATAGAGCAAATTTTCAGCTACAAAATGGTATTTCTCAGTGTATCACTAACCTTACCTATGCAACCTATGCATACCTATGAACAAGAGCCTGAATGCTACACTTCTAAAAATCTGCACAGCTATCCAGAAAGTAACGTGTGTTTCACGTAGCTGCTTCTAAATCGTCAACATATGGCCATATAATGCTTCACAGGGTAACTTTGTCAATTAAAGGAAATGTCAGCAAACAATTGCCTGCTGAGGAGCAAGTTGTTGTCCAGGCACTAGGATATGAGCTAAGGCCAGCAGGAAGTTAAAAATACTTCCCACGTCTGATATAGTACCTGGAACTTAAATAACTATGCTCAAACTTACATAGTTGCTGCAATGGGGCACTAAGAAGTCTTTGTATTCTTAGAATTGTCCTTCCAAAATCAGTTAAAGCTTTCTTTGTGCTTTAAATGCAGCAGAATTTAGTGACCATCATTAAACAAATTGTAACAATCAAAGCATGTATGTGTAATGTTTAATAAATATTTTTGCTTGACTATTCACATTCCTCACATAGCCATGTTTCTGTCTTGTTTACTCAAAGATCCAGGGATAAAGTCATTTCATTACTACTGAAATGATTGAAGCTGGCAAGATTTTTTTTACTATTAGAAAGTGTAAAGTTAGCTTTTGGAAATAAGTAGTAATCTGAGAGCATTTCTGAATCCTTTGTGTACGGTATAACTACGGACAAGAAAATAAATTTCTTAATTGATTTTGAGTCAAGGCATGCAAGCATGTCCCCACTTCTAGAACAAGAACAAAAAAAACCTTATATGCCTTATTTAGAAGAAAACTAAGTAGTTTTCTTTTATATTTTCAGATAAAAAATGTAGCAACTTCATTATTCACACATCTGCCAATAATTTATTGTAAATATTAAGCTTCATAACTCATCAGGGAGCGATGTTAAGGCTGTTTCTTGGAAATCATTGTTATGAAGCACTCAGCAGCAACACTATTTGTGCCAGCTAACTTTGCTTGTGATTATTGTCATTCTTTTCCTAAACTCAAAGACAATGGAACAACCCTGAATGAGTGTGTGTTATCTGAAACAACATCAGGTTTAAGAGGCTGCACCACTGTTGTGGTTTTATGATTTTTGTTATTGATATTCCACATCATAACATTATGTAGTGCATTAAGAGTTAACGAGTTAATGCTCCAGCTTCATGGATCATCCATAATTCTGGGTATACTTGTCTCAGAAGAGAACTAAGTACCCCAGAGGACTTAGCGTAGCATTTTTTCTGTTTTCTGCTCAGAGGGAAAGATAAAAACTGTTCACGTGTCATGAGACACAGGCTACTTCCCTTTCAGATCAACCCAGCAACAGGTGCTCCCTAGCTGTCTCACCTTCAGCGTTAACATAAGGCCTTCAGGTTTTTGGACACTCTGTTTCTCTTCTTTGATTTTTTAGCTTCATTTCCAATTAAATCATATTATATTGTGTTATTTTGCATTCCAATATCTTATTTAGTAAATTACCTTTCCTCCTCAGATTGTTGCCACTGTTTTGTTTAAGGCTCACATCCCTTTTCCTTTTTCCCCTTCCTCTTTCCCAGGGCGTGGGTCCCCTACCCCAGTTATCACGTAACCCAGCCAAACCAGCCTGTAAACCATTGACAACCACCAGTCCATTTTCCCATTTCCACAGTCTCCCAAAAGCCACTGTGCTCAGATAAAAAGAAATAAATAAATAACCTGAAATGTTATGTGCACATTTAAGAGCCCTCAGGGCCAACAGCAGTACCTTAGACATTAATCTGTCTTTCATCTTAACAGCCATCTAGATTCCTTTTGTGCACTAATGGTCAAAAGCGGTATTTACTGCACTAACCTCAGGCCAACAGAATTTTTTTTGTGGTTTTTTTTTTTTTCCTAAAAAGCTTTTTACAGCACTCCCCTAGTATTGCCTCGTACTCTTCTCTGCTCTGGTGTTAGATTTTTTCGGATTTAGAAAAGGCAGTAAGGCCTGAATATGGCTTTTGGAGGCTGAAGTAAATTCTTAACATTGTAAAGAAAAATTATTTCAGATTGATAGTTTATTCACATCTGCATTACTTTATCCTTGCTGCAAATATACCCTTTTATGCATTCCTAAATTACTATATAATTAACATTTATATATTGAGTACAGCAGAATATAACAACAGCATCCAGATGCATTTTCAGTACAGGTCACACAATCCTGAGGACAATCTAATCCTGCTATCACAATCAAGCATCAGATTAATAAGCACTAACTCTTTTTGCAGGGACAGAGATGGAAATTTCTAGTTTGGTAGCTGACAAAATAAGAAAACTGAAGGGCTTTTAGTGGTTGATTCTCATCTAGACAAGAAGTCAGACACAAATCAGGTGTACAAGATGCTTAGGACTTTGCCTTTCTCTGAAGATGACGGATTTTGTATGCCAAATCTCTAACATCACTACCCATAAAAGAAATGTTAGCAGACATTTCAGACAGTGTCCTAGCTCATCCACAGACACTCCATAGACAGATTTAAGGCTCTGGAAGAAGTGAAGACTTAACACTGACTGTAAATCCCAGTTAGAGAATTTTCTTTTATCGGCATCACTGTCTGAACACCCTTGTGTAAAAGGAAGAGGCTGTTATGACAGATTGCTCTCCAGATTCACAAGCTTTCTTCTTCAGTGCTCTATATTCAGAGCCCATTTCTCTCAGTGCTTCACTAGATCATTCAGCTGTTCTTAGCAAGCACATTAATAACATGAATACTCTGCAATGAGATCCAAAACATTTTTTGTTGGCCCTTCTCTCTTTCAGATACCTTTCTTTCTTCACAGACTGATGGTATTATCTATCAGTATTATTCACAGGCAAAAACTGAAATGAAGTGCTGTTCACATTCCTGACATATACTAGAGAAGTGGCTTTTACTGCACCATCTTCAGGGAGTAATGTAATAGAAAGACTACTTTTTGGCTAACCTATTCAAATTGGCCCTCAGAGCCTCTAGATATATTCCTGACATTTGTATCTATAGCCTTCTCATCCTTAACACCTAAATAAAATGTAAAATATAACTTGTTTAATTTAGCTGAAGGTAAATTTAATGCTAGAAAATTATTGACTTGAGAATTTAAATTTAAACCTTCTCAAAGAAGCACAAGATTTTCTGCAAAAAGCTGTCTGTGGGTAAAGTATGTAATAAATTAAGCAGAGCATTCCAGTCACTTTTTATGTGTATAATAACTCTGTTTGATCAATCTCCACTCATTTACTTTTGTCATTCTGATATATACATCTTAACTACTCTGTTGTTGTTGTTTTTTGACTCTTTTGCCTAGGACCTCCATCTTCTGTAAAGCACTGAGTTCCAGCATTATTGACATTTACAGATTCTTGAAAATAACTTCTGACTAGACTTCTTTCTTCAGTGTGCCACAACGATGTGCATGAATATACATTCAAATGATTTATACTAAAAGGTTTCCTAAAATATCAGATTATGTTCCCTACTCATAGATAGTCTCCCATTAATTTTTAAGAGACTTTTCTGCTGCAAATGTGAATATAATGTAGTATTTGCTTTAGTATAATTGCATCCATAATAAAAAATAAAGAGAATATATTATTAGTTTTCTTGGCTTTGTCACCATAAGAAAGAGAAGTCAGCAGGTAGAGATTTACTAAATTCATGTACTTAAAACATTCGTTAATAACTACATTGAAGAAATCTAAACACGTTATTGAAATTATAATTCATAATGCTATTATAATTTATTTAGAAAAAAACATTTTCTAAATGCTTTCTCATCACTTAGTTGAACTATGCTATATTACAAATATTTATACACACTTGAGAGATGGACTTTCCTTTATGGTCAGATAAATAAAAGAAATTCCAGGAATTTTTATCATACAAGGGCAAAATGTTATCAGAGTAGAATACTTGTATGAAACAGGACATAATCAAGAAACTCACTTCATTTCACTGTGTTTTCACAATGCCTTTCAAGTAAGTGCAACCCATCCCATAACAGGATGATCAGCTAATTTTATGAAGCTATACTTTATCCCATAATCAACTATTAAAAACACTCAGTAAAAATTCAACAGACATCTTCAGAATAGATTGCTCCTCTATTGGTAGTATAACAGTTACATTAATTTTTGCAATCAGTTCTACTAACTGCACTTCTACCTAGTTGCACTTGGACTGTATGGTAACGTGTTCATAAGAGTGTCAATTAAAACTCATCTCATGATACAAGCAGTCAGATTTCAGCAGTCAGTCACTCACTTCATATTCTTTCTTGGAGCATCAAGCATACGAATCCTTACAGAATTATTAAAAACAAATAAATAAAATCACCAAGATCCTATCCTGCCTGTGCACTTTTTCATTGGTTTTGTGGCTATCTGTACTCCTGCTAGTATTAGAAGAAGTTGGTCTTAAATGTCAACAAGTAGTTCTGCAAAGCAAGAACTTGCAGCTAGATTAAATAATAAAGCATGCATGCACCTGTTTTGGACAAGTACAAAGAACTCAATTTAGCCTTTGGCTTCAAATCTTTACATTAGATCATAGCTTCATGACATGAATTATTAATACACTAAATCTCAGGACGCACATGAAGAGCTTCACCAAAATGTCAAATCAACATTGCCAGAAGGTGGCAGAAAAAAGTACAAGTGGAGAATGAGTTTGATAGAAAAACTCTAGCACAAGAGGAAACTGCAGTAAAAACCGCTTCTTACATGATAGAATACAAGAGTACTCTAATTTCTTGATAGAAAAAAAATCACTAATACTTACAATAACACCAGCAGGTCAATAATATTTGGCATAATATACTTAGTAGACTGAGGTTTCCATTGAGGATGCCCTTACAACCCACAGCAAAGAAAGGAGTACAAGACAGTGTTAATGTAAACAGTCCAGACTTTGTTTAAAAAAATAAAGTACTTGAATTAATAGCAAATTACCTATGATACAGGAATTACTTGATATCAGACCTGAGGGTTAATAAAATCATTAGGCTATCAAACATGATCACTAATGTATTAATTAGTTTGGCTTCTTCATAGTTTTCAGAATCATAGAATTGCAAAAAAAAAAAAAAAAGTCAAATTTCACTGCCAATTTCACTGCTTTCATTGTTACTGAAATACAATTACCTTGACAGAAGAACAACTAACATATCTAACTTCTCTTGGGTAAGAATGTTAAATCTAGCCCAAAATACATTAGGAAAATATTTATTTTCTTGATTGTAAATATTTAAGGCTTTTTTTGTTTGTTGGTTGTTTTTGTTTGAATTTCTCTTCTTTTTACTGGAAAGTAAGGCCATGAACATACATATTTTCCAGTTGAATTGCAGCTAATTTTGAGAGATTCAAAAGTAGAAGTACACTCTGTAGTAATTTTTAGTTCTCACTCTTGTTCTTATTTGCTACCACAAAAAAAATCTTTTATGACAGATTAAGGGAAGCTTTTTCATCATGGCACACATTAAAGCTTTAAAGCTTTTCATTTGAAACTGCAGCTGTCTCCTTGATCTTGAACACTTTGGCAGCTGCTTTCATACTTTTTATTAAGTCAGCCTTAGGATTACCTTTTCCTTCAAAATTTTCAAACTTTTACAGAGAAAGAAGGCAGCCTAGTTTGGAAATTTACCATGAAAGCAGAAGCAAAATCATTAAAAATGCTGTCACTGAGAAGTTCAAAGGAAAGTACAAGGACTACTGCATAAGTAATGCATCCTATTTTGTGATGTTGCCACACGCCATCAGAAGTGAATGACATACCACCACCAGAAGAGGTTGAACCTTCCCACCAATATTCCATTACATTTTGTTGTTGTATTACAGGTGGCAGCATTAGTGCAGTCTGACACCATGGCATCTCACACAGAAGCGCATATGAAGCAGAATAGTGTCACTGAATTCCTCAGTGAGGAATAAATTGAACAAACTGACATTCACTGACACTTTCTGAACATCAATGAGGACCAAACAATGGAGATGAGCTCAGTGAGGTGATGAGTGGTGTGTTTTAGCAGTGGCACGTGTGACAGTGGATCATTTTCATTGATGCAGATTTTCATGAACACAGCATGAAGGCTCTTGTTCATGGCTGGCAAAAACACATAGCTAATAGTGGCGACTGTGTTGAAAAATGGTGTTGTGTAGCTGACAATTTGAACTATTGAACAGTGCTGTACTCACTGTACCTCTTGTAGCTTCTGTGGAAATAAGTAGGAGGAATTACTTAAGAGCAACCTATATATTACTCCAATTCCATAAAAGTCAAGCAAATGCTAAATTTGTTCAGCAAGATAGATCGCGCTCAGATATCAAAATGCTGTTCTACAATAAAATTCTCAAATGTTCTTTAAAAGAAAATACTTCAAAAAGCAAACTTTGCAATGAAACAGCTACTACAAAAATGAAAATATTCAGAGTTTAAAACACCTAGAAAATTGTAATTCAGTGTTGTGCATACTTGAATATACACTATTATTTACAATACATTTAGCATTTTATTTCAAGTAATTTTCTCATTTTATGTTAATGAGAAGCCCCTAATTACTATATATATGTGAAAGACAAAGAAAGAATACTATTAATTAGTAGATCAAGTTATAAGGGCAATCTAACTTCCTCTGGCTGTTTGAAACTCCCTGAACCCTAAAATTTTAGTAATGTGAAGGATTTCAACAACGTACAAAGTTAATAATTTATGCAGCCAAGAGTTGCCACCCTCCTCACCTTTGATCATCACAACATAAAATAAACCACAGGACTACTGCACGTATATCAACAGGGGTATCATTTTCCATAAAATATATTTCTGTGCTCTGACACATACAACTTCATTTTTCACTGCCGTTGACACCTCCTAAACCTTTTGCATGCTCAGTTCAAGTACATTGCTAACAATTGTTTTAATATGCAGGTAATATAAGCTTCCTTATCTGGTTTCCTGTAATTACAGCTAGGCGTGTCATCTTATTACTTAACTGCCCATTACATTGAAATGATGCATCTTCTTATCATTCCTTATAATCTAGATTAACCAAATGTATGACACCACTCATACCAGCCAGATGTATTAAACCACATAAATCAGAAAACATCAACATCTTTCTACCTCAGTTTTCCTTGCAGTTGGATGCCAATGAACTTGAAATAACTTATTTTTAGCAAAATTGTAAAATCTCACTTTTCTGTTTTATTCATTTGCTGGAACACACACAAACTGCCTTTGAAAAATAACATCATTTTGAAATTTTTATTTTCCCCTTAACAGCAAGTGCATTCATTTTGAACATCTTTACTTTCTATGTAATCCACTGTGAGAGTGAAATTTAATGCCAGTACACCAAGGAAAAGGCACGACAGATCTCAAAAAATAATAAAGTAAAAACAAATTAAAAAATATACAATAATTATCTTTTTCATTTTTAAGGACAGCTTTGTTGAGACAGAAGTCCTGATTTTTAAATATAAGAGTGCTATCGACTGAACTTTAGACTAACCATGCTATCTCAGTATTGGTAATACATATATATTGTTTCAAATTATGTCAGCTGACCCAAACTACTGAAAAGAACAAAGGTCTGCTTATGTACTTCAGCAAACTCTTTTCTCCAATGGATAATGACTACAATCCAATTATATATATTGAAAAAGCTTATTAGTCACCAATGAATTCCTTTACTATAAGCATTTTTACTGGAAACTTTCTATGTTATGACAAACAGCTGCAATAAAAGAATCAGTGAAAATTGCCAAAAGTGAGTTGTTTCTGACATGGAAAGGAAGTCTAACCAAAATTTTCAATCATCCAAACGTTTCTCAGAAATAAATGCAGACTTAGATACTTCTGATCTCCCACCTCCTAGGAAAGGCACCATGCAGGTGTCTCACCTCCCTTTTGCTGATCTGCAGTTCAGTTCAAACAGTATTCCTAATATCCCTACTTTAATCTTATCTCTTTCCTTCTTGATAAAAACCTTACTTAGATGCCCCTTCCCTGTCCTTCTATTTACTTTCAAATGTCTTTTTGCTTCTTGCTACTGTTAAACTCTTTATTCAGTCTCAGTTGATAGTGAACCTAAACTTGTGGTACACATTGGCACTGGCATATATAACATCTTAGTGAGCGTTCATTTTTCTGGCAATGTAAAACACCAGTAGGAATCCACAATGAACAAAGAGCAATCAAGAAGCTAACTTCCTTAATGTAAGCACAAGAAACTGGATCAGGGCAGACATCAGAAAAGTTGGCTTTCTCTTTTTATAGAGATTGTGTATTTGAAGAACCAGCACTATCAGTTTTATAAAAAAAAAGTCAGGGTTTTCTAGCAGACACTTTCCTGTCTTCTGTGGTAACATGCTGAGCCAGCCGAAAGCAAAAACAAGACCTATGTACACTCTCTATTCTGATAGTATTCTACATGTTCTTATCGAACGTGACACAGCAGAAGTGTTGACATCCAGAAAGGTCTAACCCTGTAGTAGCCACCGGTTCTGAGTCTGGACTGCCTCTTCCCACAAGCTCCTCCATGCACTCAGACGCCTGGCAGTGGCAAATCTACTGAGATCACAGGCAGTATACATACATATATATACTTGCATTTGCTCTGTTATGAACTAACAACTTCTTCCTTGATTTTTTACTCTGCAGATATGTTAACAGTAGTAGCCATGCCTTTCAATGTCCAATGCCCTTTTCTTAGATTTATTATCCAAACAAGGAAAAGAAAATAACCACCATAAATTCACAGACTGAATTATTTCCAGTAGGAACATGAAAAACACCTGCAACACATTCCCCTGTTCTTCCTCGTTCTCTTCTCCCTTCTTCCCTACACACACTTCCTTTTATCACACCCAGAGCATTTAAGCTTCTTAAAAAATAATCAGACTCGACAGTTCTGGGGTTAAGCATAATATCTTGTCGTCTTATGTCCCAGCAGACACACACTGAGCAATTTGTCACAGTCCAAACAGCAGGGTTGTACTGCCTCATATTAACTGCAAAAGCTTTATCTAAAAATGTGATCCAGTGTGTGTTTAGTGAATTCAGTTTGAAATACTATGTATTTATTCAGATCTCTGTTTTAGTGTTAATCCTCTATTTGACAGCACATCCAGATCCCTTCTTTAAACATTAAAAAAATGCCATTCTGTACTAATTAAAACAAAATATTTCAGCCATTATTTATTAAACCAACCAAGATCCTTATAAATAAGACAGAATCAGGGCAAGGGTGTGGAGGGAATAAGAAAAAAAATAATCCTTCTATTATCTTGCAAATTGCAAAATTGAACCATAGAGTATCAACTTATGTCCATAAAAATTAATTATTTGTAACACAGCTAGTTATTTCCTCTTAGAATACATCATTTATTACAGATAACTATAAACAAACAGTAATTTTGATGCAATTAAGAGTGTAATAAATATACCAAGACATAATACTATTTTGTAGATAACAAAACAACAAAAATAATTGACTGTGAAAGGCTTATTCAGAACTTCAGGAACTTAGGTAGTATCAAAATATCATTGCTGTGAATTTCTTACTGTTACTGAATTACATAAAGTTGTTAATTATGTATTTTCTTAGAAATTCTGTAGTATCTACAGTCTTGTTCTTCATTTTCAACATCATCTCTTTGTTCAGATGACATAAATATATGTTGAAGCATATACGTATTTATGTATATATAAACACATACATTCACACATCTCTTATCAAGAGAATGTGCAGAATGTATAGTTTGACACTTTAATCCTTCCTGCCTATTTGAGTTAGGCTGGAATACTATTTTTCACATCTCTAGAAACCTAAGTGATTCCCAACACAGTCTTTTGTCATCAGCTGACCAATGCCCAGTAAGTCTCCTAGCAGTTGCCGCCCCCCATTCACATCCTGCCACTTTTATCATTCAGCACAATGTTATATAGTACTGAAAATCCCTTTGGTCAGTCTGAGTCAGCCATCCTGGCTGCATACTCTTCCACTTTCTCTTGCACCCCCAGCTCCTTGATGGGGGAGCAGCACAAGGAGCTGAAATATTCATGACTTAGCATAAGGATCGCTCAGAATCAACTTAAACATAGGTGTTTTATCAACATTCCACTTCTGCTAAACCAGAAACATAATGTTATGCCAGCTACTAGGAAGAAAATTGGCTAGCTGAAACCAGGACAGTCTCATAAGAAAGATTTTTGTCATTACCAAATCAATGGATCTTAAAAAAGTAGAGCTACATCACATATGTCAATAAGGGGATATTTAAAGAACAAGACTTTGCAGTAATTTTCTACTGATATAGATTCACTCAGGTCTGTGAACGCAACTCAACTTTTCCATGTTTGCCTGTAGCCAAAAATCATAAGTCCATTTTTTTTCCTGTGTGAGTTTCTTCTTCTGCTACAGCTTTGTGTAGAAAAACTGCAAACTGGAGTTGCTAGTCTGAGTCAGAAAAAAACTTAAAATATTCTTTGTTTATTCCTTGCTTTCCTCTAGAGTAATACATTTGACTTCTTCTAGTAAGTCACTATACATAACGCTTTCACTGTTTTCTATTATGTCAGTATTTTATGTTTTAAAAGCCTCTTATATTCAAGCATATTTTATCACAGTGTGTCTTTGTGCCAAGTCCTCCTGAATAGCGCAGTATTCCACTGTGACTGTTCTTATTTGGAAGAAAGCACTGAGGATATTTCTATGAGAAAAGGCTGAACAATGAAGAGATCAATACAGAGAGCAACAGTTGAAAACACTGAAAGAGGATCAAATTTGTTACATGAAGGGGGGGGAGGGCGGGGGGGGGTAACCAGAAAAACTACAGCAATAACAGTGACAGATAGGAGTCTAGAAATCATTTACAGTCTTGCCAACAGGCCTATGAATGAGAAAACTGTTTTAATGCCTGTGTTCAGTCTGTATTTCTACGGCATTGCTCTGACTGAATACTCGAATTGGTGGGACCGCCGTCTGTCTTTTTCTTCAGTGTGCTAATGTTTGACATTTTTAGCACTGTTTTTAATAGCTCCATTCATCTTAATTATCTTAAAGCTCTTCTGTGAGCCTTCTCTGTGAACACTGTACCAAGGCTTGAATATTAGAAACATGAAATCTCCAGCATGTAATATGCACACACCATTGTATCATAGTTGTCCCCTGCATACACTGAAATGATTGCAACTGAACAGCTCTATAGCCTAAGATTTCACTGAATTCAAATTCTGCCCATGTCGAGTAAGTGAAAGATGGGAATTGGCAAGGATTTTCAGTATCATTAAAAATCAAGGGTTTTGATAGGATGATATTAAACTCATTTCTAGCAATATGTGAAATGTAGAGAAAGCATGGATCTGAGAATCAGTGTAAGAGTCAGAGTTGATAACTACGGCAAAGCATATAGAAGAATTCAAGTAACAAGATTAGAAACTGAGTTCCTGTTTAAATTATAGTGCTGGCTTACAATGAAAAGTAAAGGTGATTAAGGCATTTGCAGCTCTGATTTAAAGTGGCACATTCCCTAAGAGATTTAGATCAAAGCTTCCATAGACCTCTTCAATTGCTTTTAAGGAGGAGAAAATGGTTGGTCAGGTGCAAAACCATTTATCAGAATTAAAGTAATAATGAAAAAAGTCTGAACAAAAATCCAGTGTAGTTTCCTTGAACTCCATGAACAGGCAACAAAACTCACTGCAGTGAAACTATCTCCATTGCAATATCAATTGAACCAATACTTTATGAAACCAAACATGTATTTAGAGACCATAATATTCACCTGAATTCAGGTATTAGCAACACTGATTGTTTTAGATAGTAACTTCTAACTTCAGAATTTGTTTTCCAGATCTTCAGGCCCTATTTTTTTTTCCTTCTTTGTGAGCAGACTCCTGCTTCCACCACTGAAATGGATTTATGAAAAAGAGCAAGAAACTTTTTCACAAAAGATTGTGTTTTTCTATGTATTCTGTAGGAGAACTCAATATTAGATACTTTAAGAACTACATACAGTACCTCAACAGAAACTAAAACTAACTTAAGAGACTGAATATTAGTCTAGAATTGAGAAAACTCTGGCTACCTGCTTTGGTCTGCTGGAAGATTTCAGTGTGAGGAGCTTGACTGTAGCAATGAAGTAAAACTTATCAGCAAATTAAGGTACCAGGAAGATGGTGTTGTTTTTTGGTTTTTTTTTTTTTTAATCTCACTTTCAAATTTTCTTCATAAACAAACATCTTGTAAATATCTTGTTGAGATGGGCTTTTTTTTGGTGTTTTTTTTTCTTTTTTACATTTTCTTGCAGAGATTTGTCTTAATTTAGAAGCACAAGAAAACGTAATGATTATTTTGTCTTCTGCCGTGATGAAGAAAATTTAAATTTATGTACTATACCCGGAGGCATTGAAGCAAAGTCTGACTAAAAACTGTTGTTCATGACTAGGACCACTCAAAGAGGATTATATTTCAACAAGCCAGAAAATAAGTCCTCACATGAATTCATTTTGTATTTTAAGAGTTAGGGCAATAACTTCTAAAATTAATGCAAGAAATTATATTTGAGGAAGAACTTGTGGCACTAGAAGTAAGTCTGATTCTATGTCTTTCTCATGCTAGAGTTCCAGTGACTTCAGCAGATAGGATTAATTCCTGATCCTACAGATATGACACAGACAATTTTATTCATGTCATTTCCTCTAAGGAAAATTTAACATCTCAAGTGAGGTTTGAGAATGATCATAGAATCAACAAAATTGGAAAAGACCTCTAAGACCATCTAGTCCAACTATTCACCTACTACCAATATTTCCTCACTGAACCATTTCCCTTATATACAAGTTAGATTCTGAGTTTTCAAGTATTTTAATAGTCATGAGCAAGAAACATTAAATTCAGTGGGTCACTATTAATAGGCTGAGGCAAAGGATTCAGACCATCAGTGAAAAAACAAACAGCAACAGGTTATACTGAACACATACTTGCCAATATTAACATTGAAATCCTATAATAAATAAATAGAAAGCAACTCTCTTGTGACATCAACTTTGAGAAATTCTGTAAGCTTATGAAGGATTCAGCTCTGTTGATACCAGTGTATTCTGTATAAGAAATGCTGTAAGAAAACCAGTTTTCTCTATGACTTAATCACAGAATTGTAGGGGTTGGAAGGGACCTCTAGAGATCATCAAGTCCAACCCCCTGCCAAAGCAGCTCCCTAAACCCTAGAGCACAGGTAGGCGTCCAGGAGGGTCTTGAACATCTCCAGAGAAAGAGACTCCACAACCACCCTGGGCAGCCTGTGCCAGTGCTCTGCCACCCTCATTGTGAAGAAGTTCCTATGCAGAACTTCCTATGCTTCCGTTTGTGGCCATTTCCCCTTGTCCTATAGCCATATACTCCAGAGAAGAGTCTAGCCTCATCCAAGGAAACAGATTTTGGATATATAACACAACACCCCAAGGTCCCTGAATAATCACCACAAAAACATTTCATCCCATGCTTTAATCCTTAGCTATCAGCTTCTTCAAAATTATTAACTATTTTAAACTATAAGAAACTTACGCACCTGTATGAGGATGGCTGGATTTATTGCTGTAGCTTACCCTGGCAGCAGCTGTTTGCTTTCTTCTTCCCAAGCAGGATGAGGGAGAGAGCTGGAAATAAGGCTCATGGGGTAATATAAAAACTATTTACTAAGGCAGAATAAGGAAATAGAAATAAAGTAATTATAAGAACATATAGTTTCCTAATACAATCACCCACTAATGAGCACACAACACCAACATAACACCCCACTAGCAACCGAAGGACTCAGCCCCACTGACAGACACCCCACAAACACCCCACAAACACCAATCAGCAAATAATCCCCAGGTGACTGCCCGCAGCTTTATATACTTCTGTATATGTCACATGGTGTGGAAATACCCTTGACCTAATGCAGGCACCTGTCCCGGCTCTGCTCTGCTATGGCAGTGGATTTGTGCTGCCCAGCCTGGCTTAGGATGTACTCATATCATTTAACAACAACCGAAGATCAGTGTGCAACTGGCACTGTCTGGGCTGGAATGAGGATAATGACAAAACCACAGAGTGTATATATTTATTTGGTTAACTTGGAGTAACTGTGACACATTCTGTATCAAGTCCTTTATCTGTGTCTCCCATAGAATGTTTCTAGAGTCAGTAATGTCATGGCTGAGAAAATAGGTGGATTTGTGGGAGTGTATTTAAGATCTCAAAGAAGCAAACTTTAATGGTGATCCATGTGATTAAGCACCCACTCCAGTAAATCACAGTCTTCATTTTTATGGTAGCATATCTACTTCTAAAATATTTCTATATTGGTAGATATAAGGTATTGTATTTTTGCAGCATTCAGGTTAGACAATTGGAAATATTTATCCTCCACAAGACTGGTGCGGCATTGAAACAGGCTGCCCAGAGAGGTGATTGCCTGGAGGTGTTCAAGAAAAATGTGGATATGGCACTGAGGGACATCTTGGTCAGAAGTAACATTCTGGGCCTGACCAGACTTCCAATAAGAGCGTATTTCTATATATATATTTCTACATCTATAGATATATAGATATAGAAATAACACAAAGAATATGCATAAATCAATGTCAATATAGTAACAATCGGATTTATGGTGGCATAATAAGATTTTAAATTGTCTCTGGCAAAATCCGTAATTAAAAATACTTGGTGAATATCATGATAAGCTTAAAGATCTGAACTCTTCTCTCTTATTGTTTCTTAAAAAGTAGTCTCTAAAAAAGTAAGGAAGGATACCTTCAAAACTGCAATTCCCACACTGACGTTCAAGTTTTACAAAAAAGTTTTCATTCTTCTTTTTTGCAGGCCCCTGAGACCGATCGTCAAGTTTCCAAAGGAGTGGTGCTGAAATAATAATAATAATAATAATAATAATAATAATAATAATAATAATAAAGACTATCCAACATCTATAAATTCAGTTTTAAAATACTTGAAGTAATTAAATAACTAGTTTTGACAGCCACTGTTTAAATGAGTTTACTAATGTGTGACTTTTTTGTATTGCCCCTGGTCCTATCAAAATAATGGCTATGTTTCCTCAAATTAAGCTTATTGATGCATACCTGTTCTGACATTCTCTTTGAGTTTCTGGGGAAATGAAAATTCATAGTAATTGATTGCCCTGTGCAGCCACAGCTCTAGGTGCCCTTTCAAATATTCATAATGATCTTAAAGGGATCCCTGTGGATCCCAATTGTCTGCTGTATTTTTATATATCTCTCCAGTACTCAGAAAAATTGTCAAACAAAAGTCACTTTTGCAGCTAGATATTATTGACTCTTGCTTTCTTGTAGACTTTTGTATTCACATGCTGTGTACTGTGAGTCAGAAAATAGAAGATGAAGAAATGCTTATGAATATCACATACTGAATCTTAAAAGTACTTCATTAAAGCTAGCAGCTTGAAAGCTCTTCCTGACAATAACTAGATGAAAGAAAAGGACAGAGGTGCTAGAATTGGAGTCGAGTAGAACAAAATCTGAGGTAAAAATGAAGGACAATAATGTCACATTTCCACTCAAAATCAGACCTCTGAATTCAGAGTTATGTGACTGCTGAGCATTCAAAACCTCTTACTGAGATCAATGTGAATACGAAATACAAATATAAAGCCCTTTTTTTGAAGTTTAACTTTGTTTTAGAAAGTATTTCAAGGGTACTAAGTTTGTGAAACATCTTATTCTCCTATTCAACTGGTTGTTTAAAGGGATCCTAATGAGTTATTCAATTGCAGATTCCTGAGAATGTTGAGAACAACGTGTAAGCAAGCCTTTTTTTAGATGCTTTATCTTACCTTTTCTATACAAAAAGCCGTTAACCAGAAAGAGTTCATCCAACCTCATAAAAAATCTATATCAGTTTGCAGGATAAACTTCTAGACACAACGATTTAGGAGTTAGCAGCCAGTTTCCATTTCAGTCTTCCATATTTAATGAGATTTTCAAGGCCAATTTCTTTTTCTCTTAAGTGAAGATAACAAATGTATGTTCAAAAAAGTGTTCTAAACAGAAGAAAACTGAAAACTAAAGTACTCTCTGAACTTTTCAGTCCTTGTTCTGTTCTGCAGATCATTAAGTATTCAAACAAGGCATTATATTAAAAACAAACAAAGAAACAAACAGTTGGGCAATTAAGAGAAACAAAATTGTTTAGGAGCAGACATTTTACAAAGCTGCTCATTGTCAACATCCAATGACAGCATACAGAACACCTCTGACTTAACCTGACCTGCAGCCAAGCACCATAAAGCTGTTCACTTGCTCCCCTCTGGCAGTGGAATGGGGGAGAGAGCTCTAGAGAAGAGAAAAAAATTATGGCTTGGGATAAAAAATTATTTACTGAGACAGAAAAAGAAAAATAATAGTAATGAAAATATCTACATATATATTTACAAAACAAGAGATACCAAACAATTGCTCACCACTCATACAGAACCATAACAATTTCTGTCATTTGATATACACATACATATATCACTCCAGTGGTTCCCAGGCTATCCTTCTAAATTGTCTATGGGCTTCACTTGGTGCATGATTTATGCTCCATCTATTGCCGGACAAACCTCAGCCTAAATAAAATTTCTAAATACCAATATAGTTAACACTATAGAAGGCATTACTTTCTATTGCAGCACTGGATACATGGAGGAGATTTTTCATCTAACGTACTTCAACAAAGGTACATCCTTTTATATACATTTGAGTAAATTCTGTCTACTTGTTAGGAGATAAATCTGCAGTACTTTTGATATCTCAACCACACCTCTTCCATTCACACATATTTGGTTAGTTATAGATAGGGCTCATCTCCCTTTCAGCAGGCTAGGTAGATATGCAAATTTTCAAGATGCTCATAGGAGACAAAATTAGCCACACAGACAGCATGTCTGTCATAATAGTCCTTGAGGGCAGAAAGGATGATAGGCAGTACCACTGGACTATTGCATGGTGATGCTAGTTCTGGTTCCATCAGAATTCATTCTAGTCTAGTCTCACATTGAGTCTTTTTTATTAATTAGAAAAAAAATTAAGAGAAAAATTCTTAAGCTTACTGTACATATTGAATTGAGTCTGAAAATAACTGCTAGCCATTATCATTTTATGTGTTAGGTATGATAACCTCTCCTGTTATCTCATTTGCTGACTAGAGATTCTCTCTAGTACCATAAAGACCATTAAATCTGAATGATGAGAAAGTGGAAAAACTTGTTCCGAATATACTGGATAGTATCAAGGGCATGGAAATTGTCTTGTGAGTAGTACTGAAAATTTCAGTAGACATTCCAGGATATGTACTGCAGAAGTTACTTGTTATACTCCAATTCACAGTCTAATGTGAAGAACAATTGAAAAATGTGATCATCTCTTCCTAGCATAAATTCTAATGGAACTGTCTCTGTTAATTTCAATGTGAGAAACATCTGGGTCCAATAATCCAGGCTTAGCTGGACTTTGCTATGAATCAATTTATTTTACACTCTTGTAAGAGCAGATAACTTACTAGATGTAGGCACACCAAACTGGAAAGATACAGCCAATTATATATTGCCCAACTGCAAGTGATCCCTTTCTCCTTTTCCCACTGGCTAATGTTCTTGGATCACGTACCATGCACTCATCATTCACTGGAGGTTCCCTCTTTAGTTCATACATACTTTGTAATATGGATTCAAAATCTGTTGCTTTGATCAACTAGAGTTAGTATCTTTGTGTCTTGTTTGACGAAGTCTATCTTCCTCTGTCCTGTCAAGCAAGCAAGATTTACAAGTAGTTGTCAAACTGTACCTCCTAATTAACTAACTCTTGCAATATATCTACATTATAAGTTAGTTTAACCAAACTCTGGTTTACTTTGCAGAACATCTTATCCTTTCTTCTTTCATCTCAATTCTCCCCTTTTCCTTTTTTTCCATCCAATTGTCCTTGCAAACCTTTTCCAAAAAAGCCCTTATTTCTTACTGTCATTCTTCTTATTATCACTCGAGGATGCACATATTCTATTCTTGGGGTCTAACTGCAAGCAGAAACTTAGCTTGTATCACAAGCCCTGAAGCACATCCCTTTGGTTTCACAATATTCTGTTGCTATGCAAAAACATCTCTTCCCTTGCATCAACATGTTGTCAGTGACTCTCTACTACTCTACAAATATTCTGCCCACAAATAAAGTTGCTTTGCCATGGCAATAATTATGATTAAAAAAAAGTTATATAATAAATGGGAAAAAAAGAGCAGGAGGGGCAGAAGAAAAAAAGAAAACAAAATACATTTAGAAGATTTCACCAGCAGAACTTCTGTATTTTAGGTCATATCTCCCCATTTCTTCTCTCTGGTTACATCATAGACATAAAAGTAATTCTAATGAAAAATTTGTTAAATTTGTGGGAGATGACACACTGTTTTTGCATAAGTAATAGAATGTTGTACCAAAGTGCATACCTTGGTACCCATGATGCGTGATAAATTTCTGTGGTTAAAGAAAAGTGCATGCACATTCTGGAGAGATAAAAGGAGATTCAGGCTAGTGTGTTAATTCATATACTCTCCTCTCTTGGGGAAATAGCACGGTTTGAGGGGCATACAAAGGTAAGAACTGTAAAATATACATCTGCACACAGAACTGAGCAGAAGAGAGAAGAAAACAAACTCATCTGGCAAGACGTATAGCGGAAGATGCTGGCCTATCAACTAATTTGTGGATTTTGCTTACTTGGAGAAACAAAGAGAGATGGACTTTGTCAACTACCTAAGGATTTGCACGTGAAGAAGGTGAACCTGGCAGCAGATTAAAATACATTTTTCTTAAGCCTTTGAACTTCTGATTTCTAATACATAAAATATTTAAAAGACATCTTCTTCAACTAGGAATGAGAAATTAAAAAAATTACATTTACATTCACAGATGTCAACTACACTCATAAGAAAAATATATTTATTGATGGAATACAGTGATGCAACAAAGTTTAATTATATAAAAGATCAATTTGACGGGATTAGGGGTGGCAAGGCACTCTTGATTACTCTTGATCCTGTCACTCAGCCACTTGCCAAACAAGAGTGCTCAAAGGACTTTCAGGCTTCTCTCTTATTTATGGAGTAAAACGACTGACTCATTGTCACGGTTTTGTTGAATGCTCAACAAAGTTGAACCACATGTCTGCCATCACTTCTTAGAGCATTCCTTTGAGCAGCCAGTTTGTGACAGTATTTTGGTCGTTACTTACTTTAGCAATATCTTTATTATTATCTGCATTGTGCTATTGTCTGAGTAAAGCCTCGGGCATAATGGCCAGGTCGAAACAACCTCCTTAGACTCTTTGTTTGGTGTGACTCATCATATTGTTACTACACAATTAGACTGGAATGGTGGATGATAATCTATTCCTTTAGGAACCAAACTGAGGTAAAGTACAGTCTAGCAGCAGAATTAGACGAATTATTATCATTGTTTTATTTTAAGGAGAGAATGGCAACCATCTTCTCTTTTTAAATACTTTCATGCTGTATGTATGTCAGTGAAAATATGAAGGGATTTGAACATACAATGTGAGAGCTCCTAGAAATAACAATTGCAAGACGCAGGCTAAGCATGTTCCTTAATTTTAGCCACACAGTTTAATAGATTTTTTTTAAAGCATCTGCTTAAACAAATTGGGAAATGCATGCTCAACACATTTACAATACAAGCCAGCTTGTGTATGCTCACGTATCAATTTTCTACAATTTTTCATTCAGCACTCAAGGTGGACTGTGCTTTGGGGTTGAACAATTTCTAATCAAAGGTGGTAAGAGCATACACAGTGAGAAAAGAAGCTGTAGTCTGTGACATTAGTAAGTAAAATGCTACCCTGAAAAATTAAAATAAATTCTTGAAATCTGCACAGAACTACTGTGCATTATTGGGGAAAAAAAAAATCACAAGATTATACTTTCCCTGGGTACTGAGTAATTGTATCCTTCTGCATGCGAACAAGAACTTGAGACTCTGAAGTGTATGTTCACTAAGAAGGCTGTTATAACATTTTGAAAAAAAAAAAAAAAACAAATCTTATTTAAAATAGACTATGTTAACAAGTACTTTCAGTAGCCTGTTAATCTCACTATTGTTTGTGGGAAAATCATGTCCTTACCTCAGACCTAACAATTTAGCATTTGCTATCCTGGTTTTAAATCACACTGAAGCATTTACTTCCCTGGGCAAACAGACACCTCTTTACCACCTGCTGACAGGAATAATTTTGATGTAAAGTACCTGTTTGGAAAATTTCTGCTTGCTCAATCATCTTTATTCCTTAAAGAGATAGAAGAGAGTTTTCAGGTTTCTTCATTCGAATAAAGGGAGAGACCACTGGGGGAAGCCTTGTGGGGTCCTCCCCCCAAGCATTGGGGCACGCAGCCCCTCTTTTATCCCTATACTCTGACGCTACTGAGCATTTTCCCCATTGTCTGAGGTACCCAGGGTTTCCATCCTTATAGGTTCACCTACCAGCCATACCCGCAGAAGATACACCCCCCCCCCCCCCATTTGTTTCCTTGGTTAATACATACTTTGTAATCTGAGCCCAGAGTTTATTGTTTTGACCAAACAGAAACATCTTTCTATCCTGTGAAGTCTATCACTCTTCGTTCTGCCCAGCAAACAAGATTTACAAACAGATGCTAAGCAAACATGTGCTGTCATACAAGATAAGTTTGTTTAACCAGATCCTTTTAACAAAAACTCTTCTCAGACTTTCCTTTATCTTGTTGTGGGTAGACCCCCTCTCCTTACTTTGTTCTTCCCAAATTTTATTTTGCAAGGACATTTTATCCTTGCTTCTCCTTCCGTACCTATTTTTGTCATAGATAAAATGATCTGTTTTATTTTGCTAGGAAGGCTATGATCTTACTTTGATGATGAGACCCTTGGTTAATAGTGCAAAAGAACTATATCACTCTCATCTAAGAATTCTGGTTAATCACTTCATAATATTAACAATCAGACATTAAGTGGCTAAGATTTGTTAAGTGTTTTAAAATAGAGGTCCACCACGGCAGAGGGTTTAGAAACAGATATTTAAAATGGCCAGAAACTGGTCTGTCATTCATTTAGGCATTTAAAACTCTTTGGTAATTAAAGAGATGAAGGGGAAGAAAACTGCACAAAGAAAAGCAGAAGCATGCGTCTAAATTTTACAGAAGACTTCATAAGAAGTAAATGAGTAGAAAAGCATTGAGTAGAAAAACAAGAACTCTTTTAGTAAGAGGCAGAGTTTTCTACTTTCTACAGTTGTCAGATTTTACTGGCAGCATCATTCTTTGCAAGTTTATAAGTTGATTTTGTGCAAGTTGATTGCTTTTATTTCTTATTCTATTATTACTAAGACTGATAAAAGATATTGTCTTATGAATGAATAAATATCTACCCTGATATATCTTAAAAATCTTCAGAGTGCTGAAAGCATAGTTTAATATAAAAGATCTCAAGCTGAAGATAACATTAATAAGAGAAAATGAGTAATTAATTTGTGGTAAGGAACTGAAAGAGGAATTATTGCACTTTGTCAGCCATGAAGTCTGTAGACATTTTCCAAGGACATTATCACCTTTGGCATTTTATGCTCCAAACATCTAAGGAAGCCAATAAATTGATTTGTTGTTTTATTAGCACTCCTCATGCTTAGAGGAGAACACTAAATCTCACTCACTAAAGGCAAAATAAAGTGTTATCTGTTTAAAATATGGACTACTAAGCCCAATACCAATACGGTGAAAAAAGTACTAAAGGCCCATGATGATAGATAACTCCTGCGCCAGGCATTTTACTATAAACCCAATGTAAACAATATATTTCCAAAGCTTTTCAACTCAAAAATTATGTTTCTGTGTCTGGTGAGACAGAATTGTGCATCTTATTTTGTCATTTCAGTGGAAGAAACAGACTGTACATACGTACTCAACCCCTGACATACTGATTTCTGCAAACACTGAGCATAGTTTGAACATGTATTTTTCATATTTCTTCCTACACTTCTCACAGGTAAATACAATATCTATTGTTTTTTTTGAAAAACTTCCATACCTTTGAATTCACCCTTCACAGTTACATTAATGACCTGTCTTAGTCCATTTGAGATTAAAACTTCCCATCTTATTTTTCATTTCATCATAAAATGTTGGCTTCAATATAGCTCTTTTGTTCTTTATGATAAACAAGACCAAATCATATATTTCAGTGTTTCATTTCAAAGTACAAGTACTTTACTTATTACAGGAAGAACTTCAACTGATCTTCAAAGCCTTAGATTGATCTGCCTAGTTCTAGTCAGTGCCTTATTAAAAATTCAGATAATGTAATAAAATAAAATACTAGTGGACCAAACTAGAAGGACAGAATTAGTGCTGTTTTGATATATAAATGCACTGATCAATGATTTGATCTTCAATAAAGCATGTACAATACCCAGGAAGAGAAAAAACAAAGCGCAAACACGGAGATAGTAGCACAACAGGAAAATATACACTGCTGTAATGAATAACTGCAAAGGTTATTCCTCTACCCTGCTCAGGCTTGTTCAAATTCTACACAGGAACGACCCCAAGTCTGGAACTTCTGAAACTTCTACTCGAAGGAAGATGTCTGGAGCATCCACTAAAAGAATGATCTAAAGGAGCTGAGAAAAGTCTAGAAAAGGCAACAAAAACATCTGAGAATTAAGGATACAACACGATGAAAAGTGGAGCAATGTCAGTACAGTAACAAGGCCCCCAGCTGCAACAAATGAGAATTTGCTCAAATACAGCAGCCCTAAACACAGAAAACAGAGGACAGAAACTGTTTATCTTCAGAAAACCTCAGGTACATATGAATCTCCAACAAGAAACTCTTACCTCTCCTGCCAACACTTACATGAGGTCTGGGAAAGGATGGATCCTGGCTCCATCCCTCCTGGTTACTCAGGTACATTGCATGCACCTGAGCTCACCTGGGTTGGCTCTTCCTTCCCACCAGGTGCTCAATCACTATTTCAAGCCATGACTCAGCATTGCCTCTATCAGGGAGCAAAGTATGAGGCAATTATTTGGTTTCTTAGTCAAGAAAACAAACACAAAAGATTCCATTAGAGAAAATTATTTTTAAAAAAGCTGAGAGAAAAAACTCTTAAACTTGTTCCATATCTCCATCAATGTGTCCAGTAGGATTAATAGAATTTATAAAAAAAGAATTTTTAAAGTAAGGACTCCACTAGCTATTGTAACATCCTGTTTATTAAGATAAGAGTCTATGGAGGAAAAGTTGTGGTATTACCTTTCTTGCAGAGTTTCCAGACTGCAGATTAGCATAAATAATCTACAAACTGATACTCTGCATGGAGTTACAGATAAACTGTCATGATGAGGAAGTTCTGTTCTATTCACATGTGTTTTCTTTGTAACCACTGTTAAACAACAGCACCAAGCAACAAACAAACAAACAAAAATAGAAGGATATACTATTTATTGTTGAATTTATACTCATTCAGATAATAAAAATTCAGGCAGACAAATACTAACTCATTTCCTTTAACCACAGAAACAATGGGAATTTCTATTTTTGAGATACATGGTAATATTCTCACTTACTTTGGTACAAAATACTTAATTGTAGAAAATGTAGAAAGTACTCATTGCATCTTTTAAGTGTTGACCGTGTTTACAGTGATCACTCCCAGAATAATGTTATCATTATGGATGTTGAAGACATTATGCAGAATAAGATTATCTTGTTTCTCTTGTATTTGTTGCAAATGTATTTATATTTGTTTCTAGCTAGCTATCTCTTGTAAGAATAAGAGATGGGATCATCTGTCATATGAGGAGAGGCTATGAAAAACCCGTCAGCCTGCAGACTGGAAGGCTCAATAGGGATTTCATCACTCCATAAAATACCTCTTAGTAGGCAGTAAAGGAAAGGGAGACAGGTCCAATTGTTAGAGAGGAAGCAATAAATACAAACCGCAATACAGGAATTTCAGTTTAAGCAGAAGAAGAGACTATTCACTCCAAGGGCAGTCAAATAACAGGATGGCCAGAGAGGTCGTGGCACCTCCATTCATGGAGGTAATCAAAATTGACTGTACAGAACCTTGGGCAGACTGCTCAAACTGACTTCGATCTAAACAGGGTGGTTGGTTTAGAGTTCTAGAGGCCTCTTCTAAACTCAGCTCTTCTACATCACCTGTAACTAGCACCATATATTTCCACAAACAATCTAAGTAAAGTTAACTTCAGCTCATGGAAAATGGCCCTTCCAACTTATTCCAGACAAGTCAGGAGCATGATTTTTTTTTCCCCTAAATAACCAGGTCCCAAAGTTTTAATTAGTTTAAATATCACGAAACAGAGGCCTAGGTGAAACTCAGAAATAAGATATGTCTCAAAAGAAAGGATATTTTTTGAGTTAGATTTTCAGTATTAACATTCATCACGTATTTCCCTCAGTAAAAGAGCTCAGCAGTGTGGCTGTGTGCTAATGATCTAGAGCAACCTGTCACTGTGCTTGCTGGTAATTTTTCAGCAGTGTACAATTTTGTTCAGATTATAATATGACCTGTGCATTTTCAGATCCTTTTGATGTTATGTTCTTATCCACGGCCAGAAACATTCATTTTCCTCATCACTAAAGTGAAAAATTGCCTCTCTGTCAGGGGAAAGAGAAATGATGTTTCTGGCATGCTGTCTAGATTTAAACCTTTGACTAAACATTCAGGAGATAATGCCCATAATTTAAATTCTATAACATTCACCACAGATATATTGAGACAAGCAAACACATGAAAGTCAAAAATAGAGCTCTACTCAGTACTATCTATACACATGAGAAAGAATTGGGCAGGATTAAAATTCCTATTAACAGCACAGTCAGAATGCTTAGTATACTTTAGTCAATAAAATACAAGGGCTGCTCTGAAAGTAATACCTCCTATTTTATTATGTTGGCCAGAGACGGATGTTGGTGGTATGACAGAAGAGTATTGAACTTTCCTGTCACTATTCTGTTACATTTTATTGCTGCATGATAGATGATAGCAGTTTTATTGCTCTCTATATCTGTCGTAGCTTCTATGGAAATAAATAAGAGGTATTAATTTCAGAAAAACCTACGTATTTCATAAGCTTACTTTTCCACTCTGTAATTTCATCTGTGTTTAGGCACATGTTTGTTTCTGCCAGCACTATATAAAAGGAACTCTGTTGTTAAAAGCGTTCTTATCACAAGAATACATTTGTCAATACCCTGCCTAATGCAATTGCTATTAACTTCATCTGCTACCACAGACTGAACTCCTAAACTCCCTGTTGTAGACTGATATTTAAGGAGGAAAAATTATCTATAGAGAGAGGAAAAAAAAAAGTAATAATCCAGACCAAAAGAAAAAGTCAAATAATGTGATTAGTTGTGATGATGATCATGTTTTCTGTTTTATTACCATATGTTTTTTGTTTGTTTGTTTTTCAGGAGTCTCAGATTCCTGTCATTCTGTGAAGAATTGATCCAGCATGTTACCAGAGGGGAAACATGATTAAGGTTCAATTATTGTGAAAGATTTTTATTAATTATTACTTTTTATCAAGTACCCAGATTGAAAATACATATTTTCCAGTGTAGGAAACAAAGCTATGCTTTCTTTCAAATTTTCCTAAATTTGCCAGATGTCTCCTACACTTCTTGGTTCTCTTGCAATGCCTTTAATTGCTTGTTATCATGTAATATCCTTATAATTCAGAAAATGACTTTTCCCTATTGTGGCAGTAATTCTTCTCTGGATGACTTATTGGCATTTCAGAAAATATAGTAGGTCAGGAAAGTTTCAGGTCACATAAATAATGGATCATGCAAACAACATTTGTTATCATCATATATTAAGACAACTACTTCTCCACTCAACGAACAGAAAGAATGCTGCAAATGACCAAACACGCTGCATGAATAGCAACTACAGAATGCTGGAGTAAGTAATTCACAAACTCAGAAGCTTGCAAAAATTTCCTCAAAGTTACACTGCACATATTTTGAAGGACAGTATTCCTAAATATAAGAGCTTCTTGCTCTAATATTTAATAATTAAGAAATATGTAAATGTGTAAATCATAAATTATTGCAAAGTATAAATAAAACCATGATCTCTTGTTTTAAATGATGTTCCAAAAAAATATTTCTGTAAAGGAAGGATTATTATGAAAACATTCTATATGTTCAACAGTTCCATTCTCCTAAGATATCACATATATAACATTTTTATTACCACTTACAATGGTTGTTTGCAGCTGTGTGGTGAACTTCTAGTTAAAGAGTATGAGTCTTTTCCCCTCATGTTTTGTTTAAATATTGTAATTCTAAACATGTGATCATCTTTCACCCTTTGTCTTCAAAGCTATTTATGCATTCTCACTTTTTATATGCACGATTATTTTCCTTTTGCATCATTATTTATGACCAAATGAATATATAATATATTCTACAGAATAGACACTTGTGCAAGCAAATCTTTTAATTAAAATATAAATAATCAACTCTGTTTGTTTCAGATGATCTCACATAGTATCAGTGGTGATACACACTTGTTTATTGTCTTGCTGGTGAATGGACTTCACAGAAAAACCAAGGGGAGAGTAGGCTTTTGTTGGCCAAACGTGGCACTGCAAGAACAGGGAACAGAAAGATTGCAGGGAACAATGCACTTAGGAAACTAAAGTGTAGGGAACAGTAACAGCTATTAGGAGATGTGAGCTGCAAGACCACCATGATGGGGAACACAATCTGCTCATACTGCTTCACCTATGCTGCTCCACCCTGATCACTCTCTGCCTCTGCTCCAACATTGTTCCACGCCGTGCCCAAGGGCTGCAGCGGGACGGCCTGCTCCTCCGTGGGCCTCTCCCAGGCTGCAGAGAGCTGCTGCTGTGTGCCAGGAGCTCCTCCTGCACTGACCTTGCTGCCTGCAGGCCTGTTCTCTCGCATCTCTCAGCCCTCTCTCCCAACTGCTATTGCACAGCAGTTTCTTCCTTAAATTAGCTCTCCCAGAGCACATGCAGCATCACTCACGGCTCAGCTCTGGCATCGGTGAGTCCCTTTTGGAGCAGTTAAAGCTCAGATCTGACACAGGGCAATGCTGGGCTCTTCTCCCAGAGGCTGCCCTGCAGTTCTTCTGTCATCAAAACCTTGTCCCAGAAGCCCAGTCACCTTGGTATCCAGATCTAGTGATAGCTTCAGCAAGTCTGTTATGCTGTGTGGTCTTACTTTAAATCACTACCCTTTTAAGCTCTAGAATGTCCTTGTGAAGACATTACTGCTAAAGCAATCCATTGTGACCCGCAGACACGTATGATATGGAAATTCGTTTCAGAGCTACGAGCTCTGGAACAATATTTCTACCAGAACGAAAAATGCAGAGATGCGGCAGTAGCCTGACTAATTCCATGTAGATGAATGAGACGCAGCACACTGAACAAAACAAGTCAGGGGCATCAGAGCAGTCAGCAGCGTATCAGCTGTTGTCTCATGTAGTCTGCTTTTCCTCCATCACAAGAGGAGGAGAAGGAGGACAGAAAGGCCTATGTCTGGTTCACAAGTACTGCAGATGTCAATTCCATTCTACTCTTTATATTTACAATATTTCACATGCGCATTGAAAATTTAATGAAAATAGGTAATAATTGTGTGTGTGCGCCCAGTGTAACACATGTTGGCTGGTGCAGTCCAGGAGTGGCTATCCTCGAGCAATGTTGATGTACAACTTCATATGGAAGAGAGGGAATGGAAACTTTAGTGTGTACACATCATAAAATGAATCTAAAACAAGAACACAAAATTGGTTGCAACTGTGCCTAAAGTGAGCTGAGTTCATTTTGCTGGCTGTAAGTCTAAAGACACCTCAAGTGCTTACAGTAGCTTCAAGAAAACAGAAACAAGAAGCTAGAGCTTTCACTTAAACATTATTTCTTGACTATTTTAGAATTTAGAAAGGGTACTGCTTTGATGCCTGTGAATTAATAAGCTTTTTAGATAAACAGATGTTAAGATATGTAAAGTGTCATTTACAATGCATTCTCATGCACACTCCTACATGCTGTCAATTAAGACACTAAAAACCTGAATATACCAAAGTAGGGGATCACTGTCCTGATAAATCCAAGCTATTGTTACCACTTTGTAATAGCTTTTAAGTTAGCAAAGGTACGGATAAAAAGTTAAACTTAACTTAGTCATAGTTTGATTTATTTATTTAGTAAAATGAAGGAGTTTCAAAGGATATCTTTCTTTGTCAGTTATTGAAATACTGACGACACAGATTCACAACATGTTGTGCTATGACTAAGGCAAAACTGAGAACATCACAACTCACAGTGAGGCTATCACCCCTAACAAGGAAATGTGTGATCTGTAAGTTACAAAGATAACTGGAGTTTAGATGCTTTCTAAAAGCAGCACTCAAAAACCTTTTAAAGGCAGAGAGTGTAGCAGAATTTTAGAAGTAACTAACAGACAGTAAAAAAAAACTGCAACAGAGAAACCAAATTCCTAAAAATGAAAAAGTAATGCAGGTCTAAGTGAGATGTAAAATAACTCTGTCCTTTCCCAGGAAAAAAAAATAAATTATGGAGACTCTCTTGGTATGATTTTTTTTAATATATATTTATCTGTTGCTATGAGACTGTATCATTCTGATTAATCAAAGATAGTGTTATCATGACGGGTATTCTCAGTTTAAGACATTAGAATGATAATAGTAAATTCAGCCAAAATCTCAACTGTGAGGCATCAGCGAACCACAACTGAGTAACATTATTTCAATTTCTTAAAGGAACATCAAATAACCTAATATCCATTGAGTCAGTGCATCTTTCTTAATACCGAAAGGAAGGGACCCAAGCAGTGGCTATACAAAAACAGTTTGATATTGATATCTCTGTATACCCATAGACTTGAAATGATGCAGCTACCTCATTTAATATTTCCAGTTCATGCTGTAATTTCTAGGTTTAAGGACAATCTCTGACACTATGTTACGGGTGAATAAGAGAAAAGAGAAAAAAACCTTCTGACTATATTAGGAAATGACAGAAACAGTGAGCTGGGTGTGTTGTCATAGGAACTGTAAGCAGCAGAAACCTCAGACTTCTTGATTCTGAGTGGACAGAACTGTATCTTACAGTAATACTAAGAGTAGGTACAAAATTTAAGATATCTGTGGTTCAAAATTCTCACCTTTATGTGCTTTCATATAATTTGTAACTAAAGCCTGACACACCACTTTTCCCACCTGTATAATTTTCCTTCACTGTTCAAATGTTAGTTTTGCCATGGTTTTATAGAGTACCTCTAGAATAATTAAATTAAATATAGTGTTTAAGACCAGAGCTGAATGCTGAACTATTAATTTCTTCACACATACATCCTAGGCTTCATCAAAAGAAGCATAGCCAGCAGGTTGAGGGAGTTGATCCTTCCCCTCTACTCTGCACTGGTGAGACCTCACCTGGATGCATCCAGATGTGGAGCCTTCAGTAGAGAGACAAGGATCTGTTGGAGCACATCCAGAAGAGGGCTGCAAAAAAATGATCCAAGGAAAGGAACACCTCATTATGAGGATCAGCTAAGAGAGCTGGGGCTGTTCAGCCTGGAGAAGAGAAGGCTTTAGGGAGACCTTTCCTGTAGCCTGCCCCCTTCCTTCTTCAATATCTAAAGGGGGCTGCAAGAAAGAAGGGAACAGACTTTTTAGCAGGGTCTATTATGACAGTCATGAAAAATAAAATCAACAGCAAATGACAAATTTTACCAAAAATATTTGCATATTAATCATCTTTCAAAATTGAGTTGTGAATCAGTCAGTTGTAGTATAAGCCTTTGTAATACTTCAGTCTTGTCTGTATATACTCTTAATGGAGGTAATGGAACATCCAAGAATTCAGTTAGAACAAAGTAGACTACAGTATTTCTGCAATGATCTCCTTCAAATCAGAAATTGCCTCAATGAAGTACCTATTACACTGATAACAGAAGATTAGAAAAAAATTTGTACTGCCTCAGGTTAAGATGATAAAGTATCAGCTACACACCAATGGGTATACCCATATAGCTGTTCTCCAATTTTGCTATCTAATGTTGATCATTCTCCCATTGGTACTTTCTCTGGGGATTCTACTGCTGTCTTATTGTGTCTTTATTGGTTTCCCATTCCCTGTTCCAGCTCAGTCTTCATGTACTTGGGAAAAATCAAATAGACCTTGTTAGTGCAGATTGCACACGGCATCAGTTGAGAGCGAGAGAGCTCCAACTTTTTGGACCAGGGATTCTAGGTTGATCTGTTTCTGACCACAGCCTTCAGAGCAGGAAAAAAAGCTCTAAGCAGAGTTAGCAAAGAACTCCTCAGTGGAAGAGGAGCCCAGATGTTCTGCAGGCTGACAGTAATCAAGGTGTCACCCTGAGCACTGCGTTTTGCAACAGCATTATAAGTGCTCAGAACTGATAAGAAAATGTCACGTGACAACATAGTGATTCAGAAATGTGCCTTACTTTAAACTACATAAATGATCACCAATACATTTAGATCATCTACCTCCTTTCACAGTTCATTTTGCCAATGAAACTTTTTGACAGCTAGTCAGATTTGCAACACAAAACCTACTGACAAGAAGACACTGTGAAATAACTAAACATTTTTGTGCGTAACTGATCAGTTGTATGTTCTGTTTAATACACAGTTGTTTCCTTTGGATATTTTCTTATTGAAAGGCAGAGGGTTTTATAAATATTATCATTGCTAATTCTTTTACTGACAGATATCTCACTATGAAACTTCACAGGTATTTCTAAACCAGTTTTCAAAGTAGCAAATTCCAATGACACTGTGCTACTGGTGAAGTACTGTTATGAAAGCAGAACAAATCTGATTTGTTTAGTAGGTGAAAACCTTACAGTGATAAGCAAATTCTGGAAATATCACACACACACACACACACACACACAAAAAAAAAAGAAGATAGTTTAAGTCATGAATACTTTAAGGAAATAAAGCTCCAATAAATCCATCCCTTCTGGTGCTTAGATACATGAAACCAAAAAGCTGTACTTGACTGGAAAAGAAATATATTAGTAATCAGAACTCCCTGTTCTGTTTCAGACTTCCTAAATCCTCATTATACCTTTGAGAGGTAGCATATGAAGAGGAAATTCTCTTCAGAAATCCTGAGTAGACTGTCTTCAACATTTCATAAACCTCTGCAGCTGGCACAGTAATATGATTTTTGTTATTGGTATTCCACATCATAACATCATGTAGTGCATTGGGAATTAAAAAGTTAACATTCCAGCTCTGTGGATCATTGATAGCTCTGAGTACTTCTGTCTCAGAAAAGAAGGACTATGTACCCCAGTGGACTTCATATTGCTTTGCATTTTTCTGCTTTCCACTCAGAGAGAAAGATAAAAACAGTTCACATGTCACGAGACACAAGCTCTTTCCTTTTTAGAGTGACCTTACAGCAGCTGCTCCCTAGTCATCCCATCTTCAGTGTTTAGCATAAGACCTTCAGTTCTCAGACACACTCTCTCATTTTATTCGATTTATTAACTTCAATTCCAATTATATTGTGTTATTTCACTATATTATATATATATGATATTCTGATACCTTACTTAGTAAATTAGCTTTCTTCCTCAGATCGTTACTGCTGTTTTGTTTTTAGGCCTGTTTCCCCCTTTCCTTTTTCCCCTTTCCCAGATCATGACTCCGCCACCCCAGTCATCACAGAACCAGGCTGAACCAGCCCGTAAACCATTGACAGCAGCAAAAACAATCAGTTTCCCTGTTATAGTTTACCACTGTTTCAGAGAACATTCAGTGTAGTTATAAGTCCTGGAATGAAGAGATGTATTGACAAAAGCCAATAGAAAGCAGAAGAGGCTCTCACAGGATCAGTGTAAGAGACAGTCCATAGGGATGGCAATTTAGGTCAGAAACTTCACATAGGTGACCTTACGGAAAAAAAAAAAATACACCTAACAGAACACTCCTGCAATGGAAAGTGCCTTGACCTGTGACATTAACCAACATTTATTTGAATCAACCTTCAACCAACAAGTCACAACAACCTTTTATGAAAGATGCGTGCTGATTTCTGAAGAAGTAAAGCCTGATTTTGTGTTTTAGGAATTTTCATCTCAGAAACTGAAAACGCATAGATGTAGATGTAGCCAAGTATAGTAAAGTCTTAATAGCAGCTCTTCAGCTTAAAAAAAAAAAAAAAGACTAAGATCTTCTCTTGTCAGTTGAAGTTGCTGAGTACTGATTGCCTATTTGTTCTTGAAAATTCTAAAACATGATATTGTTGCTAACACTGTAATCTCAGCCTAGATGTTTGATTTCTTCAGTGGCAGAGCTTGAGAGTTCCCATCAGCTTGAAAAACACAATGAAGTTCCTAAATAGGGAGTCCATATTAAATGCTCAGAACTGACAAAGTGAGGTGAACACCAGCATCCTCAAAGATATTCACAATGTACTGTACTATTTAAGTACTTCACTTAAAGTAAACTGTGAAGTTTACTGTAAAGTAACTGTAATGAAATCAGAATTCAATCTTATCCACATGGAAATAAGATTGATTGCATGTAGACTTACATGAGAATTAACCTGATACTAACCAACCATATTTTTGAAAACGTATTTCTTGATCATCAGAATGTTACTGTACAAGGAACACTGTAACAGTATAAAAGACTTAAGATACCTAACTTTTGAAGAGTATTTTGACAAAATAAAATTACTCAGAGAGTGAGTCACTCTGAGTATCCCAAAACTAATAGATAAATATAGATTATATCAATATATTAACATATAGTATAGAAATTAGACTAACCTATGTTAATATGAACAAATGGATCTTTCACATTACTTTTATTTTACTAAGTATTTTTTCCTCTTCTTATAAGGCATAAGTAATGACATTTCAACACTTCCAGTACTTGTAAGGAGCTTTACTCATCAAGATTATTCCATTAATATTCAGTACATATTTTCATTTCTTCTTCTGCATTAAAATAAGCTACATTTTGGTGTCAAAAAAAGAACATTCATGCTTCATCTGGGCACATTTTCCAACAGATACCAAAAGGGAGTTTTCTGGGGAAAAGAGGAAAAAGTTAGTAAAAGTGGAAATGCAAATACATCCTTAAAGCTATGGTCATCAGCTGCTTTGACTTCATAAGTTTTATTTTCAAATGTGCAATGGATATACCTGTCTCATACTGAAGTAATGATCCTGCACCATTACTAATGTCTTTGAAGCTCATAATAATTGACTTATCTCAAGCTTAAAGTTCTGTTATGCCTACCACATCTGAAATGTGTTATTACTTCTCCTGTTAGTATTGTTTTAATAATTTCTAGAGAGTTATTAGGCAAATATATAATGAACTTTACATAGTAAGGTTTTAGATAGGATTAAATTTGACATAACACAGAGTCCTCTTTTAAAGAGATATTAACATAACGCAAGGTCTGGATAACATCCAAATATACATATAATAAATGAATCAGGGTCTGCTTATGTACAAGAAGTGAAATTTCCCTCTCATAAAAATTTAATTACCAAACATATTGAAGTATCTTCTCATTACTATGTTATTTTGCTTCTTAAATTGTGTTCAGTTGTTTCTAAGCTTTTAGAGATACTGAACTAACATTGCATTGTAATAAGAAGCAGGCTTGTACACCCTGTCCTTTTATCCTTCAAACCTACCACATGGGAACTCATATCTCAGATTCGAGTTTAAATATGCATTTTATGGAAAGCTGGTCAAATCTGCAGGGTTTAGTTCCTGAAGCTCAAACTTATTCCAATTGAACTTCATACTAATTCTTTTCTTTGTTCACACTTTAAATCCTTGTCAAGAATATATGACAAAGTACTTCACCTTCTGGGCCTAGGACAGTTGATAACACTATAATTTTACAAATAACAATAAATACAAATCAGTTCAGGAAGAAAAATAACATATAGTGATTCCATTTGCAGAGAACACAATTAATTCAATATGACTGCTAAACCGAATTAAGACACTGAAATGCAAATACTCACAAAATCAGTAATATGGATTTGAAAACCACGAGCCAGTCTGTAACCTCCAATAAGATCACACAAGTACCACTGTTGTCAATTAAACTAGCTATTACTGAGGGCAGATTCTGGATGATCTCCAAAATAAACAACATCCATATTACTACACATACAATAGTATAAATTTCTGAGAAAGCAGAATCTGGTGTTATGCAATGATTTACAATTTCTACTCCAGTCCTCATATTAAAAAGAAAATATCACATCTATAGTAAGAGTACTTCTTAAAAGATTTTCTACTTTTCTTTAAGAATATATTTTTCTTTTTCCTCAGGTATCAAAAGATGTTATAACCCAGTAATCAGTCTCCTCAAATAATGTTTGTTTGATGTCTTAGTCTGTAAATTAATAAAGAAATAAAACATGACTGTACAAGTTAATTAAACAAGATTTGAAGTGGAAATTTTTTTTTTTTTTCAGAAAGAGCAAAATTGGGAATAGTTTTTGCAATGATTCAGCTTTGAATTCCCTGTAACATCTTTGCATTCTCAAGCTAAAAAGTTCTTTCTGTAGGCTGCTGAGAAAATTAAATCTAAATCCAGACTGATAAACAAAGTACTTTGAAGTGCAGATGACTGACTGGTGTTTCATGTTGTTCTTCGGAGTGTGTGAAGCAGTCCCCTTCTTTTCAGTGAGCTGTAAAGAGGAAACTGAAAACAGGGAGTGCCACAGCTATCCAGATGCATTCTGCAGTATTTGCAAGATAGTTCTTTAAATTCTACTGATCTTCTTACCATATGATTTTGAAGTAGCTTTTAAAATTTCAAAGACTAAACAAGATCAGAGATTTTCTTCCCCCCACAGAAAAGCATATCATATCCGATTTAGCATACATTTCAAGAATTACAGCAGAACACTGAATGTGCCCTATCAGTACACTGGCAGTACTGCTGGAAGGACAGTGTGACAGCATGAAATAAAATTTTTGCATGCCAGATACAAAGACAGTAAACCTGTTGGGTGACAGAAGATCAGAATTTTTTTTTGTTTGGTTTTTTTAATGTCAAATGCAATCACATTTTGCAGGTAAACAACTATGCTTGGCTACTGAGAAAAAAATACATTAAGATCACTTGAGAGGAATAAAATGGTGACAAAGATGATGATCAGACCTATATGCCTTGTAGTCTTATTGCTATCTCATCCTTTTGTTGAGAAAGATTTTTCTAGAACACTAACACAGCTGTCTTCCACATTTAATAAACATGAAATCATTTTTATCTATGATGAAAGAAATATGAAGTGTTCTTATTGCACATTAGACTGAGATAACAATTTACCACGTTATTCTAAATTTTATTTCTTATGGACTTTCTTGTGATCTATCACGTTTAGAATGATGATTTAAAGGGGTCATTCTTATTTGTAATAAAAATATGTCACTAAATGAAGAATCCTTAATTTAGTGGAGTTGTGAAATCAAGTAGAAAAGAAGAAAAAAAAAAGAAATAGCAAGCTATTGGAAGTTCGTAAGTTAGACTTACGAAGGAATAGATGATCTACAGTGCCTACTTTAAGTATAAATAGCATAGAATGTAACACCTCCCCCGTGAGGACAGCCTGAGAGAACAGGGCCATTCAGTCTAGAGAAGAGAAAGCTCCAGAGAGACCTGACAGCAGCCATTCTGTCTTTAAAGGGGGCTGTAAGAAAGCAGGGGACAGACTCTTTAACAGGGACTATTGTGACAAGACAAGGGAAAATAGTTTTAATGCAATTTTTTTTTTTTTTAATTAAGAGTGATCAAGCAGTGGAACAGGTTGCTCAGGAGTGGTCAATGCTCTGCCCTTGGACACACTCAAGATGACATGGGATGGTGTTCTGAGCAACTTAATCTAGCTGTAGGAGTCCCTGTTCGTTGCAGGGGAATTAGATGGCCTTCAAGAGTCCCTTCCAACTCAAATGAGTCTATGATTCTAGGGTGACCAAGAAAGACAAACAAGCAAAACAACAACAACCACCTCAAATTTACAGCATTTGAAGTAATTCTATCCTCTGAAGTTCATTTATATTATATAGGTAATACAGTAAGATTACTTTGTTCAAATGGTGCAACACATTTAGTAACACTACATAGTGTACAAGAAAGTCTAATAGAAAATAAACATTCTATCTGTCACTATCTTCCAGTTAGTGCTCCTTAAAAAAAGGAATGATTCACTGTCAAGAGCTTGTGCAAGTATACAAGGAAAAAAAATAATAAAAACACAACAACAAACCTAAGTGAAATCACGCAACAAAATTTCATTGTTCTTACCCCTGAAACAGCAAAAGACAAATCAAAAGCAAATTTATTAAGGTACATAAATAGTAGAATGAGAGTTTAGCATAAAATACTTCAGCTTCTTTAATTAAGGCAATTCCAAAGACTGCAGGACGGTAAAAGGAGTGGTTGGGAGATAGTGCTTTGTGTTGCTCTTAAGCATGCAGAAAAACTCTTCATTCATTTCAGGATCTCACACGCATGTGGACACATTCACAGCTGCAGGATAATCACTGGTAGGTAATGTTCAAGTAATTGATAATGAAATCACATGCTCTTTATTATTTTAAATGTATGAAATATTGTTTCCCCTCACAAAAAGATGATCTCAATCCTCTTCTAAGCCATTAAACTCTCTGATACTAAGCATATCAAGATGACCACAGCTTTAAAATGGACTGGAAATATCTCACATAACAAGTGTCTTATCTCCAAAAGGAACATGTAATTTTAAACCTTCATACTCTGTGCAATTTAAATTAAGTACAGTTTTTCTTTATAATGCTACAATGCAATGAACACCACAACAATAGCCGGGTAGCAAAGTCACAGGCTGCAGTAAATAAAGATATACTCAAACGCAGCAGCTGTAGACACAGAAACAAAAGGAAAAGAGAAGAAAATATTGAAAATAAAATAATAAATAAAAAAATCTACTTACTCTTAGAAGACCTTAGATAGACAAGGATCTCCAGTAAGATACCCTTACCTCCACTGCCAACCCTTAAATGAGGTCTGGGAAGGGGTGGATCCTGGCTCAACCCCTTCCAGTCACTCAGCTGCATTTCATGTTCTTGATCTCCCCAGGGTTGGCCCTGACTTCCTACCAGGTGCTCAATCACCAGTTCAAGCTGTGACAGCATTTTCTGTTACATTCTTGATAAACATGAATCACACATAAATATTATTGTCTATATGATTAGCCTCTTTATTTAGAAACCTAAACCAAGTCAGGCATGTTTCCTTCTGAAGCAATGAAATATTTACTCTTAATTCTACTAGCTATTCAAGAAATTTCAGTATTATCGTAGATATAATTCTAAATTTAACTGAATCTCTGAAATTTGTGACTGCTCTTCACTTGAGCTACATGGATTAAATTTCCATTATAAATTTCTGAAACACAGTTTAGAGGTCCTTCTCTTGTTCCACTTGCTATACATTTAGTATAGAAAAGATTATCTCCCTGACTACAGTTCCTTAAAGTTTGCTGATATGTTTTTATCCCTTCCCTAACTTCAGTTTGTCACTAATTGTGTTCTCATACTAGTTAGTAATAATCAGTGCCACCTGGTAGGTAATCCACTAGTATGGCTCAGAATGGGGGATCTCCTTGATTCTGAAAATACAAATTCTCAAGTATCAGAGGAAAAAAACATATCAGCTCTACTTCCTGTGACAGATTTATTCAATATGGTATTCAAAGTCTTCAAACCAATGTTCAGTTCCAAATAATTGCAAGACTATCTTAATTAAAGACGAAAACTTCAAGAGATTCAAAACTGGGATTTAGTATATTCAAGCTCTACCTGATGAAATTCATGTTTTGGTATTATGTTCTTCACATTTAACTCAAAAGTATAAAAGCTCTCCCTCTAAATATTTTTAAAGCAGTGAATAAAAATTGAACAGGTGGCAAAATCCTTTGTGCAATATCAGCACAGATGAATAACCCATCACAATGTTTGGTTGTTAATGGACACCAGATGTCCAGACAAACAAAAACAGATTAAAAACTCTACCTTTTCAGCCTTGTTTTAATGCAGTTTCATACACAACTTACTGCTCTAACTAATAACATCAATGCCAATCTAAAAAAGAACATACTCAAACTAAGAAAATAAGTAGAAAACCTCTTTCTAACAGTACTGTACTACTTTCTCAGTCTGACAACAATTTGAATAACATATAAAGCAGAATCTTCCAAAGATGTACGTAATAGGCATTTATATGTATATTAGGCTCATAATCAAGTCAGAGTAATGAGCAATGAACCACTAAAAAGGATAGAATTCAGTTATACCTAGTGGTGTTTCTGAACATCTCAGTTGCGAGTGGAATATCAAGACAATATGTTGACTTTTAAAAAATGCAATTTCTTAATTATATATTATATGAATATTTCAAAACAACAGTTGACACTGAAAGCATTCAGCCTTCATAACATTCAGAGTGTATGGCAGACACTAAAATGTTATGATAATATATTATTCAGATGAAATTTTTGTTTTTTTCTTTTTCCTACAGACATATAAAAAAATAAAATTGATGTTTAATATATGATTTCCTACATCTAGTAATGAACAATTAAAATGTTCTTTGCAAGTGATGCCATAAAGAATTCATTTTGCATATCAAATTTCAGACTAAATAGCATGGACAATATAACATAGATTTCATACTAGACTGAGAACAGTTTTTTTCTTTACTGTTTTCTGTTCACACATTATGCTCATAAAATTCTGAAACCATTTAGAGAATTATCAAAACCCTGTGTTTCACTCTTCTTGCAGCACTTGATTGGCATCCTCTGAGGAACTCTTCAAGTGATTATATGTGATACTAACCACTGATCTGAATCAGAATAAGGTCAGTTGTGTGGACTTCATGTGTTTTCCCTGAAAAGAGAGAATGGAGAACAATATTACTGAAAGATTCTTATAGGGGACTTCAATTATCCAGGTATTTGTTGGGTAACCAACAGGCCAGGCATGTGTGCTCCAGACAGTTCCTGCAACGTGTTGAAGATAACTTTCTGATGCAGATGGTGGAGGAGCTGACAAGGGGTGGGATGCTACTGGACCTTGTTCTTACTAATAAGGATGGGTTTCTTAGGGAAGTGAAGGTTGGGGACAGCTTGGGATGTAGTGATCATGGGATGGTGGAGTTCAAGATCTTAAGTGGAAGAAGCAAACCAAAAAGTAGGACTGACTGACTCCTGGACTTCAGGAGAGTCAACTTTGATCTCTTCAGGACCTTTTTGGAGCTATCCCGTGGGCTATGGTGTTAGAAGGTAAGGAAACCTGTGAGAGCTGGTCAGCATTTAAACAGCACTTTTTTTCAAGCTTAGGGTTGGTGCATAGAAAGGCTTTTCTATGAATGTCAGCAGTAAAAGGAAGACTAGGGAACAGGTGTGTCCCCTACTAAATGAGGGAGGTGTTCTGGAAATGGGAGATGCCAAGAAGCCAGAGATACTGAACACCTTTGCTTCTGTCTTCACTGCAAAGACCCCCCCTGTACTCTTGGACCCTGGAGGTAAGTAAGAGAGTCTGGGGAATGGAAAGATCCCCTTTGTTGAGGGAGGAGATGGTCTGATATTGTCTAGGTAACATCAGTGTACATCAATTCATGGTTTCCCATGGGATGCATCTACATGTGCTGAGGGAGTTGGCTCTCTATCATCTTTGAGTGGTCTTGGAGAATGGGAGAGGTGAGTGAAGACTGGAGGATAGCTAATGTCACTTTGGTCTTCAAAAAGGGCAAAGGAGGTTCTGGCAAACTACAGGCCAGTCAGCCTCTCCTCTGTTGCTGGAAAGGTGATGAACAGCTTGATCTGGATGCTATCTCCAGGCAATTGGAAGAGAAGAGAGTTATCGGGGTAGACAGCACAGATTCATCAAGGGGAGGTCGTGCTTAACTAACCTGATGACCTTCTATGATGTCATTACTGGCTAAGAGGATGTGGGGTGAGCAGTGGATGTAGTCTACCTTGATTTCAGCAAGGCATATGACACTGTCTCTCACAATATCCTTATAACAAAGTTGAAGAAGTGTGGAACAGATGAGCGGACAGTGAGGTGCATTGAGAACTGGCTGACTGGCACAGCTCAGAGGGTTGTAATCAGTGGTGCAGAGTCCAGTTGGAGGCCTGTACTTAGGTTTTAGGTTTTCTAGAAACCAACATATTTTGAATTAAAATAACGTAAGAAAGTGATTTTCCAAAAAAAAAAAAAAAAGGTAGAAAATCAGTGGGTTATAGAACTCTATTTTACTGTAAAAATGTGTACTTCATGTAAACCCAAATATTTGAAAAAAATCTGTGAAGATAGAGATAAAAAGCAGATCTTGATTTCACAGTACCATTACTGAAGGTGAGTGGCTGTAAAGATTTTATAAGCTATTTGTTATGCTCAGAATTCTCTGTTGTATGCACACTTACCTGACTATTCAAATAGAATCCGCTCTTGAATATAAATAGTACACACTTTCTAGTGAGGGAATGCTTAAGTATCAAAATGCTGCTATGGAAAAAGACTTACAGCCCTTAAGAAAAACTGAATTACTACATTAACATTTACTATAATTAAATGACTGAAAAATAAATGAAGCTAGATGAACATAAAATTGATAGTTAAACTCCACAGTTCCTGAGACGCTTAGCTAAAATCAAGGAACTGAATGCTCAGTGTTATGGATTCTTCTTCACTGTCTCTTTTGCTTGATTTTAGTAAAAAGAAAAACCTTTCTTTAAAGAGATAAGCTAAAAAGTGGGAGTAAACAAACTGACTAGATTTGTAAAATCCTAATGATTGCAAAGATATCTAATCTTCAGAGGCAAGATAAAGTGTTAACAACTAGAAATAAAGAGATGGCACACAAAGGCAGCAGGATTTGTGTCTACCCGAAGACCAATCATGCAACTAAGGACGGGGAAACCAATGACAAAGGAAATAGGCTCTCTAGGTTTAAAAAGAAAATTTATGGCAGTATCTTTCCTTTAATCAAACAAGTAGGAAATACATACAATAAAGTGATCTTTCCTCTTTCCATCAGGTATTAATTTGAAACAGAATCTGGACACAGCTGAAGGTACATGACCAACTGCCTCATTTAGAGCAAGTTTGACTTGTCAGTCTGTTCTCTCCTTCTCTGACCTTACATACCTAATTAGAACTCTTTCACTAAAGTATCTATTCTTTGTGAAATACGGTTTAACTTCAACACTACATTTTCACATTAACACCTTGTTACAAAATCTGAGTTACTGAAAAAGTACATACAGATGCAAGCTGAAGTGCCACTTGTTCCCACAGATGTGGCTTCAACAGCATAAGCTAGGCCCAGTATAGGTGGAAACAAATTACTGCTTAGTGACTTCCTTAGGAAAAATTTTTCCTAGTACTTAAGAATTTAATAAAATTGAAAAATAAATTGAAAGCATAATGCAAGAACTTAGAAAAATTTAATGAGGCAGTTCTTAATCTGAATTCTTTTGCAGTCTCATGCACTCTCACACTTTATATATGAAAGGAGACCAACACTTCTTCAAAGAAAAGCACTAGAGGATGCTGTGCTTCAACTGAATGTAATTGTGTCAGTCTGCCCTGGTACCACGCTCCTCCCACCATGACACACACGGCACTGTCACCCTGGGCCACATCAAAGATTCACACAGCGCAGCGTCCTGTCCCCAACATAAGCCTTTAAGAAGAGACTTGAGAATAGTATAATTACAGGATGGATGTATACTGTGTCTTCTCTCACAAGAAGATTTTTCATGCCTTTGGTAGTTCTTAATGACCTTCCCAGGACCTTTTAAAGTTATAGTATTTTTTAGAAGAAAAAACTAGAATGCTACAGAGTGCAACAGTTGCTGGTGCACCACGGTTTTAAATGAAGAAGAAAGGAATTTCTACTGTGCTTCTCTTTCTAATCATTTACAATATCCTGTCTACTTCTGACTGCTACTGGATGTGAAGATCGTATAAGGTTTTCATACATATTACAACTCCAAATCTCATTCCTGAACGTTAAGGGTAAGATATATCACTTCACATACAGAGGTTGAGGTGGGGACTCTCTAAATCATTTCACATTCACCTTCACTGACATTCTTCTGCTATTTTGTTCCCAGGTCACTCAGGAAGCCCTTCTGACATTTTTGCCTTTTTTTTTTTTTTTTTTTTTTTTCTTTCTTTGAGTACTTTCATTGTCCAGACACTTTTTCTCCTTAAGTGCCGGCTGGCTGCTTCTGAAGGAGTAAGAACAAAAGCTCTACTGGGAGAGAAATAGGTGGAGATGTCTCTCAGTAGCATTCTCTCAATCACAGAAGAAAGAAACCCTGACTCTGCTCAGAACTTTTTTTTTTTTTTTTTAAGTAGTGAGTCCTAATTGTTAAAGTAACAAAACTTAATTTTACCAACAACTTCATAGGGAAAAAAAGACTAAGGTTCACCTTGGGCACTTGTATAAATTGTCTGGTTTAAACATCAAATGTAAGCCTTTTGCTAAAGACCAGTAGGACCTCCTTTTTATCTAGACAGCTCAGTAATATTATAACAAACTCCACTTCCTATTTGTGCCTCTGAAATTTCATTTCCCTTGACCAGATAACCCCTTAAGCAAGGCTACACGTATGAAAATAAAAGACTCAAAAAATGCCAGAACCCTTGTAGAGTTCAGCCTAGTTCAAATACTGGCTAACAGTGTGAAGCTTGACATCTTTTTAAACAACAAATAAAAGTTTACTCAGTCCCCCAAGCATATTTGTCTTGTTTTATTTCAGAGAGAAATACTGAGTTTATTTTGGCATATAATCTAAAGCATCCAGATTAATCCATAGTACATTCCATTAGCATCTAACTTGTCTGTCAAACAGTCTGTATCATTAGCAGTAGCATCTGCTACCAAACTGCAGAGAGAGCTGCAGATTTAATGAACAGGTGTTTATTTAATACTGAATTTATTTTAAAGGTGTTCTATTATCAATTGATATGCTTCCGGCTATTCCAAGGTGCTTCAGGAATAAAAAGTATCAGGCACTTAATGAGAATTCTGTCTATAACAAGCGAAAAAGACTATGAAACAGGTCAAATTCTCCCCTTGGCAATACTGGTTAAAAAATTTTCCTAGCAAATGCATAAAAATAAGGCAACAGAAGTTACAGCTGCTAATAACAATAACCATTCACTGCGCACCATCTCAGTATAACTCAAGCACTAAGAATGTCAGGGGAAAAGAACTCTTTCAGGGGTTCAGATGAACTACAGAAAACCAAAATTCTTATTTTTAGCCTCTGCTTACCCATCCTTCCTGACTGACAGCAGAGAATATGCAAGACCTTTAAGTCACATTTATAAATGGATGAAACTTTTAAGCTAAACAACTGCAAAATAAAATGAGAAAACGCAAAGATTGTCCACATGAAATTTTGCAGCAGACAGCAGTTCCAGCTTCACCAGAATCCCATGTGTTTATGCCCTGCTTGTTAAGCAAGAGTTCATTGTATACCTCTCTTGACACGGTCAAATAATAACATGCATCTTGTGTTAGACAAAACTTGTTTGCCAACAGAATGACATAAACCTGCTTCTTTTTAGCACTGCAGTTCATACCCGCATCTACAGGAATGACATACAAAATAAGTGGAATAACTGTTTCATTTTTCTTGTATTATCAAAGAGCAGAAATATATAGAATTAATTTGTGAGACCTCCAGTTTATATGAATCTGTGCGAAAAGCTAAAAAGAAAGTGATGCACAAAATTCCTGAATAAAACATAAGGACAATAAGCTTACTCTATTTAAATTTCCTCTGATATGTAAAAAAAAATTGTCATAGTTGTTTTTTTTGGGGGGGAGGTCTTTTTTTTTTTTTTTTCCTCTGGCAGAAGTAGAGATTGAAGGGTAAATGTGTTATGGCCGTAGTAACTGCAAGATAGGACATTATTTCAGCTGATACTATCTCACAGAATTCCTGACTATTTCTTTTTTTATTATTATATATATACAAAAGTCTTTAGCTAAAAATAACAGCAATAAATAATCATTTTAATTTTTTTTTTTTGCTGTGACCAGAGTATGTCACAGAGAAATTTACTCACTAGTCAAGTACCTGAGAGAGCATTTGTAGCACAGTAAAGGTAGGGAGGCAGAGATAGTACTATTTTTAAGGGCCCTATGTTTTGATTCTTCTCTTTCTCTCTCTTTTTTTTTTTTTTTTTTTTAATTTTTCCTTTTTAATCCTCAGGGGCTTTATTTTCTTCACATCTGCTTCCTTGTATGTTTTCTTACTGCCAGCCCAGAAGATGAACAGTGAAGATCTTTCTTATACAGGGAACGTTGTTCATAATTTATGAAGTAGTGACATAGAAAGATATGAGGAGAAAGAAAAAAAAAACATAGAGAATGAAAGCCCACAATAAAAGTCTAATTAAAAGAACTATGGGCATGAAACAAGGATGATTCTTCAAGTTCATGCATTGAAATTTTGAAATAAAAGCTAGCAAGCATTAGGGGCTAATTTAAAGTATTAATTGTAAAGAAGAGCTTGCAGTATATGACATGAGAAGAGGGATAGGTTCAGAAGCTGGTGAAAAGAGGAGAAGGGAACCGACAGCTAAAATGGAGACTGGAAACTACCGAAGCCATATCTGCACAACCAAATCCAAAATGAGAACACTGTCAACTTCACCACTGTCAGCACTGCTCTCTCTCCTCTCTAGAGCAGCTTTCTTTTCTGATTGCTATTGGAGTTTGTACCTCAGGGAATAATGCCACATTATTTTTCACTTTGTGGATAGTCATCTGTCTCTTTAAATTGACATCAGGTGACAGCTCAGGACCTTCATGCCAAAAAGCTCTTACTGACTTGGTGAAAGTAAGACATGTAATCCTGCATGTAATTTGTTTTTTTCAGCAGATTTTTTATGACAGCAACCTCAAAGACCACCCTATTTTCACCTGCTTCTCTCTCCCTGACACCACTGGTTCCCATGCAACAGCATGCTGCTCTGGGTTAATTTGTTTTACTGGCACACAGTGCACAGGGGCTTTAACAAGAACTGGTGCTGCTGACTTGTGAAATAATTACTTGCAGTGACAGCTGTGCCATCTTCTTTTTATTTTTTATTTTTTCCTTTTCTCCTGAGGATTTATACATAATTCAGAAGAAGGGAAGATGTAGAAGTGGAAATCTGTCCATTGAGAAGACACAAAACTTTTTAGATTCAGGTAGCTAATTAATGTGCAGACGAGAAGAGAGTTCTGCTGGCTAGAGAGCACTAGCCATCCTGCACTGCCCGTGCCTAAGGCAATTCATTGAAACTCAGGAACTGGCCTCAGCAGCAGTTCAACCAAGAGGACATTAATGCCAACTAATTAATCAAGGGCAAAACTCTTATTCTCTCCAGGCAGACAATGGAACCTTCTCTACGCCTGTATTGCATGTTCTTTTTCCACCTGATGTCACTACTGATTTATACTTTACATATTCAGACCCCAAAATAGGTAATAAAGAAGAGGAACTGTGATTTCTTCCACTACTTTTAAATCACAGAGGTTCCTCTTGACAAAACAAAAGAGGGATAAAAAAAGGGGAAAACAAGAATCAAGACAAATGATTTCAAACAGGTTCAGAGATTGCTTTATCCACTTCGAATGGCTCTTGATGACATGTACCTGTCCTGTTTTCAGATACCGGTCATTTAATGAGTATGAGAGAAGATGAAAGTATTGAGAACAAAGGATTTGGTTTTTTTTTTTTTTCTTTTTTAAATACCATCATTACTGCAGATCAGTAAGAACTGATGTTAGAGCTGAGACAAGAAGCAACTGAAGAGACATATCCACCACAGATCAAGGGGAAGTGATCTGCCGTTAGAGAACAGAAATGGAGAAACAAAGAAGGGCCATAGGAAATAAGCAAAGTGATGAAAAATGAGAAAGAAGTAGTAAAATGGGGGACGGTGGCACAACAGTCCGTTTCTGGAGACATAACTGAACAATACCCCAAATAATCAAATAATTAGGGCAGCATCTTTTGTGCTCTTTCCTGAGACTAACATAAATCCATCCCCTCTCCTCCTCCTTGAGGTATCGCCTCTTGTTGTGGGTGCCCCACAACCACAGTCTCTCAGAAGTTCTTTCACTGTCACAGAGCACCTCCTTCCCAGAGTGTGTCTTCATCCATGTCCCCAACAATGGTCCCTCTGTGTTTTCCCCACTTCTCAACTGACTCCTTACAAGCCCCCTTTCCTCAGTAGCTGTGGCTCTTAAATATTTCAGGGGGTGAGTCTCCCACTGATTGTTCTCATTAACAACAGAGCTATTTGAGGCTGTCACAGGTGTCTTTTGGCCTCCTTCATGTGGGACACACTTCAGACCCCTGACCAAACACCATGCACTGTGCAGCTCACTGCACAAGAACTGGCATAGAACTGGCACAGATCAGGGGACAAAGTAGAGATGTTCACTCAAGGCCAAACCTCTCCTAGCATTGAGAAGTATTCACATGCAAGTAACTCGATCTCGACAGCGACGTATATAAACAAAAACACATATTTATGAGGAATAAAAGCAAATCAGAATGATTAACTAGGCCCCCTCCAAGAGCTGTCATTGAAAAAATATATATATATACACCATTAAGAAATCTTTTAGATTTCTGTACACAGTCTTGTAAGAGACTATTTTCATATCATTGCCTCAAAGTTTGCTGATGAACATGTCCGAACATGTCCAAGCTAGTCCTGGACAAGGTTGTGAAATCCTTTGTCTAAGGGACAAGCAGATGGGCACGTCCTGGGGCAACGAAAGAGAGATAAGCTGCAGCTCAATGGCCGCTGCTGAACACTCTTTTGTTTGGTACTCATTCCATGGGGAGACAGCCGTGTCAGGAGAGTGTGCTTGCCTGGCACACTAGCACAGAGTTTGTCATGCAGACTGGAGGAATCTGGAAGACAAATAGAGGGGTCCTGCAGCCACGAAGTTGGGGGATTTCTCTTTGGAGAGACTTCCCGAGCTGATCACTGCTGCTTCCGGGAGAGGCCTTCCCTCAAGAGAGACCTCACGAGCTGATCACCGTTCGCTGCTGCCCCTCTCGGGGTTGCCTCCCTCGCTGCTTCTCCGGTGCAGACCCGGTGCGGACCCCTCGCTGCTTCTCCGGCCGACTGCTTGCTGCTCAAGGCTGCCCGTCGCTGCTGCTGTTCTCCCCGCTTCTGCCACCCCTGCTCTTCGGCCTCGGACCGTCAATCCGCTCGCAACAGGACCGCCCCTGGTCCTGAGACTGGTGACTCTCCCTGCGTTGTACAAACTCTTGCTTCTTTCCTATCTTTCCTATCGCTCGCCTTCCCTTCCCCATCGCCCTTATTGGTAACAGTGTCCGCCTTCCCCTTCCCCATGTCCCTGGTCAATATTGGTAATAAACTGGTCGGACCAACATTTGAACCGTTGTTTCTTCATCTCACGCTGGGTATACACATAATCTTTAAGAACCTCGTCTCCCTCCTTTATATTGACAAGTCTAGTGTTAATTGCGGGCCTAAAATTGTTATCAATGAAAAGAGTCATTAATTTCATCAATAAACAGAGTAAAACTGCAGGTTTTGCTACATAAACAGTAAATGTGTGAAATTGTATTCTAAACTGATTTCTGTCCTTTGTTTAACCTGTCAATTAACTACAGTAATTATGACTAGTTTCATCACCTATCTTTCCTCTACATCTAGGATGAATTCTTCCACTCTGTCCTCCTTAGTGAAAAATCTTTTCGCAGTATGACTGAAAATATTTGTTTGCTTACTTGTAGATGTCTTTACAGTAAACAAGGGGATTATTTGAACCAGTTTTTAAGCAGAACACTGCATTTTTGCCCAGTAGGTCATGGTCAGAAGTGTTGCTTTGAAGAACTACGATAACTTCATTAAACTCCACTGGCACAAACAACCTCAGAGATGGTTTCAATCTCTCTCTACTAAAGCCGCTTGTGAAAATTCTAGAACTGGATACTGATGTAGTGAGAAACTAGAGTTTTATCTGACAAATACTTAAGAAATAAATTTTGGACTACTGACACTAATTTTTACAATCACTAAATAATTGAGTAGAAGAAGCAAATACAATGCCCGTAAGAGCATTTTGCTTGTGAAGAAATAACAAGTAGCTTTTGGTTACACAAAGCATGAAAGTGATTAAAAGAACCAAATGCTGCCTGAGCAGGCACTGCCTTCAAACCAGCCTCAATCAGGAACACATGATGGCTAAATGTAACTACTTTGCTCTCCAAATACTGCATTTCACTGAATTAATATAATGTCTCTTTCTTTCCTTTCTTAACTTGTTTTCATAAGGATTTGGCTTACAACACGAGGGGGAAGGGGTAAAAGATGCTCTGCAAAAGTCAATTCAGGGGAAAATTTAAAAAATTCTTATGAATTTATGCTGTGCATCGTAGTTCAGTGTAATGTATGTGCTTTTTTTCTTATCTAGGAAAATAATAGCAGCACAAATGTAGAAAAACAAACAAAATAACAAAAGAGAATCCTATATCCTGCTGCCTGGGAATGTTGCTAAGGTTTGGAACAAACAGAAAAAAAAACTGTTGCTGAGCTTTCTTAGCAACAGACACCTCATCCAAAAGGGAAAGTATTATACAGAAACCAGAGCAGAGGAGGTGAAGGAGAAAGAATATGAGAACTAAGCATAACTTCAGGGCTCTGTCTTGTGCTTTGATTGTTTGAACCGACTTACTCCTTACTGGATTTATTTTGAGCTACTTAGAAGAGAAACATTATTGTGCTAACATTTGAGCCTTACAAGGAGAAGGTGTGCTTTTAAGTTAAAATATAGCATAGAAGAACTTAAACTCCTGTTTCCAGAACGATTGCTGTTTAATCAGTTTCTTCACAAAACTGTGCATAATGTACTGAGCATGAAAGAACTGACAGAAGTACATAAGCCGTCAGGAGCCTAGCTGGACATTTTGCAGATATAAACAGCATAAAATGTAACATTGGTTATAGAGCCATATTAGTATAGTCTTTCAGTACAAAACTTCCAAAATTAGTAGCCTTCTCAATACTAGAATTATTCTTTGATTTACTCTTCTGAAGAAGCTAAATTTAGCCATAGGTGGTTCATAGAGTTAAGAAAAACACAGCTTGTTTGAAAAGGTTTGTGATGTCCTGCTGACAAACAGTCCAAGTTGTCATTATTTGTTAAATGACAAACTTGTTTGCTAAATGACTAGAGGATAGAATTAACTATAATTTTACTTTAAGCCTGACTTGCCTCTGTTGCCCTTTAATTGTCTTGACACAAATTACAGATATTTTAATTACAAATTTCTTAACAGTTGTCCTTCCTCTTAGCTGCCCTACACTGAAGATTAATTGCACAAATGTGTACCTTATCTGCCAAGACACATGCAAGTTATCATTACCAACTTCTGCAGCTACCCAGCAGTGGAGTTCCTCACAGCCCCTGCTCATTTCCTCATTCTTCAATTCTTGCAGTTCACTCCGGTCCTCCAATTCTCCACCAAGACATTTTAAGAACCTTAATAAAAAAATACCAAACATCACACATACACACACGGTCACACCTGGTTTTAATAATAGCTGCCTCCTGTTCCCACCCATTGCCCCTGGCTTTTCTAAAATGCACAACATTGACTTCCCATCTTAAGTCATCCTGAGGAATTAAAAATAGAGCTTCTTATTAGTGACATACAAATCTTACAAACTGTAACTGGAAAGAGAATGTGAAAGGCTTTTTGGGTTTAAAGTACAACAAGTTAAATGACCACACTTAAACCAAACACATGTACCTTAACAAAATGCAGTAACCATCAAAATGTTGGATTATTACAAAAGACAATCCAGATACCAAAGCAATGGAACATACTCTACCAGAAGTAACATTTGGCAAACTTAGCTGGCAGATGGTTTTACATTTGCCCCTGTCGCTGTTTCTTTTACTGCTATGCTCTCTGCTACAACTTTATTCTAGAAAAATAACTACTGCCCATTTAACTGTTCTGTTATGCAAAATTTTAATTACATTTTAACAGATGCTTGAAATAAAAGTATAAATAAAGAAAAATGAAATTCTGTGTCTCTGCACTATAGGAATACAGCTAAATCATCTTTGACCAATATATGTGTATATATCAAATTCTGAACTTTGAAGTTGCATGGATTTTTTAAAAACAGGATTCATATATGCGTTGTAGTTCACATGCCATCTCACAGGAACTTCATACCTGAGATGCACAAATCAAATTGCAAAATGAGGAAGAAGGCAGTTTATCAACTTTAAGTTTTCATACACCTGTAATTAAAATAATTGTAATCTTCTGTTTTCTTTTTCAAGAACAGGCTTATTTATAGCAAGGATTAAAATTTATAAACCAACTGATTTACTTTTGTCCAGCATTTTACACTGTTACAATGAAAAGAGAGAAACGGTGCGTCAGGATTTCACAACTAAAACTTCATGATCATAACTTAATCAGTACTTTATCCTGTGGTAGGAATGGCTAAGGCAGATCCCAGTGATGGAACAAATCCATAAATAGATTAAACATTTTGAGTCTACATCAGTCTTCAAACATCTGTTGTTAATGTTAACCAAAAGTCATTGTATGAAGCCTAAATATGTAGTCTTACTACTTAACTAGTACTGTCATATGCTTTAGCATCTGTGCCACCTACCTCTGCTTTCCCACCTTTGAAAACCTGTAAAGAGAAAGTCGTGGATTACAGATGGCTTTTCTAAACATTCTTTTTCAATTTTATCCTTATTCTCTTAAAAGGAAAAAAAAAAAAAAAACTTTACAAAACCTGTAGAACCAGATGAGGCAGCAAAAAAAAAAAAGATGCTAGAGATCCTCCAAAACTAAAAAAATGAATTTCAAATTCTTGACAGGCAAAATTTCTTTTATCTACTCATATCTACTTATATTATCGCACAAACATAAATTTATATGACCACGCTTAGCATGAGCCTAAAATGGTACATCGTATTTACACCCATGAGCCAGTGGTGTACCCTTCTGGCCAAGAAGACCAATAGTATCCTGCAATGCATTAAAAATGGTGTCCAGCAGAGCAAGGGATGTTATCTACTCATCCAGTACTACCGCTCTACTTGGGCAAAGGGTTATTATCTACTCATCTACTACTACCACTTTAAACAGCCCTGGTGAGGCTATATTTGGATTGCAGAGTCTAGTTCTGGGCTCCTCAGTTCAAGAAAGACAGTTAAATTCTAGAGAGAGTCCATTGGAGGACAACTAAAATGATGATGGAACTAAAGCATCTCTCATACAGTGAATGGCTGAGGGGCCTGTTCACCCTGGAGAAGGGAATCTGATCAATGTCTGTAAGTGACTGAAGAGAGGGTGTCAAGAGAACGGGACAAGGCTCTTCTCAGTGGTGCCCAAGAATAAGAAAAGAGGTAATGGGCACAAACTGGATGACAGGAAGTTCTGATTGAACATGAAGGTGACAGAACACTGGAGCAAATTGCCCTCAAAGTTGTGGAGTCTTCTTCCTTAGGGCTATTCAAAAGCCATTTGGACATAACCAGGGGTAGTGAACTCTCGAGGACCCTGCTTGAGAAGGGAGTTTGGACCTGACATCCCTTCCAGTCTCAACCATCCCGGGATTCTGTGGTTCCCCAGTTCTCAGTCTTTTGGCAAAATTATAGCATGATGTAAAGGAAAGGTAAGATAGCTACATGTAGCAAATGGTGTCCTCAAATTGGAATGTTACTAAAGTATATAAATAAAAAAAATGAAGAAGCTTAGAGATACAGCACGTGAGAGAGTAGGCAGTTGTCATCCTCTTTTAAAATAGAAAGCTTGAAAGAGCAGAGTGCATTATTATAAGGGTTACATCATGAGAAATGAGGAAATAAAGTGAAATTTGGGAGAGAATTTGGCACATAAATAGGGAAAACAAGTGAAAAAGCTCTCCAGAGCTGTGAAAAGTTGTTGCCGTGATTAAAGCATGACTTGGACTCACCACAACAGTTGTCAAAATGTGCTGATTCACTTTATCTCATGAAGTCCTTGGCAAGAGCCTGGTAAAGTGAATTATACTACTGGCACAAGAACTGGAGAAAAATACTCTGAATTATATGCTCAGGTACGCAGACACAATGTGATCATTTGCCAAGGCCAGTACCAGCATGTTACATTTGCTCAGTGCATTTGCAACATAGACTTTTGATTACCCTCAGAATTTTGACTTTTCACTATATAGATAAGCTCTGCAGCCTGAAAAGTTGAGAGACATTGAGAGTTTTGTCATCACTGTATAAAGATAACAACTACGCTGCCATGGCTTCTGCTAATATCTTTTTTGTAAATAGCTGATACAAAACATGTTATTTCAAAACACAGAAAAAGAAACAACAGTTGCAGTAAATAAAATGGTTCACCCTGTACAAGGCTTTTTTTCAGTATTTCCCATTTCAGTGAGGAATGGATTCACTGACTGTACTAAAGAAAGAAAAGGAAAAAAAAAAAAAAACGTAAACAAGAAAGGATAATAAGTCCTAAGAACACTTGGGCTAGCTGCAAATATTTCTACATTTTTTTGTAAGACTCTACAATCTTTATGTCATTAGATAGGTGCTACATTTAAAATAATGTTTCTGTATTACTCGACACATTATTATTTCCAATGCACTTGTAATGCTGGTGTGAAAGCCTGGACTCCTACAAAGTGCTATTTGACAGATTTTCACATAATACTGTGTTATAACAGAGTATTTGTATACATAGGCTAAAGTTACTGTCAAAGTTTGTTTCAGAAGACTAGAAAAACTCTAGACCTCACACCTGAAGTAAATTGACAATGAATGCCAGTGACACAGTCAGAAGAACATTATTAGCCTCATCCACTAGCCAGGACAGCTGCTACTTCTTGGAGAGGAATACTAACAAAGCACAAAGTAGGAGGGTTTCTGCAAGAGCAAAACAGCCAGTATGAACCTGAAACAATGCTCTCTCACTCTTGGGAGAAAATGACTATTAGAAGGAGGGTGAATGGTCCCTGTGCGGAGTTGAACAGCTGCCAGAGCTGGCTGATGCCATGCAGGCAGGGCTCCTGGACAGCCCTCTGCAATTTCACACAAAATAAAAAATAAAAATAAATAAGAAATAATAAAATAAAATTGAACAGGGTACATAAAATACAACATGGGTACATTCCGAAGGCCTAAATCCCATTTGTTCCTTCCAGAGGTCCCGTAGGTTTCCAGTTTCCCAACCAAATAAATATGAAGCTAGAGAAGAAGGTCACTGATGAGTGGTAGAGGTAGCAGCAAGGGTAGGTGGCTCTGCAAAGGAAGGAGCATGGCAAGCAGGACAAAAGCCTCACTCACAGAGGCACTGTATGAGGCTTCCCACAGCTCCTTGTCACATACCAGGAGTCTTCACGACTGTCTCTGATTCAGGGTTACAACTGGAGCAACTTTGAGCAGAGCTTGAGTGCAGGAAGGAAACCTCCTTTGGGTGGTGGTAGGGAAGAGGTTGCAGAGGGAGCTCACTGAGAAGGATGTAACAGACAAACAGGACAGTTAGAATCTGTTGATGTACACAGTTAACTCTGTCTTTCACTTATTTCCTAATCTATTCCTTAGTCTGATTCTCAGCTTAAGATGGTAATTAAATTACACAGAATAAACAGGATGACAAAGGATCAAATTCTCCTACTTCATAATTCTACATCAAATATAACAGTAACATAAACAATAGTATTGAACGCTTGCTTATAATACTACACTGTGTAGTATCAGAGTCAGAAATTCTATGTTGAAGGATCTGTTAAGATTTCTATAAATCACAGTATCATAAAACCATCATGTCACATATGCTAAATGAGACATTTATCTCCCATTCATAGCTATAGTTTTCCACCAAAATATCCCGCTCATATCAAATGTGCAGAAATCCCAATACAGTAAACACCAGGGTTATCTTTCTTTGGAAAACTAAACACTGAATAAACCACTGAACAGATGTTCTCATTTGTTCCATGGTATTTTACTGGTCTAAAGCTACATGGGGCTAGAAATTAGTTGATCAAGGCAGCTGTGAGTCTCCCAGCAACAGAGGGATCTTAACACAGAATAATGTATCTGATCTTCTTCTTACAACAGATGCACGGGTGATAGTGCAACTGTAACAGAGACTGTAAGCAGTGTCGTCAGGCTCTCTAGCTGCAGAATGATCCCTTACAGAAGCTTCCACCTAGGATGAGCTACAGCAACTAAAACATAAAAAATATCCTAAATAACAGTGCAGATGGGCTGTGATAATTGGAGAACTTGAATTTTTGGTCCTGATTAAATGTTTTCAGAGTAAAAACAACATTCAGTATTCCTCAGAATCCTTTTTTTTTTTTTTTTCTTCTTATCTAACCATTGGAAAAAAAAATCAGTGTACATTTGGACTACATTTGGCCAATCATGTACTTTTTTTTAATTATTTTTTTATTTTTTGCTGAGAATGACATGGCAGTTGTGGTGAAAAGGATAGTAGGTAGATGGATGTTACAGATGAGAGAGTGATATTATATCACCTAATGTAAGCATCCAAGTTAATAAAAGCTGATTTGCAGCAAAAAGTTCTTACCTACTCCTTTTGCCATCTCAACCACTCATTTTCTTTCTTTGCACATTGCAGCATTTGTAAGCAAGCCAAGACAGAACTTAGATAAGGGCTGTGAAAACAAGTCTGATCAGTACTTTCCTCAGAGGAAAACGAAATATAAAGGAGTAAAATTATTGTAAGGAGAGCTACAAATTTCCAGTTAAAAGCTGTGTGTTTGAAAACTGACATTTTGAAGGATCTGTCAAATACAGAATGCAGTGAATCTTCTTGATCTCACATGGCATACTTTGCAAACCTTATGTTAAAATCAGACACTCTTTTTTTGTTACTGGGTAAACTGCATGACTAAATTCTGTGTTTTTACTAGTTGTGGTTGCTTCCTAGTGTTAGCATACATACTTAAATAAAACCAATTTATAGTACCATGAAAGAGACCGGTACAAGATTGCACATGGCCCCTGCACTGTGTAGTATATAAACCCCTGTTCGCCTCCACCAGAAAGCAGAGACCACTTTCAGAGTTTCTGCCTGGGTCCCCACTCCCTCCAGAGACCTTGTTAGCAGCCCCCTGCTACCTGTCCCTCAGTCTGCACTGCCCAGTCCCTCTCTAGCAAATACCATTTAACCTAACAAAACACCATCGCCAGGGAATGAGAACCACTTATTGTTCTAAGTTTGTGCTTTAAACCTGTCACTTCTTCCACTGTTTTCCTTCTCGATCCCAGACATTACCTGCTGTCTTGTCATTCTGTTTCCTCTCTTTCCTTTGTGTTTCATTGTTCTCACATCACCTTCTCTTTACATTCAGCAAAGCCTATTTGGCTGGAACTAGTGTAAGTAGCAGCTTTCCCTCTTTTGTAGCTCAGTAACTATTACACCAATTTCTGTCCATTTCCACAAGGTACGTTGGGATTAATAATTATTTGCTGCAATTCTGCTATGTTACTCTACCTGTAATTTCATGGAGACAGGCAAACTTTGACTGGAATATAAGAGCTGCAGTATATTACATGTTTTGTTAGGTGTATCAATTCTATTTTAGTCCATTAACTCTAAAATATGTTTTTAAATAATTCAATATCTGTGCAAAATATTCTATGTAAGCGTGCCTCAAAACCTGTATTGTTCTCAGGATGAAATAAATTGTAAACCAAGGATGAACAAAATAAATGTGGAGACAATTTTGATAGGACTGAACATAGATTTTGCCTACATAAATGGAGAGAAGAAAATGAGTTTGCAGAATGTTTGTCACCCTTTTCTTTCCACCGTAATTCTACCTTCACCTTCTGCACATTACTCTCAAAACAGGAGATGCAGCTGTTGCTAATCATCTATTTGATGACAGCTCAGCTACCAGTCTTGTCTCACTGGTATTTATATTCCAACTTGATGTATGTCATGTCCATAAAATGGAAATACAGCTTGTACCTACCAATGTTTATGAACTTGCCTGAGAAAGGAATGTTGACTTCAGTTCTCTCTTGCTCTTAGGGCAGGGAGGGAATTTTGGCACAGCTTTTGTCCTGGATTGGCAGGGAGTTTCCAGTGGCTTAGATGCCTGATCATCACACATAATGCTTTCCTTACACAATTGCGTGAATTGAATCTATTCTAAAACATAATCCCTTTGCTGTTTTGTCATTGTTGGCTTTGTTTTTTCTTGATTTTTTTTTTTACCAGTTTTAGAACAAAATGGTGCATATAATAAGTACTTACTACAGATTTTTTTCTTCAAAAGCAGCTGGATAAGCAATTAATCCTGACAAACGTTGCATAGGTTAAGTGGCTTGTGTGACTCAGGAATTACTGTGAATGACGGACTCTTAACTTGCTGAAATTATCTTCCCTTACTGGAGTGTAAGTTCAAAGCATGCCATATGCAGCGTTTCCAGCTGGTGAATGCATAACTTCATAGCATTTCTCAACGGTATGCTGACAGGACACAGCATGATACAGTCTGCCATGTGAAGAAGTGATAGGGAAAAATCACATCTATTCAAGCAACCACAAACAATTGCTTCTACAATTGCAGACAGAGGGGAATAACCTAGAAGGTATTCATGGAAATACATATTTCACAACCTACTATTTTAACATACTGTGAAGCTAACAATGAATCCAAGTACAAAGTGATGCCCAGCTGATTACAGGCAGGGACCTTAGTGAATGCACAATAGTGAATGCAATACTCAGCAGTGCAAGATACATACACATTCACAGTGTTTAGGGTGCATCTACTCTAGAATTATGGTTCAGAGATATGCTTTTAAAACTAACATCTCAAATTTTCAATTATGAGCTTTGATTTACTTTGCCAGGTGATACTGGTACACATGAACCAATGAATTTGAGAATATGAAGAATGCAAAGCAAGGACTCTTTTGTACTTAAAATAATCAGAATTGCATGAACATGTTTCAGTAGAGTGCCTCATTTTATGATCAATTTTAAACTTACTGTTATGTGTAGTCTCTATTTCTCACAATTAAATAGTATTTTTCCAGTAATGGATGACTTCAGTTTTTATCAGCAGAAGAACCCTGAAAAGGTTCAAAGATGGACACAGACATGCCTAGACTATAGTTCCAAATGGCATAGCTGTTCACAGAAGTATCCTTTCTTAAATATTTTAAAGATTCTATGATTAAAACTTCCTCTACTCTGGTCTTTTTCCTTTATTTGAAACAAATAATTTCAAATATTATCCAAGTAACTCACAATTTCTCAAATAAATATTTGCAAATACTTTCTGCTCTCACTTGCCCTATACCTTTTAATAGAGAAAGCATTCAGTTGATTCTGACTGCATAGCTGCACATAGATAAACTTAGCTTTTCTGAAGAACATTCTTTGAATTTTACTTTCTACACAATAAAAAGGTGTATTAGTTTTTATTTATGTATTCATATTTACAGTGAAAGCAATGTACTTCTTTGATGGAGGGTTGGGCTTTATCTTTCTTATTTTTCTGTGAAGAAATCTCCTGTGCTATTCAGCTGGAAGCCAAGAAAGTGGGTCAGACTGAGAGGAAGGCTTAGAAGATGTTACAGTTGTAAACATACTTAAACTGTCCAAAACACAGAGCAGCTACTACCAACCAGATGATCATGAATGGGAGAACTTACTAGTAACCTTCTGGAAAAAAAAAAAATCTAATTAGGAATCATAGAAACACAATGCTTTGGGTTGTAAGAGACCATGAAGATCACCTAGTTCCAACTGCTATGCCATAGACAGCATTGCCTGCCACTAAATCAGGCAGTACATTAGGCTGCCTAGAGCCCCATCCAACCTGACCTTGAATGTCTACAGGGATGGGGCATCCATAGCTTCTCTGAGCAGCCTGTTCCAGTACCTCACCACTCTCTCAATAAAAAAAAATTCCTCCTAATATCTAATCTAAATCTCCCCTCTTTTATTTTTAAATTGCTCCCTCTTGTCAAATCGGAAGGTTTATTAAAGTTGCAGGAATTCTTAGACAACAAAAGAGATCAATTGCCTGTTAAACTTCAGATTTGTGTGTCTTTAGACCAAAATCTATTCAGAAATAAATAATAGTGGATCATTTTAGTGACAGCTATATTTGTATAAGTGAATTTCTTTCCTGTATCTGTTTTTTCCTTTTTTTTTTGTAGATTTTGTTAAACTGTAGAAGTATATGTTGGCTATAACATTTAAATGGAGCAGCTTTACGCTGCAATTTCAGAATGAGTTTAGTGTGATATAAGCCATCTCAAGCATCAGAGACATCCCACCACCTCCTCATTCCTGGGTGTTTATTTCTCCACCCACAACTGCAGGCACATGCAATCATACAACTGTGCAATGAACCACCTCAAGGAAGTGATTTGAGATATATTAATCTGGATGAAAAAAAAAAAAAAAGAGACATTTCAAACTTGCATCTGTTCAACTGTCTGATTTTTTTGGGAGGGGTTAGGGAGAGTTTCTTCTGTTTTCTTTTTGACAGCCCAAGAAATAACACTTTCAGCAAGCAAAAAGCTTTCAAGAATTTGAAGTAGTATTGCCACCTTAAATGAATTTAAATTACCATAAGAGAATGACTCAGTTATCAGAGTGATAATCACTCAGTTGATTCTGCATATTTCAAAGACTTATTAACTAAAATGAGTACAAAGGTGCTCAAAGCAAAGAGAAAATAACATGGCTTAAAGGAAGCCAGTAAAATTTGAATTTTTAAAAAAGGTCATACAGATTATTTGCCATATGAAAGCTTTAAAATATATCAGCTTATATATCAATAATTAAAACAACAACAACAACAACACAATTAGAAAAAGCAGAGCAGCTGGGAATCTGTAAAGATTTCATACAGATAAAAAGTTAATTAGCTGTGAGATTTTGCAATCCAGCTTCTGTTTCTAGTATAAATGAGGAAACAGTATCAGGTATCTTCTGTCATAGAAACTTTTCTTTGTGTTTTTTGTGCTTTCTCTGAAATGAAAGTGAGTTTCACAATAGGTTTAAGTTATTAAAATGAGACATTGACAAAAACGTGCAAAGCTCCACTCCAAGGACTTAATCTTGTAGGTATGGAAGTTCCATACTAATCCAATCTGATTTTAGTTTACTAGACTTTACAGGCACATTTCTGGACATGTCCCACTCCTGCCATGGCTGAGCATTGTAAGCACTGGCTTGTGTCAAAAACAGGTCAAGATCTGCAAGCTAAGCATTCTTCAGCACGCTCGACACTGATGGTGTTGATCTTCTTATGAAGTGCAGCTACTCTTTACCTATAAGGGGAAAGAGACTATGTCAGTTCTTTCAGTCCTTAGCCTATTGGTTAGCTAATTCTCACAGGAAATGGAAATATCCTCGACCAGGAGAATGATTCAGAACTTCAGCATGGATTGTTTTGTGCAGCATACACTTCACCTCTTAATTTGAAATTCTGACACTGGACTGAAAGAAATGCATGAGCTATAAACTAGCAACGAGAACGTCTAAGTCATCAAATGTTTAGGGAATTATACAGAAACAGAGAAGCTCTGTTTTCTTGTTTCCAACCTATAATCGTTTCTCTTTTTTTTTTTTTTGCCTTTTTTTATACATTTTAGCTGTAAAATATATTAAAATATAGGATAAAATATGGTAAAATATAGAGATTGTGCTGACTACCCAATGCAACCCCCACTGTAGCCTTTATATCAGGCATATCCAACCTGCAGCCCACAGGCTGCACGCGATTCAGCATAGCTCACAGCGTGGCCCACTTCCTGCCATCACGGTGGCAGCTGGTATGCACAAATCATTCAGCAACAACCAAACACTGGTGCACAGTTAACACTATCTGGGCTGAAACCAGGACAAAGACAGTGCTGACTCGAGTTATGGCAGATAATTTTATACATTTTGATAGATTGGCTGTACACAGTCCTGTGAACAGCAAAAAAAGTGAACCTTCCCACCAATATTCCATTACATTTCATTGCCATGTGACAGGTGGCAGCAGAGGGACAGTCTGACAAAATGGAGTCTGACATGGAAGCAAGTATGAAGCAAAGGCGAATAACTGAATTCTTCAGTGTGGAAAAATGGCCTCCCACTGACATTCATCAATGCTTGTTGAACGCTGATGGAGAAAAACAGTGGATGTGAACACAGCGAAGCAGTGGGTAGTACGTTTCAGCACAGGCAATAGCAACAGTGGGTCATCTCTGCTAGTGCAGGCTTTTACAGGAATGGCATACAGGTTCCAATTCATTGCTGACAAAAATGCAGAGCTGATGGTGGTGAATACGTTACAAAATGGTGTTTTGTAGCTGAGAATTTGCTCTTACAATGAGTACAGTGTTATTGTACTCACCGTATCTGTTGTAGTTTCCATGGAAACAAATAGGAGGCATTATTTTTGGAGACACCTGCATCTATGCGGCCCAGGACAATTCCACTTCACTCAGTGTGGCCCAGCCAAGCCAAAAGATTGGACGTTCATGATATACACAATGAAATCGTAGTGCATCTCAGGCAGCATCACAGACATCCCCCCATTATTTGTTCTAGTCAGTATTTCCTAATTTGGTATACTGAGTTTGACAGGATAATTCTGAGACAAGTGATTTCTACAGTCCATTGGGAGGCAAACAGTATTACTGTTTAGTCTATTTGCTTCCATTTGAAGAATTAAACCACTAAAATTCGTTATTGATGCAGCCTGTCTGAGAAATATCTGTCCTTATTTTAGCCAGTTCCTGTAAATTATCAGTACCGTATATCAAGGGGCCTAAATTGCTAGATCATGTTCAATAATAAATATTATTATAGTAATAATAATAAAAGTGGTAATTGATTCATAATTGGAAAGCTTAATCATTATTATAGAATAAATTTCTGGAGAACAGGAAATAAGATCTCTTAAGAAATCATGCCTCTGAGGAAAATAACTGTATTTTTCAACAGGAGTTACTTGTTATGCAAGTATTGATCCCTTCAAGTTTAAAATTAGTTTGATATTACACCTCTAATCCATTCTTTCAAAAGTTCTACTACATCTATTTTTAGTTTGAAGCATGTTGGCTTTCTCAGTATTTATTATAAGTAAGGCTCAACTTGATATCTTTTCTTCACAGGCACATACTTATTGGAGGCAGAGATGCTAACATCTCATTACCAAAGCTCTGTGTTATCCCAGTTTTTCAGGAATTTGTCAGTAATTAGTATATTTCTGTCAGTAAATCATTCATATTTTCATTCTGAAAGTAAATTCCATCCCAGAGTGAGACTGTAATAAATACTTATTATGTACATGATGTATTGCTAATGACAAGGATGATATATTTCTAGTTTAGAAAAAAAATGATATATTGTGAACACCTTGCTGAAATGTAGGTAATGAATATTGCATTTTGAATACCACAGTTCAGGTGTTCAGAGATTATTTTTAGGCTTCATACTCCATACACAGTGAACTCATCCTCCACAGTTCCACAGATTTCTTCCTGCTTCACTGAATCCAGAAAGACTTTAAACACTGACACCTGTAGAAGCCGTGTCACACTGTGAATTAGTCGTGGAAGAAGGACATCTAACATGATTTTTGTTGTCATCAGCTTGCACCACGCAATGTCAGGTCTGAAATAAAAAGTGATTGTCAAAGAAAAATTTGCCAAAATGTTCTCAAGGAGAAAATTGGAGGAATTAAAATTTGCAGTTGAAGTCATTGCGCTTGTCAAAATCCTGTGAGAGATATGTGTTTGGAGGCAGGGGTGTCTGAACTGCAGCAGCACAGGGACCTCAACAACATGAGAGCTGCCTGTGAACAAGCAAAGCAGAGCAGAAGGGTAACAGGCATCACACACTGCCAGGGATGGCTGGGCAGGGGCACATGGACAGAGGTGGGCTGAACTTAGGCTGGGACGTCAGCCTGCATGTCATGGTCAGGACGAGGAATGGGATTAGGAAGCTCAGGAATACAAGCCACGTAGTTGGGTTGTCAAGGATGAGAGCTGCAGAATGAAGAATGTAGGGGTAGGGGGAGTTGCACACAAGAAGACTTTGAAATGTTATGTTACTACTGCTTGAGTTTTCAGTCATATAGTCAGGAACTGTAAGATAGCATTTCCTGAGTGAAAGATCAGATACTGAAGCAATTACAGAAGACCAGACACTAAACATTACTGTATATATACTGTATAAGTTAGATTTTCTTAGGGGTTTAATAAGAAGAGTAATTCACACACTCTTACACACAATCAAACTTCGCAGTCTCCCTCACTGGTGGGCTAACAAGTATTTACAGGAAGAATGAATCATGCAGCTGATAAGACTGTTGATTGGTGAGGGGAAGGCAGACTGGGAGGATACAGAAATTGCAGAGCTCTGCAGACCTATGGAGCTGTACTGGCAGAAGGGGGAGCACAAGGAACAAAGAGGGGGACAGGTAGAAAATGGCAGACTATGTGAGAGATGAAGGTCCATCCAGGTTGGAGAGCTCACCTAGGGCTAGTCAGCCTGTACCCCGTATCACAACCACCTCTATGAAGAAGAAACGTTGTTATCATAGATGACTTGCTTCTGAGGGGAACAGAAGGCTCAATATGACAGTCAAGCCTGTTGGTACTTGAAGCGATGTTCCTGTGTCAGAGGGAAAAGGATTTCAGTACAGGAATTAGCTGGGCTGATTGACAGAGCTTTAAACTAGGTTTAATACCTCTCCACCTTTGAACCAAGTTCACCATAGCGATGGGATAGCATGCCAAAAATTGAGGAACTGTGTTCCAGTGAGATCTTTCAGTCTGCTCCATAAAGTGCTGGGTACAGTGAAGCACATTTGAAATTTCTCAACACCACTGCACACAGCGTGAGGAATAAAGCAGGAGAAGCTAGAAGCTTTGGCTCAATTCCAGAACTACAAGATCACTGGTATAAGCAACCCCTTGTGGGAAGAGTTCTACGATTGGTGTGTCACAGTGGATGATTCTGGCTCTTCAGAAGAGACAGTCTGAGCTGGGTTGAACAGAGCTCGCAGCTGGTGATGACACAGATAGATCCTCTGGGTGTGGATTAAGAAAAAGAAAATAAAGCAGATGTCATTGTGATAATCTGCTGTAGGTCACACAGCCAGAACGATGACACCGATGAATTATTCCTTAATGAACTAAGAGATAGATACCTCTATATTAACTATCCTTCTCCTTGGGGGTGACTTCAGATTTTGACTAAGATCACCACTGAGCCAACACAAACAGGTCCAGGAGATCCTTAAAACACTTTGGTGATAGATTTCTGGTACAGATACTAAGTCTAGAAACAGTGACTTCCTAAATTTAGAATGAAAATGTTAGTGAATTTTCTTTTATTTTTCAGATATAGCATTCACAGTTCATTTATGAAGCATTTATTAAGTTGTATAGTGAAGAGTAGCACTACATCACGTAAAAGCCAGTCAAATAATTAAGCATGTCCTGTATTTTAAATGCACCTTTCAGTCCAAATTAGAGATGAAGATAATGCTTGCTGTCTTTCTGAAACATTAGTTTAGTTAAGTGCACTTAACATAGATTTATTAGACAGGTATCCTGATTTGTAATAGCAACTGAAATCCAAATAGTTTTTTTCCTAGATCTCATTATCTTTTAATCAAACAGCACTGTGACAAATAATGAGGCAGTATTCAGAGTCCTCATTAAGGAAGAGTTCATTTTCTCAGAATAATATTAAGGATTTATTAGCTACAGTTTACAATTTAATAGTTTCTGACAAAACTATTGTGCTCACATAAAGGCTTGGCAAAAGCATTTTAGCATTTGCAATACAAATTAAGTTTGCCTCTTCAATTTTTCAATTAATGCAAAGAAGTCTATTTGTGCTAAGTATAGGCTGTCAAATTTGGGTTTATTCCTACTTGTGTCCTAAGATGGAGAACAATGTTTTGTGTTACTTTCATTAGTACTACCAGCGCTATTGTTCTACTTCATTTAAATCATTTGAGTTTGCTCTTCTGAAACAACAAATAGCCACAAGAAATAAAAGAATTTAGGTTATTAGCACTCCAACTGAGATAATTGCACCACTTTTGCTTGAGCACAGATCCCCAAATAATTTTAAGTAATTATTCATAAATTTTGCCTGTTCTCTATATAAAAGTCACCATAACATTGTGTTCAGTAGCAGGACCCTTGCAGATGAAGGAACCTGATGACAATCCATACATTACTATTCTACGCTGACTGAATGACAACAGACTTCTGCTGTGAGGAATTTTTATACACATTTACAGTTTTCTACTGAACTTTACATTATATTCAGATGGAAATACTATTAGATGTACAGTTTCATCCTGAGAGACAATACCCAGCAGATGTTTTTCACAATAATGTTCCCATCCACTTAATAGAATTTGGTCAGCCAAGTTTGGGCTAAATATTGTATCTCAACCCAAAAAATGTTACAAAATAAATCTGCTGGAGCACAACCTCTTCACAGAATCACATACTAGGGAACCCAGAACTGGGCAGGGTACTCCAGCCATGACCTCAGCAGTGCTGAGTGGAAGTCAGGGAACTTGTTACTTTGCAAAACACAGCCAAGGATACTGTTAGTCTTCTTAGTGGGAAAGGCGTGTTGCTAACTCCTGTTCAACTTGGTGTCTACTAGGACACCCAGGGCTTTCTGCAGAGTTGCTTTCCGTCTGGGTGCCCCCCTAGAACACACTAGTGCCTGGGATTATTCTTCTCCAGTGCAGAACTTTGCATTTCTCCTTGCTGGACTTCATGAGGTTCCAGTCAGCCCACCTTCTCATCCTGTCAACACTGGATGGTTCCCAACACTCCAGTTAATCAGTCATTTCCCCTCATTATGATACGGTCTTCAGATTTACTTAGTGTGCACTCTAGCCCATTATCCTGATCATTAATGAAACTGTCAAACAGGACAGGATTGATCCCTGGGGCACTCTGATTGTTACTTGTCTCCTGCTGGACTTTGTGTCACAGATCACTACCCTCTGAGCCCAAACATTCAGCCAGTTTCATTTCACCTTGTTGTATGCTCATCTAGACCATAGTTCAAGTGATTCCCCCTGAGGGTTTTATGAAGACTTTTCTGAAGTCTAGGAAGACAATATCCACTTCTCTTCCTTAGTCTATTGGGATTGCTAAATAGTAGCATGTATACTAAGCTTTGAAAGAAAGTTTCTGACCAATTAATCTATTCATGACAGAATAGCATTTACAAAAGCATATAAAATTTATTTATATTTATATGAACACTTCAGTTTACTTAAAAGTCCTCTCTGCTTTCATACTATATTGTCACAAACTCCCTGCCACATCAAAATATTTGCTATCTTCATGAAAGTATAGGTGACAGTTTCATCATTTTGGAGTCACCATGGCTTATGAGGAAAATGTCCAGTAGATAAACCAAACCATAGTGACAGATTTGGACAACCTCCCTTCTGTAACGTCACTTGGTACTACGTGAACACCTCAGTTATCTCAATCTACACACTTGAATCAACAAAAAACTGACCTTTTTCCCCAGTACAAAACAACATATAACAAAGTAAATTATATGAGTGTAGGGTGAATACCCCTGAAAGAATAGTACCTACACAAAATAGGGAAGGTGGACAGTATATTTTGTACAGCTTATCCAAATGGCATAAAGACAACCAGTAAATAAGGAAAGGCTCACCTGTCACCAATGGTCGAGGCTTGCCTGGAACTCCCCAGGGGAGGGATCTACAACAAGAGAACCTTCCCCAGTGGTGGTCAACCCTGAAACGGGGTCTGGGAGAGGTGGAGCCAAACTCCACCCCCTTCTGGTCACACAAGTGAATTGCCTTCACCTGTGCTCCTGCAATTGACTCAGTGCTCACCTCAGATGATCAATCAGCGGTTCAGACTGTGATTCAACAGTTCCCATACAATGGGCTTAATTCTTACTCTTCCCAGGAATGTGTTGCATGGAAATTATAGAAAAAAAATCGGGTAGAGTAGCTACAGGAAGAGTTGAGAAAGTTCTACTTAAGTGATTGTGTATTTTTTAAAGTACTTTTTTATAATAATGTAGTTCTTAATAGTTAGGAGTTTCCCCCTTCAATCACACCCTCTAAAATAAATCAAGTATATGATGCAACATGGATATTGAATGTGTTGGTGATCCAGAATAGGAGACAACAAGTGCTGTCACGTAGCCAGAACTGTATGGATACACCAGCCTGGAGAGAGACAAGAAGAAAGCATTTAGCAAGCCAGCACATGTAAAAAAATCTATGCTATGGGGATTATGCACTTATCTCAGAGGAAAACAGGCATCCATTCTTTTAAGAATCAACAGAACTAGACTAAACTTTTCAATCATCATGAAATGTTTGGAACATCTCCAGCAAGAAGTTGTTTCCTATTTAATTCTTTGCTTACTGAAGATGAACGTGCCCTTCCTTCCCAGAAATGCTCTCCCAAGACAGACAGACAGACAGAAGTTTACTGTCAGTCTGACTGTCCCTTTTGTAAAGATGAAGAGAAAAAATAACACCCTTCTTTTACAGCTGAAAAAACAATTAAAAAAAAACAAACAAAAAAACAGGGAAAGTTAAGCCTTTAACATGTTGATAAACCATTTAATTGGTTATGTATACAATTCCTAGAATTTGAATCTAGCTTAGAACTGAGCTTGCACTTTATGTTAAATTTTAACATAATTAATTTAACATAATTAATTTATGTTTAAATTTTAATAAATATTAAATAGTAAATAAAATTCTAACAATAAACTCCACTTCAAAATTTTGTGGCTATGTTTCTGTTATTCTATATTCTGACCACCTCAGTGAATAGCTAGTATCTGAATCTTGATTTGGCTTATCAATCCAGCTCTGGCTAGGACAAAAATCTATACATAGAGGTACACAAATCTAGGAACTTTGAGATTTATAAAGAAATAATGAGTCTTCTTCAGAGCTTGGATCTTTTCAGGATTAAGCTGAATACATAAAAATAAATCAGAATTGTTATTTTGAGCATTTAATGCCTAGTTTTCACATTGTGTATTGTATAACCCTTCTACATCTCATTTGTACTTGTATTTGAGTCAACTGTACCTAGTTTTGTGAAGTTTCCCTGTGAAGTTGTTATGGATTATAGCTCAGTGAAGCCTGTTTATCATTCCTTCTGTATTGAGATTGTCCTTGGCAAATGGCCTCCATCAGTGATGCAGAAATGTGTGTGTTAGTATTCTGCTAATGTTCAGTTGGGACCCCTAATGACTCATGCTATTTTATAATCAACTGAGATCACCTAAAGGAAAGAAACAAGATCATTACAAAAACCTCAGCATTCTCTCTGTTATAATGTGTGTGCTCTGAAGACAGAATTCCCTATTAGAGATTGAAATGTCTGCTGAAAACTGCTGCAGTGATTTTGATGATGTTTGCATCTGAGCAGCTTCTACCTATTCTAATTGTTCCTCCTCCATGGAAAAGTCAAAAAAGGTCAAAATGAAATTAGAAGATAAGCAAAAATTAGAAGATGAAGAGGCTACATTTAGCTGAGCCAGAATTATAGAGTATTTGTAGGTCAGGGTTAATATCCTCTGTCTGAGCTGTAGACTCAGAGACTGCTGTGGATGATAGATTAGGTTTGCTGGCGTATTTTAATATATTGAAGCAGCAAGGATTCATGATAATATTTATCTCAAACATCAACATTTATATATTTCTAATTAGTCTAAAGTTAACATGAAATACTGTCCTAGCATGAATAAAATTTCAGGATTTAATATTCAGAACTAGTAATCAGAGAACACCAGAACCACAGAAGAGGAAAAGGAAACGGTGCATAGTGATAACATTTCTTTACACAGTAAAGGCTTTCTTTACAGATAACTCATAGCTTTATAGATATTATTTTATCTTATTCATTTTTGTAACTGATTCATACTTAAAAGTGAATGTTCTTTATTCAAACCAAGTAGCCTTGATAGAAAATTTATACTAAATATGAGTCATAGGGACATGGGTAATTTAGATATGTGATGCCTGGAAGTGAGTATATGCAAAAGTACAAATGGCTGAAAGAGCCAATGCAATCTACTGAGACCCATCAAAGTCAGCTTTTCTCGGGGAGAGAACAGAAAAAAAAGTAAGATTAGTTGAAAAGTTTTGTAGGTGTGACCAGTTATTTTAACTCAAAGAAGTAGATCAAAAATCCAAATAAATGTGGTAGAAAACTGAATTATTACAATAAAAAAGGAACAGAATTACAATGAAGGCTCAGCTATACATGTACACTGGATTTGATCCTTGGGCTTGGAATAGTCTTCAGTTCTGCACAGGTCTCCTGTGTACAACTTATCCCCATGTTAGTCACAAAACCAGATAGTTATATAGTTCAAATGAGGCTATATGTGCAATAATAACATAACATAGCTTGCCACTTAAAACTGAAGAATTTAAAAGCTTTAACAAGGAAGAATGTGCAAAGATGTGAAAGTAATTCCTCCCGTCTTAAACTTCAAAAGGAACAAAGAATTTGGCTACCTGTGAAGTGTTTCAGTAGTATTCCCTTCTGTTATAAAGGCAAACTTTTACAGATTCATAGATTTTTTCTTATGATAGAACTTTAGAAATTCAAATATAATAGAAATGTACAACAGATGGCATGAAATTGCTGCTTAACAAAAAGAAAATTAAAAAACTTTCTTCTGCATTTTGAATATTCTCACATCTTTTCCTCATCAGCATTTTCATTTCTATATTTTATACACTTCATGGCACATACATTCTAAAATATTTTGTTTTTTGCACTAAGTAAAATGAATATATTATTTCCCTAATTTAATCTTCTTGTCTGATATAATATATCAAATTTTATTTATGTCTATAACTAATGCTCAGTAGGAAATTGGTTAACTGGATTATAAATTTGAATATTTTTCTTGCAAGTAATGCAATAAAAAACAGTAAATCACATTTCACTCAGGCATTTTATGGTTTGTCACCTGCAAATCACAGAATTACACAGAACCACAGAATTTGAAACAATTTGCAGTTAAATCTTCATAACTTTTCATCTAAAAAAAATTTAAAATAAGATTTATAAACATCTAATGAAACGTTAGGGTTAAAAACCAAAAATTATTGAACTCTAGATTTACAACTCTACTTCAGTTTTGCACAAAATTAAATTCCAATACTCCTAAAACACAGAAGGGGCAACTACAATAATGCTGGAGAAAGGAAATAGCAGTTTTTTCATTTGCACTGGCTTAAAAGCAAGGTAATACATTTTTCTCAAGAATTTAAATAAAGCATGTCTGAAATGAGCTTAAAGTTAGAAATGTTCTCCTGAACAATTACAAACTATTACTGTACTCAATATCTGAGGATGATAGTGATCATGCTTGAGCTGGCTGCCTATTCACTAGAGCTTTGTCTAGCACACTGCATTACAGAAGTCTGTTAATTTAGTTTTTTGTACATTTTGTTTGTTTGTTTTGTTCTTTCCCTGAGTAGAATGTAGCAGTGAAATTGACTTTTGTAGCAGACTAAAGTCCATTACTAAGATAATAATGGATACTGAAAGATAATACTTGTAGATAATTTTGTAAGTATTAGAATCACTTTGAACATTGAAGGATTTCTGTTATCTTCTATGCCGTAGTTATAGTGAACTTCCTATATCTTTCAAAAACAACGTGGTTTGGCATGTGTAGCAAAAAGGGTTGGGGAGTAAAGTTTACAAACACTGAAAACTCCAGTGATGTTGAAAGTTGGGAACAAATCTTTGGAATTCCTGGCACATGGATTCATGCTCCTTCAGAGAAATGAGAAAAATATGAAGTCAAAATGTGACTAGAAAAACAAATGTGAAATGGTATTCTGTAATGATGTCATTGCAAATTACCATTAGCACGAAAAAAACCACAAATTCTTACTCCTTGTTTTGTTCAGTTTAGCGCTACTGTGAATGGTAAGCTTTGCAGGTCATGAAAGCAAAGGGGAAAAACATGTAGCATCTAAAAGCTGAAATCTTTTCAGAATATGTTGATTTTTTTGTTTTGTTTTGTTTTTTCTCTTCTCTAAATACCAGAATGAGTATTTCAGGTAAAATAAGAATTTACCTTAACTTTGGAACTTATTTTGCAGCCTTGATTTCAGCCTTGACGTGAAGAAAAAGGACACAGTATGGAAAGAATATTTCACACTGAAGTGCATCTGGAGAAATTTTCTCCCAAGTCTGAAGACATAATACAAGAAAACAACAGCAAAACGAAAAGCAACCAAGCACCACGAACACAAATACATATTTTTTTCCTAAATTTCTATTTTTATTGTCAGAGAAATATGTTGTCAGCAAATACCCAATAGAAACTATGAAATTGCATAAAAAACAAGTCACAGGACTGTGACCACTGCACTACAGTTTCCAGGCAAAGACCTCTACCATACTCAGAATTACTAATTGCCACAGCCAGTACATCCATAGCTAGCAACTGACACCACAGCTTTTCAGAATTCCCAGAAAGTTGTTCAATCTCATCACAAAGCATAGGTGTGTGAACTACAGTGGAACTATTGAGATACTGTAGCTAAATTACTGTAGATTCTGCAGCACCAGCAAAATTATTTTACCACAAAACCCCACTAATGCTTGCTACTAAAAATAATGGAGCACTAGAGGAAAACATTGAAGGGATAGGAGTTGTGTCAGCAAATCCAAAGCTCTTGTGAGGAACAGACAAAGGAAAGGTAAAGTTTGGGGACAGTTCTTGTATGACAGTATGTTATTTTGATTATAGAAAAAGTGGGAGAAGATTAGAATTGAAATAGTACCAATTAACCCAAGAAGTTCTGAAACTTTTTCTTTCATTCAATTGTTTGCTTGGGAGGGCTGGGTGTTGGAAAAAAAAGATACCTCTTCTAATTTCAGCCTGTCAGCAAAAGTTCTCCAGCTGTACTGAATCATGAAAGCATAGGCTTCAAATTAGAGCATTTCCCATGAACTTAAAGTTCATGGGAATACAATATGAGTTCATGGGTTATACAATATATAAGAGGAAAAAATAGGGATGTGCTGTACAAAAAACAGCTGTGAAAGCCAATAAACTGGCATTAAACATTCACTGAGCTTTTCTACTCTGCCTTTTCTTCCTGATACTGAAATGGTAACGTATCTAGAATAGTAATACCAGATTTATTGTAACTGCCTTTTTTTGTTTGTTTTCTTGAGCACTTTTTTTCATTTGCAACAATTTAGTTGTTTCATTACCTCCACAGTTCTCATTACCTTAAAACTAAGGAGATTTGAGTGTATGCAGAAGGGCCAAGGGGTGCTGAGCAGGTGATTCTCTTAACAGTCGTCGTGGTAGCAGAACCCTAAGGAAAGTGTATCTTATGCAGGAAGACAGGTATGTTAAAGAAGGCTTAAGCCCAGGGAGATCTGAGGAATACACAGTGCAGGAAATCAAGAAGAGAGAGAGTGAAAGCCGATCATTTATAAAAAGGAGCCTGACTGAGCAGTCTAGACTGATTAGCTGCACTGTGCGACTGTTGTCACTAAGGTTCCAGGGGAGATCACGTTCATTTGTTTTGTCAGTTCCACTGGACCATATCTCAAAGCACATGAACATTGCATCAAATGCATCTCCTGGTTGTTGGCTAGCAGCCTGCTTTCCAACACATCTCGACCACGTGGATAAATATTCAGCACAATGCAGGCAGCTCTCCATCATCCTATTTCTAACGTTTTGTCAAAGCACCTGCATGCAGGCTTTAGCTCACTCGCTTTGGTTCTTCCCCAGCAGGTTGCTCTCAATTACAGATATCTGCGTTTGAAGTAGGAGAGAGTGCTCCTGTTGGGGCTCCAAGGGGTGTGGGCCCCGGAGCGGGTCAGAGCGCTGCCAGTTGGGCGCGAGCCGGAGCGCGGCAAGGTGGCGTAGGCAGAGGGAGAGGTAGAACGGGGCAGAGTGTTGTAGGCTGGCCGGGACAAGGTGTTGAAGGAACGAGACAAAGAGCTATAGGGAGGTCCTGAGAGCGTGTTGTAGGAACCGCGGGAGAAGGGGATGTAACCTGAGCGCCCCGTGAGGTTCCATGTTGAGCGGGAGGTTGGAGGCCACACGGACAGGGAGCCTGAGCGGGTGGTAGTGGTGGTGGTGGTGTTACAGGAAGGCCCCCACTGGGGCCCACAGACAGAGCGGGACCCTGGGGTGCAAACGACCCGGGAGATGGATTGAGAGACAGGGTTGCAGAGGGAGCGGGCAGTGGCAGCTGCCAGAGGCTGGGGAGTTGGAGGGGATGTGAAGCAGGTGGCCGATGTGTCCTCGAGGCAAGGGGCAGGTGAGCTGGCAGAGCGGACTCCTGTAGCTCCCACTGAGATGGAGGCAGGGGAGCACAATGAGTGGGCTGCCGGGGGACCCACAGGACGGGAGGCTGGGGAGCAAAGCGAGTGGGCCGCAGGGGGTCCCACAGGGCGGGGGGCTGGGGAGCCTGCCAGGTGCAGCCCTGCAGGGGTAGAGCTACGTGCAGCACGTGGCAGTGGGGAAGCCGCAGGGCAAGGGGCTGGGGAGCACACAGCATGGGCTACTGGGGTGCTCAGGGGCTGGGGCGGTAGTGTGGCCATCGAGCCACAGAGAGGCTGGGCAATGGGAGAAGTTGTGGAGCCACAGACAACATGAGAGACGGAGGCCGCAGGCACTGTAATGGCTGCTGGCGGAGGCATGGGACTACTGACCGCATGGGCAACTGGAGAGCACACAGGGTGTGATGGCAGATGGGTAGGAACCCCCTGCGTTGCTGTGGTAGGACTGGAGCCGGCCATGAAGTGGGTCAACAGGGCACTCACCGCATTGTTTGCTGGGACAGAGACAGAATAAGGCACGGGCCCCCCTCCGCCTCCAGGCTGGTGTACAGGAGCAGACCCCGTCTCAAACACCACATGAGGCATAGGGGGGCCTGCAGGGTTGGATGTTGTGACAGGCATGGAGCTGTACACGGTTGGAGGCATCTGGGTACATGTAGCAGGAGGCATCTGGGTACATGTAGCAGGAGGCACAGTCTCACATATAACGCGGAAGCCAGGATCACACCCAGGGTCAAATAAAGCGTTGAAGTTTGGGTTGAAGCCTGGGCTGCAGATGGAGTTGCATAAAGGATGGCCTGCAGGAAGGTACACGAAGTCGAACACAGGCGGTCCCCCAGGGTTGCAGTTTGGGTTGCACACAGGGATACATATGTATTCACACGTAGAGTTGAGCCCAGGGTCCCCTGCAGGAGCCACCCCAGAGCTATTAACAGGCAGGGACCCGTTCTCACAGGCTGGCAGTGACCCATTTTGACTCACAGGCAGGGAGCCGTTCTGCCCCACGTGATTACACACTTCGGCCTTGGCACATCCTTTGCAGTAGGCAAACTTGTGACATCCAAGGTTGGCTAGGAGCCGGTGGCTGCCCAGCCTATATGGTGTGAACTCCACGATGGTCCGTGCCTGCTGATTGGAAGCCAGCGTTCCCAAACTGTACCAACAGGAGGAAAAGAGTTAGGGACCTAGGAAGCTCAGAGACCAGAAGCACTTGAAGATCACCTAACATTATTGGAAATGATTTGCTATGACCAGTTTGCTCTTCTTGCCTTGCTCCCCCAAAATCATTCTGAACATAGCAGTAGCCATTTCCTTCTGACTCAAAATGGGATTGGTTACTTCTACGCATGGAAAACCCCCATAGCCCATTCTGGAGCTGTAAGCTCATTCATGAGACTCTCTGGAAATATGTGTGTTTCTTAAATTCTTCAAAAACATAGTACCTTTCTACCTCAGATATATATTTGGTCCTTCCCATTTCCAGTCATCTAAGCTGGATCAGGGAGCTCTGTGGCACTGAGTTCATTATAATTCAGTGAGAAGAATTCCTGATTGCTTCCCCTTGAAACGAGTCATACTTCTGTCAGTTGTCCTTGTCATGAAGAAGAGCAGTGCATATTAATGAACAGCTCCTTTTCCTAGGATGTTATAGCATACTTGAAATTTGCAGTTTCCTGTGATTAACATGTAGCGAGCTTAGAATGCACACTGCTATTTTTCACTGTCTTTTTCTAATTCTTTACGTATGTGATATGAGTTCATGAGTATTTAGAGGAGTCCTTTCTAAACTCAGTGGTATTAAAAGTGCTGGGGTGCATAGCTAAAATTGCTTATGAAGAAAAGAATACATTCCCTTTCAGATAGAAATTTTTAACTTACACAGATTAAACTGTAGTTAAAATGAAGCAGCAGTATATATTGCCAATTCTAAAATCTCCATTCATTTCAAGAGAAGTGAGTTTTCTAATGGAGTCTCAAAGCAGTAAGGGGCATATAGTCCTGTTCAGGTCCTACACACAAGACATATAAGAACTGTCTTTTTCCTCAAAAATCTGCTGACCTAACAGACCTCAGTCAACTCTTAATATTACCCCAGTTTAAATAATTGATGATCTTACTCAATGGTCATCGGCTCTTTGAATAAACCACAGCCTTCTAAAGTCATTATGCAGTTCTTCATATCTTCCTGGAGAGGATTGCAGAAGGAGATCTCTGCTGTACATGGTACTTTCAGCCTGGGCTGGCTCAATAGCTAGTTAAAAGAAAAAAAGATGTATATGTATTTTTAATCCTAACAAAATTAGCATTAAGTTAAATAAATGTGAGTAAAAGGAGATATTATTCTCCATTTTTTCACTAGTCATCACTGTAAGTTAATTTTAAATCAGAGTGATCCTGCTAGAAAAAACAAAAGAACCAAGGAAATTCCAGATATTTCTGCATTATACCTAGGAAGTGGACAATAAAAATCCATAAATGTTCCTTTAAATCACAAAGCTCACATTGAAAGCTCTTTACCTTAACAATAACAGGTGGCCTGTTGATCACGATATCCCTGCTCACCATTAGAACTTCTCCACAGTCTGGATCTGAGACAGCAACCACTTTCATAATGTTGTGATCATTGAGGTAAGGTCCATACTGACTATACGATACACACAGTGGAATTTTTTTCACTGCAGAAAAAGATTGTAATTATTATTATTAATTTTGCTACTATTTCTACTTTCTCATGAAGTTTAACTAGCAATGGCAATAGTTTAATTAAAAAATGAGTTTTTGCAGCATTTTTGAAATCAGACCAAAATATTTATTTAAATTTTAAAACTTTAATTCCAGTTTAATTCCTAAAGTAATAGTTGGAATATAGGCAAATTAAAGGTTGATAAAGGAGAATATAAATATTGGGAACCAATCTTCTTATAACGATAAGTGATAAGTGACTTAAGTAAAGCTGTCTTTTTTCATAGTGGAAAAAAGAGCTAACTGTTGAAACAGCTGTTTATGCTGTGACAAAACTTTGCACGCCCTAGCATCCAGTGTGTCTGGAAATAATCAATTCAGTGCTCGAAACACATGTACTCTGGCTAATATCCTCTGACCAAAATAAATGAATTGCTTTTAGAATCATAAAATCATAGAATGCCTTGGGTTGGAAGTGACCTCAAATATCATCAAGATCCAATCTCCCATTTATGATAAACCTCTTTTTATAAACACAACAACTTTATTTTTGTGTTTAACAGATAATCTAGATTTGAACTTAAAACATTTTTGAATGATCATCAGTATCTTTCAATCTTGAGAAATTAGGCAAAGGCTACAATTAACTTGTTACTCTTTATGTAGTAGTGATCCATAATTGATTGCTCTAAAGACAATTTGACTTTCAATATTTTACATCTACTAATTTCATTTCTCGCCAGTGTTAAAAGCCTCCACTAACCCTCAAAAGAAGCTATCTGTCACTGCAAAAGAGAGGACAAAACAACAGTAGACAAATCCAGCTTCTTACCTTCTCTTGGACCTAATGCAACGGTCACATTATCTTTCCAAAACTGATCCATTGGGCAACCATTGTATGTAATTATCTGTGCACACAAATTAAACTTCAGGTTTTTGGGTTCATTACGCAAATTTTCAAGCAGCCAGTGGAGTTGGACATCTTCACCATACATTGGGCAGTTAGCCATCTTTAGCCTCATGTTAATACCACTATCACTCAAAAATGGGTTTTTCAGAGATGATAACTCTCTGTCTATATGGCAGTTGGAAGCATTGCAGTATCCTGGGTGAATTCTTCTGTAAGCCCGGTAGTAGGCTTCTTTGCTTTTCACAGAACCTGTTGAAGGAGATATATGATAATGAGTCCACTGGAAGTCGTATCTACCTGAAGAATAAATATAATTAAATGCATTCCTCCTCTTTCCTGAAACATAATTTAGTGGGCTGGCATATTCAAAAACGCAATAGAAAATGAAATCACAAAATACAGTAGTCTGAATTCATGGAAGGACTGAAGACTGCTCCAAAAGTAATGCCTCTTATTTAATGATAATGGTACCCACAGTGTCAGAGCCAGATGTTGGTGGCATGGCAGTAGGAGTTGAACCTTCCCACAAATATCCTGTCCTATTTTGTTGCCTTTTGATGGCAGCAGATGCACAGTCTGAGAAAATGGCGTCTGACATGGACTGCATATGAAGCAAAGGTGTGTCACTGAATTCCTCACTGTGGAAAAAAATGATCACCCATTGATATTCAGTGTTTACAGAGCTCAAACATTGGATATGAACACAGTGAGGTGGTGGGGGGCATGTTTCAACAGTGGCAACAGTGACGTGAAAGTCAAACCACATTCCAGATAGCCGTATTTTTACAAATGTGGCATGCTGGGCCTTGTTCATTGCAGGTGGAAATTAATAGCTAAAGGTGGTGGACATGCTGAAAAGCAAGTGAGGACTTGCTCTATCAAACAGTGTTATTGTGCTCTTTGTATCTGTTGTCGTTTCCACGTAAATAAATAGAAGGCATTATTTTTGGAATGGGCTACATAAATATTTCAGAAAAAAAATCATAAAACGTATTGTACTTCCATTCACTACATTTCAAAATGGCAATGTAAATCTCAAAATGCAGAGTGCAAAATTCAAAGGATATCTCTTTGTAAGTGCTAGAGTAAGTATGAAATGCTCCCATCTGCCTCAAAAAGTGAAATATGCCATTCCAATAAAGACATTATCAAGTGTGGTTTCTTGTTCCTTTCTCATAAAATTGAACTTGCACTTTTACAATCATATCTAATCTGCTCTTCATTCCTGTCAGCAATTTTGCTGGTTGAACTCTTCTCTACAATTGGAAAACAAAAATCAGTAATTGGTGGGCTAAAAGTAGCAACAGTAGGATACCATTATCATACATGAATTTAGTATGAGCGTATTTCCTGATAGTGGTAGTGCAAGAGGAAACAAGGAAGAAGTTAATCCTGGCTTTAAAAGGATTTAAGTCTTTTAGATTATCTAAAATCCACTAATATTCAAAACTAGAATACAGGTGAGATCAAAGCATGTGCACAAGATGGGATTAAATGGAAGCAATTGCTATTTGTTTTGTCTTATTCATCTAAATGTGCTTAGATCTTATATGAAGAGAAAGAAATCTGCTGTCTCAGTAAGTAAATAAATAAATAAAATGTTTTAGATAGTTCTACTCATTTTAACACAGTACAAATTATATTAATAATGTTATTTGATTAGCATTTTAAACAACTCTAACCACATTAATGACCTTTTATCATACCTAGCTCATACTTGTAATTCCGAGTGATATCATCAAATTGCTCACTGCCAACACTCTTGGTGATCAGTTGTTGTCCACATGGCCAAGTGTCACAAAAAACTTTTGTTTTTTTGGCATTGTTTTGAGATAGCCATCCAGCATAGTTTGAGTTTAGACGAGAAAACATGTAATGACCATCATAGTCCAAGTCCAGGTCTCCTTCTCTGATGCTTCGAACCCAAGTAGGACCACTGCAAGCTGAACCTAAGCCAGAAAATAAAAATATTATAACAGGATGTAACATGAGCAAAAACTCAGAAATATAAGCTGATGAAAAGCAGACAATTATAGCAAAGTTTTAGTTACCTCTGCCTGTTTCCAAAGGTGTTGGATCCAGACACTGCCAATCACCACAGCATTGATTTAGGTCTCTGCGAGCCATCCAAGATTCATTCCAGCAGTGGTACCGCCTGTAGAATGTAGGAACATAGGATTAGAAACATCTCTATGGTCATTATTTTCAGTACTGTTCTATGGGGGAAAACAATATCAGAAAGAATCTTCTAAGCAGCTTACTAGTTCTACCTTAACACTGTCAATGACATCAGGGGACAGTAGTTGTTTGTTTTGTTTTTTTATATATATGCCCAATAATAAAAATGTGTACCTGCAGATCTGCTTGTGAAACAATCTTTTTATAGCTCTTTTCCTTTTTTTCTTTTTCTTTTTTTCTTTTTATAATGTACCAGCACAGTTCCTTTGTCTAAATAGTCTATTTTCCTATTGTTTTCTGCATGATTCTTTAGAGAAAAAGCACATTCTGTCCTAGGCTTTTTAATAGATTAACAAAGAACAAATCCCTAAGACTTAACTGCTAAAATGGGATCCTCACTGCTTTGGTATTTTGGTTTGATCTTATTTTTTCATGTAGGAAAGGTCCAAAAAAAAAAAAAAAACCACCAAAAACCAAAAACATTGAAAGCTCTTATGGATGAGACTTGGATACCAGCAAAATTCTAGTGCAGTTAAACTATGAACATGCAGACCAAGGGTGAAAAGAAATTCTGTTATGTTGAATGATAATGTCATAGTTATATGAACATGAATCAAAACGTTAACGAGAATGTAGCAATTCATAATAAGAAACCTCCTAAAGACAACTGAAATCTCAGCTGGTTGTGATTACCTATAACAATTTCCATTTTATTATCTACTTTGTATTTTTGCAGCTACTAAGAGAGATGACTTCTTGTTTCAACTGCAAGTGTAAGCAGGTAGCATCAATTTTCAAATGTTTTTCCTACTTTTTATTTTTTTGAAAGTTTGATGAGGCTGCCTGCCTCTTCAATAATTTATGCTTTTGAAATGCATTGATAGGAAATGATTGGCTGTGCCACATCAGAGAAATAGATACTCTGAACTGCTAAATTTACACTAGCCTTTCTATCATTTCGTTTTTGATAATAACAAAGGAGCTTACTTTTATTTCTTACTTACCATAGCTTGTCCTTGCCACAGAGGTTTTTTCCTGTACTGTCAAAAATCTCATTGACACCAAGGGGATTCTCATTTGAGCAAGGAAAACAAAAGTTTGTGACAACACGGCTTGGAATTCCCAAACATCTCATCACTGTAAGGAAAAAAATCTTCATAAGTCATTATAAATAGTAATGCTCTTTATTTATTTCATTAACGATTCTCCCATATTCTACTTTTCCTTCATATAAACACAATGTATAGGACGTAATATTTGATTAGTAGTGATTCTGTTTTCAAAACTTCTTTTTAGTTTTTGACAAGTAATTTGAAAAGAGACTACACAGAAAAGATGGCTTGTTACCCTTCCAGATTAAAAAGAAAATAAAACCAACCAACCAAACAAACAAACAAAAAATAAAAACCAAAAACAGAACAGTCTACTGTAAATTCAGAAATAATTCCTGATCCTGCATTAATAAAACACCCGTTCAAAATTTCCATACCTATGGCAGAGTGTAGCATTTATATATTTATCTATAGAGCATCAGCCTAATTTTCTTAATTGCAGAAATGGGTTCAGTAAGCAAATAGTGTTTTTTCATCCTAATCATATAGTTCACTGTTATCTTCTCCTTTGTAGAATAAAATGTCTGTGGCTTACTGCTTTTATGTTTCATAGGAGGCAGTGCTAGAGGTCTTACTCTTGTTCATAATTTGTGTTTTCAGTCATCCCTCAAACCTCTTTGAAGGGTACATTTTTGCTTCCATGAACTTTTATTTGCTCTGTGTTTTAATCAAAGATGTGGTAGTGAGAGTTACTTTGCATAAGGGTCCAAGAAAAGACAGTATCATTTTTTTTTACCTTCACAGTTTATAGGAAAGCAGCAGGTTGATAATAAACACTATGAAGGCAGTCATTCTGTATCAAAGAGTATAAATACTCAATTTCATTTCTAGTGAACCACTTACGAGTAATATGCTTGCAGTAGTTTTAAGGATCAAACTTCTCTGATCCCAGTTTTCTTTCTCCCATTTTTAGATAGATAGGTAAAAGCAGACTGAAATATACCTGTGCACATTACTGAAGCAAGAGACCCACAGTACCCATATCTGACAGGTCTGCATCTACCGTTGTACCACTGCTGAAGAATAGGGACACTTCCATTCCAGGAAAATGGTTTTGTGCCCTTCAGGTAATCATTGTTTTCTGGAATCTTCATGATACTGTTAGTGGTATGGCTGCTTATCTAGAGAGAGAAAAGAAAACCAATCTTTTCAAATGCCTGTCCATCTCTTCACACCCTGAGCATCTCACAGAAATATGAAAGATCAATGTTACATGTTAATATTCCCTGTGCATCTGAGCACAATGAAAGGATTTTCCTTACTGTGTTAGATTACGGTGCGATCTGTCTTTCTATAAGAAAATGAAATGCTATCTTATCTATTCTTACCATGTGGTTTACCACCATGCTGACATGCACAGGATCATTGCGCCAACAATGGTCTCGATCAGAACCATGATGATAACTTGCACCCATGTCTAAAATCTTCAAGCAGATATCCAGAATCCCATCTTCAAACTGTAAAAAAAAGCAAGTAACACAGACATGGTATTCCAACATTGAAAAGCGATCTTTCTGGTCAATGCTGCAGGCTTTGTCTTCTCCAGCATCATTTTTTAAAACCAAGTCCAGCTCCAGTAATTTGCATGATTTTTTATGTCTGCTTGAAGGACTATCAAATACAACCTCTTTTAAAAATCGTACTATTTTTGCTTATGTTTAACTAGTGGAATCATTTTGCATTCATACATTCAATTTTTTGCTTCTCTTTTTCCAAGGCATTCTGCATTTTTCCTAATTCTGTCATACAGAAAAAAATTCTCACAGTTGTTTGGACTACAGAAACATTCTTAAAGGTTTTGTTCCACTTGTGTATTCTGGACTCATCCTAAAAACATTTTGCACACAATATGGGATATATATCTGAAAAAAGATAGATAACACTTTGTTTGTACAGATATGGATGGCTGCTTCTGAACAAATCTTAAAAAACATACCTGTCCAAAGTGCCATGGTCTAGAGGTAATATGCTTATGTACTCCTTCATACAGTATGCCATGTTCATTGAGAATATATTCTTCTCTTTGGGCCTGATTATCTAGGTACACAGGGTCATCTGCAAAAGATGCAAGAGTTATCAGACAATAGGTTCTTTTTTAGCTCTTCTGTATCTGCTTCACTGGAACTTATTTATTTTCCTATTTATTTTAAACATATACTTTAAAATGTTTAATTCATTTGTATTTACTTCTTTATTTTCCCTTTATTAGGTCTCACTCTCACCCAACTTACACACTTGCAAATTTTCTTCATAATAAGCAGTTCAAGGAGTCAAGCACTGTGCAGTTAGAGTTGGGTATGTAATTCTGATCAAATCAATGGACAATGTAAAAATTTGCTATGTAATTATTTTGGCAAGGTTCTACAAATTCCGCAGTTAGTTGTCACTCAAACTGGACTTACAGAATTTCATACACATTAGTATTGTATTATTGTGTGATGATATCACAGAATTCAGAGAATCACAGAATGGATGAGGTTGCAATGGATCTCTGGAGATCATCTGGACCAGCCCTCTGGTAGGGCTGGTTACCTAAAACTAATAAAAAAAATATAAAATATAAAAATACAAAAAAATAAAAAAAAAATAAAAAAAAAAATATCCAGATGGCTTTCAAATATCACTAAAAGGAGGGAGACTTCACAACCTCTCTGTGCAATCTGCATTAGTACTTCAGTACACAGGAAACAGAAGGAGTTTCCTAGTGGAACTTCCTTTCTTTTAGTTTGTACACGTTGCTTCTTTTCCTGCCAAGCTGTTGGAAAAGTGGACAAAACAAAATTATACTACATCATTGCTGCCACTAAGAAGCTAAATCAAAACACTGTCTGGAGACATCTTTGAACATGCAGGAGAAAAAACAAAACACAACAAAGTAAACTGTTCTTTGTTTCCTATGCTTTCTGGGACTCTATCCCTTATTTATCACCAAAGTAATTCAGATTTTCAACATTTTTACTCAGCACTAACACTTTTCTTGAAACTACCTCAGTATCACGGGAGTTCTCACCTGCACACCAAGGGTTAAAAAGGACATAAAAATCTCCAAGACATCGCTGATAAGTGTGGCCACAAGAAGTGATCTGCATATTGAGAATATAACGGCCAATGCAGGCATTGGAGGGAGGAAAGACGCTGATGTTGATGCATTTTGGCTGATGAGTTTTGTAGGAGGCACTCCAGCAGGTTTGATCTAAACATCTACCCATTGGGAAGGTGCATTTTGTCTCATTTGACTCGCAGGGTCTGAGGCCTTTTCAGGAAAATAAACACAACTTCAATCAAAGTAAACAAAACACATGTAAAAGGCTAGTCATTTGTTTAGCAACCATTTGCAATGCAAAACTGCCAACAGTGGATTTATTTTTCACTTGTCACTTTCATACGGAGTGAGAAAATTTTACACTGCAAAAGCACTGACTGAGCTAGAGGACAGTAGTCTGTTCACACAGAATATAAATGAGCAGATAGTATTTATCATTGAAAACCACGTTAAATATTACTTAGCAGAAAATTACTGAGAAAAATTCCAGAGATTTTGGAAGTGACTACCTGTCTCCACAGTGAAAGTAGCCTGATCCACGGAGTCATCCCATTCCCGATTATGGAAACTAGCATAAAAGTTGAAGGCTTGCCCCCTTCTTATTATCTGTCTGTCAGTTCCAAAGAAATGGGTGTTATGAATTTGGCAGTTGGAAGGGCAGTTCAAGTCAACATCTCCAAGTTCAATGACTGCAAGATGGAGAAAGAAACATAAAGGAAAAAAATGTTAAGTGAGGTGATCTGATGATGACCTTATCACAGGATGAGGTCAAGATTGTGTGAAATAGGAGATAAAGATGGAAGAGATAATAGCATTCATAATTAAAAAAGAAAAAGAAAAAAAAAGCACAGCAAAGGTTCAAACTTTAGCAACACTGCAAAACTATATAATGAGATATACATTCGTAAAGTGTCCTTACAAGTTCACCGCTTCCTTAGCTCGCAGGTAGAAACTTGTATAATGCTTTGATTTATAAAGCTGTGCTACAAGTTTCACTTCTTTCCTGTAGCACCTCTGTGCTTTATAAATAACTAATGTCAAAGGACACTGTTAGTGTCTCTACTCAAAAGATTGGTTTTGTATTGTAATAGTCTCACTAAAAGACAATGTCTTGTCTTCTGAAGTACAATCACAGCTAAACAGCAAACTTTCGCTTGCTATCAGTTGAGAGTTGTCATTTATACAAATAATAAAATAATAAAGAATATATAAAAAATAAAAAGAATTGAATAAATGAAAATCAAAACTGTTTTTGAAAGCTTAAATAGTCCTCCAAATCAGTTATGAAAAAATATGAAAAGATATCACCCCCCACGTTGCAGAAAAGTTTGAATAGGCATGCATTTCTGTATGTATCCATGTTTCTCCAAATCATAAAAAGTTTGAATATACCCATTTTATTATCCAAACTGAGACATCTTTGAGGAAATGAATGGAGAAGGAGATATTCACAAATTATGGTTTTTAAAAATTGCTGACAATCTATCTCAAAAGCTATGACTGCCTTGACAAAAATCTTGTTTTGCCCACCTCAGGCATTCTGTCTGGATATCAGTCATTTCCCAGAGGTAATTATGATTTGGCGCCCAAAGGATGGGTGGCAGCATTCATTTTTACATATTTACATAGAATATGTTATTTCCAAAACTGCTTCAGTGTAATTGGAGACAAGGGGAGCCAAAAATTCTCAGCAGTTTTGGAAACTGGGATCATCGAACTACAAAGACTTGGATGCTATTTTAATTCTGAAAGGTAAAGTTTGGTCTCCTAAACTTGCATAACAACCAAACTGACTAGTCTAGCTAAACTGGCACTAAGTCAAACAGACTGTTGTTTTGTAGGGGAAACTCATTTTTCCCACATGGAATAAAGAGTGTATTCACAAACAAGAAGACTTAAACCTAAGCCTGTGGGACATGGGCACTTCTAACACAATCCAGTGGGATTTGTCAGCATCATATCCTGAAGTAAATAATAATTGAACTGGAGAAGGAAGGTCTGGGGGAGAAAAAAAATGATTTTTTTCCTTGAAACAAAATCATTAAATATTTCATTCACCACTGACTTTGATAGTGAAGTAGTCACTTCGCTCTTTGGCAAATATCAACTGAGAAAGCAATACAGGCATTACCAAATTAAAACATGCACACTATCCAAAACAAATGGGAAAATTAAAAAAAAGCTCCAAAAAACCCCAAACAACAACAAAAACCCTCAGGGAAAAGCATTGCGTCATTATGGTGCATGAGTATATCATACCTGCTGAACAAGAAAGCATAACAGAATCACTGAAAATCTTGTATCTTAATGAGTGTTGCCTCGTTAGCAAAGAGTTCTGGTTGAACAAAAAAGATTAGAAGTGCTTACAGCACACATGACGAATTCCTGTGGTCATGAATGCTGACTGAATGAACCTAAATAGATCCTCACCCACCCTCTGGAGGATTTTATAAAACAAGACAACTATATTTCATTGACTCATGAATCCAGCTAAACTGGAACATCAGGGAGCTGAGATATTACAAGTTTCCCAAGGATGTTGTCTAAAGTCAGCCCGCAGTTTACTTATCAGAGTTAATTATCAAGAATGGATCACAAAGGAGACTTCTTTAGCAAAGTCAGCTCAAAGAAAATACTGAAGGCTAATCAGTTTCACATCTCCTGTGTGTTTCCATTCTATGATAGAAACCCTACCCTTAGTACCAGTCACCCGGTTTTCTCTATCAATTCACATTTTGCATTCATGACAAAAATTGTACGTCAGGTAAACATTGTGAAATAGTTGCTCCCAGCACAAAAGTAGTGGAAACTAAAACTTTTTATTTTGTACTGGTAGTAAAATATACTCTTTTTCATGCTCTTATCCTCAGAGGTGTCTGTTTCACTAGTTTTTCTCCATGACCTTTTCCTTAAAAAAAAGAAAAAAGTTTTTATTCTTGGAAAAATGTTTTTTTTTTCCTTTTTTTTTTTTTTTTTTCCTTTCCCAGAAGTTGCTCTTTTCTTTCTAAGTTCACAAATAAAAAAATCTAAACCATAGAAGTATTTTCTTGGCTTGATTCCACATAGAAGTAGGCACACTTTTCCTTATACACCTATGGCTGACTGTTGAATTATTTCTGTTCTCAGTCTTGAGCCAAGTGATAGAAAAGTTTTGAAGCACTCACCTTCCATTTTCCTTCTACATGTACTGGTATCTGAAGCACAGCGCTAGCGGAGGTACCTGCTCCTCAGCAAGAAGCTCTGCAAGGTCCGGCTGATCTCCTGTGTGAACCAACCTAATTTCCTCTCAGTAACATTTATATTCACAACTAAAAGGCTGTCACACATATTGCATCAACAAAATACCAGTTTACAAAGAGGCCCCACCCATGTGTCTACTGATGCTCATAAATGATTCATTTTCACTTCCAGCAATATTAGGGAGAGTCCTGTGGCAGGGAAGGAGAGATTTTGGTACTTCACCTGTAGCATAGAACTCTCAACATCTTACAACTTGGGATGACCCAGAAATATTTTAAGACCAGGATGATTTTGAACACGTTTCAGCATAAGCCGTTATTTTTGGCTATTCGCATTTCCCATAGATCTCAGCACCTAGTGGCTAGACAACCTCAGACGCCCATAGGAAAACTGTGAAGAACACTGGACTCGAGCTGAATTTAAACTCTTTTCATTAAACCTCTAGTGGACATTTTTATTATAATGTAAGCAAAAATCCCAGCTTCCAGAAAGTCTGGATACACTACCTCCAAGTGGAGATCACAGTATAATAAATGGTTGCCAACTTTTTCCAGCAAACTGTAAAAGAAACAGAGGAGCTGCATAAAATGTTTTTGAAATTGACATTAAAGTTGAATCTAAAAATTAGAGAATTTATTTATACTTTGTGCATATTTATGGGAAAGCACACAGACAATTTCTCAGCTTATTCCTTTACTCTTTCCTTCCCCAAAAGTTCTGAAAAGCATTTGAGGTTTTCCAAGAGTTTCTGTGAACAGAAAATATTTACATATTTTGATACAAAGTGAATTGCTTTATTTACATCCCAGACATATTTAATACAAGAATACAAAACAACTGCAAGACTGCTCTCCCTGCTTACTCAGTGATGAGAACATCAACTTGTAAATAGGAGAAAAGGATTCAAATTTCCTCTACTAAAACAAGAACAAGCATTTGTGATAATTGTCTCTTATCCTTCTTAAGCCTTTCACTCTAAATAATAAATCCATGAGATACCACTACAATCTCTCCAGATGAAGTTATGCCAATATGGAATTAAAAAAATAAACAAAAAAAAAAAAGGAAAACAGAAAAAGAATAACAAACAAGAACAATTAATTGATAAAAAAAGAACAGAATGACTGAAGTCTGGTGTTTGGGATAACTGTCTGGATTCTAGTCAGTTCTTTAAGAAATTGAAACAGCCTAAGTTACCATGAAACAACGTAGTAAGCATAACTTAACCACATGTATGGTGAAATAATTTCATGGAAACGATAGCAAAGTAAAGAATCTGAACCAGCAAGAAAAAACTACAAGAAAGACACTGAGGCTCCGGAGCATATCCAAAAAGGTCAATGAAGCTGTGGAGGGTCTGGAAAACAAGTCTTATGATGAGCTGTTGAGGGAACAGGGATTCTGGACAGTAGTGGTTGAAACTGTTACAACTGATTCATTAATAAGTGAACATAATAGTTAATGTCCTCTTATTTGAAACTTGTAAATATTTATCTATTTTGTTGGCAGTTATGAAAATATATGCAAATACTTAATATTTCCTTCATTACTCATAAAAGGACTTATCTCAAAGCTTTTTTTACTAATACCAAATATCTTTTTATTATTTTTTGTTAGACTATTAACAAATTTAACTTACTGAAAAAAGAAAAAAAAGAAAAAAGAAACAACAATCCTATTCCATAAGAAATTGTTTAGTTAAATTAGAATATAATATAGACACAAACACATAATCAATTTTAAATCAACCAGTAAAATAGGAGCAGAAGTTGTCCAGTCCTTCACTGGGGATCTACTTTAAAATGTGTAACTATACTATGGTCATTGACTGGAAAAATTGATTTTGATTCATCTTTTCAGATGACAAAATGATAGTCCCAGGCCTATAAGCAGAAAATGTTCAAAGCTGGTTACAGTTTCCAAAAATATATTGAAATCCTCTGAAATACCTCTAGTACTTCAAGCACCTGCCTAAAATTTTTCTGTAAATGAAAGCCCGTGACAAATAAAAGAAAACAAATAAGTATCACTACGTTGTTGCACCTGTAGGTTCAAAGAGATTTAATTAAGAGTTTAAAATAATAAAAGACTGAATCAGAAGCTGAACACTTTCTGTATGGACATGAGTCACTAACTGTAGTAAGTATGTTTGCTTGGATCCTTGAAGCTGCTTTGGTGCCTACCTGTCTCTGAAGGATCGCTGTACAGATACCCAGTCCAATATCAGTCTCCCAGATGCCCAGGCTCCTGCCTCTCTGTACTTGCAAAGGCATCCAAGTGCTACTGCCAACTCACAGCTATCAAACTGGTTGGTCCTCTCATTCAAGCCTGAGTCCCAAGTGCCTAGAGTAAGAATCTTTAACAAGGTAGAAAATCATAGCATACAAGTTATCTAGGTGCTCTGTGTATATTCTTATCCATCTTGCCTTCCAAGCCCTGCATCAAATGAGCTGGAGCAAAATCATACAGGCAACAGGGCCACTGACCTAAAGAAAGGGCCGTGGGAGACTGAATACTGACAGGAACAGTGATATGCATTACAGAAAGGTTTTGCCACCCAGCCCATGGCCTCTCTAAATAGCTGATGTGCCCTAATTGCTGACTTCTTAGGGAGCTGAGTCTCCTCCTGAACAGAAACAGCTTCCCTCCCTGCCCAGCAGCAATGAGCACCAAGCTGACAGTACCTTGGCTCCAGGACAGTATGCTTTTTCTCTTCACCGCCATCTGTTTCCTTAAAATTTCACCTCATTCATGCAAGCTGTCCTCTCCACATCACTACAGTGCCTTATCATACATCCAGCAGCCTCCTGAAATGCGCAAAGAAGATGGTAGGCTCGATGTAGGCCTGGAAATTCTACAATTTAGTACATCATTAATGAGGTTTTAGTCTAAATAGCTTAATTTCAGGAAGTGGCTATTACATTTCTTCAAACATCTTGACTCTGTTCAAGTGTCTATACATTTATGGTTTTGAGAGGATTTCTTAATACATGGAGTAATTGCTACTTACCACAGCATGTACTACACTTGTCTTTTATAATAGTTTCAAAAATATATGACTTGCATTATGGTAGAGTGACGTGCTGAGCATTGACAAAGTCAAGTGGTGTGCCTGTTGTAGCTCAGAAACCTTCACATCTTTCAATTGCTGGTTATGCCACTAGGAAAGAGCAAAAATTGAAGAAAAGGGCATTGCAATCACAGAAGGAACACCTGTAAACAGTACTGATGCAGTTTCATAGCATCATTAATATATTTGAACACAAGGGTGAAAGTGATGGCAATCAAGTATCTAAGGCATCCTTTCAATAAAAAGGAATACAAAATGACAGCTGAACAGGGGATAAAAGGAAAAATGAGAATACATGTGAATTGTGATTAAAGTGTTTTGGTGAAAGTGTCATCTAGTGGGATACTGGGGCAACTACAGTGGTTAAAAGACATTTTAGCTACTCAGCCTAGGGACATATTAGTATACAGCCCTAAAGTTCACTCTACTGCGTTATTCTCGTAATTGTATTCATTTGATTACCTTATTTATAAGATGTCCAACCAATTAATGATGGAGTTCACCTTATTAATGAATTTACACGTTTTCAGAAATAACAGTAAGTCATGGAAGAAAATGTTACCTGCTAAGTAGGAATATTTGAGGAAGTCATTAACTGGCATCAGTATTTGCTGCCAAGAGTTCAGGAATATTTGAGAAAGGGAACAGGGAGGAAAACTATTGGATGTCATAATGCAACCCTAAAATAAGCACCAATTTGTTAGGAATCCCCACAGACTACCTCTGACCTTTAGAAGCTTCACATTGGAAGGGCAAGAACATGAACTCTGTAACTGTACACACTCCCAAGTTTCTTAAAAACCATATATCAACTTGCAGTGAGGGTCCCTTTCATTAAAAAACCTGAAAGCACTGGCTGCTACTTTGTTGAGTGTGAACAAGTATTACAACATCCTATGTATAGGTGAATAAGAGGAATAAGAAATGCTTCAAATGAAGTCTCAGACAAGAAGATGGTGTGTTTTAAGATGCACACAATGGATTTGTCTTTCTAGAAGCTAGAGGAAATTAGTAGCATTAAATAATTATAGGTGGTTTCTGAAATTAAAAAAAAACAACAAAACAAAACCTGTCAAGTCTCCATATGGAGATACCAAGAACTTCAAGGCAACTCCCACTTCAGCTGGTTTGCAGGACTTCCTCGCTACAAGAAAGACACTGAGGCTCCAGAGCATATCCAAAAAAGCTCAACAAAGCTGTGTAGGGTCTGGAAAACAAGTCTTATGATGAGCTGCTGAGGGAACAGGCATTGTTCAGTCTGGAGAGGAGGCACAGGGGAGGTGTTATTGCCCTCTACAATGACCTGAATAGAGGCCTCTTCTCCCAGGTAAAGGCAATAGGATGAGAGGGAATGGCCTCAAATTTGTGACACTGGAGGTTCAGGCTGGATTTAGGGAAAATCCAGGGTGACAGAGCACTGGCTCAGGCTGCCCAGAGAGGTGGTGGAGTCTCCTTCTCTGGAGATGTTCAAGACCCACCTGGACACCTACCTGTGCAACCTGGGCTAGGGAGCTGCTTTGACAGGAGGTTGGACTAGATGATCTCTAGAGGTCCCTTCCAACCCCTACAATTCTGTGATTCTATGAAATTTCAGACAGAGTATTGAGGCGTTGGGATGGGCTGCCTGGGACAGTGGTAGAGTCATTATTACTGGAGATGTTCAAGAAGTGCGTAGATGTAGTGAGTGACATCGTTTAGCAGGCAGCCTAACGATACTATGACTTGCCTTGTGTTGTGGTGAAGTTTGCTCTCTTCCATCTTAGCCTTATCTTGGGCTTACACTGATTGTTGGCCATTTCCTTTACTTCATTTGATAGGATGTTTTTGCCCTGAATCCACAATGTTGTTGTGTAAGGCACACATCTAACAATGTTGAGTACATGCAGAACATGGAAAGGTCAAGCAATTAGAAGGTGCACTTAAGAAGAGGAAGAAACAACATCATTTATGTTTAAGACATCATGTCATCATATTTAAAACAGTGCCAAGCTACAATACTAGCCTGAGTCATACCACAGACCTGACTTCTCTGTTTCACCTTCACTCTGTAGTACACTCTGTAGTTGTTTTTTTTTTTTAATTGGTTCTTTTAACATGTACTTTAATAACAGTAGCAATAGTGACTGGGTTAACTTCATAGAAAAAAACTACAAACATTGCACAAACCAAAATGAACAAGTTTCAACAGAAAAAAAAATTATTCAAAAAAAAAATTCACATACTAAAACTGGAATTTCTAATTCAGTTCTTTGTCAGGTTGAGTATTCTGGGCACTGTACGCTCACTTTCAAATGAGTTTCTTCACAAGTGTATTAAAAGCAGAAATAGAATAAGAGAGTAGTACCGTAAATTTTAATCCCAGCTCACTGCACAGTAATTTTCCCACAGAGGGAAACTTAAAAATCACCAGGCCTCTGATAACAACCTACAGGTCTAATTGCCAAGCAATGAAGCAGATATGGATCTTTTACCTGGACAAGCAATGGTAAATGGAAAAAGATTCAGTCTGAGCAGTGCAAATGCAAATAATGAAATGGAGAGGGACATTCACTGAATTGGATCATGGGAGATTTCGTGTTATGTTTTGTGTTAATTTAAGGCTTCAATTTTTAATGAAGTCTGCTTGCTGTTTAAAAAATCCATTTTGTCCTCTAATGATTCTTTCTAGATTTTTCTTTAAAGTTTCTTTATGTAAGACTAGACGACAGGTTCACAAGGCACAGGAAAAAAAAAAAAAAAAGGAAATATTTACAAGAAAACAAAACAATCTTTTGTTCTCACCTGGGGACTGTCTAATCCTAAAAACAGAGATGAGATATTCTGGTTCTAACCACCTGAGTTCAGTAACTGTCTTACATAGATTTACAGGATTTCTAAGATTTTCCATGAATTATTCATTATGAGGTTTAAAGAATGCAGTTCTTTTCTGTATTATTTTAAGCACCTGAGCCTGAAAGAACCAAGAGTTAAAATTAACAGGAAGAAATTCTTAAAATTCTTTGTCCAGTTTCAAAAATCTTTACAGGATATCTTCCACATTTACAAAATGTGGTATATGTATTCTACTCTTTACAAAGAGTAAGACCCACCCCATGGATAGGAGATGCAAATCCAAATTATTTTATATATATTTATATTACATATATATAATATATTATTTATTTTATACATACACACACATATATATATACACATTTAAATACAGACACACTCCTTTTTTCAATGAGAAATAGTACAGTTTCTTATAGACTCCAATACCACAAAGAATTTTTTTTTTTTTTGCGGGGGGGAGGGGGGTTGTAAAGACACAAACATATTTCTATTTGTTTTCAGCTAGTGATTATTGTGCTCATTCAGGAATTAACAGACAGCAAACTTGGGTGGAAAAAGTAACACATTTGCTGGAATGTCACACAATGGTGTGGCTCTAATGACTTTTGCATGAGCTTTCAGATTCTTCTCAATGGTGGAGGATTAGGAATAGGTTTTAGTGAACCACTGAATTTCCTTTGCAGCAGTACAGGTACAGTGCAAGATACAGAATGAAAGGTGTTGGAGCAAGACATGGAGCTGAAAGCGCTGGTAGATCTGGAGACAGGCAGGGTGTATGTAGAAGATAACTGCTGCTCTAGATGCTGGAAATGTCTTCTTGAATTGGTTTTGTACATGTAGCAGTGTTATTGTTTTCACAGCATTTCGTAAAAAGATATAACATATGGAATTATCTGAGTTCAACTTAGATTCAGAAGTAATATACACAGGAACGCTGTAGTACACGTACCGCAAGTGTTTTGGCAAAACATTGGGTAGTTACATTTGGTTCAACATCAATTCATACTATCAAAGAATGGTAAAGTTCAAAAGCTGATAGTTGATTGGGGGTTTTGTATTTATTTAGCAGGATGCGGTAGATAATGTCGTTATGTTTACTGGAAGGAATTTTAGATATTAAGATTCAAGTAAGGTGCCTGCTTAATCTAGCCATGCTTTGATTTGTCCTGAAAATTCACATAGGACTGTATCCTTTTAACCACAAACACCAGTGATTCAGGTATGATTGTCTGAATACCCCCATTGTATTTAGGCAAGTTCTTCACCTAATATATCTGAGTAAAAAATCATAATCCTGAATTGTTCATTTATGAAATTATTTTCAACAGAAAGACTGTCTGCTTTCCTATACTTTCACAGTTGTTTAATAAATTTCTAAGTGCACAGATCAGCCAGTTTCAGTTGTTACAGAGAGATGAATCCAGCTCATAGCTTTCATCTAAGCACTATATCAGAAGGGTGAAAAATGCTTCAATAACCCAGTAAAAAGGAAGAAAAAAAAAAAAGTGGAATGAGAACTTAATTGCATCATGAAAATAAGCAAGGAGACATCTACACACCCATATTTCAAGCAGCACCTTCCAGTTTTTCCGGTCTAAATAGGACTGTACTTTAAGGACTTACTAAAACGCTTTGGGCTAGTATTCTACATACAAACATGGATTCTCTGCTTGCTAAAGTTACAGCAGCTATGGACTTGGTTTGTTGTCTTTTCAGCTAACCAGCTGTCTTCAGTAATATCTTTGTCTAATATCCCTCTTTCAATATACTTTTCTTTTCTTTTTTTAATCAAGAATCTCAGTTTCTGTACAAGGAAAATAAATATTCATGAGATCTGTTCCAAATAATTTTGCTCTCCTCAGAAATCAGTAAGAACATCAAGTCTATTCTTTGCTGGTTTCACATCCCATGCGTTAGCGAACGCCATGCTAACATCTTTTACAATAATCCAAAATGAGTCCTTTTTTTCACAAGAACACTTCCAGCTGAGCTATAATTATAGTGAACTGTGCTGTCATCTTTCCAAAGAATAGTAATTAGGGATATGAGCCTGGATGTCTTGTATGCTTATGGAAACATTTTTTTCCTTTACAGCTAATGATCATCCAAAGAGAAAATCATTAAAAGGAAAATGGCAAAGGGTGTGGATAGAGACTGTCATCAGCCTTGTGTACCAGTTTCAAACTCAATCTTCTTCCTTCCTAAGAGAAAATGTGAGGAAGCAAAAGTTAAATTTCTTCATGCTTCTTTGGGGAAGAAAATGAATACATCTAATTTATCTTGTATATTATTATTGGTATTATCTAAATACAAAACATCCATGTTCCTCTCCCTTTTTGATTAAGAAAAACATCTCTCAATTAGGCTAACCTTTTCCCGTGGAGCAAAGAGAATCAAAGACTTGCTACATAACAAAAGTAACCATCTATCTGTCATAACAGTTTAAATCAACACCTAAGAGCACAGGCATGTAAGTAACTCTGTCTCTGGAACTAAAAGTCACAACCAGCTTCCTTTTTTCTAACCAGACTGTTTTTTAATATTTCTATGCTAGTGAGAAATAACTGTGAGAAATATTCCCTTGTGCTTTATCAGTACTCCACTGCACTGGAAAAGGAGACTACTGTTCAATTAAAATAAGAAAAGATATTTCCTTCTTTTTAAACCCATTTTTAATTTTATATATCTATATATATGTGTGTGTGTATCAAAATATATACATATGTATATATATAGAACAAATAGAGATGAGAAACTATTTTAAAGTGATTCCTCTTACAAGCATTTGTTTTTCTTCCTGAGAGCAATAATAAAGTTCTGCCTTTGCATTTGTTAACCAATACAGTGCATGAAGAAAACCACAGGCATGTTAACACACAAAGCAACACATATTTCCATCAACCTCACCATGATGAAGCAGGTTCGTACGTATCCCTGAAGCAGGTTACAGCTCACTTTGAAGAAATTCCAAAGGTGAGATGCCTGAAACTCATGATATAAAAACTTCTAAAAGTGATAACACTCCACAGCAATATAATTCAAACAACAGCCCAGTAAAATTTTATAAAAAGATATGACACGAGATTAGAATAATAGCGTGTTAAGGCATTACGCAAGATTTACAAACACCTTACAGCCTGAATTAAGTTCTACAAGCAAGCTAATAATACAGCCCATGGTTTAATTCCATCATAGTAACCAGAGTTATATAGTTTTTAACTGTTTGATGTCTAGCACACAAAACGGTAATTACAAGGATATTCTATTTTAGCTGCGTGCAATAGCAAACACTTTATGCACAGAAAGAAGAGGTCCAGCCACATCTGAGAGAGGTGATAAGTCTTTGCTATCTAAAATTTGTCATTTGCCGTGGTCAACAGAGTATTCCTGTTGTACAGGTCCTACGTTTATACCAAAATTCAATTTGCCTATATCAAGACATCAAAGGGCTTCCAATCTCAGAAAACACTGGTGCAGATCTGGATTTGAGAACTGGTTTGTCATTATGACAGTATTAAAAAATATATAATATAATGTATTTATATAGACAAACACATCATGTATTACATAGCATATGTTATACTAGGGCAGATACGCACTTTCCCAGTCCAATACTGAATGAAAATCCAACTCCCAGTGCCCTTTCGCTCTTTTGTGTTGTAAGAAAGCTGCAATAAATTTTACACACTGAAAAACAGAACCTTTCAGTTAAGTAAATTCCACATATCCCTGAAATATTGCCTATATCCCTTTCTAAAATATGTTCTTTACCTAATTTTCCTGTACATTTTCAATCCCTAATTAACACTTCAGCAAAACCGTGATGAAGTTACGTATCAGTTATTCGGTTTACATTCTTTTAATCTGCTGAAAGTTAGATAATGTGCCCTAGTGTTTAATGATATAAATTAATCTGTCTTTGATTACACTATGAAAAATCTGCTTTTAAATCTGTATTCTGCAACTGTATTGTAGTTTGAAAAATATCTGTTACGACAACTCATCAGCAAATAATAAAACATACAAAACTTTGTATATTTCTGGCATGTGAAGAACTTCACTTAATGAAATGCTCAGCTAACACTCAAATTCATTTTTACATAAATATTCAAAAATTCCTGGACTAATAAAACTAAAAATGACTATGTAGAAGATAAGAATGGCATTTTTCTTTACCAGACTTTATTAACCTGAGTTTTCCTTCCTACACTGTGGAAAAGAGAAATTTAAAGAGACTAAGCAGTCAATTTATTGATTATCAACCTTTAATACTTATTAGACTGTAAAATAGAATCTAAATTTAACTACTCTCTCTCTCTCTCTTTTTTTTTTTTTAATAAACAATGCACTTAAATGTGAATCTGAACAACTGGAATAAAAATTCCCTTTTTCAAAAAAAGTTATGATTTAGTGGTAAGTCCTCATGACAATCAGAAGGGAAAAAAACATAGCCAAGTTATATAAGCCACATTGTTAAATCCTGTGGTGACTTCCTTGTTCACCACAATTGCTATAAACTTGAAAAAAGGAAACTGAGAATGATCAAAACACAAAAATGGCCATGAAACCAACACAGAAGCAAGCATATAAACAAGCTTACACTATTTCAAATGCTCATTCATGACTGATGAAATTAGGATGCAGGATAGTTCAAGTGTTTCTAGAAGAGGATGAAGCATATATTAGCATATCATATATATTATATACAAATTTCAGCAGAGTAGAAAAATACTGAAACAAATAGCTATTTAAATATACTCCACTTTGATTTACTGCCTCCATTCTAAATAGACGGTAGAATAGATAGAATGTACAAAAAGAATATGCTCATGGAAGGGCCACAAAAGGAAAATAAATGCATGTAGTTAACAGTAATTGAACTCTTTAGAAGGAATTATGACTGGTTTGTTTCTTTCTTTTCTTATTTTATTTATTTTTTTTGTTTGTTTTGGAAAAGGAATCTCCTCAACATAGTCCAAGTCCATTTGGAACCCCTCACAATAATTTTTAAGCAAAATTACCATTTAGGTAATTTTATAATCATTGCCTGTCTTCAGTAACAAATTATTTTGGGTTACTCAAGCAACAGCTCAAGATGGTAATCAGAGTATATTAGAAAATTTGTTAATAAAAAATCATGAAAATGAACTGCAGCAGGTAACTTGGCTGTACAATGAATATTACGTTGGGTTAATCCTCTGTCAGTTAAAGACAGCATGCATCAAACTACAAAAGAACTGAATCGAACCCACTATTCATTATAGTAAAAGAATACAATTGCTCCATTGGAAGGGACCTTCAAATATTATATAGTCTCACTATCTGACCACTTCAGAGATAGCCAAAAGTTAAAGCCCATTACTGAGGGCATTATCCAAATGCCTGAACACTGACAGGCATGGGGCAACAACCACCTCTCTGGGAAGCCTATTCCAGTGTTTGATCACCCCCACTGTAAAGAATTTCTTTTTCCTAACATAATCTCTCTTTTGATTAGTAGGGTTGTTTTCTCTCAAATGTGTGTATTAAAATTTTACACTGTGTAGTCTAATTATTTTCAAATATAAAGCACTGAAACTGACTTCTGAGTTTTACTAATCTGTAGTGAATGCCGAGTCACAAAATGCTTTCTACCCTGCTGAGTAGTGGGGCTCAAGAGGAGAATGTGTTAGAACATTTGCAAAGAGAAAGCGTTGAAGGCAGAGACTTGAAAAAAACCTTCTGAAAATTCTTCTGAAAAACACTGTTTTCTTCCCCATTAAATTATTTCTAAATGTGTAATTATGTTTCAGAGACTTCCAGTGGACTTGCTCCAGAAGGATTGGATTAGGCTTTTAATTATTAAGAACTCACATTAACATACTGAGTTATATTCAAGACTTGGCATTTACTAATATTACCATATTAACAGAGAAGCACTGCTGGAAGGTTAAGGCTTGAAATCCTAATTAAATTCGATAGTCTGTTTTCATAAGGAATGGTCCAGATCTGTCTTAGTTCTTATTTAAAAATGCATAATGTTAACATCAGAGATGTTCTTTTAATTTTCCATGGACCAGACCACCCATGGTATTTTCAATCTACTTGTCAGAGAATATAATCTACATTTTCCTTATTAACCTCCTTAGTAATTGAACCACATGCTGATATAAACTTGAAATACACAGGAAAATGATAGTTGCAAATACTTTTCCCCTTTTATTCACCAGTGTTATTATTTTCCTGATCTCAGACAATTGAAAGAATAGATAACTAAATGATTTTTAAATATTGCCCTGTTGAATGAATATATGAAAAAAAATATAGATTTTAAAGAAGCATGTTCTCGTTGCTGCTTAATAACAAGACTTGTCAGATCTATAGTGTATGAAATATTATTTCATTGGTGGTAAATTTATTTGTGAGTTTTAGATTTTGCCTAAAATCACATAGTGATAGTCACACAGTGATAAATACACAGACACTGTAAATTTATAAATTATTATTCATCTTTATTTACCACTGCACTGCAAGTTACTCTAAAACAAAGCTGAACAACCTGGCAGTCACTGGAATCCAAAAGCAATGACACATAAGCACATTGTCTTAAGATTCTGTTTCTTATGGCTGTGGTTTATATAATTGACAGGGAGAGGATATTTTCCTTTAGCAATCTGTAGATCAACTTCTGTCAAATTTAAATGTTTAAATATTACCTTAGTCTTTCCTCTCTGGAGATGGCATTTCAAATATTTAAAGGAACTGTAGCTAATCAGACATCAGGCAGTGCTGAGGAACAGAAAAATACAATTTTCCTTTTCTGGGAGAAATGAGTTGTTCAGTCTCACAGCCTAATCTTCACTCATTATTTTGTTTACATTAAATCAACCATTTCAGCTCACTGCAGTACACATACATACTTATCTAATTGGAAATTACATGAACCAGCAGTCCTAATGCCTAAGTTTTAATAATCACAGCCAAACTAACTTCTAATTTGTGATGTTTAGAGCTTGAATTATACAAGAGAGAATTTGCAGAATCGTTATTTTTGCTGTTCCATTTCTGTAGGCAAACAGAAATTTAGAAATTGCACAACTAGAAGTTGGCTAACGCAAAGCCATTGACAAACAGTTCCCCAAAAATTTGCCTTGCAAGAGGTAGCAAACTGCAGTGGTAGAAAGCTTTAAAGAATCCATGAAGATCTTATAGTTCTTCCCAAGTACAAAACATGTGAATTAATTGGTAGTTATTTTCATGAATGTTACAGAAGCACTGACCATGAGTAAAACAAGCAAGAAGAGGCATTTCCATTATGAGAATTGCCTACATCAGTTGTACAGGCCCATTAGTTTGTTCCTGTGTTGCTGTTAACTTTAACACTATATGGGAAGGAGAAAGATGTTTCAATGAATATACCTCGGACTGCAGTGCTACTGTGGCATTCTGAAATAGGTAAGAATATTATTTATTATCAGCTAAAACAACTTTGCCAGTAGAACAAGCATATGAACTTTGATATTAACCACTATGTTTGCCATAGACACTGTGGCGTTACACTAAAATTACTCACTTTGAGATTGTATTCATAAGTGCTTTCTCATAAAATCAGGAGATAAAGGAAATAAAAGCTCTCTGAAAAAAAAAAATCCCAGTGTTTTTTTCAGTCTGAAAGGTACATTCCTTGCATCAATATTCTAATTAACTAACTGGACATCAATTGCTGACCCAAAGATTAACTACGTGAACAAGAGTAGCACAGAACTTTTTAACCACAGTATTTAAATCATATAAATTAATAATTGGCTAGAAGGAAGGAAGTAATCTGCAACAGCATGTTTATCATCTGAGCTCAAGACAGAATTAATCAGCAGCTGCTAACTTGCATGGTCTGCATTGAAAGAGTTTTAAAGTCTCCATTAAATGAAGTAAAAAGACAAAAGAAGAATATTTTAAATTTCTGGCTTCATAAATATAGAGCTAAAATTTGACAACTCCCCAAGGCAAGTTTCAAAGAAAAAATATTTTACGTACTGCATACAAATACGTTAAAACTCAAATCCATATATGTAAACTTTACCATTATTTTAATAAAATATCTAATTGATTCTATCTTTGCCAGTCCAAACTAACACACACAGCTATGTAAGGTACCAGAATACTGAATACAAGGGGTTACTGATAAAGCAACATCATTATGAAAGTGATGCGTCCTGAAGAGTCACGTAGCAGTCCAAATGAAGATTTTTAACTACAGATTGCTCCTTCATCATCTGATATTTTCTGTGCATTTCTGACTGCTGACTGTAGAGAAGAAAATCAAGATCTTAGAAAAAGGCAGGAAAATAAATGACAAAATTGTTAGATGGTATAATACAAAAGAAAGAGAAAATGAAAGTTATTGGAGCAGGTCCAGAGGAGGGACACAAAGATGATCAGAAGGCTGAAGCACCTTCCCTACTGGGACAGGCGGAGTGAGCTGGAGGAGAGAAAGCTCCACAGGAACCTTATAGCAGCTTTCCATTACCTGATGGGGGCCTACAAAAAAGCTGAGGAGGGACTTTTTATCAGGGGAGGTAGCAACAGAATGTGGGAAAATGGCTTCAAACTGGAAGAAAGTAGGTTTAGACTAGATAACAGGAAGAAATTCTTTACTGTGAGGGTGGCAAGACACTGGCACAAGTTGCCCAGTGAGGCTGTGGATGCCCCGACCCTGGAAGCACTCAAGGCCAGGCTGGATCGGGCTTTGAGCAAACTGATCTAGAGGGAAGCGTCCCTGCCTACAGCAGGGGGGTTGGAACAAGATGATCTTAAAGGTCCCTTCCAACCCAAACCATTCCACGATTCTATGAAAATTAGAAGAAAAAGGAAAAGAAGGTTAGTTAAAGAGAACAAAGTAATAGACACAGTAGGTGAGTAAATAACTGGCTGAAGAAGTTTTCACTCAAAGGACTGGCAGAGGCTGCCACTTAATTTGTCACTATATATCTCTGGCCGCTGATGGATAATGGTGTCTTTTGATTTTCTGTCAAGTTCCTAGGAACATGTCTTTAGTACCCTATGCTTTCCTAAGGTTACAACAATTACAACGTTCTCATCTAACCTGGGAAACGTACTTCCAAAACAAAGTGTTGCAGATATTTGAGATCTTTATTTAACCCTCCAATGCGCCACTTCTGAAACATATCCACCCAACTCTTCAGTATTCACATAGGAAGTTCCACTAAAAACTTCTCTGTCTTTCTCTGTCAGAGTAGTTTCTCTTGTAAAAATGCAAGTCTGAAAACCATTTTTTTTTTTTTTTTAATATATTGCAACTCCTGTTTCTCTTGTTTATCCACATAGGTAGCCATGTACAAATGGGGAAGTTTGTTGTGTCTAGCCTCAGACATCCAGCAGACCGTGGGCTTAAATGTACTTGCAAAACTGTAAAGCAGAACTTGTCTACGAATGTAAAACCCAGTGAATCATCCTCTCACTACGACAGTGACTGCCCATGGTTACACCCTGTTAAGTGTGTCCTTCCCATTCAGTCATGTTCTACTCTGTGCAAGATGCATTCTGCTGAATATGACAGGGCTCATATTTTTACTCTTCCCTTTTAACCGTCTCCTGGGAAGCAGAGACATACTGCCATGATGCTGAGAGGGATTGTGAAATACCAGCCTGCAGAGTCCTTACTGTAGAGACTCACTCAAAGCACCTTATTTATTTATTTGGATGGAGTAATCAAGGGATGAAATTAATAACTACATCAAGAAAGCCAGTTTATCATGAAAAATGCCTAAAGAGTTTCCTACTCTTTTAGCTGCTTTCAAATCCACGATGCTGTCTCATACTCTGCCATGCTGTTGTGTCCAAGAAGGTGTACTCACCCGGATCAGTTCATTTACCCATGCACAGCATTTCATTGCCAACAGCTTGAATGGCCCTAATTTGAAAGGCAGTATAAAAAGACAGGAGGACAGTAACTCCTGAGGCCAGCATTGTCATTAAAGTTGCTGTATAATGAAACTACAACCTAAGTAACTTGCCTAAAACTGCACTTCAAGTCAAAAGAAAATGACCAGAAACTGAGCATAATGCTACACGGCATTTCTACACTCTAATTTAAGCATGACAGGGCAAGTTTACTGCCCAAAGACAAGCCAGCATCTGTGATCATGAGCTCACTGTCCCCAAAGCAGAGTGGCCTTGTCCTCACGTCAGCTGAGCTTGTACAGGCCTGAATGGCAGAAATACCCCACAGGCTTTTGCGCCCGCACATCTCCATAGCTCATATGTTCTTCCTCTCCTTATGATACATCATCACAGCAATGCAATGATTACTTCAAGTGTTTTTTTAAAAGAGTCCATTTCCCTGTGTCTTCAGTCATTAAAACTGAAATCAGAAATTTAAATCCGTCATTAAAATCACCAAGAACATCATACAGCCTACGTGTCAAAGATCAGGCTCCAGAAATCTCTGGCTCACTGTGCTCACCTTCTAATTCTTTCTGAAGACCACTGAGGCTACCAGTGCCCCTCTGGTGGAGGCTCATGAAGCCCCTGCAGAAGCTCCTGGTTCTGAGAAATGATGTGGGACAAGAATCAAGTGTTGGAGCCCAGGCTCACATCGAGGACCTGAACTGAAGCATTTCTTCTTTTAAAAGAAGGAAAAGAATTGCCACTGCTATGGAAAAATGTCATTGTTTCTTTCCCACATAGTGCATAATATCCCAATATAGGTTCAGGCATATAAACATTCTTCTAAGATTGGTATGATGTATTACTTGAATGTGAATGTTACAAGTTTAATTATTTTATTTCACATTCTTATTATCTCTTTCTCAATCCCCACAGCACCTCAGTATTGAGGAATATTCTTACTTTCAATAATCAGTTAGTCCTCAGTGGGAGCATCATTCCCCTGTGCCTTGCTGTGCATTTCTAGCCAAAGTCACACCTTTTGAACAGCACAGTTACAGAAGTCAATATGAAAAATTTTATCCCATCTCACAGTCATCAACTGATAAAAAGGCATGATTAACTTCCTATGTGTGGCCTGAGCACAAAGCTCGGCAAGAAAATGAAGGTCTTTCTAGCACATCTAAGCATTTACACTTCTGACAATAGCTGTATCAGCAAATTGTTTCTTCACTGTCTAAAACCAAGGTACAGTTATGGCCCATTAAAGAAATACTGTGTTTCTCCATCAGGAAACAACACAGCTTCACTGAATGCACTGACAACTTTCAACTTGAAACCAAATTTAATTTTGACAAAGCACCATGCAAACTGTAAATATATAAATATACCATACTCAGGCCAAGATACACGTCCACATTTAAAACCTATTCTAAAAATCAAGCGTGACACTTGCACCACTGAAATTTATTTTATAGCATGAGAACATGACACAAAAAGCTCTCAGCTACTTACGTATGTATGTTTCAAACTGTGGCACAACTACCTGTCAGACATTCATCATAGAACAACATCTGCTTACCTTTTGGAAAATAATTCCTCTTCTCCTTCAGTACCCTTTGATAAGCTCATCATACTTCTTACTTCATGAAATAACACCCAGGACCGGGTACGCTGCAAAAAGTTAATAATACAACATGCTACCTTATCTCTTGCAATCCGTGGCACTTGGGATGTGATTACTGTGCTTTGGGATTTCAAAAATTAGACAAAGAACTAAAATACACATTCCTTATTTTTATATACAAAGATAAATATACTCTAAATAAGTCACAGTTCTTCATGACAGCATAGCATAATTTATAGTTTTCAATATTGAAACTCAGCTATTAATGGCAAATCTGTTGAAGGAAATTAGTTTCTTTCACTAGTTAGGTGAAATCAATTAATTGCCAGGGACCTGTCTGGATGAACACCTGTTTTCCTTAGCTTCTATATAAACAGGGAATACCCCACAGTGTTAATCTCATAATGATTACAGAAAAGAAAGCTAAAGCTACCTTAAAGAAAAGGTCTCTTACCCCAAAAGGAAATTCTCTTCCTAGAAAATAAGGTTCTACAAAGAACATCCACAAGTCTTCGTCTTCCTGAGATGCACTCTACTTTAGGACCACCACATTTTCTGTAATTCTTCCCCCACATAATGTATTTTGAGACGGAAAATTTTCCCTGATACTTGTAGACATAAATGTTCATTGACAATTTCTCATGTTCTTACGAAAACACTCTGATATTCTGATCATTTCTAAGTCATGTATTTATTTATTCATTTCTGTAGAGTCAATTTCTATAAAACGTCATTTAATTACTTCTAATATAGACACGAAGCCAAAACTATGTTAATATATGACAAGTTCAGTGGTCCTGCAGGAGGCCTATGAAGCTCAATCCCCTTGATGTGAAATTGAAAGATCAATAACGCCATTTTACAAATCAAAGTTAAAATAAAATTATCCAGTGACCCTCCAAAACAGTCTGCATTTCAATTTTATTTAATTTTAAAGTACAGTGTAACGTCAAGAATATTCAGATTCTTTCAGAGTCTTTTAGTGTTATTCTATCCAAAAAAATGCTATCAGTCATAAGCAGAAATGATTTAATGGAAAAAGAAAATACTTTGGGAGCAGCTCAGAAACACTGATACTACAGTCAGATTCCTTTCTCTACCCTACGGTTTTAAGCCACTCCCACAGGTTAGTTATTCATTTAAATGCTGAATCACTTCAGTCTTTAGTCTGTCAGCAGTACGCTGTCTGCTTTGCATTAGAAGTCAACATCAACTGCGCAGGTAACAAGCAAGCTTTTAACGTGAAAATGCAAATCTCATATTATTGATTAAATCCCCAATTCCTGAAAGCATTTAGACAAGTTGCCAACTTCGCCAATATTTAATTGTGCTCTAATTCAACATGCCTCTAAATTAGAGGTGTAGCAACTTAACACGAAACAGAGGAGCTGTTTTTTGTTTTTATCTCAAAGAAAGAACACAGGGCTGTATTACTGTGGATGACTCACAGTGCACGTTTCCGAGGACAAACAGCACAAACATTCACAAATAATTGTGACTGGGTGGTAATGCTACCCACTACAAATTTACCCAGTCAAAAGTTTACTTTGTAGGTAAAAACAGAATGTAAATGCCAAAATTTTACTAGGAAAAGTAAGCAGAGATATAAGATTCCTTTTGTAAGGACTTAAATGTCGATTAGCTATGCAGACAATGTATGCTGAATATAGCTCAGCTATATCAAAACATTAATTATGGATACGAGAATAAGTGGACTCTGCTCAATTCCCACTTCTCCTGTCCATGCTTTTTTATCCACTTCACAGTCAGTCCTCAAATGCTCAGTCTCTTAACGCAGTCTAAAACCGCCCACTGGTGTGGTCAGGACTGTCATTAAACCAGCACAAGATTATGTCAACTAACAATAAAGGCAGCTGAGCAGCAGAAAGTGCAACAAAAGTAAAGTGGAGCAGTCCAAAAGAAACACTGTATGTCAGTAAAATTTGCTGACCAGACACAGGCTAATCCAGTGAAGTCATATTCTCTCTCCTTCAATGTGAACTTAAAGGTAAACCCAGTGTTCCACGCACTAATAATAACCTTTAAGGTTTACTTGTTCCTCTTCAAAGGATCTTGAAAATATTTTAGGTTTTGCTGTTGAAAGACACAATCCTCCATTCAAGAGTGCTCCATGTAAAACACTTCTATTTATTCTACAACTGTAAACACTTCTATGCTGCTTGGCTTATAAGCAGAAGGAAGTCTGCTATAAACAGGACCTTTCACATCAGCTGCTAAATGGTGCTCTATGTCAGAGAACACAAGTAAGTACAAGTAATCCTTTAAAACTGCTACAGTTTCAGAAACCAGAGGAAGATAATTGTTTTGGGAATACTTACGCTGCCTAGGCAGACTACAGAAACCTTTCAGTTTTAAGAGTTCAACAAAGCATTCAACACAAAGATTGTCAAAACTGTCTCCACTGGTTATACCAATACAGCAAGCAGCAGTTACACGTGATTCAGTATATTCCAAGATGACAACAAAAAAAAAAAAAGCAGAAAGCTGCTGCGCTTCCTGGAAAGATCTGAGAGCCAGAACCACTGACATTCAGCATAATGCAACCTGAAATATCTGCAGTCTTGTAGGGTATTAAGAAAGCTTTAGGGAAGCACATTCTGGTTCTGAGCCCTTTTCAATGATGAGCAATTGAATGCTGCTAAAACGCTCCACCCTTCCACCCCTGCAAGCATAACTTCTACAAAGATACTGACAAAAGAGAATTGGGTAAATTAATTCTGGGCCAAAACTGAGCAAGCTAAACCTTTTCCTCAAACATCTCATGAGAATGAAGCGCCTCTGTGCAGTCTTTGACACATCGGATCTATCAAAATATGATCATGGCATTCTTTAAGCAGTGAGCACCACAGCGTGGATAGTTCCTGATAACACAGCCCAGACAAATACCAAAGCAGTAAGACGGCACACGTGGCCAAATGTCAACACTACTCAAAATTGTTCTTTCAGAAGGAAATGTATAACAGAAGAGTTTACCTCAAGTTCCCTTTGCAACAGTGACTGCTGTGGAAATTTAGAAGTATGCTAATGAAATGTGTTCGCACTTAAGATTCCTTTTTTTTCAGAAATGCATTTGTTTTAATTAGCGAGCATTCCAGCGGTATAAGGAAACTATTCACTCCTAGAACTGGAGAATTGTTTCAAAATACTGAGGAGGCATCAGCTTTTTAAAAGCTGCCATCTGCAGCTCTGAACCGAGTTGCTCAGGCTTAGCATGCGTGCTTACAGCAAAAGCTGCAGGAAACACTGCCTCCTACAGAACGTGCGGCATCCCAACAAAACATCAGTTCAGCAGAGGAGACGAGCACTTTTAGGTGTTTTTATTATAGAAAAACAAAAGGCTTACACTTGAATTTAAAAAGCAGCATTAATTCATGAATTCAAAAGAAGTTACGACAGCAAAGTTGCTTTAAGAAACCTTGAGAGATTTGAGGAAAAAAAAAAAAAAAAGATTCTCCTCAGACAACATTCTGAATTATTTGCATGAGCACAGTAAGGTCCTTTAATTGTGTACCACTTCTTACACCTGGTTTGTGATTCATATGCTCTTCTTTCCCCTGCGCCTTATTGATCACAGTTGAGAAAAGGATTTGGTGAAAACAGCAGTACATTTCAAGCTTGATTTTCAAAAGCTCAGCACACATCGAATTGATATTATGATTCAGAAGTGACTGACATTTTCTTCAGCAGTTGAACGTTACAGTTGTATCAGAACCCAGTGTGATGTGTTTCTTACACAGCATTTATCATTTTCAGCTTTGTATCACAAAACTTCTCAGCAAGATATTAGGCTACTGGTTTGATTATAAACGTTAAGAAATAACCACAAAAAGCTTCACAAATAAAACAGCTCTTTGCAATGCAGCAGAATTCATGGGGTTTTGTGTTTTTTTTTTTTTTTTTACTTCTGTTGGTCAGTTTCTTAATTACACGCTATAGAATGAAGGGTGGTCTTCCACTGATCACACCACCCATCTTTTAGACAAAAGCTGCATGTCTTCAGCCTAAGCCAAAATGAAATACATGAATGATTTATACTTGAAGTCTCATGACAACAGACAAATTAAGAAAACATCTTACTGTACTAGTAGTTCAACATCTTGATTATTAGCATTGATTTATGTTGAATTCCAAAGTTACAGCCTTGTCCTTCAGTGATTTTTGTTTTAAAATGCAATGCAACAGCTCTAGATCCTAATAAAGATGACTCTAAATACAGAGTTAAGCATGTCACTCTTCACATATGCAAAAAATATACCTCAAAGTATCCTGCAGATATAAAACACAAACATTAAAAAAGCAAGGAAACTCAACTTACTATTTACAATCAGCTCAAATATAATGCAAATATAACGGAAAAAAAGAAAAACAATTCACAGAAGGAAAAATATGAGAAAACAAAAAGCACAATAAACCCCAAAACATCTGACACCTGCTATTCAGAATTCTACAAACTCGTTTTTTTTTTAGCCAACCCCTTTTTCTTCTTGACCTGAAAGAAAAGACAACAAAAAAGACACTTTTTTTCTGAAAAATATTTCCTAACTTTATACCTTATTTATTACACTGATAAAAATGATCCACTTATTGTACCCAGCACCACAACATGAGGCCAGCTGTGACCAAGCTACTTAAACCAAAGAACCAAGTTACCCTCCTACAGTGACAAAGGATGCAATTAATTTTCCTTAGTTATGTTTATATTACCATGGTTTGCTCCAACACAGAACTTAAATAGTTAAGTTTACCAATATCTTAACTTAAAATGCCTTAGAGTTACAGTGCAGTAATCTCTTATGTAATCTAGCTGCCTTATGCAGAGGACTTGATCTGTATCATATAGTAATATTACTTTAAAAGACAAAAAAACAAACAAACAGCATGAATACAAAGATGAGGAGCAACAGAAGTTCTGTTTGTATGTTACTCTTTGTAACATTGTTACCAAAGGCTTCATTAAAAGTTTATCCTTGGAGATTTTAACCCTGGACACAAACTAGTCGTTTCCACAGGATTGTATTAAAAGTGATTTTTATGACAAAATAAGTAATTAAAATACATTACACTGATCAATCTGCGTGAAAGTTAATATGCTCCATTAACTCTCTAGGTAACAGTCTCAAATAGCAGTATCAACACCAACCACCTCCAAGACAACAATCCAAATTAAACTCTAAACACGTTTACATCAGCCAAAATGCTCATCATGGGGAATTTTGGCAAAACAGTTAAAGGGTGCTTGTGTCATGTTATCAAGTTGTACTGCAGCTTCAGAAAACTTTTAGTACAAATGTTCATTTGTACTGAAGTTTATGTAACTATAAAACAACTGAACAGATAACCTTCTTTGAAAAGTTTTATGACGTAGTTCTCCAATAATTTTTAGCTGCTAACATACTATGTATCATGTAGATATTCTTGATTGCCATCAATGACATTAGTACATAATTAAACAGTCCTCTGGTTTGTAACCATTTACATTTACCATGACAACAAAAAAAGTATTTTTTTCCAAAACGATGTGCAACAGTAGAACATGTGAGTTCCTGGAAAAACCATAACTTGTCATTAACTATCAAGGTTTTGAAAGACTTTACAGATCTCAAACTTTCTTAGTATGCAGCCTTCATTTTGAGCGTTCATTTGGGCTGTATTATTATTATTTCTTCAGGTATACTAAGGTCAAGTAACATTATCTCACTGTTCTAGAAATGAACACTGTAAAACTTCCCCAGAAGTGCCAAATTGTACCTGCAAATTCCTTCATATTCCTTTGATAACCATTAAAGACAATTGAGAGAACATCCCTATTTCAATTCTTTCCTGTCGATATCGGAGAAAATTTGAATACATGCAAGTCAAAACTACCGTAACGCAGACACAAAAAGGTCCTCTTTCATGAAGATCATCAATAAATGACTACCTTCAATAAATAAGTCTATTTGGAAATTCTAGAGATTTTCTCGTTCAGCACATTAGTCTTTTTTCTTTTCCGATAGGTCTTTCTGTTTAAGCTCTCCATCTGAAAGTGCTGTATACTTTCCATTCTTTTCCTCCTCTTGTTCTTCCTCGCTGCCATCATCTGTGAGCTCCCGATCACTGTTTTCCTTTTTAACTGCCTCATGTTCATCTACTCCTCCATCTGTATCAGCTGTGCAGATTCCATAACACATTATGCTGATGACACCCAGAGGCAACCCAAAGAGAAAGCATCCCAGAAGTGGTGAACTCTTGAACACTGACTGTTGGAACACAGATTTGAAGACAAAAACACTTTCATTGAACATAAGAACTTACTGCATTACTTATTACTCCACATATTTATTTACTGACATCTGAACTGAGTCAGTTTTCTTAGGAAGGGCAAAGCAGTCATTTCAGCCATTCCTACTGTAAGCTTATTAAAAAGTCTTAGATTAATATTACAGTGTTCCAATAGGATGATTAATGTTAACATATTGACTACATACTCTATTCATTGTTTGAAGCTTGGGAAACCATTGTGCTAATATGTTAAAATAACATTTTAAAACAACCAGTTTAAACTCTCATTGTGTCATTTGATTCATCGTAAGGATCTGGAGAAGCCACCTGTCATGAGGGAGCTTCCTATTAAAGAGTAGCTTGAAAGACTTTATTGCACAAGAGGAAGGACTTTTGGTTTCAGAAACTGATGTGTGAATGCTGCATGCTGACAGAAGTTTGGAAGCCACATAAAGAAACACAAAAGTAAATTCAAATTCACAGCAAAGATTTTTTTGTGTACGACAAGCAGAAAAAAAAAATATTCACACCTGCCCAACAAAATTCTGTTAAGCACTGTTAACCTGTAAGAAGAACGATAAAATATTTGTCTTAAAACCACACCAAGTACAGGATATAATCTTTTTATGCCCTAAATATCTTTTCTCAGAATGTAAAAGTGCTATCGCTTTCAATGAAAGGAAGAAAAGAGGGTTAAGAAAACAATGTTGAATTCTTCCTGTTCAACCCCTTAAAATATACATCAGATTTTAATCCAGAAAGGGAATGAAAAAATAAGAAAATTCCCAGCATACTGAACATTTAGCACACTAGAAAATGTTAGTAGAGAATTTCAGAGAAGATAATTAGGCTTAAACTTAATGCATATATGTGTGCGACTGTACATACATATGAACAGATCTATATAAAAATATTTCTAAAACCTCTGAAAATAAGGATCTTGATTGACAGGGTTACCATCTCGATGGGAATTGCTAGGTCACGGCCTGAACCAATGACTGAGTATCAGGTGAGAATGCATGGCTAACCCAGGGAGCTCAGGTGCATTGCTCACACCTGAGAAGAATGGGTGGACCCAGAGTCCTTACCCTCATTTATGGGTTAGCTGCTGAGGGAGCAGCAACTCTGTTCAGAGACAACACTCTTCTCCAGATGTCACCAGTCTTTGAAGAGGGTGAGCCACCTTCTTCTACATAGCTTTTTAAACTAAATCTTAACAAATACCTCCATGAGTGTGCTCCTTGCTTTCCATTGCTCCACAGTATCTTATTTACAAAACGTAAGACTTACCACTACAGTAGACTTGGCATCATAGACTATTCTCTTGATTCGCTGCAGAACTCCATCACCACCTTGTGCCTGAAATTTCAAATGGAACCATGTCAAAACTGCTGACACTTTTCAGTTATGATTCCAAAAGTTCATTCTTCAGACCTTGAAATCTTAAGTCCCTTTAGAAGGAAATGAAAAGTAATTATTCTTGCATCTCACAATGCCCAGACACTCCAACTTCTCAAGCATGGACAAACATTCCAACAGTGTCATGAAAAATCTTCCCACAACTGTTTTGAGCAACTGATTAACAGTTAGCAGAGTTTCCAAAATACTAGATGAATGTGAACCTAGTTTGTGTGTTGAACAAGACCAATCTTAACCTGTCTCAAAATGCCAGAAAAACAAATAAAATGACAATCTACATTGTGGTGGAAACCAAATGACAAGGAAATTTGGTCAGGGTCACTTTCTGAAGTTGCAAATTAAAAAGATGAAGGGCTCAAAGAAGGCTACCTAGACCATACAGAATAACACGGTGAATATTCCAACACCTTCCAAATAAGGGAGGTAGGGATTATCACATTCTCCAGAAATTTCACTGTGGTTCAGAAAGCTTACATTCCTTTACTAGTTTACCACTGTACTTTAAAGACTGCCATTCATTAAAAATGGTACAATTTCCTGGGTCTGAACATGTCTGTAGTAACGCCATGTTATGTCTACAAACATCATTTACCTTAAATGGAATCCCATCCTGTATTAGCCCTCTCACATATATACAAAAGATGTAAATTCAGACAGACCTTTAATCATTCTAGCTAAACTACTGTAAACAAAATGTACAAGACAAGTGATAGTACAACAAAAAATACAGGGCATCACAAATACAGAATTACTCAAAAACCAGACAAACTAATTTAATGTTATATTAAAATGAAGTTAAATAGATGCAAGCATAATTCAAAATTCTGAAATGCAATTAAAAATATTAAAAAGTTGAGAACTGAAAGAAAATACGCAACTGAAGAATTTACTTGGAATATCCCTTGCCTTGCAACCAGATACTTTGGCCAGTCAAGTCATCGACAGCAAGCAAATCCACCCATATTGTGTTGTTGATATATCAATCTGTCAGACTAAATAAACCAAGGAATCCTATATGACTGAAACAATTTACAGCCTTACTTGTTAATACTGTTCAGCATCCTAAAACTGTTGGCATAACGCGATGTGAGATTCAACTAATGCACTAAGCATTCAATGTAAAGTGAACTGGACATAAGCGCCCAAGAGGCAGCAGGATGATTTGTCAGCACTGCCTTCTTTTACTGAGAAGCCATCTTACCCTGTGAGCACAAACAAAAGCTCTGATACAATCTTTCCTTATCCCCTCAGCATCACCTTTTGCTCAACTTACAGTCCACTGAGGGTAGAAGCAAACCTGAGTTTGTTTTGCTAACACCAAAAAAATTGTCCACACCATCAACTGTGGGAGGATTGATTAGGGTTGTTAAAAGGTAATTAAGAGCAGTTAGAGAAAAGCCAGCTTGTGTCTGAAATATGCAAAGGAAGTACACCAACAATTTGAATCAGAACACATCATTCATTAAGGTACTAGATTTATTTAGTCACTGCCCAAAAGAAAGCATGGAGCCAAATTACCTTCACCACAAAAAAATTAAAGGAAACCAGGAATTACAAGCTCTGAATTCATCAGTGACAACAGTAAAAGAAAACTCAAAATAACTTAACATGTTCTATACAATAAAACTACACCTGCTTGCTATTAAAGGTTCTGCAGTCAGAAATCTGAGCAAAGACCCACCACAAACTCAGAATCACATATTTATTGTGAGAGTCCAAGACAAGAAGACAGAAAAGTAGATAAAGGATATGACAAACAGAGCAATCTTTTTTTTTTTTTCCCCCAACTTCAACATCCTATAAGATAAATAACAACAACATATTTGAAGTCACAGTGAAGACTTACTTCAGCTGAACCATCCAAGATATTGTTAATAAACTGAACCATGTCTTCTGTATTCTCAATATGCCTATCTGGTAGAAAATACTGCTGATTGGAGGTATTCAAAACAACAATAGTAGGGATTGTCAAGTCACTGGAAATGTATAACAAAAAGGTTAGACATGTAAAACATTACTGCTTACAACACTGCAATTCAAATGACTTCTACATCATTTAATGACACTCTACATCATTAATCTTCTCCATGCGAGCTGCAAATACCAGTTCCTTAAATAAAAAGAAGGAGAAAGAGAATCGCTGTAATGGTACAAGCATGTTTCGCATTAATACTTTTCCTTCTTGACTGTGCCAGTGAAGCTACTGAAGCTTACTGTATTTTACATACTCAAAGAGATTACAAATAAAGTACCTTGTGTCTCACCAATTAGTAAGAGATCTCAGACAGTGGTCTTGCATTTGAAATGTACTAGTTGCACAACACTCTGCTTTAGTGCACAAATACAAATCTATAATCCAAGAACTCAATTCCAGTTGATTAGATATGACCAATCAACCTCTGCCTATCAAGTCAAAAAAAAAAATAAATACCTTTTAGAGATAGCAAACAAGCTAGAGTTTTCTAACCATTACTAGTCATTAGTTGATGTTCAAATATATAATCACTACTAAGGAACACAGAATCAGAAAAAACAGTTTGGAAATAATCTCTAGATATGATGCATGATCATCTACTTCTCCAAGCAGAACTAAAGTCAAAATAAGATCAGGTTGAAGAAAAATTTTTACTATGCATATTTTTTCAACAAGAATGATAATGCAAACCTCATTTTCATTCATGTATAACAGTGACTCACCCACATGTATCTCCAATCCAAGTAGTACTTATGATGATTTCAGCCTTCACTGTAACTGTTGTAGTCCATAATCAATCGTATAAAATTGTATAAAAATTACTTAGCATTTACTCAAGATTCTAATTTTTCTTCACATTAAATAAATCATTGTATATTTTCTGGCATTTTAATCTTTAAAATTTAAATTCAACTCCAAAGTTGCATTGAACAACTTTAACATTTATCCATGAAAATGTTAGGCTCCTAGAAAACAGGATGCTTTAGCTGCACACCATATTCCTAGAATTCAAGTTTAAATCATGATGTACCTCAGAAAACGTAAGACCTAATAGAGATAACAAAATAATTTAATCCTTCTGAGTGTACTCATAAAAAAGCTTTGTCAACAGTGAAAGCTCGCAACAGGATTTCCTAAATACATTTTTCCTCTACATGTTTTTATTCTCTATTTATTAGGATTGAGAAATGTAAGCAAAGAGTCAATCAAATGAAGTGCTTGATCACAGCATATCAATGGCTGTCAAAATGTGTCAGTCTGGACATAACCAAAAAAAGTTTTACTACTTGGATATGGAAAATAAATTGATACTAAGCAGTGCAAACCACTTCCCATCCATAAAGAAAAAAAAAAAAAAGCACCAAAAAACAGTGATTCTACCACACATGACAGTTTGGTAACTAAATTCTTGGAGCTGCCTGAAAAGCAACCAAAAATTAACTTGATATGTAAGATTTGTATGCTATCCAGAGGTTCACAAAGTCACACACTTAACTGGGTTATTAAAAGGCCTGAGAATTTAAGATGTACAGACACCTGTAGCTGATGCTACAGTGATGTTATACATACTTGTGGAATATGAGGTGTATATGTATTATGTGTATTTCAGAAAAACACACAATATACTGTTTTCTTCTTCTGTGCACACTTCAACTAGTATCATTTTTTAACTCAGCAGAAGTATTCTCTTCCCTTGATGAAGAAAGAGAAATGACACTAACTATTAGTGGAACTACGTGGTCTAGTATCAGATTTGGAGGCTGGCAGCCATGCCTGCAGCAGGGGGGCTGGAACTTGATGATCCCTGGGGTCTCTTCCAACCCAAGCCATTCTATGATTATACATCCAAGTCTGTAAGTGTATTTCTGCTAGGGACTACTGGTAGAATAATTCTGTCCTTTGCGAAGAAAGGGCATTTGTTGTTATACGCATCTGGAAGAATAAAAAGTATTCTGCAATAGACTTCTCCTGTTTCAAAAGGCTTTCTCTATCTGTTTCCACTTGCTGCCACCTAGTGGAAGACTGAAGGTTCAGCGATGTTATTTTACTGAAAATATTCAGGCAATCATGTAAACAGCAACTACTTCTATTTCATGTATTTTGCCGATTTTCAGTTACACCGGAAATGCATGTTCCATTTAGAAAACAAACTAAAAGGCTGCATCTTTTATGCATCTTATGCTGCTTTTCTACAGATGCATTATCTCTGTTTCAGCTCTACAAATCCATGGTGAAAACAGGAATTTATCCAGCTTCTAAAATGCTAAAAAATAAGGGCACATAAAACAAGATCCACTTAAACAATTTTCAATTTTGAAAATTCCCTGCTTAGAACAAAATATGTCTCTCCAGAAATAAAATTAAGAAAAAAAAAATGACTGGAGTATAATCATATCAATTTCTAACAGGAAATATAAAACTTCTAATTTTGATAGTGTCCTGGAAATTTAGCCTATGACAGAAAAAAAAAACAACAACATACTGTTCTAATTGAGTAGTCAATCTAATAAGAGAAACTGTCAATCAGCACCACAAGTAAGACAAACCTCTAAAATTAAATTCCGTAGCTATAATATAACAAATGACACTATATTTCTGAGGACAGGTTTTTTTGTTTTTAATTCACAAAAGGCAGGAATTCTTCAGAAGATTGTTTTAAGTTAAATAGAATAGTGACAACTACAAGAGAAGCCTACTGAAATGCTGACATGCTAGAGGAAAGGAATGCTATCCAGAGGGACCTGGGCAGGGTTGAGAGGTGGGTCCATAACAACCTCATTAAGATCAACAAGACCAAATGCAAGATCCTTCATCTGGGTTGAGGCAGTCTCAAGCACAGACACAGACTGGGCAGAACAGCTTGAGATTAGCCCCAAGGAAAAGTATTTAGGAGTGTTGATTGATGAAAGATTCAACATGAGCCAGCAATACGTGCTTGCGGCCCAGAAGGCCAACATTACCCTGGGTTGCACCAAGAGAAGTGCAACCTGCAGGCAGAGCAAAATGATTCTGCCACTCTGCTCAGCTGCTGTGAGACACAACCTGGAGTACAGCACCCAGTTCCACAGCCTCCAACACAAGGACACGGAGTTGCTGGAGCAGATCCAGAGGAGGGCCACAAGGATGATCAGAGGGTTAGAGCACCTCCCCTACTAGCGATAGGCTGTGCAAGCTGGGGCCCTTCAGCCTGGAGGAGAGAAGGGGACCTTACAGCAGCCTTCCAAGTACCTAGGGGGCCTACAGGAAAGCTGTGGAGGGACTTTTTATAAGGGCAGGTAGCAACAGGTTGAGGGGAAATGGCTTTGAACTGGAAGAGGGTAGATTTAGACTAGATATCAGGAAGTAATTCTTCACTGTAATGGTGGTGAGACACAGGCACAGGTTGCCCAGTAAGGCTATGGATGCCCCCACCCTGGAAGCATTCAAGGTCAGGCTGGATGGGGCTATGACAAACCTGACCTAGAGGGCGATGTCCCTGCCTATAGCAGCAAGGTTGGAACAAGATGATCTTACAAGGTCCCTTCCAACCCAAACCATTTCACGATTCCATGAAATGCAAATGTACTTACTCCATTAGTAAGCTATTGATGTAATCATTTCCATCCATATGGCCAAACTGGAAATCCCTGTAATACATGCAAAGGAAAACATAAAAAAGAACAAACAAGAATAACAAGTCTCAGCATCAAAGTAAGTTAGTCCTAAATACTTTTGTGTATTTCAGTTACAGTAATCAGAATTATAATGCAAAAAAAAAAAAAAAAAAAGCAATGCTGCAGGACAATCAGCTACACAATCAATTAATGAAACAGTCAACTAATGTCAGTGTATGGTTGATAAAAAAGACATACTACACCACTCCTCAGATAGAAAAAAGAAAAGTAACTGCTGCCCTATAAAGTTTAATGTAGAAGTTCCTTTAAGATATTGTAGAAATACATGTGCACACCTGTGAAAGCGATCCCGATAATCTCTAGCAACTTCCTGAATAATAGATTTCAGTCTGGAAAGGGAACAAACAACAACAAACCAATAATCTATCAATCCAAAATATACTCTGCCAAAATTCAAACACACAGATTTCCCCAAAAGGTAGCAAAAAAACATCTCATAAGCAATAAGATTTGCCCACTCAACCAGCAAACAAACATCTTTTTCACCTTTATTTTTAAAGCTTGAAAGGCTTTCTAGCATACAGTGTCAATATGAGGAAAAAAAAAGTGTCAGGCTGTTTTGCTTTACCTACTATCTTCTGAATATATAATATTGTGGCCTTGAAGAAAATCCAAGGATGATCTGTCAAAACAGTATACTCACTACTTGGACAATATTTTCTTAGCTTACATATACAGCCAGATACTAACAGAGGAAAGCCTTGCTCTTCCTAGTCTCTAGCAAATTTTGACTCACATTAAGAAAAGGTATTTTCATTAAGTTCTGCACATAATTAATAGCTAAGCATCACTAAATTCATTTTAATGCAGCTGAACTGAAGAAATGTCTCTTGTTTAACATAAATTTATCTCAAAATCATCTAAACTTAGGTATTCTCTTCCATATTAAAAAGGTGAGGGTGTTTGAGTTCACATGATTTTAAAAAGGTGACACAGTAGCTAAAAGGACTATGCAACTGTTGTTCATGTAACCTCACTGAAAGTCTTCCTTTAACACTACATAAACTTCAAAGCCATAACGTTATAATGATGTCAATCTACAGAACAAAGTACTAAATTAAAACTTTTCATTTAGTTTAGAATTTCTGAATTTTTAAGAAGTTTCCAGAAAATGTCAGAATTTTTTAGGTTGATGAAGAACTTTTTCACCATACCATCACATTTCTCCACATCACCAGTACTCAACTCTGTACCTGGTATGTTCCACTGAAGAGTTTTTGTCATCAATGACTGCAATAGCAACAAGTTTTCCTAAAAAGGAAAACAATACTTAAAGCCATTTATAAAGAAGAAAATAATGATCACATTTTCAGATGGAATATAAGCCAACATTTAAACAATTTGTAACAGCACTTCAGTGAATGCCTTTTTAAAATATAACAACATTACTTCCACAAACATGTGAGAATTCAGGCATTTTGTATCTTTAGAATCTCAAATAAATCAATGCAGCACAGAGCATAAACCTGTATTTAAGTTGGAGGTAGATAAGGTATTCTGACCTGCCAAATAAAAAAAAAAAAAAAAATCAACACAGCATATCCACAGCTTCCTAAGCCATGTACAGATAGATTATTTGCATATTACAAAAGTCACTTGGACACAAAGTTTTCATTTGACTTGCAAGAAATTTTACCAAACTGAAGTATTCTGGGACTGGTCCATTTTGATAGATGTTCATTTCCCTAGCTCACCATATCTAATCTAAAGATATTTGAATCAGCTGCCATCTGAGTAACTCATAACACTCACCTGAATAAGTCCAGCCATACCTGACATTTCAAAACCTGTTTATACAACTCCGTTGGTTTTTCAAGAATTGAAGTATGGAAAATCTAAATCACTGCTAAACTGAAAGCCTTGCTTAGTTTTCACGAATACTACAAGATTAGACATTTTATTTTGTTATTAAGGATCTAGTGCAGGCTTTGGATGAAGCCTCTGGTAAGTATAAAAGGTCTCCTATTTTTCAAGTTGGTTGGACAACATCAACACTTAATTTTCAGATTAAGTAGGGGTTTTTTTGTTTGTTTTATAAAAAGCATCCTTTTTTAGTCCTCTTTCCCTTTTCTTAATGTTTAAGTTTAATTTTAGAGGTGAGAGTTCAAACATAGCAGCACCTCACCTGTATCTCCAAGTTCATACAATGTAAAGCCATCTACAGTAAGATAACCTTGAAATCTTTCTCGATTTATCCAAGATGACAAATCACCATCTTCATACTCTAAAACACAAAAAATGCTGAAAGTTAAATACACATCTTCATTGAGAAAATACCACCTTTTTTTCCCATTTCTTAGGGTAACGTGAGAAAACAGGTTTATTATGTCAAGCAATACCTCACTCATTTTTGAAATATTAATATATATTTTGAATAGTAAAAGTCATCTAAGAGATACAAAATTGTTGTTCACTGTATCTGGACTTCCCCAAAGCCTATGCTGATGAATGACTCCTTCAGCAAGTTTTCTTCTACTTTCTGACTGTGATAATGAGTGAAGTGCTGTGGTGAAGGCAAAGCAATAGAAGATGCTGCAACTCAATGAACAACAAAGTAAACTTCTTAACTTCAACATCAGTACTGATAAAGACAATTCCTCCTCCGATGTATTTTATTCTGTAAGTAATCAATTTTTTCCCTGTGCTGTCACGAAACAGCTGTTATCACAAAATTTCCCACTGCTCTATTTTGACTCTAAATAAGCAACCCCACCTGTTCTAGTTTCTCCACATTTGCTTTCAGTATCTTCTCTTAAAGCAACATACACTTCTACTTACCATCATACACAAAGTAAGCTCCATCTTTGAACACAACAACAGCAGGTAGTTCAGGCAAGGTCACATACTGAAAGAGAGGTGTTCTTTAGTTAACCCACAAAACATTGTAAGTTTCTTTTAAACAGACACCTCCAAAGCGAGGAAACATACTCCATGGGGAAAATATTCAAGTACGTTTAAACACATTCTGCCTACATTTATAAAAATAAATGCTCCATCTTCTGCAATATTAACAAGTAACAAAACATAAACCTGTTCTTGATGGGTAGGTCTCATAAAATATAGAACAGGATTTTTTCGAGTATTTGCAGTAGCACAAGAAAGTTTTACTAAAATCTGACATGAATTATAAATAGGTCATAACTTGAGGGTTCCATCTAATGTTCTATTCTGTTTTCAATTTGCACCCTTGTCTGGATAATTTCTATACAGAAACCACTACTGAATGGACACTCAATAATATAAAAGACCTAAAGACTACAATGTCAATAACTAAATCCAGGCCATTTCCTGTGGTTCAGGCTGATGGAAGTACAAAGACTCACACACAGCAGGTAGGCCTGCTAACAGCTCTTATTTAAGCATATAGAACCATGAAAGCATATATCACCATCCTAAACACGATATTAGGATTCACATGCTCAGCAATATACTTAAAAATAGACAAGGTATAAAAACCTTGTGAAGGTAAAGTTAAGAGTCACAATCAACTCTATGAAACACCACAAAAAAAAAAAACATTACATCTAATCTTTACTGTTAACTGTTGTTCTAAGTTAAAGTTTTAGAACTTAGAATTGTTATTAGTAATAAGACTGTCATAGTTTTAGTCCTCATTATGTTGAATAATTTCTCAAATTTACTTCTGGTTTGGGGAAAACTTAACAACAGTATCATGAGTACTTTTCCAAATAATATGCCTTCTGTAATCATTCTACGTTATCACAGAAAGAAAAGCAAGTAGGCTTGTAATATAAGAGCTTACACACTAAGCAAGAAGATTAATTCTAGATAATGCTTTAATCTCTTATTCACCACAAGCATAGTTAAGCATCTTTAAAGATCAAATCAGCCAATGTCCACTTTACAGCTCACAAAATACACCTAAACCTTGAAACAAGATTAGTTAAGGTGATAAACCAAAGCCTAACAGTGAATATCACATCCCATCCCAATAGCTTCATTACAAGTAGCAACCAGTCACTTCATAACATTTTGCTAATCTGGAAAGAAACAATGTACTGTTACTAATTCCGTTACAGTGGCACAACAGTTGTAGCAAGTTACATTTGGTAGAAAGAACAGTTCATTGCTTACATCACAGAAAGAATTCCCATCTTTTATATTCTTGGTCAGTTGGGGCTAAAGTGTAAACCACAATATTCAAGTAGAAGTAATTTTTGATAAAAGGACCATGGAAATCTAACAATATGCTGAACATAGTAAAGTCAGTTCTACTTATTATGTGACTCTGTAATTGTATGGGCTGGAAAAGACCTCTAGAGATCTAGTCCAACCCCCTTGCCAAGGCAGGCTTGCTAGACCAGGTTGCACAGGTAGGTGTTCAGCTGAGATGTCTAATTTTTGAATACATAGATATCTAAAACTAAAATATATATGCTAGTTCTCACACTGCCAATCCTAAACTAATTTTAAGGTCATACGTAGTCAGACTCCCAGCAGCCTCAGCTGCTATATGGACATAACCAGAAATGAAAAGGGCTACTGATTTTGCTTCAACACATAAGCTACAATAGTTAGAAACTTTTCCCTTTTTGATTAAATGGAATTGACTTCCTTTCTATCAAATAACATCTCTCCCACATCCAAGAGAGAGCACAGCAGGATTCTGCAGCCAGCAGACTAGACTGGCTGATACCTGGACAGACAATCAGAGTTCTGATCAGCTGTACCACACAAGCTGGAAAGAACTTTCACTGAACTCCCTGATACTAGCGGTATCCCATGCTACAAACAATTGAACTAGTTCTAAAAGCGGCTGGTAGAAAAGTTTCTCAGGAGCAACAAGAGGTTTTCAATGGATAAAAATGGAAGCATGCACATTTCTGAGCAGGTTATGCAGAACACAGTGTGCTGTACATGCCTGTACATCTCTTTAAATTATTAACATGATTTAATCAGTTTTTAACTAAGCAAGTCATTTTGTTGAAACAAAGCACGTAGACTCAAGAACTTTACAGAGAAATTATTTGAAGCCTGTCAAAGACAGATGTATTGCAGGAAGCCACCTCTGTTCCACCAAAACAGCAAAAGAACTATAGCATTTTTAAGGAAATAGTAGGAACTGAACAGCTTACCTCAGGTAGCACATCTTCTGAGGCAGAAAAAAAGTATGTATAAACAATTAGTTCTGAAGCAACTTCAATATATTTTTCCTGCAAAAACACAAATGATTTTTTTTAATGGTTCAGCCTTTAGGATGCTTTAAAGTTCTGCAACATACTTTATCATCAAAAGATTAATTAGGAAATACGGTTAAGGACACAAGTGTAACATCACCTCCAGTCTTCAAACTTTCTAGAAGTTATTTTACAGTATGTCTGTGGAGAGCCAAAATAAATGACTTCTTAATAAATTTAATCTAGTTTCAAACCTTTAAAGGAGATTCCCCACCGACATAAACAAAAAGTACACGATGCCTCTTTCGCACATGCTCAAACATATGCTGGCTAGGAAGGGGCCTGATAAGAGGTCTGGAAAAAGAAAAAAGATAAATCTTAGTTTCTGCAGTCTTCCAAATCACAAACAGAAATCCCCAAGAAAATGCCATACAGGTAGTTTCATTTCTGAAATTCCTGTCCCCCCAGAATAAACTCACTGTGTTCCCTGAATAATACACGTACATTTTAGATTAGCATCTCAGAACAAAATGTTATTATGATGTTAATGTTCAAGCCACTTACCAGCTGTACAACTGTTTGAGAGAAAAATTTTCTCAATTGACGTACAGCAGGCAAATGATGTGGTCTTAGAAATATGCTTTTAAAATTTTAGTAAGCTATTAGAGATCACTGACACTCCCACACCACAGAATTTTCAACAATTTCATATAATTAGTATTTCATGTCTACATGAATATCACATACTTAAATCTAAGCATTAAAAGAAGTGTTATTTTTCTCCTCAAAGATTGTGAGACCGTTGACCACCAGAATGAAAGAAGGAATTACAAATATCAGAAACTGTTGTGAACGATTCTGTAAAAGTAATTTCCTTACACTGCTAATTGCCACAGCTTTCCTGATGCATAAGCTTATATTTTACAGATTTTTAAGGCAACCTGGAGTACTGAACAGATTCAAAAAATGCCCATATGTCAATCCACGTTTACATCAGTATTCTTGTCTGTGGCTCCCACAAATTTCATTTTTCCAGTTTCCACTACTTTGAAAAGCATGATAAAGAACTACAAGTATGACTAGTTGGTCCCTATTTGCCTTCTCCATGTCGCTCAACACCAAGCTCACAGGAAACCACGTACACGTTGTGTATAGTTTTTAAAGTCAAGGTATTTTACTATCCTTTTTTAATCAGTTGCATTATTGGCCCAGCTCAAAATGCAATGGAAGTTTTAAGTCAGAAGCAGCCTCAAATAAACGTATACTTACCCTGCTACCCTATTAGCAAATTCAATTATATCATCTTTGGTCCTAGGTCCCCTGTAGTTGTATGCCAAGTCACCTTTTAAGCTGAATAAATTGGAAAGACAAAAACAAACAAACCAACCCCAAACAAAACAAGGGGGAAAGAATTAGCTCACATTAAGCCACAGATTCTGAAGAATAAAATTGAAATCAAACACATTTTATCCACACGTGCAGAATTACTCAAACTTTTACTAGTCACTAGTTATCAAATTATAGGGAAAATTATTTTTCAAATAATCACCAAAAATAAACAATTAGCAAAAAAAAAAAAAAAAATCAGTAATGCAATACAACATAATTATGGAGTAAAAACCTATTTATACAATATCTAATAGCATCTAAAAATAATTACCATTCTGTTATTATTTTTTTCTAGTGTGCAGCAATCATTTACCTCATAAAATCAGAAGTTAATAGGAATATTTGCTTATAAACTCAAAACAACTAAAACAAATCCAAAACTCCTCTTTTCTTCTTTTTAGTAATTGAGAAGTACCAAATGATTTGCAAAACGTTCTGAATGCATACATTAAGGATTCCACAAAGCGCTTGTCAATTTATTGCACCTTCCTGACATACACATTTAATCAGGATTTACTACATCTTAATGGGCTTTCTTTGAATACAAGAAAGTTCAGAAACACTGAAGAGAGAGGTAATCAAAAATAAGAAAATAAAATTAATAGCTTAGAGAAGGCAACAGAAAGACTTAGGTATGCAGTTACCAACTGGATCACTCTCAGGACTTCAGATCAGTTAGCACATTAAATTCCTTTTAGTATTTCATATAAATTCAAGTACATGCTTTTAAAGTTGCATATGTAACAGCAGCAAAACAAATTCCAAAATTACTACGCTAGTTTTTTTTTTTTTTTTTTTAAAAACTCAGATGGTGTTTTCTGTTTGCTTTCCTGTTTTTAAAATGGCAAACTCTTATCTTTCGCTCCTATCAAATAAACATTGGGAAAGGTAAGTGTTCAAAATAATTCAATGAGAAACATCAACTTACAGCTTAATTGTTGGATAGCCTCGCACTCCGAATTCAGATGCAATACCTGAAATATATACATTAATAACAAACTGAATCAAGACTTGCTCACTTAAGGTTTAAGCAGTTTCCTATTCAAGGCTCCTGATTTAGATGCCAGAAGTTAAATGGCACAAGAACCCCCTAAATATAAGTTGGGTCAATTTTCATTATAAGGCATTATGCACTTAATATGGATCATACATTCAGCCAACTGGAAATATCTTAGGCAAGAATAAAGCATCACAGACATACAGTCTGTAAATAAACATTCCCACCCTGCCTCACACTTGCCCAATAGGTTGTTATCTTGCTACATCATTTGGAACATCCTTTGCAGCTGTGAATGTATCAATTGCCACCTTTAACAATACCCTCCAGAAACTCGTGTGTTTTTCAGAAGTTAAAATAAGTACTCCTTAAAGAAAAGGAAGAAAAAACTAGAGTAAGTATAAACTCCTGATAATGCCTCCACAATTCCCTGACAGGGCGAGGAAGGAAAGAAGCATTAAAAATGCACCAAAACATTTAAAAACATGAACATTCCGAAGCTACCAACTGTAGGGTGAATAACCCCAAAGAATGGTACTCAAAAAGAATGGCATGGAGAATGCTATATTTTTGATAGGCTTATATGGATGGAACACAAACAGCTGGTAAACAAACAGTGGCTCACCTTCTCTGATGGTTGAGGCTTGCTGATGACTCCACTGGGGAGGGATCTCCAATAAGAGATCCTTCCTCGGTGGTGGTCAGCCCTTAAGTGGGGTCTGGGAGAGGGAGCCAGACTCCACCCGTTCCGGTCACACAGGAGAATTGCCTTCACCTGTGCTACTGTGGCTGACTCAGTGCTCATCTCAGGTGATCAATCAGTGGTTCAGGCTGTGATTCAACAGTTCCCATATACCAACCACATGCCAGGGTAGCAGAAGTGGAAGGACTGTGTGAAGGGCTCTGAATAACAGTTTAGAATGCATGACCCTAAAATTGTTTGTCAAAGTCAACACTAATTGTACAGAACTGCCAATAAAACTAGCAGCTCACAGACTCGCATCTCACTCAGAGACTACCCTAAGAAACACGTGGTCTGTGCTCACTTCATTCTGATCCTTTCCTCTTATATTTGTTTTATTAAAAACTGGAATCCATTAAGATGTGTGTTAATTTGTTCAATCTCAAGGGCTACCACTAGATAGTTTATTATTCCTTGCAGAACTCTTTAAGTACATTCAAGAAAACTACACAATAGGCAGGTTGTTTTTCTGTTTTGTTTTTAAGAACATCCCATCCATGGAGATTACTGAAATCCTCTCAAGTGATTTCTCTTCAGCACCAGTGTCACTTGTTGATACAAAGAACACTATACAGGCAAGTAACAGTAATTATGCTAGCACTAAGTGCAATTCATTTCTGCTTTGATCACATTCAGAGGACTTTAAGCAAACTTACACAAAAATTCAACTGATATACCAGGTGATGGTTCTGTTAGTATGTCCACATATTTATTACATGTTCTATATAGTTTCCATCACAACATTCTGATGGCATGCTATCCAAAATTCATACTTTTCACATTGTCTCATGTTCCTATTAGAAACACAAACTAGTTACAACCTCCATATTCTTTTATGTCTCATATATGTGCCCTGCTGCTATACTGATTATGAAGAAACTCAATTGTCACTGAAGAAATATTCTGCCTAAAATTTTAAGCAAATATCACAATCCTGAATAGTTGTTTTTAATGGATATTTAATAAAGGGTTACATGTAATAACAGTTATAGCACACAGGCATCACATAGACCCAACTGTTTCCTATGACTTCCCTCTCAGATTTAAGTTAAATGACAACAGACAAGCACACTGAAACTAAGAAAATAGAATTAAGCAGGCAAAACTTCTCTCATGTCTACCAAAACCACTTCTCTGAACACCTCAAGTTTTGTTTGTTTCTATTCCTGAAAACACTTCAAGGTCAGTACATATGAAAGGCACCATCAAAAATGAAAGCATTAAAATAGCACAAACTGGTTCTTCAGGAATACATTTTATAGAGAAAAATGGGGAGAAACTGGCTCAACGTTAACATAATCACTTCAGTGATTTCAGTTATTTTTTGGTTTTAATGTTTCAAGAAGTAATTACCTAAAAAGAATAACAGCAAGAACACAAACATTTGCCCAACAGTAATACAAAGAACATAAAATGTGGGTAAATTGGATGTTGTCAGGAGAAGCACTACTCAGAAACACTTGTATAAAGGTATTCTAAGAAGCACAACAAAAGGGATTTCTTTCAAAAGCTTTCACCTTTCACTTGCTAAGAACATACAACCAGCAGCAGTAAGTAGAAAAAAAAAAAAAGTACACAATACAGCATGTTGTCACTTTCAGAAAGAAAAAAATCAGGAGATTGTTTCCCCAGTAACTGTTTTTACATGAATTTTTTACAGAACAATAAAATGACTGATGAAAAAAGTAAGAATAGCTTCTGCTTTGAAGCCACTAGGAAATTATCTCCAATCAAACCATACTTACTAGAGAAGGAAGTTGCATCCATCTTCCCAACTTTTACTGGAGAGCCCATGTTTCTCATTTCTATACCCACTTCATTCCACACAGGCTCTAATTTCTTGCAGTGGCCACACCATGGTGCATAAAACTGAGAAGCAAACACATTGGATTGAATAAAAAGTCAGATACATTAGCTAAGTTTATTTCCCAACTGTGTTCTTCTTCAAGTTGTACGAAAATAAATCTGAAAGTTACTTACAAAGACAGAGTGATAAAGTGAGCTTTTAAGATTTCATACTAATTTCATATGAAAGCAGGAGTTAAAAAAGAATGTCCTCAGTTGTAGAACTATTATACGTTGTTTTTGTTTTTTTTAACCCCTCTTCCCCCCTCAAATAGACCGTGAAGCAATGTATTAAAATAAAAACTCTTCAGAAGTACTTTTTTCTTTTTTTTTGGCAAGTTAAAACATATAATCTATCTATCCAGGAACATAATTTACAAAAAAAAAAAAAAAAAAAACTCTGAAAAGGTGATTGTCTATATACGAACATACATATATCTATTTATATATATGCACACACACACCCACATTCTTCCAAAGCTGTTCTCTGGATCTGTTTTTCAAGCAATTACTTTTATACAAACACAGTGTAAAATTAATTGCATTTTTCTCAAGGTCATACAGAGATGTGAAACTTCATTACATCTTCCTGTCTATCCTTCTACAACACCTCAGTAAAATTAATAGAGAACATTCCAATGTTTTGGAAACAAGATTAGGTCACAAGTTGACAAAGTGGGATTTTATCTTCCAGCACATTACTAATCAATCTTTAAACTGCATTTATGGTTTTCCCCACTGAAAAGCATCACATTTTTTTCCAAATATATTGGAAAGAATGGACTTTTTCATGTATTTGATGTTGCAAGGCTGAAGATCTAGTAAAAAATTTGTGGATGTAACTAGAATTGTAAAAAATTCCTCACGCAGGTTATTACCTCTTGATTTTAAGTGTGAGATAACCTGCTTTCCTCTTTTTAAGGGCTGTAAAATATAGGTTGAACACTGTACTCTGTTATTCAGTCTAAATTGTGGTTCATTCTGAACAATGAAGGACAATTGCTTATCTAGTCATGCAACTTTTCTGCAGCACATACAAATGTTTTTCCAAATCATGAAACAGCCCCACTACGAAGTATAACAATGTACATTTTGTGTCTTGAGTTCCATTAGTTTGTTGTAAAATAACACACAACTCTTCCAGTTTTTCCTTGTATACTCACATCTACAAGCCAAATATCATCTTTACGATTTTCTTTAAACCTAGGGGGGAAAAAGTAAAATTAATATTATCTTTAAAAGTCTCTAATTAGATTTAAAAGCTACAGATACTAAATTGCTTCTTTGTTTCTTTTTTTTTGGAGGAGAAAAACAGAGGCGGCAGAGGAAAGTTATTTTTCATTAAATAGTCCTAACTCGTGATACTACGTGCACAATCTTAATCAATGACATCCTAATGAACTGATTACTTTTAACTGTAAACTTGTCATTAAAAACAGACATCCCCTCCCCCCCCCATAAAATAGAACATGCTATATCAAAATCTCTCGGTACCTCTTAAAATGTTACCTATATATTTTACCACATAGTTCTCACTACAACAAACTCATGGAAACTATCTTATTACTTAATTGTTCTTATGTTGAAAATAAGTAAACCAGAATCTTTACGTAAAGTTGCTTCTGTTAATAAATATATGAGCTATCATAAAAGTGACTAGATCTGGGAGAAATTGCGGAGCTGGATGTTTGAAAATTTTAACTGCAGAATTTCAGCATTTAATTGAACTCTCAGAAAAAGGTGTGGTTAGTGAGTAACAAAACTAACAATTTCCCCTTCAGTGAAGGAAGGAAATCTCATGAGAACTCAAAGCTGTAGCTTAATTCCCACTACAAAGACAAACTGGTCATGATGCAAGAAGTAGAAAGCAGCTACTAAATCATCAGATACTGGGCTGCATTTGTATACGGGCCACATAAGAAGTAATCCCTTCTATTTTATTACATTGGCCTACAATGTCAGAGGCAGAGGAGCAGTCTGACAGAATGGTGTCTGACATGGAAGTGCATATGAAGCAAAGGTATGGAACTGAATTCCTCCACGAGGGAGAAAATGACACCCTTTGACATTCGTCAACATTTCCTGAATGCATACGGAGACCGAACAGCGGATTTGAGCACAGTGAGGTGCTGGGTGCTGAATTTCAGCAGTGGTGGCAACACAGTTAAAGACAAGCCACAGTGTGATTTGCCAAGTACAGCTGTTACATCCCAACATGAAGAACAGCTCATCCATACGAATGGACTACTGGTTGTGCTATGTTGAAAAACAGTATTTTGTAATTGAGAATTTGCTCCATCAAACAGTGTTAGCGTGCTCTTTTTTTTTTTTTTTTTTAAATCTGTTGTAGTTTCTGTGGAAATAAATAGTAAGCATTACTTTTGGAGCAACAACACATTTATCCCCACCCTGTCACGTATGACTGTACTACAAGGAACGGTACTTAAATAGGAGATTATAAGCACTAAAGCACCAAAGAAGGTAAGCTGAAATCTTGAATGACAGTATACAGCAAGAAAAAGAATGACAAAAGAAGTATCTGAAGACTGTGTATTCCGTTTGAATTCTATAATTTTGTCAGTACATTTATTGCGCCTAAGAGAAAATTTATTGCCGTTAAAACTGTAGTATAAGTTGTACAACTCATTTAAAGGCATCTCTTTAATTAGAATATCAACTCAAGGAACTAAAATCCAGCCCTTAACATTACCCAAACAAGATTTAGTTCAGACAGTTATTTTTTTGTTAATTATTACACTGTATCAAAGAAGTTAATCACACTGCTGAAGAAAAACAGGTATCTGTACAAACACGTATTTCAGCATTTTTCTGAATGTGCTGTTTCTGGGTCCTGTAAACATGTTTCCAAAAGTAAAATGCCAGTGTTTTTTGTTAACTGCCCTGCACAGCCCTCTTGCTGCCAGTAGGCACAGTCACACTGCTGGAAAGATGATACAAAAGTCCCATTTCCTTGAACAAAATGATTTAACTCCAAAACTCATAACCTCCCAACACTTTGGACTCTATTATCAAATACTGCCTCAACCTCCACTTAATATACATACCCACTGAATTATTTACTGTAAAATGAAATCAGCATGAAACTAAAGATGAAGGACTCAATTCCAAAAGACTTAAAGCTGAAGCTTTAAGCTTTTTAAGCTTCTACTTAAAGCAGAAGCTGCTGCTTCCACTCCTCCCTCTCCCTTCTCATTCCCTACTTGCACCACTTCTGATCCTGAGCTCAGCTCCTACAGCATCCTCACAGACAGAAAAAATACTTTTGAGTAAGATTACCCCCGACTTAAATTTACACCTGTAGAAACATGACATGGGAACATGATATGGATGAATAGGTAGATGCACATTACTTTATTCACATGATCTCTTCAGTCTCTGAAAACATGAGGCACAGATCACAGACAAGCATTGGAAATCAACTCCAAGTAGTTACTGTGCTTCAGCCATTCTTTAATACCACTTTAAGCATGACACAGAGATGCTGAGGTATTTCTCTGATACTGTTTCAACACATTCCCATTTCCTACCCGATCACTTCACTACACCCCATTTGATCCTACAATTAACCATGTCAGATGAATCAGCAGTATTTTAAAAAGATATGTATAGTTTTCTGACTGCTCAGCTACATGAAGGAAGTCATCATGCGCTGAACCCTCATAAAAACTCCGTGAGTGACTTAAACTGACCACGAAGCAGATATCTAAAACCTTCTCTTCCTCCTAGTCTAATATCTTCTCAGGAAGTACTTTCTATACATTCAATTTCAATTCCGCTGCTTTATAGTGCTTCAGATCAACTTGCTGATATGACAAAAAAAAAAAAAAAAGTTTTATAAGTTACATTCACGTCTGGAAAGCCAGTTTTTAGTGGGAACTGCAAGCAGAATTAAGGTTGGAAAAGACCTTTAAGATCATCAAGTTCAATTGTCATCTCACCTACACCATGCTCACTAAACCATGTCCCTCAGTGCCACATGTTTCTTGTATACCTCCAGACAGCAATGCTACCACCTCTGAGTACACAGAACTACCACACTGAGGCAAGTAAAGGCAGTACATAACTAAGTTTAGGGCAGGACTGTGCATTTCAACACCACACATTACTAAGGTTAAACTTGCTGCAAAAGCATATTTTTGCCCAGGAACATAATCAGCACTCCGCGAACCAGTCATGAACCAGTTCAGCAAGCCTGTCTCATTCCTCTTCCCTTTCTGGCCAAGCATCAACGCACTTTTCCTTCCAACTCCTTGTGGCTGCTACACGGCAGAGGAAAATTAAGACTTTAGTTGAACACTATCAGCTTTAACTCAGAGCAGCTATCATCCTTCCAGTGTCTTTAACAGCACCTGTGATAACAGCACAAAACAAAAACACAACATTAAACCGTTCCATAAAAGAACACCGCAGGTCGCACCCACTACTTACGATTCGTCCAGATCCTCCACAAAAGCCGCCTCCGATGCCAACGCCAGCGCGACCACTGCTGGGTGAGGAGAACCGTGAGCGACCCCGGCCGGGCTGGAGTCCTTCGCCCCCTTCCACCGCGAGCAGCTGCCCTCTCCCAGCCCTCATCTCCCCACACACCCACCGCAGCTCCCCGCACCCGCCCCTCGGCCCTCCTCCCGCCGCAGCTCCCCGGGTCCCCGCGCCGGGCGCATCGTCCCGCAGCCGGAGCCGCAGCGCCGTTACCTGCCGCCCACAGGCACCGCCGCCGCCCGCCCAGCGCTGCCATGTTGACAGGAGACCGGGCACGGCCGGAAGGGGAAGCGGCGCAGCGCTGCGCCGACCTTCTCTCACTGCGCATGCGCAGCGCAGCCTCTACTGGGAGGGTCGGCATGGTCTCGGCCTGTTGTCTCGCTGCGTCCTTCGGGGTCTGGATAGCAGCCACTCGGGAGGCAGAACAATAAGCACAGGGTACTGTGACGTCCTGGCGTGGTGTCTGGAGGCAGCTTGGTGCGCGCTCGCTGCCTCACTAGAGCTCGCTGCTGGCGTTTCCCGCGGATGCTACCGCGTTCTAGTAGCTCTTGTGGGGAACGCAGAGCGCTAGGGTTCCTCACCGGTGCTGACGGCGTCTCCGGGTCTCTGCCTTCAGTCGCAGATGGAAAACTTTTGCCCCTTTGTGAGGCTGTTCGCTGCGTAGCTGCGCACGACTCAGGAGAGCCTTTTGAGCAAACCTGGCACTGTGATGTCCCAGCGAGCCCCGGGTGCTCTGGTTGAGTAAAAACAATGCTCCTGTTCCACAGAATATGAATTTCAACGGATCTATACCTTCCGGAGGTCTTTGATGGGTGGAATTCCGTACTCTACCGCTTACTGTTATGTCAGCAACCTTCCATCCTGTTTATGAAAAACACAGGCGCATTCTGTACTTCTTAATATCAATTTTATAGTTTTCCTCTTTTCCCATCCTCTGTGAGCTTGCTTTCAGTGCAGATTTGCAGATCCTGGAAGGGCGAGTAATCCACTTAAGAAACCTCTTTGATTAAGAGGTATCTTGAGGAATCTTATTACTATATCCGATAAACACCTGCAGATTTAAAGAGAACAGCCATCCTCTTTTTAGTGGCACCTGGTGCCATGGACACAGATGCACATCGGAAGCTCCCTATGAACACCAGGCAGCACTTCTGTGCTGTGCAGGTGATGGAGTACTGGCACGCGTTTCTCAGAGTCCGTGGGGTCTCGTTGATCTCCAGAAGCTGCCTGGCTGTGGGCCTGGGCACCCTGCCCTGATTGGCCCTGCTGTTGCATGGCTGAGCCAGAGAGACTCAGAGGTCCCTTCCAACCTCAGCCATGCTGAGACTCTGATATCAGTTCCTTTTCAGTTTTGTCTTTTTTTACGTGTGCCTTTCTCGTCCAAATTGGAGTTACTTCCCTGATCTGTACAAGCAAATGTTTTAGGTTTTCAGGAGGAGAAGGATAGATTGTTTCCGGTGAGAATTCAGATCCTGGACTTAAGTCTTCAAGTCAACTTATCTAATGCTGAGATCTACAGGCAAGGAACAAACATTCCAGTTGTCTCACTTTTGGGTTTCTGTGTGTGTCTGCCAGATGCATATACAGATAGATGTGCTCCTTCACTAGCCTAAAAGCAAACGAGTTATTCAGTATCTCCTTTTCATCTAATATTTTTATGTTTAGCTTATTGGACTCATCAAACGATGTGCAGAATTGTCCAACCCTTTGAATAGGCCAAGTTTCTGGGTCATTGGTTTACTGGCAGAGAAATAGGTCAAGACCTGAGAACATATGTTACCGAGTTTGTCTGAAAAATTGTGCAGCATTATGCACCTTAATAAGACTATTTCATGTTTTGTTTTGTTTTGTTTAATAAAGGTAGAGGGACAACTAATGAATTGCTAACATTTGTCATGAATAAACTCTGAGAATTATTCACAAAATACATAGAATTTGTGTTCCACAGCGTTGCACTTTTTGTATACCAGTGTTAGGTAAGCACTGATGGTGTGTGCCTGACCAAATGAGAACTGACATCTGTCTTGATCCTAATCTAGCTGCTGTCTAGACTGAGACAATGAAAACAATTTACCTCATCAATTCTTTAGCAAAAAATCCATACGGGAGAAAATGGGAGTAGCTAGATAACTTTAAATTCATATAATCCTATTCTCTTAATCAGACTGTTCACAGTTTGCTTTAAATAACTTATAAAATGAGGAAAACATTTTATATAGTTTGGTATAGAGTTGATGAAAACTATTTTCACAACCTTAAGTCCTGTTTCTCATCTTTAAAGTTTATTCTCCCTGCAAATAACAGAATATCATTTTTCTGACTTCTCCATTTGAGAGCTAAATTTTTTCTTAGGCAATCAGGTGTTCTGTTCTTGAGCTAGATTATTTTGAGATTTAAGGAGTGACTGTATTTGTAACTAAATTTATTACACCCGCATACACAACACTGCGCTATATCTACTTACACAATTTATAGTGCAGGTTTATTCCCTAAAATGTGATATGCATATTAAAGGTCCTACACTGAAGGCAAGTAACAAGGCATTATGGGAAATACAAAATGCAAAAGAACTAAATAGGGTAATAATAGATGTGTTCTAGAGAAAATTCAAGGGTTTTTTTTAGGTTTATTATATCTACCGGGAACATTTCATTTGGGGAAAAAAAAAAAAAAGATAGGGTTAATAGATTACTCTTTGTGCTTTACTTAACTCATTAGAGTTAACTGTTAATTAAAATAGAGTTAATTAGAGTTAACACATTTTTACACATTTTCACCCTTCTTCTGACTGTCAGAATACTAGCCTGTCCCTCTGACTATATGAATAAAGTAGGCTTATGGTACTTTTGGAGAAACACAGCAGAAGTAAGAAGCAGCTACTCAGTACAGTTTTCTCCCCAGCGTAGTTGCATCATTTTTTAGGTTTAGGGACAAAGAACAAGAAAATCAAATACTCTTTGAATTACTGTTAACACAGTCAACGGTATAATTTAAGTAAAAACATATTAGAAATGGTGCAGCCAGATAAACTTAGGACTATTCTTGGCATTTTACAAGATGCTGCCTGGCAAAAAAGAACCTTGTAGTTGGGATTTGTTGACTGTAAGTAGTTGAAGTGGCACAGTCATTTGTGAATTCATAAGCAGCTCGTTCAGAATAAAGATTACTTGTATTTCTTAATTACTTTTACATCTCATCTGAAAAACAGAACGTTTTGTTATCCTTCTGTTTTTTTCAGTAATAGAGAAAAGCAGTTGCAGCTAAAGAAATAATGATTCTGAAATTTACATTGAATCCATTAGGCAAACTCTTTAATCTAATAGTTTATACTCCATGCTCTGGAAGTGAGATTGCATTGTTGTCACCCATTTACCCCATACCATTAGGAATCATACCCTTGGTAAATGACTTCTATGCTCCATACCCTCTGAACCTGCACTAATTGATTAGCTAAACTAGAATAGATTTTCCTATTAGGTTGTGTCAGATTACTAATGCCAAGAAATAATTTTTTAAATTATCTTTGTTTGTTTTTAGACTTTTTTATTATATCAGTAGATGACATGAGAGTTATGGTTCCTCGTTGATTAACAACAGCTTTTGTCTATCATACTGATGACTGCTTATTTGCATAGTGCCATAAAGGTGGTAACAGTACTAAAATTCAGTCTGACAAACAAAAATACCCAGGAACAGTCATCAAGTATATTTCCATTTAATTCTAGTTCAGAAATGGAGCCATGATGCAGCGCATGAAACAGTGGGTTTCACTTTCCACTCTCAATAATGAGAGACTCAAATTGCATCTCCATCATTATGGTTGAATGTTCATTCTCTTGTATCTGCAGGATTTTGTTTAGGAATGTTGCGAATTACTGTTACCTCCACCAGCTTTGGGCACAGAAATTCTTCCTTCCTGTCTGCTGAAACCCCACCCTATGTGCCTGGACTGCCACTGATTTCTGTTCTGAGATGATGGATGGCTGCTGCTTTCCCATTTGTGTGTTCAGCCAGCAACAAAGCTGAGTGTTGTCACAGTGACAGTCACACAGATGAGCAAAAATCCTAACACAGCTGTCACACACAGTAGTTAGTGAGATCACACACGAAGGTATTTAAGAAAGGATCTAATTAGAAAGTGTGACAGACTGCAGAAATCAGGTGCAGGGCTTGGTTAGATACTGTTTGGTCACGTTTTATAAATGAATGGTCCCATTCTACCCTTGCCGTTTTCCCCCTCATCTCCATCTTCTAAAACATTCCTTCAGAAGTTTTGTGTAGTTTCACAGCCTACCCTTTAATATCTCAAATCTTCATGCTTCTCTTGTTTCCTTCTTGTTATCAGTTAAAAGGTACAAGCTGGCTCTATATGTAATTGTACCTGCAGTTTTTTTATGGCCCATCAATTACCTACTGGATTCTTCTGGTTCTTGTCATTATCTCTTATTTGTGACCAAGTTTGTGTCTGTTTGTTACTTTTCCCTTTATTCATTATTACCTTTTTTCACTGAAAAAGTCCTTCTTCAGATGGCCAAACTGAAGCAGGCACTTTCCCCTTCTGCATACCATTGCACCTGTCTTTCTCTTCAACTCTTACTGCACAGCCTGGTTACATCCTCCTGCACCTCTTTCACTCCATTGTGCATACCCAAGGTAAGAGCAAGCAGGCAAGAAGTATGCAGCATACTCAATGGAATTGAGTGTACCCTCAGCAGGTTTCCAGATGACACCAAGCTGAACAGTACATTCAATACGCTGGGGGGAAGAGAAGCCATCCAGAGGTACCTGGACAGGCTGGAGAAGTGGGCCCATGTGAACCTAATGAGGTTTAACAAGGCCAACATCTTGCACTTGGGCTGGGGCAATCTCAAATATTTATATAGGCTGGGGGAAGAGAAGAGCCCTGCAGAGGAAGACTTAGGGATCTTGGTGGACAAGAAGCTGGCCATGAACCTGCTGTTAACTCTTGCAGCCAAGTATATCTTGGGCTGCATTAAAAAGGGAGGTGATTGTTCCCTTCTACTCAGCTCTTGTGTGGCTCCATCTGGAGTACTACCCTGGGGCTCCCAGCACAGGAAAGATGCAGAGCTCTAGGAACAGGTCCACAGGAGGGCCACGAAGATGATCAGAGAGCTGGAGCATCCCTCCTATGAAGAAAGGTTGAGGAAACAGGGCTTCTTTTTCTTGGAGAAGAGAAGGCTCTGGGAAGACCTCATTGTAGCCTTCCAGTAGTTGAAGGGAACATGAAACAGTCAGTCCCCCTCCTGTTTACCATGGGTTAATAGTGATAGGAGAAGGGGGGATGGTTTTAAACTAAGACAGGGGAGATTCAGGTTAGATGTTAGGAGGAAGCTTTTCACTGAGAGGGTGATGGCACTGGAACAGGTTGCCCAGAGAGGTTGTGGATGTCCCATCCCTGGAGGCATTCAAGGCAAGGCTGGATGTGGCTCTGGGCAGCCTGGTCTGGTGGCCCTGCCCATGGCAGGGGGGCTGAAACTAGATGATCTTTGAGGTTCTTTTCACCCCCGGCCATTCTATGATATGTGTTCCCCATCTCCAGTCTCAGCAAGAGGCCCCATGTACCCCTGTGGTCACAACCCTGAGGAGCTGCAACTCCTTTGGGAGCTTACTCTGGGTCAGAGTCTCTTTTGAGCTTGGGTAGTTCTTCCAGTGGATGTTAGTGACTATGTCACCAACACTGCTGAGACCAGGCATGTTCTTGTCAGCCTTTTTGTGTCGACTGCTGTGGCTCTTGGCTGCTTCTGTTAGCAGTACCATATACCTGCAAGTATACCTGCAAGTATCAATCACTAATCGCACTGGAGTGATTGTTAGGTCAAGAAAAAGATAGACTAAATGCAATGCACTGCAGACTACATAAAAATTCCAGTCTATGTATTCTAGGAACCATGAAGAAATCAGAACAGCATTACCTCAGCCCATCAAGGAGACAAGAATTCCCTCTGGGCTAAATCATGTTCTAACCAGTTGACGCATGGTAGGTAGTGCATTAACAATCAGGTAGTGCTGAGGTATGGCCTGAGGAGTACTCTGTCTAGACATGATGTAGACCAACCTGCTTTCTACACAATAAAATACTCAGAATGTCCTAATGCATTTTCCCATTTTGGAGATGAGGAAGTTGAGACAAAAAATAGAAAGCAACTTATCTGTGCATTGTGACTTTATAAGAAATCCCAAAGTCCTGTAAAAATTGATAAATAAATAAAAGACAGCATTAGCAATAGTTCTGCCTACTAAGAAGTAGCCGCTCAGCTAGGGGTATGTCCCAAACATTTCACTGGAAAAGGAGAAATGTATACTCAAGTGAGATGGAGTTCTACTTGATAAGGAGAAATCTTCTAAATGATGGGAAAGATCTTGTCTCTTGTGATAAGTACATCACCTTGAAAACATACGTACATTCTGCAGTATGAAAGTTTCTCTTCCTATTTTGAGTTACTGCTTTTTGCTATGTGTTACTTAATTCTTATTGTTCCTTTTCTTCACACACGAAGTGTCTTTATTACAGAGTCAAGCTAACAATTTTATAGAATTTACATCTGAATAAATTATTTATGCTTGTGAAATCAAGCAGACTGCTTTAGCAGCTAAGTAGCTAGTAAAATTTTGTAATTATTAAGCTATTCAAGCTATATATAGTTTATATGTATGTTCTTACTATATATGTGTAAGAATGGTGTATATATAGTTATATATGTAACTATGCATATACACTGGTATGTATGTATATATAAGTATATATTGTTTTAGACATGCATACAAGCAGATTTTGATTTGCTGTGATGATGCTGACATTCTTGCTTTTCAAGGGCCTGTTGACAAAGAGGATTTTTTTTTTTTTCCCCCAGGGTTCTTTTCTTTGGTGAAATAGCTTCTAAATTATGGTTAATAGCAAACACCTGCAGAAGTCTCTTTGGAGAGCTCACAGGATGCAAGCAGACTGTGGGGTGCTAATATAGTTTCCAGTCTGCTGTGATTAAAAAAGTACTGAACTAAAGAAAACCAACTTCTTTGGATGTTAAATACTTTGATTTGAGTATTGTATCCCTCTCTGTGTACTGTCTGCAAAAGAAAAGTTGTCTTCTTTTAAGGAGTTAGTGTATCTTGTACAAAACTTTGTTAGATTTGTAATCTTTCATGCAGGACATCAATGAAAACTTTGATGTCTTTCCATGGTTGCACAAGGGCTGCTAGAAAGAATATCACTAGGATTTCCATCAACCACTTGAGCTGGGCAAGGAAAGACTGAGGGGAGCTGGACCCGAGTCCTTCTGCAGCTTTGCTAGGACAGAGGGACAGGGCCTGGCTGACATGGGGATCCAGGTCCGGGTGGGAGAGGAGAACATCAGAGTGGGCAGGGCTGTGTGAGCTTTGGGGCCATGGCAGTTCCCAAAAAGCTTTGCATTTATTTGAGTAAATACGTGCAAGGAAACTTCAACAAAACCTTGGTATGTCTAGAGGTCCAGGTGTGGTTGTGTCTACCAATTTCCAAATGTGGATTTCTCCACTGCATCAGAAGGATCTGATCTGCTTTGGCTTCTGGAAGTCTTGAAATTCTGGCAGTAATTACAGAGACTTTAATATATGCCCAAAACATAATTTCTGGACAAAAAAGTAACCCCATGTAATATACAAATCAAGACCAATAACTTCTTACACCTTGAATTCTTTGTCATACATGGTTTTGGTCTGCTTCTTAGTGATACCTAGTAATACTATTGTTTTTTATGGTAATACCATTGATTAATCATTCCAAGTCTATTTGGATACCAAAAGGAACAATAAAATTAATGTGAAGTTAGGTCATAAATTTACTTAAACAGAAGAAAAGCGAAGACTCACTCCTAGACTGGAGTGATCCCACACAGAGTGTCTGGGGAAGAACTGTCCTGCATATAGACAATGTTATCCTGTTTTGGACTAGCGTTGTTTCCTGAGCTACAGAAGATTAACTGCAGAGGTTATGTCACCTTGTGATAGCTTTCCATTTTTTATTTTTCTGGAATTTTGCTGCTTATCTTACATGATTGAAGACTAGCAAGACTAACTGTTATTGTTATTACAATTATTACAAGTTAAGATGCAAATGTAGGATTTATTTTAATGATAGAAGCACTTTTGTTCCTTCAAGTATATAGATTACTTCGAAAAACCTCTCTGTCAACTCTGATAGAAATGAGGCTGCAGCATTCAAATTTGTTTATTCTGCTTGAATTAAATGTAGCAGAACTCATACAGATCTTTCAGAGTATTTTAAACATCCAAGAGAACATAACGGTATAATTAATTCTCTTTTAGAGAAAGATATTTTCTGTCAGTAGTCATCCAGTGCTGTGCTGTGATGACCTTTGCTCCTCTCTAACTTTGTTTGTTATCTCCCATTGTCCTGAGGTTAGAGTCTTAAACTTAATGTTTTCCCATGGCTCACAAGTAAGATTTACTTTTCTTTAATACCATCTAAAAGTGTTAAAATATTACATACCCTTATATTTAATATATAATACATTATATGCACATGTTCAGCATATGACAGGCAAGAGTTTCAATAGCAATTAGACATAATTTTGAGATTACAACCTCATTGATTTATAGAAGCAAAATTAATGAAGAGTTTTGTGAATTCTATCATGAAATACCAACATTTCAGAAGTGCATCTTTACTTTGCCAGGATAATACCTTCAGAAGATGTAGAAATTGTGTAGGAAATCCTATATAATTTTATTGTTACACATAACAAGTAGTGCACAAAAATGACACACAGCTGGACTCCAGGCTGAGGCTATTTTTCTCAGCCTGTGTAGAAAGCAACCCTGTTGCCAGATGCTTTGTTCAAGTCAGTTCTGTGATATGCTCTCTGGAATGGTGGCCAGCATCCTTATAACCAAACAGCTTAATTTATTTCTTCGCTTCCCAGCATCCCACTGATTTTCACAGAACTCGCTGTCCTCCTTCTGAGCTTTGAAGTTGCAAGGAAAAATAAAATGTTTTTTTGCTGGCTTACGAATCAGTCTGTCAACATCTTGGGATTGTAAATTACCGCATGCTTAACGTGGTTTGCTTGAATTGGCAGAAACTACTTGTAGACATGTCAGCATCCTGTGATTATTAGCAGCAGCAGTATGAGATATCTGGTAAAGATATTTTTTAATGTTACTCTTAGTCTGTTCCGATTCTTGTGGTGTTTGGGAAGTCATTCTGCTTTTACTGATTTGAAAATGCGTTATGGTAGGCAGTCACATAATCTTGATTAAATTGTAAAACAAACAAGGAACAAAAAAAATAAACAATGCTCCCAGCATTTTTATTTAACTCCCTCAAATTTATTTGCTTGTTTTGGCACTCTTTTTCTACTATATCTAAGAATTGTTTCCACACGTTTTATTTAAAGATCCTAATCTAACAGAGACTAGGAGTCTGAAATCCATATTGTTTATGTCACTTACTTCCTGTGTGACATACATCATATGCATTTACTTCATCTGCAAAACCCATAAAATATATGAGGGCTGCTCCTATTTTATGATGTCAGAGGTGGATGTTGGTGGTATGGCAGTAGAGGTTGAGCCTTCCCTGCACTATTTCGTTCCATTTTGTCGTCGTGTGACAAATGCTAGCACTGGGCAATCTGACAAAACTACATCTGGCCTAAGAGTACATATGAAGCAAAGGTGTGGAATTGAATTCCTTCACATAGAAAAAATGTTGCCCATTGACATTAATTGATGCGTGCTGAACTTTTGTAGAGACCAAACAGTGGATGTAAGCACTGTGAGGTGATGGGTGGCACTTTTATCAGTGGTGACAGCAGTGTGAAAGATAAGCCACGTTCTGGACTGCCATGTATATTTTTGAGCACAGTATGCAGGCTCTTGTTCATTGCTGGTGAAAATGCATAGCTGATGGTGAATATGTTGAAAAGCGTTGTTTTGTAGCTGAGGAGTTGTTCTATCAAATAGTGTTATTGTGCTCTTTGTATCTGCTGTAGTTTTCATGGAAATAAACAGGAGATTTTACTGTCAGTGTGATCTACACATAATTATCATAAGGATGTTTTGAGATCTAATATTTGTAAAGTGCACTCTTATTTCATTCAAAAGTTTCATGAAAGAAAAATGTATTGTTTTAAACACTACCTCAGAAGAATGTAGACATCTAACAAACTAAGCATATAATTAAAAATTTCACTCTAGGAAGGTTTCCTTTGGCTTTGTATTAGAGTTAAATAAGCTAATATTATGTAAGTTTCAACGACGTTGCCTGTACTGTACAAATAACAACAGGAACAAAAAAGGATTAAGGTGTTTCTTTTTAGCAGAATTTGGAGTTAAACATGTGAGAAGTTGGCACAGTGCATAAAGTGTACTTTTGGTTACTCCTGTATCTGAGATACTGATTTTTCACATTATATCTTTGATTATAAAATATAGTTTAGCATAGTTTTGTATTTGTCTTTAAAAAGTCTTTATAAAAATGTTGTAACATTAAACATAGTGTATTATGAATGGGTTTGAAATATCCACAAATCTCAAATGTGAGAGGAAGCCTCCCAAGGTCTGGAATAAGAATTAAAAAACAAATTAATATCCTGCTCTACTAGAGACTTTTCTGAGAAGTCACAGCCAATGTGTTTTAATGTCATAGTTCCAATGAAGGAAAATAATGTGCTAACATAAATCTGCAAGAATTTAGATATTCTGAGAAACTCATGTTTCCAGAGATGTGCAGGAGTTTCTTAGCCAGATTTAATCAGAATTGTTTCTGTCATTCCTTGCTGATTTATGAATACTTTCATTAGCTGCTTACATTCAGAACATTGGTGCCAGTAACTGCAAATTAGTTTCTGTGGATTCTTCAACAGTGTTGTTAGATGAATGTGTAATTTCTAAAAACTTAGTATGCTCTTTTTTTATGGAATACACGTTCTACAAATCTGTAGGTAGAAATTCTCAGCAAAATTCTTTACACTGAAAAAGACACAGAACTATTGTTGTAAAAGGATTGTTCTCAATTAGATTTTTATTCATGTAAAGAAAAAGAGGGGGTACTAAATTTTGAGTAATCGGACTTTTTTTGAAATAGGTTTACTTTTTCAGTCACTCATTTTGACATTTGAAATGAGTACATAAAGACATTGTGTTCACATTTCATCCTTTCCTCTATTTAATTATTTATTTATTGCAGTTGACATTAGAATTTTCTAGATTACCAATGTACTTCAGTTTAAATTCTCACAAGTTTTCATTAGCTTTGCCATGGACACAGCAACCTTTTAATAAACAGCGCACTCATCTTCCTTTACTTTAGGCAGCATTCGCCATGAGCAGAGATGCTATAGCAAGGTGAATACCGAGGAGTAGGAAGATATTATTTGTTGAGTGATACGTGATGATGAGCTAGGAGCAGCAAGCTCCTAGATTAGGAGAGAGAGAGTCTGTGTCCCCTGATCTCCATCAGTCAACTGGGAAAGTGCCAAGCCCCTCCAAAGCAGGGGAAAGGTTTTACATTTTTAAGTCAGCTCTTTTCCCCTTGAGTCCTAGGGCTGTTAACTGTTGCTGCTTCAACAATTATGTTCCATCTGTTTTCACTTTCCTTATCAATCCTCATTTTCAGTCACTTACTTTCTCACATCTCAACAAGTATTTTCCCAGCAAGCTAGAGCCAAGGTCAGCTGGAGGGGCTATGACTCTCTCAGATGGCCAAACCCCACCACAGAAACATGTGGCGATGAATGAGAAGCTACCAAAAGGGAAGAACTAGTAGAGGAGCAAAGAAAGCAATGGAACAGAAAGCTGAAATTAGATATGGGAAAAATGGGCAGCAGATCGTACTGTGAATGGTTTAAGATGCTAAACATAGCTGTATGAATGGGATCTAATAAAAATATAATTTTGAATTTCATGTCCCTGTCTGGCGGCACAATGTGGTAAAATGATTAATAGTAACTGCCAAATATCTTCAAATCTTGGTAATTTGATACCAATATATAGAAGACTATTTTGTTCTAATTAAGTGTAATTCATATAAAACAAGTGCATTTTAGAAGTAACATTTTTTTCTTCAAAATATTCAATATTGGCTGAAGGAGAACAAAAAGACATCATTTAGATGACACTCTGAGGTACTGCAAGCCATTCCCATCCCTGCCTTCCCCACCTGCCCAGGCATGGGACTCCACACTAGACCTGGAACTATCAGCCCCAGCAAGGCCATGGTAAGGCCAAGCTCTGACCCCCTCCCAGCAGCCTTGCTAGGCCCAGCCATGTCCATGGCCTGGCCCTGTGCTGGGGCTATCCTCAAGCATCATCTATTTGCTTTGCTCCTGACTGGCTGGTAAAAGCTGGGCTTGCTAATTTATTTCTTACTCATGTTATTTTTCATCTTATTTTGACAGTGCAACAGATGTATGTGATCAGTAGTGTTGAGTTTGGATACTATATTCTGACTCACAATGCAAAAAAGAACATTATGTTCCCAGAACAGTATTTATTACTGATTATTCAGTATTGCAAGCATCACTATGGATAAGTAATTTATTAAGTTATTTCATTGTTTATCTATATTTTTTACTGTTCGTTTGATACAAGTTATTCTTAAGCACACATGCCTTTAGCATGCCTCCTTTCAACTTCATTAGTCAGCTCCAATCAGAATAATCTCCTGGGAAGGATCTTATCAAAACTTTTGTGATTTAGTTACAGAAGTTGATTTAATCTCCTACCACACAGAGTTGCACAAGTTACAATTGACAGAATATCTTTCTAAGTGCCTAGGAAAACACTGGAAAAATTACCTAAGTACCTAGAAAAGCTACATCCAGAATGTGCCACACAACTGTGCAAAAAAATACTGGAGCATATATGCTTATAAATATCAGATGGGCTAGGGTTGAGAGGATGGGGCCGATCTCTTTTAAACAATGCATAGTGACAGGACAAGAGGCAATGGGTACAAACTGGAATGTAGGCAGTTTCATATGAACACAAGAAAAAAAAAAATCTATCCAAAGAGGATGACAGAGCCCTGGAACAAGTCTCCTTCTCTGGTAATATTCACAACCCACCTGAATGCTTTTCTGTGCAACCTACTGCACAGAACCTGCCTTAGCAGGGGAGTTGGACTAGTTCAGGCATGCCTAGCCCACCACCTGTAGGCCATAAGCAGCCCAGCCCATTCTGCAGCCACCTCCTGCCCACCACTATCATGGCAGCAGCGTGCTTCACTGTGACACAGCAACATGCAATTTGTATGTTTCAGTGTGTCTAAACCATTCTGCAGCCGTTCAGTACTCCAGGCAGAAGAAAATCCTACCTCGTTTATACTGGGTAAGTGATCAGATGGCAAAATAGATCAAGATGGCTGACTGGCAGAGCTCAGAGAATTATGAATAGTGGTACAGAGTCCAGTGGGAGGCATACAGCTAATAGTATTCTCCAATGGTTGGTACTGAGCCATGTTTTGTACACCGCTAAACAAGTGACCTAGAAAAAAATGACAACCTTGGCAAGTTCACTGATGATAGAAACCTGAGAAATAAAAAAAGCAAGAAGAACACCCATCCTCCCCAAGATTGTACCTGTAAGAAAGTATTCTAGTATATATAAGGAAATGATTTTTCAGCCCACTATTTATGTGGTAGATTATCAATTGGCCTCAGCTGTTGAACGAGGTGCACTCAGTTTGAGACAGATCTGTTGTTATGAATCAGCTTTAATTAGAATTACTTTTATAAGCAAAGTGTTTTTCTGGCTGGTGTCAGAAAACCGTGTAAGGGTTTTTAGGAGGTGTGGGAGCATCTTATGGGATTTTTCTTTTTGTTATGTTTTGTGGGCTTTTTGTTCAGTGCTTTTGTAGAAGAAGCAGGAGTAGATTTTTCAGAATTTATATCAAAGCAGTGATGGAAGAGGGAGTATATTTTTTTTAATTTCTGTTTTGTTCTTTAGGGTGTTGTTCTTTTCTTTTGAAGATGCATTCAGTTATGGGATAAGGCAAGCAGGTAATAAGAACACAAAGTATTTTTCTAAAGAAGCTCCTATTGTGGTAGTGGTATTCTGTGAGCTAAGATAACATATGACTTTTGGAAGTTGTTACTGTTTATGGTTATGCATAAATTGTCTTTAAGTTACTAGAAAGCATGAGATGTGTGTTCTATTCAAGTGTGCTTCTGTGACTGAATTCATTCTTCTCATTTCTGTTCTGTTTTTGTTAATTTCTTATGCTTCAAACAACTTTGAAATCTTTTTCTTATCTGTGGTTTCATTTTATAAGCAAAAACTAGAATTACTACTTTCTATTTCTCACTCCAAACTGGAATAAGAAATTATTTATTGATCCAAAAATCATCAATAAACTATATTGTAGTACTGCTGAAGGAGGGGGAATGACACAACAAAACTGAACAAGTCAATGAAGCAACATCTCATTAAAACAATCTTTTTTCATCTTTTTATGAAGAACCTAGTAAATGTAGTAAGAATTCATGTTATTCCAGTTTGATGCAAACCTGCAGTTCTCCTGGGCTGTGAAAGCCACACTATCTAGAGTTGCATCCTGCAGCATTTCTCATGCATTTACAGTGTGTTCTATTTGTTCAGTTAAATTCCCTATCCTGTTCCCACTAAATATTATCAATTCTTGTTATAGCTACTTGTCCTTATGTTACTGAAAGACTATTGTTACATCATGTTCTTTTACTTTTCTCCTGCATTCTTTTTCCCTGTTTGATCAGTGTGCACTGATCTTCTCTATCAATTCATGCAGTGTAGATAACTTCCTACGTGTAGTTGCATCAACGTTAGTTTGTTCAATTATCTTTATGTTATTTTTCACACAGCAAAACAGAAGTTCAGGTTTAATCTACTGCATCTTTAAAACTTCTGTGTTATGCACAGCCTTAATCTTCCATGTTATCAAGAGAATCGCTATTTCCTAACACAATAGTTATCCCAGTAAATATCCCAGTAAATGACTTAGTCTAGATTTAGTAATGAGTAATATAGTCTGGAGAAGAGGAGGCTTGGATAAGACCTTATTGCTTTCTCACAGCTACTGGAAGGGAGGTTGTGGTGAGGTGGGGGTTGGCCTCTTCTCCCATTTAACTAGTGACAGGACTAGAAGGAATAGTCTCAAGTTGTGTCAGAGGAGATTCAGACTGGACGTTAGGGAGAACTCCGAAAGAGTGGAGCAAAACTCATTTTTTTGAATGGAATTAGTGCTCTCAGTATCAGTTTAAATTCCACTTGAATGGGCGGTTGGAGTCACCAACACTGGAGGTGTTCATGAAACGTTTAGATGTTGTACTGCGGAACATGGTTTCATGAGAAATATTGGTGATATGTGGATAATTGGACTGGATGATCTTGGAGGTGTTTTCCTACCTTGATGATTTTATGAAAACAAGATCTGCTACATCAGTGCAAACAGTAGTAAACTTCCATATGGTTAAATGGCAAGACATCAATGCATATCATGTATTAACAGTTCATTTTATATCAAATGAAAAATTAGCTTTGCTTTACTTCATTTTACTAGGGGAAACCACTGTAGTAAATCATAGAATTTACAAAGCTGTGAAAAAGAACTGAAGCACGCTGTGCATTTTAAAGAACAAGAGAAGGATTTTTGTAAGCATTGTTTCTGCAGTTCTGATATTGCATACTCTACTGTTTCAATAAAATGGGGATTCCACGGCATACATTTAAATAAGTATTTGAAAATCAGAACGCAATGCATAAAATTTCCATTATTACCTTGTTTTAGTTTTTCAGTGCTAATATTGTGCAGCATATGACATTTTGATGTGCTATAGGCAGGTTCCTCAAATGCAAATACAAGTGCAGATGTTATTGCCTGTAGCAGAATACATTTTTACACAGAATTATGAGGAGCAAAAATACAAAACATGCCTGTAGTGGTACATCTCTGCTTATTTTAGTTTTATTGCCCAACATAGATTTTTAAACTATGTAGTTTAACTGCAGCTGTGAGTTGCACAAACCATCACCGGACTGCCTAAACTGGATGTAAAGTTTCATTTATACTGCTTGAAAATCAAGTAGGGAAGTGTGATTTAACCCTAGCAAGTGACTTTCTGTGAGCAGCATGAAAGCATAGTGTAGTAAGAGTGACCCTCACTGAAATCAATGAGCATTAAGAACTGAAAAAGCTTCCAGGTCTGAGTGTGCAACTTTCAGCCAGTACCCTGTAATCAGTCAAAGAATCACCAAAGTTGTAAAAGACCTACGAGATCATCCAGTCCAACCATCCAGCTATCACCAGTCATTCTCACTAAACCATGTTCCTCTGTGCGTTGTCTAAATGTTCCTTGAATAAGGAACATTCCTTGTATCAGTTGGTCAAGACCTGAATACTTTGCTGAATAAGGACTTCAGCTTAACTTTTATGTTAATCTGAAGCATACTGTATTGGATAAGGAGCATAATCAAGAATTTATTTGGACATAGGAATGACTGATATTTCTAATTTAATCTATTATTTATTTTGCAAAAGGGTTAATTAATGTCATTTTCTGTCTGCATTTTTTGTGCCACATACTTTCTGATTTTTTTCTGATTTTTTTTATTCTCATTTGCAATCCCTTAAGCCATTAACAATGCTGACAACAATCGTGGGTCACCTCTGCTGTGTTTGCAAAGCTCAGACTTTGACAAACTCAGCATGCAGGCTCTTATTCATTGCTTGTGAAAATGTATAGCTAATAGTGGTGACTGTTGGGAAAATAGTGTTCTGTAGTTGACAATTTGCTCCATTATGTGGTGTTATGGTGTTCTTTGTATTTGTTGTAGTTTCCATGGAAATAAATGGGAGGCATTACTTTCAAGTCAGCCTGCGTATATGCAGCCTGGGCAAACCAAAATGTTGGATGCTCATGGACTAGATTATCACCAGAGGTCAATTCCAACTCCTTCAGTTTTGTGGTTCTGTATGGCTCAGAATTGTGAGCTTTCTGAACGTGAGATAAAGTAAGTTTGCTCTCAAAGTGGTACCCTGTCTTTAATGCAGAAATTATATAATTTGATGTTTGAGGGCCAAAGCCACTTGTGCACTTCAGACCCCATCACAGCATCGTGCAGAGTAATGGAAGTTAAAGAGTTAATGCAGCAGTTCCATGGAATGTCAGTATTTCTGGTCTTTCTGACTCAGAAATGAATGAATAAGCCACAAGTCCCAGAAATCTTCATTTTTCTGTTTCCATTTTCCATTTGGAGAGAAAGATAATGCTCTGGAAGTTGTGAGACTGCCTCTTTTTGCTCTCTGTGCTCCCTGGTCATCTCACCTACAGTACTAGAGCAAGGACTTCAGTTTCGGAAACTCTTATTTTATTTGGTTTATTAGCTTCAATTCCAATTACATTATATTGTATCATCTCACATTTCACAATTATATTTAGCAGACTAAGTTTTTTTCCTCAGCATATTGTCACTGTTTTCCTCCTTGGCCCATGTTATATTTTCTACTCTTCCTTTCTTGGGGCATGGGTCCATGGGTCCCTCTTCCCCCTTGGTTACAGAACCAGGCCAAGCCATACCTTGACACAGGTAAAATTTACTTTAACTTCCTTTATTTCACTTTCACTCCTTTCATTACTTTCTTGGCACATAAAGAGAGAGAAGAAGAAATTACTAAATTAGTTTATTGATGGTTTCAGTTTCTAATCCTGATATCAGAATTTGCTTGCATATTTTTTTTCTCATTGCAGAACTATATTTTTGAAGCAGAATTTTATTTCTCAACATCATAGTTTCCAGCAGTTGTTAAAGCTCAGTTGCCATAGATAAATTATGGAAGAAGCTTGGTGGGTGGAGAAACGAACTTCCTTAGGCTTAGAAAGTGACGTCTCTCAGCAATGACTTTACTTAAGCAAAGAGTGGAGAATTGGCATAAAAAAGAAAGTGGAGTTTTGTTCAAGAACATTTTTGAGTGGATGCTTGCACAGTAAGTAAAAAATATATATTTTTAATATACAAGTGAATATGCTTCTGTAAGTGTGAAGGGAAGCTTACTTGAGATATTTACATTTGTAAATTTTTTTTTTTGCTTCCCCCAACACACTTCTCTGATGGTGCTCACTTTCATTTAACTACCCCAGTAACTAGAATTAAGGATTGCCATTAATATTTTAGATTTTTGAAAATGACCCTTACAGCTTCTCACATTTTGTCTTTGTTGTGGGAATTAGAAGTTCATACCTAACAGCTTTTGTTGTGCTTCTTTCTTACTTTACTGTCTTTTTCCATTCTGTTCTGAAGAAATCTGTGCCATCAACTTGGGTCAAGTTAAACAGTACAGAGTGTATGTGTATCTTTGGCTTCGCTGTGATGTGTCCTGGATGTTGAGAAAGGTCATCTTTTCATTTTTGCCAGACATTCCTGTGTTTAAGTATGACAAAATGCTACTAAGAATAGAAAAAGATAAGATTAAGTAATTTACTGATAGGATACTCTGAAGCAGTGCAAGATTGTGCAGAGCTTGAGCAGTTTGCTACTCAAAAATACGAAATTAAAATGCAAAACAGTGTTGAGAGAGTAAATATTTTTGTTTTACACTTCAGTCAAGTGCAAGTAGTAAGAAATGAAGCTCTAGTCTCATTAACATAGAAAAGACTCGACTCCATATACACATTCATATTTCCAGTTGTTGTGTTTTTTGTTGTTTTTTTTTTTTCTCCCATTGAATATAATCATGCAAAATAAAATTCAGTAGTAGTAACATGGCTAACTTCCCTGGAGGTGAATGGAGGTCTCATGCTAACACACTGCAGTCATTTCAGAGTGTTAACTTTCTAGGCAAATGTATGCAGTTAGGTTGGCTCCATTTTCCAAGAGGCTTCTCAGTACTGAAGGATTATGCTAGTGATATGTTTTTATTTATTTAGAATTATGTTAGATACAAGAGACTTGCAATGATCTTAACCCTCAGTTTTGCAACAGGTGTTTAGACTGTTGCTGGCAGTTAAATTTTGAAACGTTGATGGAGATGGCTTTGAGACTGCACATGAAGAATCAAATAAATTGGACAAAGTACTTTTAATGTGAGAGCATTTAAAAACTATAATAAAGATTGTTGTCTTTAGACTTACGTCAACCCTTCTTTATCACAAACAATTCTTGGACATGGAACGGTATAATACTTGCAGGTTACTTGTCATATTTGAGCATATCCACAATGCTGTTTCAAGAATTGAGAAGTTTTTTTCACTACAAATTAATTCAAGACATTTGCCTGACACTTTGCCCAGACCAAATTTTTTTTGTTTTTTTTTGTTTTTTATGTTCCTCCATAATTTTGTGAGTAGTTTTCAATCACTTCATGGTACTGTCTCATGCTATATGCAATAGTTTTAGGTGATTAATGTTTGCTTTGGAACTGTGGTGAGTTTTTGCAACAATTTCAAGTTGAAAAAAAAAAAAACAAACAATAGAACAAAAGCTTGCAAGTAGAGGAAATTTTCCTGTGGTTCTAATTAGGCTGCTAACTGAGAAAAGGCTTGTTAAATAGAATTTGATAATGAAATTTTCAAAAGTATATTTTAGTTATACTTTAAAGGTGATAATAGACATAAAGAACAATACAGTAAGATTAAATGATTGTATTCTGTTGTTATTGTGTATTAAAATGGGAAAAATAATATGCTGATGTACACAGATCACTTTCAAGGCAAAAAAAATGAAAAGAAAAAAGCACTGTGATCTGGGTTTTAATCATGAGTTTTAATCTTGAGTAGGGACAACTGACTTAAAATCAATTCAAGAACGTGGCACAAGGTCATAAATATATTTGTATTTTTATGGTCTCTTTAATAGCTGTAAGCCTGTAAGTACTGCTAAGACACTTTCACCATCTGCATGCAGCCAACGTTCATCCTGGTTTTGGACTACAAATAAAAATCAGAAACACATACTTGTTTGTGTGTTTTTTATAATCTGCTGATTTAAAGACATAATTATGAGAGTTCCTTTTTTTTTGAAATGGATGGAGATGAAATCCAGACAATCTGAAACCTAACTGAAAATACTCTTTTTATTAGTAACATAGCGCTTATGATATTGCCAAATTTTGTGACTCAAAATGTCGAAGGCACAAATTGTTCCCATTAGTGAGAATGGTAAAGCCAGCAATGTTATATTTTATATCCTCCTCCACCCCCCCCCCACCCCCCCCCCCCCAAAAAAAAAACCTTTTAAACTTAGTAATTGTATTTACAGTGTTTGAAGAATTTGTGGACGTCATTGCTGCTATTTGACTGTTGAGTATATACAGTAATGCTATTCTGGTGAAAGAACTATTTTATAGGCAATTTGAGAGGTTTAATTTATTTGAGGAGAAAAATAGAAACAATCTGTGTTTGAGGGCTGGATAGGTGAGGTTATCACAGAATACTCCAGTGGGATGTGAGATATGGGGTTGCAGGAAGAGCTGTGGAATATATATCAAGTAAATATTGTCTTATTTCTTTTTTTTTAATTTAATACAGGTACTTTATATATATATATATTATTTTCATATATCCAGTTTTTCCCACTTTTCTTTTTATTCTTTTCACTGAGTGCTCTTTGTCGTATAATGTAGAGTTTTTACATCACAGAAGTCATATGATGCCTGTGTTGTTGATAGGAATGGGAGGATAGGTATGTTCATTTCTTCAGAATAAGTGTGCTATCACAGAGTGCACGTATTTAAGTGAAGAGTCTTGCAGCTATGGCTGCTACTCTTGATTAAAAGACTGTGTTACAGTTATTAATAGATTCTGAAGTGTTAATAGGGAGGTAATGTTATGATCCTTAAAGCTATGTGTTAGGAACTCTGGCTTCTCAATGTGAAATCCTGATCAAGGAGTTGTCAGTATTCTGTATATGATGAGATTTTTATAACTGGAAATACTTAGCTGCTCAAAGTTATGGCAAGTCATACAAGCTGTGTGAAATGATTTTATACCTCCAATACCTGCCAACATACCCTTTAGTAAGAGTTTCAGAACAGCAGTGTTATTGTGTGTTGTTATATGTCAATCTTAAAAACTTCTGTGCTCGTTTGAGGAAACATTTCTTTCCTTCTGTTTTAATATTACAGCCCTGAATTTGAATGTGAATTATTTCATTTTTCAGAAATGAGCTTTTAACTTTTTCAAGTTTTGCTTCCATTTGCATTGTGTTATCAATGATAATCTAAAATAGAAATTTGCATAATATCTGGTTAATTACATAAGTAGTTATGAAAGTACATGTATTAGCTAGATGATAGTCATCCAGAGGGAAATACCATCAGTATTTAAAACTCAGGAGATCTGTGTAGGAGTGAGGAGTAGCATAAGAATCCACACAGTATGGTTAAATCTTGTGCATGTGCTTAATTACTGGGATTAGAACAATTAATTTTAGATTATGCATAATATTTAGGAGTCTGTGGTCATTCTCTTCATTTTTGAAAGATACAAAGGAATAAAAATTAAAGAAAGCAATATTTGGCGAAGGACAATATGGCATAATATTTTTCTGGATAAATGACTTGTTCATAAAAGAAAAATATTTTGATTTTAGTTTTGATAAAGCCTGGCCAATGGGAATCATTTTCAAGTTAGTGTGGAGTGGCCTTAAGGTTGTAAATAATACTGTTGGCCAAGTCCCAATACAGTGCAGATGAGAAAAGGATGCAGGAAATTCTGTTGTTTATACATGTCTCTGTAACACTGAGAAGCAAGAGGAACCTAGAAGATCCAGAGGGTAAGGGGTCTTAAGCTTGTGGACTTACTGATTAATTCTTATATTTCTCTTTTGGGTTACTATTGTGCTGAGAGTGGAGAGGAAAACAGTCTGAAATACTCAGTAAAAAATAGTGAAGATCAGAAAACAGTTTTTGAAAAGTAGCTAAATTAAATTTAACTAGATCTTTTCTTTCCTTTTACTAACAACAAGTAATATTAATACTAATGCTCTATTAAATGTAGTTGTTTTTTTTTCCCCCAGATATAGGATACTTGCTTATCATAACAAGGTATATTTTTAAATTTTCAAAGTGGCAGTTAACTAGATGTTTTTCTTGTTTTGAACTTAGCAGTTAGTAGAAATGTGGAGAGTACAAGTATTATACTTTTTCAATGTCGAAAATCTTTTTTAAATCACTCTGCAAAATATATCTGCAATAGGGTAAGCTGGTAAATCTTTAGGTGTTTTTAATGTGAGTGATGTTATAAATGTTAGTGTAATGAGAACTGTTTGCAGCTGTTCATTTTGCATTTTATTGTTAGGAAGTGGTGTTCTCAGTCTGTCTTTTTTCTAATGAATATAATCCTCCTTTCATTCAGAAAATGTCGGATGATAGCATGAGAAAAAAAGAGTGGGAAGTAAGTGTTCTTAGCTATGTGACATAATAATTCAGTGATGCATGATTTAGTGATACTACAGTTTGCTAATGCTGGACGAAGATGTCTGGTTTGCCATTATTTGAAAGACTATATCCCAGGTGATGTGAAAAGGTATGGACCATCCATCACCACTGAGAAACAACAGCCAAATTTCAAAAGTAACTCTGAAGAGTTTAATAAATGTGTATCACAGATAGGATTAATAGGCCTCCTACTGAATATACAGTTATCTCCATTTTGTCTGTCTTTGTGCTGATTCTTAAAAACATTGTGTAAAGCAGACTCTGGTATAAATAATCTTATTGCTAGAGGCTGAACTCTTGTTCTAGATAACTTATATTAGAAAATTTATATTTCTGAAGTTTTTTTGAATGTAATTCTTTGCATAATACAATGAAGATAAAACTATTTCCATAAAATGCTAGGTATTGTTAATTGAAATAGTCACATCTCTCCATATCTTTAAATGTTCCAGATAATTCTACTGTCTTTCTTTTTCATGTATGTGTAGTATGCTTTGAGCTGAGGCCACTCTTCCACATTGAATATTGACGTCAGGTAGACCTGAGAATGAAATTAATCAGAAAATGAGTACTGTAAAGTAGCCGGTAATGGGCAAATTGATCATCAAATTCAGCAACAAGAGAGGGGTGGATCTTAGAATCATTTAAACCATGTAAATCTGTTATTCTACTGGTTGACTAATATGTTGGCTGAGGAGACTAGCAATTGTGGTCAACATTAATAATCAACATTAGTAATTCCATACTAATAATTGTTACTCCTTTAGTATCTGCAAAACATAAAAAATAAATTTTTATGTACCAAAATACATTGAGAATGAAAAATATTGTCTTCTGCCACTTTTACCAAATAAATTTTAGTTTACTCTTTTCCTCTGAATTTTTACTGGTGAGTATATATGAAGATTAAGAGTAACTTTCTATTAAGAAACTATTAGAGCAAATTTTAATTAATCGTGCTTTTTTTTGTGACATTGTGATATTGTAACAATGAAGTATTTATTATTTTTAATTTAAATGTTGCTTTCTTCTTTTCTTGCTTTTTTAAATATCCATTACAAGTCACTACAGTGGTACACTTGAATGAAGTATTTAGCAGCATTCCAAGGAAATAAAAACCTTATATTAATATTCAGGCTTCTTTAATTACCTGTGTAAATCAGCATGCGTTATTAAGAGTATCATGCAGCATTTCAGTGTTTATTTCAGGGTTTATTTTCATCCTATCGAAAACAAACCACCCTTAGCAGTCTGATTTCAACTATAAGGTAACTGTGTACTGTGAGTATAAACTTTTCAGGTTGCTTAGTCCTGCTGACAGTCACTAGAAGTTTGCCTGTATTTATTATATAAATTTCAGTGTCACACAAGCATGAACTCTCTGTTCCAAGGTTCCCTGTTTTGCAATACAAGACAGAGAGCTACTTCAGAGAGGAACATGAGATTCATCTCCTCCAGGAAAATGCAGTTCCTTCTCTGCCTGTTATAGTTGTAACTACTAAGTAACTACTAAGTTATAATATATATATATATATATATATATAACAGTTTTATATACTGTTTATATAGAAGTGAAAGTGGATGTTACTTATGTCATTAGCCTTACTGGGGTCTGATTATTCAGTGCTATTCACTCCCATTAGTGTGATCCATTTCATAAGTAGTTGTCAGTAGATCTAAAGACAGTTGTTCTTCTGTGATGGAGTTTCAAGCAAAAACTATATCTGGAAGCAGCAGTTTTATGGGAGGTACTTTGGAAAACTGAGATAAGTACTTAATTTGCTTTGGTATTAAACTATAAAAACCATGTAGTAGCAAAATGGAGAAAAGCAAGCAAAAAACAAACTCTTCAGTAACACTGAAATTGAAATAATCAGTTCTTAATTATAAACAAATTCTTAGAGTCAATCTTGTTTAGATTCTTTGCTCTTACCCTTCACTTTCTTTCTCAGCTTTGAATCTTCTGCTCTACCTCAATGAGTTACAACCGTAATTGCCAATTAAACGTTAATCTCATTTGTTTGTAAGGGCTGCTTATATGCTAAAGTTTTTCCTATATTTCCTTAACAGATCTTTATTGCAGTTACAATTATTTTGGGTAAGCTTTACATATAATACAGTATGCAAATTTGCTCTTAAACTACACTTCTATTGTTATTACAGTCCATTCCTGTTTCACAAAGTTTTTTGGAGGGCTTGGGCTTGGGCTTTAATTTTCCAAGTTGTTTAAAAAACTTTTTTTTTTTCTTCCTTCATGAGTTATTAACAGGATTGTACAAATCAGTTTGCTCCTTATTTTACTGACATGACATGACGTATATTAACATATAGAAAATGAAATGTTATCTTGAAATTAATTTCCTGTTTAGGCATGATATAAACCATATTCCATGTTCATTTGGAAAAGCAGGTTTATGAGCTAAGAACACTTATGTTCCTGTTCCATTTTTAGTCTGTGGAGTAACGTATATCACTGGCTGATTTATTGTGAAAATGATCCTCCCTGAACAGCCTGATTCCCTGTGCTCATGCTGCTTCTAGGTCTGATTTACATTAGGTTAAATGAGAGAAGTTTCATGCCAAATCCCATATTTAATGTCAATCACATTACTGGAGGAATACCAGGGAAGAAGTGCCCTGAAAGATCTTATTGTTCTGTTTTGCTTTAATGCTTTTATTTTAACATATTTTCTGTTAACTTGAATGTTTCTCCATAACTGTTATAGGTATCATTTTTGGCAAAAGGAAACTAACTTCTTTTCTGTCTGGAGTAAAAATATGCAAAAGAAATTTTGTAGGAGGATCCAGACTCAGTAAGTCGTTACGTATGCAATTAATTTTTATCTCTTTTGGTGACACTACACATTTACTGTAGGCAGTGGGAAGATAAAGAGATTCATGCTTGTCTGTGAATTTGTGACCAGTGCCACACAATATGGGATACTTCATGGATTATTTTATGCCACTCTAGTAACAGTGGAACTATGGCTTTCGCGATGATATAAATGCTCTTAAGTACTTTTCTTTCATATTAGTGGAGTTGGAATCATTATAAAATAATGTGACAGCATTAAATACTGCCAACCCTTGAAGTACTGGAAGACAGAAGATTATTAGTGTTAATATACTAGTGTGGTTGAAGATAATTGAGTCTAATTACATGCATGTGTCCAAGAAGTAATCCCCTTAAAAGAAAATTCCGTAAAGACCTAATGGCTTCTAAAACTATTCTGGTAAAACTGAGTGCATTTCTATGCAGCAGAATTCTGATAATTCTTATCCACTGTATTGGAGTAGTTGAGCAAGCCAACAAGCCAATAGGCTCTTTCCCAGGGAAAACAAGATATTCTTGAGCATTCTTACGTGAGTGGGAAAATCATCAGTTTCCAGAGTGACACTTAGCAGTAGTTTGAACAAAAATTGTTTTGTGTCTTAACAGTTGGAATGTTTTATCTGAAAAAATGCATCAGATATCTGTGATTAATTTTGTCCTCTCAATATTATGAAACTTCTTTTGAAAGTAGGTCATGTTTTTAGCACAAAAATATCATTAATAATTACAAGTATAATATAACTATTTCTTATATCTTATATCAGAATATAATTTTCCGGGTATTGTCATGACCTATTTTAAAAGCAGGATTTTAAAACAAACTAACAAACACCTTTTTTTTTTTTTTTATTTACAAGGGAGGCAGAAAGAAAACTATAGAAGAAAGTGGACCTATCCAGATTATAGTCACTTTTTAACTGAGTAATGTATAAAATGTAAAGAGATGTGACACAAACTTTAAAAATTAAACTCCTGATACATTTTTTATTTATACAATGAAGCATTTCTGTATGTAAGTGTATATGTATATGGCTGAACAGACTTCAGTGTATGTTTGACCTGCTTCCTGTTCAGTAAAGTGCTGCTCAAGGCTATTGAGAAGTCTGTTTGCCTTTTTCAACTTCCTTTTGCATCATAAAGTCATAGAATGGCTTGGGTTGTAAAGGACTCCTGCTATGGGCAGAACTGCCACTCACTAGATGCGGTTGTCCAGGGTTCACCCAGCAGGCTGCATTTGAAAACAGGCTCCACCCAACCTGGCCTTGAGCACCTCCCGGTATAAGGCAATCACAGCTTCTCTGGACAACCTGTTCCAATGCCTCACTGTCCTTTTAAAACTGAAAGGAACCCACTGATCCTGTATGTAGAAAAATCTGAGAAAATGAGCAAAACTTGATCTTCTCTTAAGACCTCAGAGCTGTTTTCTTAAATTCTGACTATACCCAATCACAAACTACAGAGGCTCTCACAAAATCAGCAAGATTAATTTATCATTTTAAGACGAGTAGGAAAAATGTTATATTGTTATTGTTGATGTTATTAATGGCTGAGAAAGGAATCCAGTTACTGAAATTTCCAACAAAATGATCTTCGGTTTAAATAGCTTAACACAAACTTATTTAAAGTTTACTTGAAGATATTTGTTTCAGATACCTTAGATTCAGTTATAGGCTTCCTGAATTAAAACAAACACCTGAGGAATATACTTTTAGCTTTCTTTTCTCCTTTGATTTTTACTTATTCAGTCGACTTTATTTGCAAGTTTTAAAAAGTTTTCTAAAACAGATTATGAATATCATGCCCAAAGGCAGATCTAGCCTTGTGTGTGATTAATGTCTTGGACATTTATTGCCATACATTTTATGCCTTTTACATTTATTTCTAAGGAAGAAGGAGCATTCCCTCAAAAGTTCAGGGGAAATCCACAAAAGATGATCAATGTGTCAATGGGCTACCAAATTAACCTGCAGTTTCAGACAGCTTAACTCATCACAAGATCCTGATTATTATCAGCACAATAGTAAACAAAGAAATTTTCATTATACAACGGTAGCTCTTATTCTTGGAGAAGACTGATCTTCAGTTATCCTTGCAAAGGGAGAAATATTCCAAGGTGACAGATTAATCAATCAAACTTGGAAGATGGGAAGCCTATCTAGTCTAGTCTAATGGAATGAAAAACTACACTGAAGCCCTCCACAAGAATTTTAAATAAGAAATAAGTAGAAGTCCAAATGGACTGACCTCTAAGATGCTTTTTTTCCGCAGACATTGACCTGTTGTTTAATATAACCACAGATAAAGTTGTCTGTCCTGCCATAACTCTTGTCAAATATAGTGTACTCTTAAACTGGCAAAGAGCCACAATGATACTTTTATTTAATAAGAGCTTTTTTTCTGTCCATGCATCTGTTGATATCATAGAAGTGAAAACTCAAGCTGTAGAGAGATACAAGAGATATTTCTTCTCAAAAGCGTGAAGTTGTATGAAGTTTGTTACACTGGCCATTAACAAAAATCACTTTTTTCCAAAGTAGCACTGTTAAATTGTTCTGAATTTGCATGATTACAGTTGACTAATTAAGAGTAGGTGTGTACGCATAGATTGATTGGGTTTGGGATTAGATTAGAACTAATGTGACTTGGCTAGTTGTGTAGTCCGTAAATTTACACTAGGTTTTGTAAACCTCTTTATAAGTTGGTTACTCTAAATATATCTAAAATACTGATTGTTCATTCATGTTCAACTCTGGTTGTTTTTAATCCGTTGTTTTCTAATAAAAGCTCATAGTCAGTGATAACTTTAGTGGTGAACCAGCTAATCAATCTCATGCCACAGAAACTACAAATAGCTGATATATGGGATAGGGCTTGTCTTGGCTTCTATCTAATACTAGTTTTTGTTTGAGTTTGTCTAGGAAACTGTGGTGGTGTTCTGTTTTCCTCACATAATATTATTGTAAATTTTCTTTCCAAGTATAGTGACTGAGAAATTAGTATCAATACTACAGACTCAAGTGTGTAGAAATTATGGTTAATGTGTTATGAAGACTTGTAATCAAACAAAACATTCATATGGAAAAAAATACTGTAAATCATTTAAATACTTCTGAGCTTTTTGTGGAGTAGTACCGGTAGTAAATGACAACATCTCTGTGTATGAGTTCATGTTGTCCATATTTAAGACAAAGGATTTGAATGCAACTTCATAGAAAAACAAATATTAGTTTGCCTCAAAAGAATTGCCTTCCAAAAGAATTTGGAAGATATTGAAATGATATGTAATGACTTACATTAACCAATAGACTTAAATCATATTGAGCATATAATACTGGCTGTCATCCTGAAGAAGTCTACAAACTCCTTATACCAAAAGTAGCAGCCGAGAAGGAATAAGAGTAGGATTTATTTAGTCTTTAATCTGTGACTACATTCCAGATTATCTTTTTATGAATATGTATGTGTATAGTATGTATATCACCTCAATAGTAAGATATAAAATATATTCCTGCATTTAAAAAGATATAAAAGTAATAAAATATCATTTTTACAGTAAAATCTATTCAGTCCTGTGGAAAAAAAAAAGATTGTAAAAGAGAGCAGTAAATAGGATTGCAGAGAAGTGAAATCTAATTTTCTTCTGGCACATCCTTTTTAGTTGTGGAAGCCTTTAAATGTGGAAGACCCGTACCTGGAAGTGTTCAAGGCCAGGCTGGATAGGGATTTGTCAATCTTATCTATCCCTCCCTGCCCATGGGAGTGGAGCTGAAGCTAAGTGACCTTAAAGGTCCTTCTTAAAATCCTGTGATTCTATGTTCATTTTACAAAGAGAACTAAAGTGATTCATTTTGGTCAGTAACCTCTGAGAAAACAGTTGACAACAGTAATATAAGAAAAACTAAATTAATTATTTCTTTTAAGAGAGAACATCACATCCCTTTCCCCTGCTCTACCACCACCTGATGTTTTAGGCTTCCATTCAAGTTATGGATATTTCTGGGTGCTATGAAAACCTTTGTTAATTTCTCCTCTATCTAATAATCTTTCTGAGTGTACGCTTTGTTTTGCTTTAGAAAAGTGTTAGGAGCTTAGTTATTGATTAAAAGCTTACTCCATCTGCCGAATGTGTAGGAAATTTTTCAACTGATCTGAAAATATATAGGCATAAAAGAAGGCAGATAAAGAATAGAGCTGTTTGTGGTTGGGTTTATTTTTGTTCTTTAAGCACACATCACAAGCTCATGTTGAGTTTTTCAATGAGCAGTAGCTTTAAGTCCTTCTCTGTGGGGTTACTTTCTCATCACCATACTAATACTCATCATACAGTCTGTTTGGGATTAGTCCTACTCAGATGTAGGATCTGGCCTTGTTGAATTGCTTGGTGTTTGCGTGGGACTGCCTCTTGAACCTGACAAGATCCCTCTGGATGTTAACCTTTCTCTCCAGTGTACTGATTGCACCACCCTGCTTGGTGTCATTTGCAGACTAGGTGAGGGTGCCCACAATCCTACTGTCCACGTCATAGACCAAGTTGTTTAGTAATGCCAGTCTCCATACTAACCCCTTAGGAATACCACTCATCTCTGCCTAGTCCTGTACACCATATCTCTGATAAATAGAAAAGAATCTCTGATAAATAGCAAAGAATCTGTGCGCATCCCTGAGAATAATTAGTCATGGGTCACAGGTCTTTTCTTAGAAAGGAAGAAAAGTATTTCAAGATGAAAAATATAACCTTTTACAGGGTTTTGGGTTGAACAGTTTTTTGCTCCTCAACCGCAAGAACAATTAAGTTATGTGAAATACAGTGTAATAGTTCTCATTTTCAAAGGATAATCCCTTATTTTTTACTTTTTTTTTTTTTTAATTTAACTGGTCTTTAACATTACCGTTCTATGATTGTTTGATTACGCATACTTAACTAATTAAATCTCTGATTTTGCATATTCCAATGTCTTTCTTGCTGCTTGCTCAGTAGCCAACTACTGAATTACAAAACTTAAGTATTCCATCATATTTATAGATTCTAATTTTATCTGGCTTGTGAGGAGTAGGTATTCATTTCTTTGAGTTTCTCCTGCATTCTGCACGTGTATTTTAAGAACATTTTTGTTTCTCATTTGCCAGCATTTGATTCCTTTATTTTTTGGAAAGAAGGAACAAATTAACTTGCAGTAATAGAAGTGGAAAAATTACACAGTTGAACAGATGTTGTCAATATGCAATCTTGGTTCATATCTCAATGTGTTATAAAATGCATTTCTTCCTAAAATCTATGTTTTTTTATGTGTGGGTGAGTGTGTATGCCCTTACAAAAGCTACATAAGTGTAATCTCATGAAAATATCAACTGTTAATGGAGATCTGGGGAGTGTAGATGGCTTAAATCTATCAATGATAACTCTTGCATGCTTTGGGGTGATTTTTTGTTTGTTTTAAATATGAAGTGAAAAAGAAAATTAAAAAAATATATATTATTGCCCTTGAATAATAAGTAAATAATGTTGTCTTTTATTTATTTATTTATTTGAAACAGTCAGTCTGAGTTTCTTTCAGTCACTGCAGCCTGAAAATAGTTTCAGCAGGAGAAGTTTAGAAAAAAAAAAAAACATTTTCATATGTCACCTAGTTCTTACAGAAATGCAATATATTGTCCATTTTTCTCTAATTGTATGATAGAATTCTGTTGCTAGTAAATATGATGGAATAGCAACTTATTGCTATTTAGTTTAATGTAAAGAACAAATCATTAAAATTATTACAGTGCATAATCTGCTGTACTTAAAAAACCATGAATCCAGTTGATTAGAACAAAGTTCTAGGGCATGAGTATGTTCACAAAGAGAGCAACAACATTTCCTGGCTGTTATGGCACTGCTGTGGGAAGAGTTGATGTTCGTAGCTCCTGAGGAAGTGATGAGGTTGTAGGGCACCACTAGAGACCCAATTGAAGCCACCAAGCAGGTCAAGTAGAGCAGATTGCTTGGGACTTCTCTACAGTATATTTTTCTTTCAGGAGGGTTGCTTTTTTATCTGCTAGAGCAGAGATTTTGTTTTCCCTTAAGATGGGCAGGACTTCTTCCACTTGGAATTGTGAATCTTATTTCAAATGTATAGGAAAGAGTAGAAATGGCAGTGAGACTGGTTCGGCTGACTTTTTTTTTTTTTAATAGAAATTTACCCTTCATGTCTTTGTACAAATTGTGAAAATACACAGGAAAAGCAAGTTTTGAAAGTACTGAAATATCAAATAGCAATGGGCTTAATGTTGTTTTATGGTGTAAAATGCTTGTTGCTGCATACTGATCATTGCTTGATTTTCCTTTGCTTTTTGGATAATTCTGTTTACTTTCCGACTAAATCAGAAAACCATTAACTATTTCAGGCTAAATTCCGTAATGAAAAATTATCTCCTTTCACTTACTAACTTCTCTGTGATTTATTTCTTTTCAGTCACTATCGTTAATATGCTCATTCTTTAGTGTTTTATTCCTTGTAAGAATAAATCTATATTCAAACTACAAATGTAATAGCACACATTCTGGGGTGCTTTAGAAACACACTGTCTGTCGCAGCATTTTATTTCCTAGTAAAAAGTTATTTTTTTTCCTGCAGAAAGAAGTTACTTTCAGGTTTTGAACATTTTGGATTTAATTAGAGGAGTTAACAAACTTCGTTTGTGGATTTTCCAGTAGAAGACCAAATGAAAATATTGATCTCATTTATATATATGTTTATCTTTTTTCTCACTGTCTTATTATTCCCTCCCATCATCAGGTCGTTATCAATGCAGAACTGGGATCTCACTCCACTGTGAGCAGATTCTGTTCTCTTCTTACATTTACTTACAAATAGTCATACTCTTTAATACATCTGAATATATTTCTTTACTATGTACTGGGATCTTTTGGTTAATTATTTATTTCAGAGGCAAAGACTATTAAACCATAAGGAAATACAAGCACAAAAGCGATAGTTTTCCCAAAATTTTGTTTGAAATGTGTAAGATTTCACTCAGCATTTCTATCTTTATTCCTTCCTTGCTGACAGGCTAAGTATTGGGTTTTATCTTTGTTTGCTAAGAAGTCTGAGATGTAATTAAGAACTAAAGAAATCTTGCAATTAATTTTTTGACCTCACATTGCCACTTATCAAAAGCTCAGACTGATCCTTGATAATAGAGGGAAGATGAAATTGCAAAGCATTTATTTTGCATCTCAGTACATGAATGAATTGTGGTTGTGATTTCAATTTGATTCTAAAGTCATACTTAGCAAACTTTAATTTCAGAACTGATAGTGAGAAAAACTTTCTTTTATACAGCTTGCAGATTTCATAATCAAACAAAAGGAACAAAGAAATAAAAAGCAGTAAAACAATGAAGACATTTCTCTTCATGAAGTTAGAAACACCTTTATATTATATGGTTTTTACAGCTTAATTGTTTTTAGTTGTCAAGCATGAGCAGTGACTATCGAAATTTTTGAATTAGTGAGAGTTGCATAAAATATTTTATATTAAAGTGTGGCTACATAAGTGTAAAGAGGAAAAAAATGATCAAATAATTTATGACCGGAAATAATTAGCATCGCTTGTGTCTTTATTTCAGGACATTTTTTGGCTGATTTTTAGTTATGACATATGTAAGGAATATAATGTTTGGAGACAACATCAACTGCTTAAAAACATACCATATGGTTTAATATTGTTATATTTTATAGCTATGGAAAAAAATAAATACAATGATCCTTGGCTATGCATTCAGAAATCACCACCTTTTAATTTTCAGTCCTAAAATAACTGTTTTCTTAACTTGCTCAGAGAGACCATGATCAGACCCAGATTGTGGAAGTATGAGAATGTGCGTATACTGTCATTGTCCATTAAAATATCTAATATTTACAGGACAAATATACCCTGTAAATTGCACTTTAATTTATGTGCTCATTATCAATTTTTTTTTCAAACCCTTCCAAAACCAGAGAAATATTAAACAAAGGCTCAGTCCTCTTCATGTATACTAGTCTAACACATGACTACATAATTTCGTTACTTCTCTAGTTAACAAGCTCTCTCATTCCTAGTGAGTGTACCTATGGGCAAAATAGTTTCTGTGACGATGGAGTCAGCACTCAGTTTTCTGCTGCTGCTCCAGTTTGGGCGTTGCTAGGAAGCTTAAAAGCCTCAGCAAGCCAGTTTTGATTCCAAAGCTTTTTGGAGTATGCTGACCCATTTGTACTTTTCACACTGGAATTCAAACTATGCCATTTCAATCAGTTCATGGACAGTGCCTTTACAGAGATACAAGAGAGGGTAACGACAGGGCTCAGTTGGCTGCAGAGTGGCCCTTAGTTCCCTGTGTGCTGTGCCCTCTGTGTGTGTTATTCTTGCACAGATGACTCTGGTCCCAGGTGCTGGCATGAGCTGTGTGCTCATCAGGATCTCAGGTGTGAAGTTACATACATCCAGATATTTAAGGGCCAATTTGGAGGTGGTGATGAACCTTTACAGGTGCGGAGATTTTGAAGTTCTGAATAGAATAGAGTCTGTTCTGAATATAATCAGTTTATGCCAGAGGATGTCACTGTATATCCCTTTGCATCCTGTCAAAGCAAATCATCAGTCCCATTGTGTTCTAGAGATTCCAGTAACCAATTACCTGTTCTGTCTTAGGATTTTGGGCAGAGTGATTGGCTGCCTGACTTCTCTTCGTGTAAGGTTTTGTGGATTTTTGTTAGTAGCTATACATTCTAGAATAAATTACATCATCAATATATTTTTTTTTGTCTGTCTTGATTCCTAGGTATCTCTACTGTTTACTTGTCTTTTTATTTTTTTTTTTCACACCAATCTCTAGCCACAGAATCAATCCCACACGGCATACCAGTCTGCACAGGCGTGTATGGCTCTTCAAAGCCATTTCCACACCTCTAAGCTCTTCTTTGCCAGCTGAGTCATGACACTAATTCCTGCTGTATAGGCTTCCCTATAGTATGTATGGCTGCAGTTTTACCTCTCACTAATTTCCCACTCACTGTGCACTCGCCTCTGCAACCCATACTTCTGCCAGCAGAGAACAGATGAGTCAGCTGATATTCTAACCTATGCCACACTCTTGTTATTTATGCCACTGTTTGTTGCCAGCTGCACAAGAGACTGTCCTAATGGTAGCAGTTTTTCAGTTAAAATTATTTAAAAAATAGACTAACTCAAACCACCCAGAAGTTGAGAAAAGAGAGAAAACAACCAAACAACAACAAAAAATGTTTTCCTTGTTGTAGAAATGGCTGCAGCAACATCACAACTGTGTTCTTACTTTCCTGTAGCATTCATGAAAGAAGATGTGCAGTTTGGACTACATTTTTTGTTTTCTATTACATCTATAGATTATACAAAAGAAAATTCACTGGTTTTATCTGAAGCAGATACTTTCTGTAAAGACACAGGATCCCTTGTAAAAAATATTTGGCTGGAGCTTTCATAACTAAGAGACTTGTATCTAAAGATTAAGTCATGCAATTGGAAAACAGGTATCCTCAAGTTGATGGTCTAACAGCTGAACTTGTGGAAAACTTAAGTTCAGTGAGTAGGTATTAACATAAGTGAAGTGTAATAATTCTTTTCAGTTCTGGTGTTTTTTGTCTTGTATGTCACCAGGAGTTAATACATTTCTCTGCCCATAATAATAGCCTCGAACAACAAAGTAAGACCTCTTCTTTATCATTGCTACAGTTTATGAACATTAGGTGAATAAGGAAAGCTGTGATATAATGAAATATGGTTTAGAACCATAGCCAAAGCTCTATAACTTTTTTCTTCTTATATCATTCAGATCTCTTTTATGGTATCTTCACCTCTCTCAAACAATACTATGAGTGTTGCTTTCTATACTTTGTGCACACTTTAGGTTATTCAGTTAAGAAAGATTATGCCAAGTTAAAGTTTGCCTACTATGATGTTCCATAGTTTAAGAAAGAAGGCAAGCGAATGTGTGATGATGGTTGCATCTAAGTACTTTAACTAGACATTTAAAATATACATTAATTCAATTTAATCTTGTATGGAAGGAAGAAGTCTTCCTTATTTTTCTAGACTGAATCATTTTTGAAAACACACTGAATGTTGAAAGGTATTTCTTTTTCTAATGATTCCTAATCAAGTAACAATTACATCTGTTTATGATGTAATCACTTCTAAAATGTCCAGTGCTATTATTAATAATGTGGTTTTTTTTTATTTTAACACAAATATAAACTGATGCTTGAGGTAATTTAATTAAAAATCAATTAACTCATAATTTTACTGAATAAAACTAAATCATTATCTTTGCCTTTTTTAGGGGTAATATCAGATTTTAAATCAAAACATGGACATTGAATCTGATCAGCAACTAACGGAAGAGACACAGATTTTTAGGACCCAACCAAGACAGCCTAATAAATTAGATGGAATTTGCCAAACAGATGGCAATCTGTGTAATTCAAATCTTCCATCTCAAAATTTCTATCCATTTTCGTCTCATTATACATGTATGCATATGAATTGTGGCAGTGACTTGGAAATTTTTGAAGCAGTAAGAATTCGAGAGCTGGAAGAAGTCAAAGCCAGAGCTGCCCAAATGGAGAAAACCATGCGCTGGTGGTCAGATTGTACTGCTAATTGGAGGGAAAAATGGAGCAAAGTTAGAGCAGAAAGAAATAAAGCTCGAGAGGAAGTAAGACAATTAAGAATAAAATTGGATAATGCTGTGAAAGAACTGAGTATGCTTAAAAAGATGAACCAAGATTTAGTAAGTGAGAAAGAAAGTTTAGAAAATGCAACTGCTTGGAAAACTGATTTTTTCAGTTCCTCAGAAATATCTCATATAAAAAAAGACCTAAACCAGTTAACATTTATGGAAGAAGAACCTGTGAAAGACCTGAACAAAACCAACAAGATTCCTTGGGCAGAAGACTCAAACATGGTAAAGAATGGGGATATTTTTTTTGTTCACGTTTACAAGGAGAAGATGGATATGTGTTTAGAAAATGGATTTTTCAAAGATTTTCACTAAAATATGATGTGATCTGATCTACCATAAAAACACGTTTTTTTAATTTTCACATCTCAAAATAATTCCTAATACAGATGTATTTTCTAATCTTTTTTTTCCTAAATGTTTTTACTTTTGCTTATGTTTTGCATGCAAAATTTGTCTCCCCAAAATAGATTACACAGTTTTTTTTTCTGAATGGAACCCAGACTTGTATATTATGCACATTACTGGTCCTTACATAAAACTTGTTAAAGTCCATCTCGTGTCTTAATGTGACTTATATTGCAAGTCTGAGAGTTTTTATGTGGAATTTCTCAATATTTTTTCTGTATGTATAAATTGCTTTCCTCCTTTAATAATTCCAGGATTCTGTTTGACCATAGTTATAGACAGCTAGTGATAACTGGAACCTGTTTGTTTAGTAGATAAACATTAGAAATATTTTGGTTATGGGAAGTCTCAAATGTTCACAGAGTGTGAGACATCACAGAACAGTGATCACTCCATCAGAATGACATTTTTTCACACTAAAGAACATTCTAACTGTATCTCATTGCAACTATAAAAGATGTTATTTATTCCTTTTTTCCCCTTACATAGTTTAAATGTTTAGAAGAGCCTTGGTAGCTGTCAGAAGTCATATGTAGACTTTTCTTTCTTTATGTTTTTCTCAAATGCCATGTTTTTCTCTTTTCTCAGGATGTGGAGATAATCAAACACCCTTTAAGAAGCAATCAAAATAAAAAAATAACTCCAAAGCATCTTGATTCCTTTCCCAGTGGAGCTACCAGTATTTATTTTGAGGAACCAAAAAAAGGTCTGCACAATGCAGTTCAGACATCAGAGAATGATTTAATACATGCTTCTGTTTTGCATTTGCATTTGGCTGAATTACAGAGAATCTTAACCAAAGAAAGAGAGTAAGTGTAAAATATATCCTCCTTGGAGAAATTCCTATTAGAAATAAGTTTTTATAGAAACTTTCTAATGTAAATATAGTGAAGTTTTGCATTTACAGCTCATATGTTCTCCTAGATATTTCAAAGCTCTAAGAAATTCAGAAAATACATATTTTTATATGGTTTTGGAAAATGGTAATTACGTATTTTGTAAGCATTTCACAGTAGTGCATATGTCTCTTATTTCCTTTGGCTTGCTTATCACTAGCACAAAAAAAGAAGAAAAAGTAGATGATCTCTGGAGGTCCCTTCCAACCCCTACAATTCTGTGATTCTGTAATCAACTGTTAAGAATATACAGTTAATTCAAAAATTATACTTACTGGAGATTTGATACCAATAAAGTGACATCTAACTTATGTTATACTTAATTATTGCAGTATCCTCTTGTTATAAGAAATTTTCTTAGACTCTTTCAAACTTTTGCTAGTAAATGGTGACTGCAGAACAATGAAGATGATTTTTTAAATTACACCATAATTGCTTTGCAAGGAAACCTGTCATACATTATGTATATGTGGTATGTGAGGTAGTAGGAGACTTCAGTTTCAATGTGACTGCAACTTCAAAACTGGTTAAGTTACTCAGAAAAATAAGAACATGCCACTACTCTTGCAAATACTATCAAGTTTCAGTTCAAAGAGCATGCAAAAAACTATGATAAAGCTTTTCTTGTGGATAATTGAAGACTGAAGTATATAAAAATAAAAAACATTTATTTGCAATTCTTGGTAACTATTTACTGTGTTACATGAAGTAGGAAGCTCTAGAAAACATACATTCTTTTTTTGAATCTTATTGCAGCACAGTACCAGAACTATATTCTGTCTATCTAAAAAAGATGTCATTTTTTTGTTGAAGCCAAAATGCAAAAATATTTAAATTTTAATAGTATTTATTTAGAGTTAAGACTGATACTTCATATATCCACTCTCCTCTGATTGAAATCTGTTCTATGTACTTTTTTTTGTTCAAAAGAGACCATATGTAGAAATTTCTTTTTAAAAAGGGGGTAATAATTCAACATTTTTTATAAAGAAATCTCTTCTTTGACATAAATTTAATAAATTGTTCTACTTTTTTTTTTTGTGTTTGTTCATCTGCCTCTCAAGACAGTTTGTAGCTGTACTTCAGGGTACCACATTTTGATTCTTATCCCTACATATATACTGATTGTTCTTCATTATGGTATATGTTAATAAATTTACTGGGGCATGATAAAAACTGGTGTACATTTATACCACGCAATAGACAGCAATTCCAACCTCAGGCAGTAACTGCTCACAGAGTAGTGATTTTCTCATAATAGTTGGCATTTGTGTACAAATTCCTCTTTAGGTCTCTTTGGGCATTATTTCCTGTACACAAAGTGCTTCTGCAAGCAAAATGTATTCAACTGAGACATATGAAGCAATTATGTTTGGCACAGTAGATGCCTAGGAACAGAGAACTGGGAACTAGACAAGCACAAACGTAATCACTGGTCTCTTGAGTCACCCTGTGAGTCTTCGTTGGGAGGACTATCATCCACCAGTTCAGGCAAGCTTAGTCTGCTTCTCATGGGAATAGGCTTATTTTGATGACTTGATATCTTCAGATTCCCATTCTTTCTATTTGAGTTTTATACGTGTTCACAACAGTATTTTTCTTCCTCAATTCTGAATCTGCTAATAATCACTATCTAAACAATCTTATCTCTGTTTGCATAGCTCTAGCTTAAGTACTTTCTCACAGCTTCTTCCTGACAATTTAAAATTTTTCTCAGTAAACTTAAGCCAAGGACGCAGCTGTGCTACATCAAAACTAAGTTTGGATTACAGACAGCTTGAACCCCTAGGCCAGAGTTTACCTTGGCAGCCAGTATGATCTTGCTCATTCTGTGCAGGACCTCTCAGCAGAACTTTTGGGTTTACTTTTCAGTACTCTAGAACTGTGGCTAGATATTTGCCAAACTCAAACCAGCTCATGCAGAACTGGTGTTTAGACATGCCCCTACTTACATGACTAACCCCTTTGTAAGTGATTTAGGTGGTTCTCTTTCAAGAGTATTCAGTTTAGTTGTAAAGGAAGAGGAAACAAGAGGATACTTCGCTCAAATGAGTGATAACTCTGGTGCCTGCAGAAGCCCACCAGCATACTGTGTGAACATGCCACAGAGACAGGTATTGTCAAATACCCTTTGGCTGATTTCCTTAAGCTTAACACTGTTGCTGTGGAAGAAGGATTAAACTGAATGTTCAGGGATTATAAACTATAACTTGAAACTTTTTATTTGTAATTAAGAATAATATTTTATTTCATTATTTTTGTGGGCCAGTTTCTATTTTGTTGGACTTTTGCAAAATGATGTACACATATTACACAAATATGAAATGAAATTATGAAGACAAGAATATAAATTATGAAAAATTCAATGTTATCTTTGGACTTTGGCTGACAGTCTTTGCTGTGGACACTGAAATGAAGTTTTCAATGGGTCTCAAGGACAGAAACATCTGTAGTTCTTCATATTTATTTCATTATATTCTGAATTGCTGATAATACTGTGTTTTGAAAAGAGGTAAAAGTCAAAAATCAAACTTCAGTGTTTCAGTAGGAGCCATCATCCATACTTTCTGAATTACGTATTCCAACAGTTTTTCAGAATGTAGTAATGAACATTTTGCTCAAATACCATTCCAGAGCAGAATCCTTAGAGTTGTCATTTTAATGAGGATGTAATATCTCTGAGATAAATAATGCACATTTCCAAAATGTTTTTATATCATTCTTTCAAGAATTCTTTTCTGTGCTCTGCACATACTGTATGTATATGTTCCTATATATGCGTATACATAAAATAATCTTTTCCCTGTACTCAAATAAAGTGAAACAGGATCTATTCTTTGAGTATCTTTGCTATCTTACTGTATATTATGTGACCTAAATCACTTATTGAAGTTCATTTTCAAATTTCATTCAAAGATTTATTTAATTAAAAATTTGAATTCTGTACCACTGGACTTGCCTGTTCTCTTTAGCCATTATTTTTTATAAATCTCTTGGAATACTTATGTGGTCATAGTACAGGTTTGAAATAATTAAAAAATATGCAGTTGAAAAAGGCAGTAAAATAGAACTGAAGGTTTTAACAGAAGTTAAACGTCATTTGTATTTTGTCGTCCTCAAAAAAAAAAAAAAAGAAAGTAATGTTGATTTTTCAAACACTTTCAGAATGAATGTATTTCTGGAAAAAGAAGTGGAAAAGACAGAAAATGAATTAGCTCTTTGGAAGTGGAAATATGAAGAACTAAGACAATCTAAACTGGGAAGTCTGAACCAGGTATGTTAGTAATACATTAATCACACAACTGGGCCAAACAAGACCGCAAACCATTGATGGGGAAATTCCCTCCTGGACTTTCCTTTCCTGATCGAGGTACCTGTAGAAGCCTTGTACTTTTGGCATCCCTAGCCACATTCAGTTCAAGTTGGGCCTTGGCTTTCCAAGATGTAGCAGTCCACATGCTAGCAAAGCGGTGCTGACATTTGGAGCAGCTCTATTTGTGTGCTGCTTCTGCTTTAACATCAAGCTCTTTGTGTTACTCCAGAATCAGGGCTGCTTCTGGGACAGGTGGCTCCAGGTAAAGGAGTGTCAGGTGCCTGTTCTAATAGTGCAGGCCAGGCCCAGAATGCCTAATCTGGCAAATGTGAATGAAATTACTTATATTTGCTGTTGCTGCTTTTTTATCCTTCCCTTACTGAAATGTACAAATCTTATATGTTGGGAATATACGTGTGAATACCATCATTGAGAAGCCCCATAAAAAGTTCTTGATAGAGAGTAAATCAAAAGGAAAATAAAGGAAAATGCCGACACACACTAAGCTAAACATGGAATCTCTTTCATATATATACTTGCAATATTAAATCACAAAGGAATTTCTAGATTATACATTAACATTAATAATTACCTCAGGATTATTTCTATGTCCTTGACCAAGAATTTTTGGTTTCAGAGTAAAGCATAAATTGTTATTTCCTTTTGTAGATCATCTCACAGCTCCACTGGATATGTGTAAAAAATTGTTTTAGATTTTCACTCTCAGTGCTACAGCAAATTAAACTATTTTAAAAAATGTCTAGCTCTGCTAGCCTCTTGGAAAACTGTGAGATCCTGTGCTAAGTTAGAAACTTCACAGCTGCCAAGATATGAAAATTAGTGCTCCAAGTAATTAATTGTGTTCTATTTCTGTTAAAAGAAAAATATTCACTTACTTAAAAGAAAAAAAATAATATGGAAAACCTTGATGATCATCTTTTTTTATTTTTTATTTTTTTTAATAGAGGCATTCTGCATCAACTTAAAATTTTCTTGAATTCATTACAAAGAGTAGTGAATTGATGTTAGACTGTACTGAATATGCAGTTAACTTGGCCTGTTTATCTTCATAAAATAGATCATTTTAACAGATGCAACATGAAGTTGTATTTAGTGTTGAAATTGTTTCTATTTACGTTATAAAAGATCTACTCTGTCACTAAATAGTGAAATAAGAAGATTACGCTGAATATTTCTGAACAAAATAAGAGCTTTGCAGTCACTTAAGTTACTAACTGGATGTTCACAGTCATCTCTGGGAATGTGCTATACAGTTCTGTTAGATAAAACTTTATTTTTACGTCAATGAAGTAGACCTTACAATATGAAAGACACACATAGTGTAACAAAGTCTCATCTTTGAGCTGTCTGTAAAAAAAATATATAAATCCTTGGTGTGCTTCTCAGATGTTTTCAAATCCTGAGTTACAGTTAGCAAGACAATATTAGTTTTTAGAATTCTTGTTTTATCTGATAAAATGTGCAATAAAACATTATTGTTTATGCATATTGCAAATCTTTCTTAACATTTCATAGCTCCCTTTTTTGTTTCTGAAGTACATGCATTTCAGTTGGTTTAAAAGTTAAATAAGATGGACTATTTGCAAAACAATTCTGCTTTATACTTCAACTAATGGACAGCATGCATGTACTGCTATATTCCACTGGTGTGCACTGTAGACTTACAAATGGCGCTATAGGCAGGGAATTCTGTGTTCAGAAACATTTTATGCTAGCTAAGGTACAGAATGTACTCTCACTCTGCATTGTCTAGTGCCTTGGTAGTTAATGAGGGAAATTTAAATACCGTTTTTTTTGGATATGAAGCAAAAATTACTCTAATTGGTACTTAAAGCTGTTGAAAGAGCAGCATAAAAAAAAGTGCCTGCTGATGGAAAAGAACATCAGATAAATTAGCATTTTGAGTCTTAAGGCAGAAGAGAGGGGTGGAAATCCCATTGGTTCACCATTGTTTCTTCACCTTTTGCACAGAGTTGAAGATAAGTCAACAGTGTTGTTGCTTTTATAAGAAAGACAAAGAAATATCAACTTCTTTTAAGGAACAGCTTTTAAGAAGCGTGTTTTCTGTTCTCAGTATACAAATGTTTTGCACTTTTCCTTTTTTGAAGAGGACTGTAACAGTAACACTCACTATTCTTTCCCTTGTTGAAGAAATTCCACTGGGGCAAGTAAGGTACAGAAAATAAATTCTTTAAATGCACACATTATTTTCTCTTGCCTAAATAATATTGTAGGCAGTTTGAGAGCAAGGAAAGAATTTTGAAGTCCCACCTAAGCAAAAATTGCAGAACAGTAATCAGTCCTAGTTTCCATAAATCTTCCTAAAATGTACCACAAATTCATGGTTAGTGCTATCTTTAGAAATCATTTCTTTAACATGAATATTTTCCTGTCCACCATGATTCTGATAATGCATAATGTCAAAATTTTGCCTGATCGGCTATTTTTCAATATATGTAATTCAGAAAGTGCTGGAAAGCCTATCATGGTATCTAACATAAATTCAAACTGTGTTGAGATCTACTTGTGAATATTTCCTAAGCCTTCTTTGCACAAAGTCAGTGGGTAGATATTTTAACAGAATCTTGTAAATTTTTTCACTTTCAAAAAAATTCAAAACAGTTTTCTGCTTTCTTTTCCTGTCTATTAATTAACTTCCTTGTTTCATCTTTGATAATGTTGGGCTAATTTATGTTAAACTGGGTTGAACAGTGTTCTGATCTGCAGCATATTGCACTGATACAGCACAGAATATTTATCTATACATTTTATTCAGTATATCAGCATAAATTCGGGATGGAAGGTCAACTTAGAAAGCGGTTAGAAAAAAGGAAATGTTGCTTTAGTGATCTTTCATATGGCAAATAACGTTTTCAGAGAGTAAAAGATGAAGATATTACTCATTGCACTGTTTACTGTTTTCAGATGACTGTCTACCTGCTTACATTCTTCTTCCTGTGGCAAATCACAAATTGTTTTAATTAAGAGTTATCTTCTTCCTTTTACAGTGTTTATTAGAATAGTCCATAAATATATTAAAAAATAAATAACAATTAATACACAGAAATAGTTTAGAACTTGAAACAAAGGCAGGCTGATATCGTTTGGACTATAATCATGTTTGTGTGCTGTTTCTCTGTAAAAATCCTTATGTTTTTATTTATCTTTGATAAATTATGGGTAGATTTTCATTGCTCTGAGTGTTGAGACTAGTGGTATAATCATTCAAACTTTTTCAGAGTATAGAGGCTTATTTATGCATCCAGTATACCCTATATCTGTGTTTCCATACATGCACGTGTAAATAGACAAGCCTGTAAAGAACATCTTGATAGTGGGAAAGATTTGCATTAGTCAGTCTCAGCTTCTCAGCTTTCTAAGAGTGTAGTCTATGTTCCTCCTTCTTTTAGACAGAACTTAGTACCAATAGATTTGGAGAGGAAAAAAAAAAAAAAAAAGCCTCCTCTTTTCAGCTTTCTTCCCCTGGTAACAGCAGTAGGAACAGAAGTAAATCATCTTCAGATCATAAAAAGTCTTAAACTGGAAAAGTTCAGCTTGCCTTTCTAACACTGTTTAGATGAAAAGGAAAATAAGCACAGTTTAATAAAATATTTCATGTATTTAAAAAAAAAAATGTTCTCACCATCGGCCTGTTAAATTTTCTTTTGAAATGTAAACCAAAATATCTCTAACGAACATTTAAGAACACTGGGGAATTAGTGAACAGGGTTTTTGATTTTATTTTTTTTTTAATAAAGATGTCACTAAGGCAAGTTAAGGGATAAAAGTTCATGTTTTGCTTCAGATCTTTTGGTTTAGAGTTCTTCAAACCAGATGCCCTTTGAGATTTAATATTAATTTAGGAGAAGTAATTGCTGTAGTCCCTATGCCTAAAACAATCTTTGCCATTTGCTTAGATTTTAACACAGTTTGCTCAATCTGTTACCACCATTACCCCCACTGTGTTCTGTCACAATCCAATCAACTGCAAGAAAAGCATGATACTGTTTGCAAAAGAAGCAAACAACAAAACGTTTGTCTCTGAATGTCAATACTTCTAACTTCTCTTTGCTTTATACTGAAACATAGCAAGCTAAAGTATTATTATTATTATTTTTAAATTAATTTAAGACAATTTTTGTGGATCTGTTGATTGATAATAAAAGGAGATTTGCTTGTGTAATCCCTTAATTAAAAATTCAACCTCTTCATAAATAGTCGCAAAACCAACCATGCATATGTTATCACATCAACATTCTGACTGATGGGTTGTCAAGCTTTGAGAGTTTCAGTTGTACCCTTTATGAATTTCAAGGAATATTCTCCAAGAGATTAGCTGAAATGTAAATTCCTTTCTTGAGTGAGACAATTTAAAATCATCTAAATGGCTGCATTTAGATTACTCGTAATCATTTTTGGTGCATTTAGATTATTCTTATTTGAAGATATAATTATTATATTCAGCTTTAGGCAAAAAAAATGAAATGTCGTTTGAGAATTAAGTCATTAACCTTATCTCAGATATCACTTGCATTATGTATTAATGTAGCAAATGAGCGTGTTATACATGCCATTTTTGTGTGAGATCATCCTTATTGTGCTTATTTAATCATTGATATTTTGCTAAACAGAACTAAAATTGTTTATTTCGAGAATGTGCATTACTAAAGATTCTACAAAAAGATGCTGTAGATGCCCCATATATCCAAAGAGTCTAGATTCAGTTTCCAATTACAGGAAGCACTTGAATCTGAGTTGTTTTTCTTTCTTGCTTTTTTTTTTTTTCATTATTCAAAAATATTCTTCATGTCAAAAGATGCTTAAATAATGGCTTATATAAAAATCATGAGTATAGATTTACTGATTTCTGTTAGAAATATTTTATATTCACACATTTGTGTAAGTATTGTCTTGAATGTTTACATTTTTCTTCTGATGGGAACAGAAAATTCAATTTTGATTTCTGCTGTCACGAACTGCTCTGAGGATCAGTGTCTTCAGATCTGTATGCATACCCACTTGTTCTGACTTTTGAACAATTTAAAGGAGTTGGGAAACCTTTAGAAGTGAATAGCATGAGAAAGAAGTAGGCTAGAAGAGCTTATTTTCCCAAATAGTTAATATTGGATAACCTGAAAGAAATTGCAGGCTTCCTGCTGCCTGTGTTTACTTTCCTTTTTGCTTTCCAGCTTCTTAGGCTCTTCCATTTCCCAGTTTTTAGGTTTTCCTGTCCTTTCAACCTCTCTTCAGGATCTCAGGGAAGATCTGATCCATTTCTTTCTCATCCTGTCTAGTGCCGTGCAGTGTAGATCTGAATCCTCCTTCTGAAGCTCTGTTGGAGTCTGAGAGTTAGATAGTGGAGGGACAGTTACTCCAGCAGCAGTACTCACAGATTCCTCAGGTGATTACTGACCAAGTGCCCAGTAACTCAAGGAGAAACTTAGATTAATACTTTCAACTTCAATCTGGAACACTTACTTACTAAATGCACGCACTACTTCAGCCAGCATCAATATTAATGACAAAATTCAGGAAAAATTCTTACTCAAATATTTTATTTTGATGTATGCAAATATATGGTCTACTACCCTTTGACTGCAAATATGTATGTAATTATGGTGATTAAATATTGAAATATTTATTGTAACAAATATGAAACAGAACTGCACCAAGAGTGAACACTGAGATGAGGCTGATATTCTGTTTTGTTTTGCTAAGTGTATGGAAATTGTCATGTTTAAATATATCTTTATTAGTTTTACCAATTAAATTTGCATTTAGAAAGAAGTTGCATTAGTTTTCATAGAAATAGTGTTCATTCTTATAGATATGCTCCCTAGAAGTCAGTTTTGTGACTTCTCTCAACTGTAATATACCATTTGACAGGAAAAATATCAAGTGTTCTTATAGACTGGGACTGTATGAAGTTTGATCTTGAACTACAGATTGTTAAAAGTATAGAAGTTCTGTTCCACAACCGAAAAAAAGTGCATGGTTCCTTTCACATTTGCATTAGTAACTAGACTATCAGAACACGTGGCAGTGTTTCATTTCCTTTTCATCTTCCTTATTTTTATTTCCATATGAAAAATATAAATATTTATCTTTTTCTTAAGATGAAGCACAGTAAAAAATAGTGCATGATGTTTTAATGGTGCTATTATTGATCCCAAGACTTTAGGGTGGTCAAAATAGTTATTCTGAAGTTTTTCAGTTAGTTGATGAAGATGTAGATAATTCTCTCTGATAATCAATGAAAAAAAGAAAAAAAAAAAGTGTTCTTTGAATGTACAGTAGATTGTCCCCAAATCAGCACAGTGGTTTTAAACATCTTCATGTAAATTCTTTGCTTTAAGTGGGGCTCCACCAGATACATTACAGTCCACACTGATGATATACTTCAGGGTTGAATGTAGCAAACAACATCCAAATAATTGTATCTTTCATGTCTTTTATGTTTATACATGTTACTGCAGAGTGCTAAAGATGTATTAAGGATTATATAAGGTGAATACAGTTTCTAGTTTTTTTTTTAATGATCATGTTTATTTATTTTAACATAATATATAGTAAATATATACTGTATTTAAAAGAAAATGATGAAAATAAACATGAGTGGAAAAATCTATGAGGTGAAGAGCAATTCCCCCACCTCATTCTTTCCTTTTCTTGAACTTGCTCATACTTCTCTGAATGTTATTCCATGATTGTTATAAAGTTTCAACCTATAGATTTTTATGCCTCTATGAACAACTTATATTTCTTCAGAAGTTAGTAAGTTAACTGTGCACTCAAAAGTATTTTCTCTGTGAGCAGATGGGAAAGATGAAAATAAATGCCAATAAATCAGCAACTTTTCTTTTGTGTCAACATAATGTCAAAATAGTGAAATGATGTCAGCTTTCTGCAGTCTTAAACATTTGAGTAGTACTAGAAGGAAGAAATATTTGATTACTAAACATACCGGGGCTCAGATAAATTTATTGCTATGAATATAAACATTCATTAAAAGTTCAGTTGGTTGCAGGTTTTGCTGCCTCAAGATACTGTCAGACACGATAACATTTTTCATTTATCAGTATAGTTTCTGATGGACTAAATAGTGTTCTTGGCAGACTTGCCCACAAAAAGAAATAAAGCGGAGTAATTTTTTTTCCTATATTGAATACTTTTCAAATAAAAAGGGAAATACCATTTGTCTTCCTTTTCCTGTGAAAGGGGTGCTATTCATTCCAGTAGTATTTGATTACTTTTTTTTAAGATGACAAACAAAAAAAGTTATATAAAAATTTGTCTCATGTTACACTGTGAGTAACAGTTTTGTTTGCCATTGCACCTGTGCACAGTAGTGCTGGGCTGGTAAGCAGGTGAGGCTCCTTTCAGATCCAGGAGCTTTTGCAGCTGTCACCAGGCTCTTACAGTCTTCTGGCAGCAGCAATCTCAAAAGAAATAAAATGCACCCAAACAGTCATATTGCAGGTAAAAAAGACTCCTGTCATGAGCATCTTGCTTATGTGAAGTCTGTCATCTTACTCATTTTTAAAGGAGAGGTATGTACTGGAATGGCACTGTAGTCACCTAAGGGAAATTAAACCCAGAATTGCAGAAGATACAATGCAGCCAGTTCTACTTGCATAGTCTGTAGTTTAGAAACAAAATAGTTTTGAGTTCCCATATAAACCGAATGCCAGTGTTAATGTACATAGCAGAAAGTATTGGCATAGTATTGTATCACTGCTGCTATGCTCAGAGAAAGCTTTTTTTCCTAAGTCAAATAAGCAGTACTTAAATAAATAGATCAATAAATGTAATGTCTTTAAGATTTTGAATTGGTGTGGATTAGCCACTGGAATGTTTGATAAGTTTCCCTCAAATGGCATTTTTATATTATGAAAATACCTGTTGCTGTTTTAATTTTGTTTCTAATTCAGATTTTTTTTCTTCTTTTGTAAGTTTTTCCATGTGGGAAGAAAATGACAGTGTAACCACAAAAAAAAAAAAAAAATCCGAAAAATTGAATTGAAAATTCTTCTGTTCTGTTTAGGAAGGAACATGGTGTTACCGCAGATTAGAAGTAGTATTGCACTAATGAATTTCTAACAAAGAATGCAATTCACCGTATACAAAACAGAATTGAGTCAGGGGGTGGGGAGTTCTGAGAGCCTTAGAGAGGAATCACAGAATGTTGCTGTTGCTGGAAAAGGTTAAGCTAGGAAAGGCTGTAAATACTAAAGCAGGAACTAAAACCTCACATGATAACAGATAATGAATTTTTAGTGACAGAAATACTTCACAGATGATTTTAGAAGGTGTTTTTTGATGTTATTAAATGCTTACCAAAATGCCCACATACATTCAGATTTTTTTTAGTTTATCACTTTAATTCATTTTTATTTTAATTTAGTTAAAATTGCACAGCATTCAATTGTAAATTAAAGTATATGAAAATGGCAAATTGCAACTAAAAGGCAATCTATTTTTTCTTCCTACTAATTTTAAGAATATTAAATTCTACCAAGATAGGGCAAAAGTTCCGGGGGTTTGTGACAGAACTGCTAGGATTCAGCAAGGGCAGGTTGCTCTGTGAGAAGGTGCACATGGAGCAGAGTGCCACTGCATTTATGAAGAGCAGAACCATCCCTGGGGCTGCTGCCAGGCCAGCTACCAGCATGGTTATCACCAGAGAAGTCCACAGAAGTTAGGTAAGCTCATGGCCATGTCAGGAAGATACATCAGGAGAGATGGGCTGGGATTACCAAGGTCTGACAGCAGATACTGTCCAGGTATTTGAGTGATACTACATAAGATTTCCTTTTATTAAACAGTAATCCATGTTTCTTTGAGTCATGGGACTATAGGTCATGTTTGTCTTGCTTGTAGATTATAAGTATGAAGACAAATAGTATTAGAAATTGATGTTCCTGTGCAGTTGAGCAAGGCTTTAAAGGCTTCAAGACTTTAAATAAATAAACAAAAATGTTAGCCGATTCTGTTGGGAAAAAAGATCTTGTATGTAATATGGAATATCTTGTGAGGAAATGTTTGGTTGTTTTTTTGTTCAGATGTCTGGAGAATATCTGTGAGAAAATGTTATTATTAAAAAGTGCCACAGAGAATTTCTTGTTGAACCAACATTTTCTGTTCCTGATCTCACTGTGAGTCTGTACCAGATAAAATCAAAACTGTAGCTTCTAGCCATAATGCTTGTATTCTGTCCATTTGTGTTTTAAATTCTTTCTTTTGACGGCCTGAAGTCTCCAAAGTTTCTAAAATACTTTCCTAGCTGTTCCAAAACTTGTAGGAAACTAACAATACCGTGAGCTTAAAACAAACAAAAAGGAAAAAATACCTCCAAAATGCTGTTCTCTGAAAATTCCTTGAGAGATTTCTGTTTAGTGTTTTCCTGATTTTTCCGCTTTCCATTTGAAATCAGATCCAAACCTTTAAATCTCTTCTTCCTCATCCTGTATTTATTATCATTATTCCCATTAAAATGAGGAGCCATTGCCTTCCATCCTACTCTATCCTCCTTGGAAAGAAGGAGAAAATTCTTTCTTCAATGAAACTTTCTAATCCTCAAAAACTCTTATGTTGCCTTAAACAGAAATATAGCCTTAAGATTTTTTTTTCCTGTTATTTAACTGTATTAGGAGAAATTCTTGTTCCTGTCTATTTTTCTCAGGATCTCTGTCCTTTATACCTAAAATGCTTGTTTTCCAGAGTCTCTTTTATAGAAATATAGAAGATGTGCATGTATGTTTGTGTACACATATTCTTACATGTATTTTATATACAGACACATAACCACTGAAGCTTTATTCTATAGTTTCAAAACAGCTAACGTTTCTTGAGCATTTGCCTTTCATTTCGTTTTCATAGAGTCATAGAATCGCAAGGTTGGAAAGGACCTACAAGATCATCCAGTCCAGCCATCCTCCCATTATCATTGCTACTACATGCTGCCTCATATCTCCTCATCCAGATGCCTCTTGAACACTGCCAGGGACGGCAACTTCACCACCTCCCTGGGCAGGCCATTCCAGTGCCTGATCACTGGCTGAGAGAGAAAGTTTTTCCTTATGTCCAATCTAAACCACCTCTGATACAACTTGTGGCCATTTCCTCAGGTCTTGTTTGTTGCCTGGGAGAAGAGGTCAATACCTTCCACATTACAAGCTTCCTTCAGGAAGTTGTAGAGTGCAATGAGGTCTCCCCTGAGCCTCCTCTTCTCCAGACTGAAAAATCCTGGCTCCCTCAGCTGTTCCTCATGAGTCCTGTGCTCCAGGCCCCTCATCAGTTTTGTTGCTCTTCTGTGGACAAGTTCCAGGGCCTCAATGTCTTTCTTGTAGTGAGGGGTCCAAAACTGAACGCAATACTCAAGGTGCGGTCTCACCAGTGCTGAGTACAGTCTTTGGCTGTGCAGTGGAAAGGAAAGTGGGTCTGCACAAGCTACTTGCACAATGGATGAGATGACTTTCTGCCTTTTGAAACTGCATAGCAAAGAGTAGATCAAACAATCCCAAAGTACGTGGGGGTGGTAGTGAATTCAGTGAGGGGGATTACATCTCTCAGAGCACCTTCAGGAGTACGGTTGTGAAACAATATACACAGCTCATCAGAATAATGTCACTTGTTTTGTTCTGTTTTAGTGAAAAACTTAATTCTGTAAAGGTTTGTAATTGGGAAACAAAGCTGGTGAGTTTTTCCAATTAAAGAACAAACAACATACCAAATCTTTTTTCTAGGGGGAATCAGATTCCTGAAGCTTTTTTTGGTTTTATTTTATTTTACTTCATTTTAATGCGGATTTGTTCTCAAAAATTGGAGTTAACAGCTAACATTAGTCACTGGGTTTAATCTTTTCCAGAAGCTACAGCAGGAAATTATAAAAAGACCCCTCTTACAACATCTGAAAGTGGGCTGAGCAGACTTGAATGCATTCTAAAACATCATAACAATTATGCAAGACTTTTAGTAAAAAATGCTGAAAGGGAATATGAAATACAAATTTTGCTTGTTCTTTCTAACATTCCAGACCTGATTGTTTTGCTTAGCTTTATTCTCCTTACCCATCTTGAAGGAATGACATAAATGATGGAGAAGCAACTTTCCAAAGATTTGTATTAGGTGTTTTATGCGCAGATACCTTAATCTCCCACTTAAAAATACAGCTTCTTTACATTAGAAAAGCAGTAGCATGATTCCTGACTGTGAATATCTATATCTCTGAAGTGCAGTGTAACAGCAAGAAAACATAACCTTATAATTTCTACTTCACTCTTTAGAAAAAAAAAAAATCAATATGTATAATTGAAAACTTCATTTTATTTCTTAAATTTAAAAGCTGTAGCAATATTGTACATTCACAGATTTTTCTGAGATCTTTGTGTATCTAGTACGTTAAATGTTAAAAGTTATCATTATAGACATGAGCTTGTAGACATCCTGGCTGCAATGAATTCAGATTTTTACAGACACAGATAAGTAAATTTATCTTTGACATCACCTCTTGGCTTAGAAGTTGACTTGTGCTTAATTGCTTGACTGAAATTCAACCTTGGATGGCTTTGTGATTTCTCTCTATGTGAAGTCAGCCAAAAATGAATTGGTATTGATTAGCATCATCATTGTGAAAAGGTGAACTTTGAGGCTTAGAATTTGAGTTTTGTCTTCGCCAGAAATGCTTTGAAGAAACTTAGGGCTTTCTTGTGTTTCAAATCTTTTGTGGGTCGTTTAATGACATTATTCCTGAACTTATTTATTTTTTCTTTTTGGTAGAAAAATACAGTTTTTTGTGATTGTAGTGCAATAGATAGTAGTTGAATACTATAAACTGAAACATTTTGAGGGAAAAATTATTTGGTGGTAAATAGATCTATGCAACCATTTATTTTCCAGTAATTGTACATACATTTGGTGGATAGATTTTAAAGATGTAGGCATCTAACATTCTGTTTAACGTTGGAGTTAACATCTTAGACTCCTTCTGTCCCTTGTGGGAAGATCATATGGAAAAATAGTTCAGTCCTTGATTCCCTGATTAAGTTTTTTGCAGATGCTTATCACATTCTTTATTTAGGTAGTACGAAAGACTGAGATAGCATAAATGTAAAATATGTAGGCTTTTCACTCTGCTGTATCTTTCTATACCCAGATGGGGAAAAACAAACACACAGACAAAGAAGACAAACAAACAAAATCAACAACAATCAAATGACTGGTTTTGTAGCTGGGTATACAAAGACAGCTCCGTGACTCCTGAATAGCATATTGGTTTGAAAAATCAAAATTAGTTCCCAGATAATCTGCTTATATGACACAGAGCCTAAAAGGAATGTATTTATTTCTTCCTTGCTACTGTACCTAATTTTAGATTAAAAGTCCATTTTAGTTTTAAGAACTCTTTTGGACCTCTCTCCAAATACTGCCCTTAAGGCTGACCAGGGTTTCAAGAGTGGCTGAGTAGCTTTTTGTTTTACTTTGTTTTGTCTTGTTTTTAAAGAGAAATGAGTAATCCATGGTGAGAAGGAGCAGACTGAAGAAGTAGCTTTTGTTGGTAGGATGAAATGTCTTTAAAAATAATCCATTCAGTTTATAACTCTCTGACAACTGACTCTTTAGTTGGCATCCATACTCTATATTTATGTGAATGGACTTAGAAATTGAATTTGGATTTGGCTCTAATGAATTTGCTAAATAAGTATTCTCTTCTAATTTTGGAGTTCTTTTGTCTTTCTCTTCTCATTATTCATTTTGTTAATAAAGTGCCCATGCCTAAATTATACAAATATTTGGGTATTACAGAACTCATTTTCAAACAGAGAAGCTCATGGCTGAGTTTTATATGTGGAAACAGTGAATCACAAGCATTATTGTTTTTTCTTTTCCTTGTTTTCATTTTTGATAAAGGAAACTTGTGGAGAAAAAAAACCTCACTATTTCTTCCTACTTTGCTCAGTCTTTTTGATACTCTAGTTTACCATATTTAATAGCTAGAGAAATATCTGGAAAAATATTGTTGTCTTTAGAAAATAATCACTTCACATTTTCCATCAAATTATGTCCACACTAGAGAGATTTAGCAAGTATTTATTTATATTTTGATTTTATATTTCATTTTCTATACAATTCATATATTTCAAAAGATCTTCAAAAGATTGTCCTTTGACAATTTAAATATCTTCTGAAGAATCCTAGCAAACTTTTCATTGATGGTTGCTGTGTTTCTTTCTATGCTCACTTTCATTTTGAATTACAATACAAAACAAATATTATTTTTCAGGTCTATTTCAGCTTTTTATTCTGACATATCCTCTCCTGAACGTCTTTGCTCATTGTTTAAGAAAATTCCAATGGTTTGAACAATATAACGAATGATGTAGGAAAGATTAAATAAACTTTGTGACTCATGGTCAATGTCTGATTTGGCTTAGGGAGAACAGAAGGCTGGAACATACTTTTCCACTCACTCTTCTTATCTAGATGCTTTTCAGCCTCTGTTAGAAGGCTATTTTCCTTTTGTGAGAAAATGTGCTTCAATTTCTTTTCTGAAATTTTCCACATTTATTTCTCTTGATACGGTTCTGATGGAGGGAAAGAAGAGCAGCTGACTCATAATTACTGCCCAAGGCGAAGAGTAAATAAATAAATAAATAAGTGCAAGATTTCTCAATTGTTCCATTTTTACATACACTTTTTTTTTCAGTTCTAATTGATAAATGTTCTCAATAAATAAAGAAATAAATAGCATTTTCTCCCTGGGATCTGTTGAATTCTGGAAACATAATTACTCTAATCCCTGGAGTAGGCCATTATTATATTTAGGAATGTATCTATCTACATGTGCACACATATAAACTTATACATCTCCTTACATATGTATGTAAATTTATGTTTTAGTAGCTACATAGATTTCAGTATGTGCAACTTATTTCCACTTGTGATACAAAATGAATATAGACTAAGCTGACTGAAACAGACTTTTTAGTATGCAAACATGATGATTTGATCATGCCATGTACTGTTCTTTTGCATGAGGGGTTGTCAGCCTCTATGTGTTGAGCTCGCTGTGAAAGCAACCGAGATAGATGGAGACACTGCCATTCAAGTTGTTTAAGCTGGCTTTTGTTGTAATCTGGAGACCTTTTAACACACTGTTCCTCTGAGGTTAGTTACAGGGCTGGATCTCCTTGTTTTAACTAACGTAAAAAATGTGATACTTAATGTTAAATTCAGTAAGACTATCGATGATCCACGGTACTGGAGCATTAACTCTTAAACTCTCAGTGCACTACATGATGTTATGATGTGGAATACCAATAACAAAACTAATAAAACCATGATAGTGTGGTTAATGGGACATGTACAGAACTAGACTCTTAAAGAACTGAAAATTTACTTAGAAGTATGCTGTGAAGAGACAAGATTTCTTTTTGTATATTTTTTTTTGTTTTTATTTATTTTTGCTATTTAATCAAATTGTTACAGCTCTTTCTAAAGATTTCTTGACTTAAAATGAAGTGCCTTCCACTGTTGTTGAAAACCATAAAGTTATTTTTTTGTTATTATTTTGTGTACCGAAATTTTTCTTCTGTTCTTTTTTCACCTATGTTGAAAAAACTTGAATCTTTCGTTTTCACATTTTCACTAAAAATGTCTAATTTGTGTACCTATTGATAATAACTTGTAAATTCTTGACAATAATGAACTTCTGATAAATATGTACCATAAATTCAATTTATGTTTGAAATTTCAGGAACATTCTATAACTTCATGAGATAACCTTGATCTTCTTGTCTCTGAAGAACAAATAAAATCAGTTGTGAGATAATTTCTTCCAATTACTTAGTAACATGGTTTCTTATTGCCACTTTTAATTCCTCCAGTACATGGATTAGTGAATTAAGAAAAGTTAGTTGTCCTACATTGAGGTACTGCTAGCTACCATGAAAGATAACATTTCTTTTAAGAGTATTAAATTGTGACCTTGAGAAATAGAGTAGTGTGAAAACTTAAAATCCTTAAGGATTTTACTTATTAGGATATTGGTCCCTAGTGCTGAAGATTTAATTCAGAATTTTTGTGTAATGAATATTCATTATATCCCTTCAAAGTAAAAACATGCAAAAACTGAAAACATGCTTGTAATTTATATTTTGAAGAATTAAATATTAGTCTAAAATCTTAGATTGATTTCTAAGATATCCATCTTAATTTTAGGTGAGGCTGCTAGCTTCATCCAATAAAATTTTATTACACTTCTCATTCTTTTCATCTTTTGATCATTCCCCACTGTGTCCCCACACCCAGCTGGAAAGATTGAAGGTTGAGAATGCCTCTGAATGGGGAAAGAGAGAGAGACTTGAAGCAGAAAAGCAAAGTTTGGAAGAAGAGGCCAGAAAGTTGAAGATGCAAGTGAAAGAAATTCAGGAACTTCTGGAGATGAAAAATAAATCAGTACGGATTAAATTGAGTTGTGGTCATCAAAATGCAAGAAGTAAGCTCCTGGTTAAAAATAAGGTAAGCACATTGTTCTGTTTCATTACTAAGGGAGTATTCCCACGTAGAAGTCCTATTTCATATTGACAAATGACAAAATATCTCCCTAAAACAAGGGCTGTACCACAGAGAATATCTGTGTCTGTGCATATCAAAGCTAGGCCATTAAAACACAGTGACTGAATTTCTGTATGGTACAGAAACAGAAAGAAAGATCTCTTCAATCTTAAAAAGAACCAGGGGAATTGACAAGTTAGACTACTTAGGAGTGAAAGTAATGACCAAGAGAACTGAAGAGATTGAGTAAACTTCAGTAGCCACAGGATCCTGATAAAAATCAAAGCAAAAATGTTGTAAGGAAAATCGTTTATCAGTCTTTCTGAATATTGAATCATTTCTTAGGAAAGAGAAAATAAGTAATTTATCTTGGTAAAGATTTGAAGAGAAGGTGTTCTGTACCTGAGGTCTGCTTTTAAATGTAAATGATTTTTGTGCATTTCTGTGATTGCTCAGGAACAGCAAGTTGCATTTCATGAGTACAGCTTAATCTTTTAGAATATTTTTTATAATATGAAAATCCATTTTTAATTTTATTTTAGTTATATTTATCGTATCAAGTAATACCATATCACATGAAGATTTTCATGATTTCTTTGTAATGCAAGTAATTTGAATTTTTGAGTTTGGAGATTTGACCAGAGGGATGTATATCTGCTTTGGCATGTTGTCATGTTTCAAATATCTTGTAAATAGACATGTTCTTTTGCCATTTTTAAAAATGTTACTTCTGTAAGTATATTAGACATCTGTGATAGTTCTCTGTTACTGTCATTGCCCTGTTGGAGACTACTTTGAATCATTTTGTCAAAAGGAGAATATGGTGGGCAGTCATCTCTCTTCTTGTAAAAATGAATGTCCAGTCAGGGTTTACCTTTTCATAGCAGATAATTTTAGAATAATTCTGTCTTCAAAACAACTGATTATTTTTAATTTTCTCATTAAAACTGATAATAATTTATTGGCAACTGAAAATATGTAAATAATCATCTGGGTAACTTGTTAACAGTTACCAACCAAAGAATAGGATCAGAAGTGATTAATTTGTAGCTGTTTTTGTTACACAAGAATCACAGAGCAATGCCATCAGTAATCTGAAAGAACAACTGCCTTCTAATCCCAAAGCCTTTTTTTCTAGGATGGTAATCTGGGTTTAAATAAAATAATATGTTATATGGAGGATTAGAAGAGCACAGAAGGGTTGAAGATGTGGCTAGTGGTTAGATGTTTGTGGATGATTATGGATTTACTTATCAAGTAGACAAAGGAGATGTAGGTAATATGTTGTGGAATTAACCGCAGAGCAAAATGCAGTTATATTCCTGCTTCTCCAAAAACTGCATTTGTAAGATGATATGTGAGATCTATTGTAGTTGTTTAGAACAGCAGTTCTAAAGAGTTATTAACTGATGTGTGGCTGACTTGTAATTTGAAAGGTTGTAAGCAACCAACAACAATTTATTTTCTTCAATAACATTTTTAGGAATATTAGGCATCGTATCAAAATATGGAAGTTCTAATGTTCTTGTGTAACTGATTTCACGTTGACTATTGTCTTAATATTTACATGTCTGTAGAATATAGGATTTATGCAATCTCTTGCCACTCATGCAAATTCAATTTCTGAGCACAAAAGTTATTATTCCCATATGTAGCACAAAATGTGAAGCCTTAGTATTATTCTTAGCAGGCAGTATGTTGATTGAAAATGTTTCCATGTACAGTTTTTCAAAGGTTAAATCCTGTCCTACAAGATGAACTGAATTGATGAAACAGTTGAGATCAGACATTGTTACTGTGTAGTTTTATTGATTGTACATCTTGGAATGGAGAAAATCATTAGAATTGATAGTTGTATTATTTGACAAATAGCATGGGAACAAATATTAAGTGGATCTAACTGGTTCATCTAGGAAGAAATAAAATGAAGAAGAACAGCTTTTTGATTGCATAGATCAATAATCAAAACATGGCCTTTATGGAAAGAGATTTTCTATTTCACCTGTGAATATCATCTTTAGAAAAACTTATACATTAATTGGGGGAACTAAGAACAGTGTTCTTTTGTACTGTCTCTAATTGCTACGGCAATAGATGGCTATTAAACATTTTATTTGTTGTATATGTTTTGTAGTTGACTAGTACAAGATCTGCGTACAGAACAGTAAACTGTGATCACAGATTGTTATTTGTTGATGTTTTATTTAGTTTCAAATTTTAATATTAAAAGAGCATAATTTTTTTGCACAGATTTAAAGATGAGATTGTGGCTAATGAGTATTTTTATGAAGCCATTCTATACCAACATTATTTAGCAAGATTTCTTTTAAATCATCGGTGTTTTAGGCTTGGGTTTTTTGTTTTTTTTTTTTTCCCCAAAGGTAAGGAGCACTCAATTTTTTATGCAAATGCTTTAAGAAACAAAAATGGTAAGGCTGCAGTGGATTTACCTGGCAGGTTTTGGCATCAGAGTGCTGCTGGGCTTCCACGTGAGGTGAGGCTGAGGCTGCCCTGTTTTGGATACAGTTGATTCCTGACCTCTCCAAAGGCCCCACGTCAGGGCATGGCTGAGCCCGGCTGCCAGGCTGGGTGAAAGTCTGGCAGGGGCCCCTGTCCTCACCAACCACTAAAGATTTGAGAGTTTACTTCACAGGCAAGATTTCGTTTTTCTGATAGTATCCTGAATGAGACTGCAATTTCTGCAGTTGAATCATGGGGCAACAGGAGCAGGAGAAATCTAGGTTTACTGTACCTAACACTGCAGCCTGCTTAAGGAGAAGACAGATGTAGTAGGGACATAGTTTAATGGTCAGTATTGTTGGTGGGTGGAGAATCAGGCTAGATAATCTTAGATTTCTTTCCCAGCCTTAATGATTCTGTGATTACTACCTTATTACTGTAAGGTCTAGTCCTTATCTTAATCTATGTGATCTGACAGAAGTGTTCAAGGAGGCACCTCAGTACACAGATGGAATTTTGTAATTTGCCTGGGAGAAGTTTGAGTAGGAAGAGCTTAAAATAATTGGTATGTGTTTCATTCCTGGTTCTGTGTCACAGATCGCATGGGTTGAATTTTTAATATAGTTTTAACTCTGTCAGAAAATAATACTCTACAGAGCATTATGGCACTATTGTTAAACACTTTGATACTTCACTTAGCACTTTTCATCCAGTGGAGAATTACCTTTGTTTCAGTGCAAACCTCTGGGATGATTATTCTGATGATCAAGCAGCAATGGCTGCACAATTTGCTCCCTTAGCAGATTTTTCAAATTCAATGTGTTTTGTCAGAATTACTCCTGGGATACAGTTGTTATATATGATTTTTTTTTTTTTCCTAAGTACATTTCTGGTAAGACGCCTCAGACTTGAATAAAATAGCTGCTTTGAAGTAACAGTCTTTAAGATTTGTTTGTTGACAACTTTCTTTTAAAGAGGAAAAAAGATGTGTCTGCTTCAGGAATTCAGCCTTCAGTAAAATTTGGGGCAGCATTTGTCAGTACTGGAAAAAGAAAAAGGTTGTTATTCTTTGTTCCACTTGAAAATATGTTCTTATAGTTCTGAAATGTGGGTTGTGGTATTTGTTTCCAGCTTTAGAAATCTCAGCTCTTTGAACAGCCAGCAGAGTAAATGTTTGAAATACCTCATGCTTTGTTTTGATGTGCTTCTTTTTCCTCATTGCTTTCAAGACAGCTGTCTTTGGTTATGTTCACAGAGGAGACCTGACTCTCTGAAACTGCCTTTCTAAATCTTTTAGCCAGTTTTATGTAGAGGATATCTCAGTTGAAAACCTCGTGAGATTTCTTTACCCTGTATGTAGGAAGAGCAATGTAATCAGAAGCATTCTAATTTAGGTCTATTGCTTGCCTTTTGCTCATTTGAAGAGTGTTGCTGTTGTTTCATCCATGTAATTCTGGTTAAAGTGTTAATTGAGAGAATTATATTTTCATTATAGTATTTTGTAATATTTCATATATTTCTAAATAAATCAGACCTTAAGAACCAAATTATTATTATTCTTTTTAGCCAAAGAAATAATAATAAAAGCTAAAGATGTTAGTTATGTTTAAACTTATTTTGTCAAGGGGTGATTTTCAAAAAAAAAAAAAAGTGCTTTGTATACTTGGGAGATGAGGACTACTCATCTCCATGTTTAGGCATAGATATTGAATTATAAAGCTGAACACCTCTTGTCTCACCAACTCATGTCCTATCTCCTTTGCTTTGTTTAATACTTGGTGAAGGCAAAGTTTGCTCCTTAAAAAGGAAAGTAAAATCCTACATCTGAGCCTCATAATGAAGAAATGTTGTGGAATTTTTTTTTTTTTAACAGAAGAATATTTAATATTGTTAATCTCTAATTAATATTGAAAAGTAGATACATTAGAGAAAAACAATTTAATGATATTCTTAATCTGTTAATCTTCATATAACATGTATTTTTCACCATTATTTTCTCTTTTCATCCTATTTTCCCTACATTCAGAAATATAAAGAAATCAGTTAGCATGTGCCCTTTGTTATGAAAATTAGCACTGGTTTATCAAATTGGAATAGTTGGAGTAATCATTGTATTTCTTCCAGCCGTTATGACACGCATTTTCTCATTTATTGATTAGTTCAATTTTCATTTCACAGCTTGTGTAGTGGAATCACTAAGTCACAGCTTGATCTAGTGATTGAACACCTGGTAAAGGCAGGGTCAACCCGGGGAGCTCAGGTGCATGCAATGTATCTGATTGACCAGAAGGGGTGGACCCATCCCTTCCCAGACCACATTTAAGGGCTGATATTGGAGTTAGGGGTATCTTTTTAGAGATCCCTGTATACCTGAGGGCTTCTAAGGGTAAGTGGATTCTTTCCTTTGTTTTTGTGCCTATGGCTGCAATGTTTGAGTATGTTCTTGCTTAGTGTAGTCTAGAACTTTACTGCTGTGCTATCATTTCTCTACGTTCCATTATAACTTTGAAACTTGAAAGGTGATTAGACCATAGAGACTTCTATGTTTTATGTATATACTTTTATTTTTCCCTATGTATATTTAAATTGAGGCTTGAAGTGTTTGGAATTTTGTGTGGCTCTTATGTTTTACTACTGTGATCTTGGTATCGGTGTCAAAATCAGTGTTTTGATGTAGAGTTGAGCATGTTACCAAAGCTAGGAGAACCAGCGATTTTATCTAAGCCCATAGGCCATGGGAAAGATAGATCTGATGTTGGCAGACAGGGTCTGTTGAAAATAAAGATTACTGTACGTGTTCTTAGTGACTTTCCAAGCTAGTAATCCAGTCAGTGAGGTCAGGACTCATGTTATTTGTTGACTTGGTCCAACACAGGTATGGCTGTAGTTACAGTATGGCAGGTGGGGCTGGGGCTCAGGCATGATGCCTCAGCATAAAAGCCCCTAAGAGAAGATGCTGCTGTTGTTTCCTGCAGAGCTTTAGGGAAGAGCTTTGCTTAAGGTCCTTCCCAAGAGAGGAGTGGGGGCAGGCCCTCAGCTATGCTATCTTTTAAATTGGTTGCCTGGGTTCAGAACCAAGCTTCAGGAAGGGAGTGTGCCTTTAGAGCCCTGATATTCCTAACTCAGTACCAAATGATTGTATCTGCAGTAGACTATGGCCAAGAGGTTATAGTGTTTGCACAGGGAGAAGTTCAGTACAATCCAATCTAGTTCATGAAAATATCAAGAAGATCCTTTTGTCTTCTTACTGATTAAGTATGATCTATTTTTAGTATTATTTTGTGACTGTTATTCAACTAAATTCATTGTTTATCTTCTATGTGTTGTTGAAGGTCAGCAGTGGAAATTACTGACCTTCAAATGAAAATGACTGTAGCAGGCTCTGGTATAGTTGAGTGGAAGTACCGTTTTGCCAAGTCTAATGGCCTAGAACTGATTAAGTTTAAATTGGTTACTCTACATTCACACTCCTGTGGTTTTATGATTACTAGGTGTAACGGTGTTCACAGTTTTGAATTATCTTAGTCATTTACCTTTCATCATGTATACAGAAGCCACATACTATGATTGAAAATAGCTGCAAATTTAACTTCTTGTGAAAAAGCACTAAGTGTAAGTGAATGCTTTTGGCAGTTCTCTGTCCTTGGCTTCACTGGTCTAAAATCGCATCACTTTACATGAAGAATATTGTTATTAAAATCTTCAATATCATAATATTCATGCCTATCTGACAGTCTGCCTTCTTAAAATCCCTCTAACTTCAGAAGAAAGTTGCTGATGCTTTGTTTCACTTTCATAAAGTTTTCATGTAGGAGGACTTAAGCAGTGAATCTCTTGTTTTTATGAAGTATGTGAAAACAAGGGGAATAATAACGAGATCAACTGATCTAAGAGGGAGGAATTTGGCTGCATTACAAAAGTATGGTTTGGAAAATTTCCTTTTAGTACTGACTGCTGTGGTAACAGGTTTTATAAAATGGAGAATAAGAAGGGATTGGAAACTGTTCTCTATTTCCAAATGCATATGTATCATAAAGAATATGAAGGGAAAAGAAGTAGTGAAGCTTTATGGATTGAAATAAATGGATTACAAAGGGGACTACATAAAATATATATGTATTAAAATGTATGAGTAAAAGGTAAATTTTGAAAATATACTTATGTATGGGAGTAAGAGGCAAATTTTGGAAGTAGATATGCATGGGTACTTGGGAAAATAGTAGAATCACGTTGGTCTGCTTGCTGAAACACTTGAGTAACTGGAGATTCAGCCTGTACTCAACAGTGTTTTCCAACATTAAGATATGAAAAATAAGTTCTTGTGTTTTGTGTCACAATGTTCTTTGATCAGAGACATGCAGAGAATCTGTAGAAATGCAGGGAATATTTTCTGCTTCTTTGAAGGAATTTGCCTTTTAACTGTCACCATTTGGCAAATAAATGTTCATCACTTTTACAATAAATGAAAAGGCTCAATTTTTTGTTTAAGCATATAAATTTTATTTACATCATGACCTTTAAATGCTGTGAGGTTTTTAAACTATTTTATCTATATGTAAACACAAGGCATAAAAAATTAGATTAGAAAAAATAGAAGTAGTCAATTTTCAATTGTGCCTTTATCTATCTCAGGAAATAAATGTAAAACACTTGATGTTAATATCTAATTTAATCCAATTTAATATTTATTTTCAGTATTAATATTAAAGTTTATTTTATGCTATGGAAAGGTGTGTGGTGATGCTTTTGCATTAGTACATGGACTGGTTTGTGGATATATTTCTTTTTCATCTTATAATTAGTTGTTACATCTAAAGATTTCTTAATATATCATAGTGTGTTTATGTATAATATGGAAGTTCTGTTTAAGAGATACAAGAATCTTTAAAATTTAAATCAGAATTGGTATTATGTTATCATGTGTATCTTGTTTAGAAACTGTACACTTTAAAAAGGTGTTAAATATTTGAAACAGCACTGTTTTTTTCCTGTCTAATAAAAATTGCTTACATAAGAGCATTGCAGATGGTGGTTTTAATAATGCTGCTTTGCTGTTGAAGTTATAAAATAAATTTTAGAAAACATCAACTCTGTAAATGCAAAGTTTCTAGTAAAATACACTATATAGAGAGCAAAAATATAATCTTCCATAATAAATTAACCTGGTGTCCTAGTGTTAATAGCACACCAGTGTTTGGCTGTTGCTGAGAGATGGGAGTGCTCTTAGGACCACGTGTCCCTTGGCAGGGGTGTCTTTGTGTTGGAGGTTGGGTGTCATGTTGGTGTTGTGTGTCAATTGGCAAGCCATTGCACTTCAGCTCTGTATCTTCTTACTGTTTTCTTAATGTCCATCTGTCTTTTCTTAGTGAATAGTTTTTATCACAACCCATGAATGTTATTTCATTTCTAATTCCCTCTCTTGTTCCATCTGGGGGGTGTGAGCAAACAGCTGTGTGGTGCTGAGCTGCTGCTGAGTTAAACCACAATGCCTGAGACATGGGAAATCTGAACTAGTATCTATGCTGTGATAAAGCTGCTTGGCTTGGAAACATATTCCAAGCCTCAAAAGGGATTTGTTATGAAAATTGTTTCTAGCTACTGTCTTGGAAGTGTACACAATTTCAATTTAAGTTCTGTTTTTTAAATTTATTGGATTATTGGGATTGTTCCTAAACAGAAAGAACTATTTAGTTATTTTTTGGCTATGATTGCCATGGTTTTACATTTTTTTTGTTATGGGTATTCCACATCATAATACCTTGTAGTGCACTGGGAGTTAAAGAGTTAATGCTCCAGGTGCATAGATCTTCAATAGTTCTGATTATACTTGTCTCAGAAGAGAACTATGTACCCCAGAGGACTTTGTGTTACTTTAACCAGATGATGTTTAACAAGAGCAAGTGTAAAGTCTTGCACATAGGGAGGAATTACCAGATGCACCAGTACAGGTTGAGGGATGACCTGCTGGAGAGGAGGTCTGAGGAGAGGGACCTGGATGTCCTGGTGGGTGACAGGTTTGCCATGAGCCAGCAGTGTGCCCTGGTGGCCAAGAAGGCCAATGGTATCCTGGCATGCATTAAAGAGTGTGGCCAGCAGGTCGAGGGAAGTGACTCTTCCCTTCAACTCTACCCTGGTGAAGCCTTGCCTGGAGTATTATGTCAATTTCTGGGCTACCCACTACAAAAAAGACAGGGATCTTCTGGAAATAGTCTAGCAGAGGGCTACAAAGATGATAAAGGGTGTGGAGTACCTCCCTTATGAGGAAAGGCTGAGAGACCTGGGTCTGTTTAGCCTTGAGAAAAGAAGGTTCAGAGGAGATCTTGTCCACATCTATAAGTATCTAAGGTGCAGGAGACAAAGGGATGAGGCTGGACTCTTCTCTGCAGTGTGTGGTGATAGAAAAGAGGGAAATGTCCATAAACTAAAGCATAGGATGTTCTGCACAAACTTCTTTACAGAGCAGGTGACAGAGCACTGGCACAGGCTGCCTGGAGAGGTTGTGGAATCTTCTCTGGAGACGTTCTGAAGATGTGCTACCTGGTCTAGGGATCCTGCTTTTGGCAGTGGGGTTGGACTCTATCTCTGGTGGTCCCTTCCAGCCCCTACAATTCTGTGATTCTGTAACTTTATATTTCTATTTTCTGCTAAGAGGGGAAGATACAACTGTTTCCATGTCATGAGATGTTCTCTCTTTTCCCTTTCTACTCATTTGTGTCTGTGCTTCCTAGCTGTCTTGCCTTCAACAACATTAGAGTAAGGCCTTCAGATTTTGGATGCCTCCTCTCTCATTTTATTTTATTAGCTTCAATTCTATTTATATTGTATTATATTGGAATGCAAAATGACATTATCTTATTTACTAATTTAATTTTTTCCCCTCAGGTTGTTGTTGCTGTTATATTTTTAGTCCCATCTCCCTACCCTCCTCCCTTTCCCAGGGTGTGGGTCTGTGGGTCCCATGCCCCATTAGAGAACTAGCCTGTAATAGTTGAAAATGATTTAAGATGAATCGTGGGAAGCACAAAACTTTTAAATTTTGCTTAACCTCAAGTATTTAATATGAATGACAGATAAAGCAATCTATAAAACATAGTGCCGTTACATGTGTTATGAGTAGCGTACAACCTCTACATCTGAATCGAAAAACATGCTTTATAATCACTGGAGATCACTGGAAGAGTGTGAATAATCTAGCTCCAGAGCTCAAGTACAAATTTACTTTCTTAAAACTTTAAACAGCATAATAATAAAACCATTCATATGAAAGGTTATTTTGTCAGGTGTCCTTATGGACTTTGAAATAAATGAATCTAAATATATTCTATTTAGTATATGTTTCTTTTAATGTGAGTCATTATAAAATCATATATTTTTTTATCCAAAAAAGGAGCCCTCTGTATATATAACCTATGTCTGGATGAGTGATGGTAGGCTGGTGAAGTCTAACCTGGTTGTTAATGGAGGTTGGAGTATTTCGTATTTCGTCTTTAAACTGTGGACAAAATTATAAAAATTTGTCTTTCTCTTATTCAGCAGTTCTATCCATCTAAAGAATTTCTCTTGCTGTAGTAGTGTTTGTTCAGTTTGGCCCTAGAGAAATAGGAGTTGTACTATAACATCAGCCAAATTGATATTTAGAAATGTCACTCAAGATACAGTGACATTTCCTAATATATCCTGTGGTTAATATAACCTCTCACTCAGAAATGCTTAGCTGAACTTCTGTGATCATGTGGTAGGTTTCTTATTTGGAGGCTTTATTTTTTAAATTATATGAAGTCATTGGACTTGCAAGCAGATTTACCTTTATGGATATTCATGAATTATCTCTCACTGTGGTAATAACACATCTGAAATATTCTTTAAACAGTCTCTAGAGAAAGGAAAATTGATTTATTAGCATTAGCTTCATTGTGTTTCGTGTCTAGGTCTGCGCGCTATGATTATACTTTGTTTCAAACAAAAATAATTGGCAGTATTTCTTACCTAAAGCATAAGAAACCTAGTAAGAATGTGTATTAAACAAGGGTTGTTGATAATACTTTGCTGTCTAATCTGTAGACTACTCTAAAACCAATCTGCTGTCTTGTCTGAAATAGGCAGTTTAACCAGTGTCCTACATATCTGTAACAAGCTGTTTTATACAGGGGAATGATGTGGCATATTTCTTCATGTTTTAGGTTTTTTATTGTTTATGCTTTTGTTTGTTTTCTTTTTTATGTCTGCTAAGGTCTTAATTGCATAAGCATGTTAATGTATTTTTAGGCCAGTGTTTTCTGTAGTATTGTTGTCAGTCTAGCATTTAAACACACTTAGGTCTTTGTGCATTACAAGATCATTGATTTCCACTGATTATACATATGGTAGAAATCAATAGGAAAAGAGGTTAATTTTTAACTTATTTGTGAAATTGTTAAAACAGAAGACAGTAAGTACAACAAGTGAATATGAGTATTCAGTATATTACTTTTTCTTCCTGAAATGGCTCCTGTCTGAAAATGTCTGTGCCTGTCTCTTCTCCATTAAAAAGCTAGTAGTTCTATACCTGTATTTAACAGGTACCTACTGTATTTAACAGGAACCTACTGCTTATCTTGTGATTGCTTATCTTGTGATTCATTCACTGCAATTTCCTTTAATTTTAGGAAGCCATGTAATAGTTATCTGTCCCATATACTATAAGACTGAAAATTATAAATGTGGGTTTTCAAGTTTTTATACTATAGCAGTTGTTGCAAGAAACAAGAAAGAGATCAGAACCGTTAATGTGATACAGAATGATTGTGGGGAAAGTGGAATGTTTGATCAAATAATTCCTAATGAATAGGGAAAGCATGGACATGGTTAAGGGGAAATAGCTGATGGGAAAGAAGAGATGATATTAGAAAAAGATATGGCAAGTGCTGATAAAATCATTCTAACCAGAAATTTTACAAAATAGTGCTGTGTTTCTGTATGAATTCTTCGGAAGCCAAGAGCAGTACTGTAAGAATTCCAGCTCTAAACTTCTTTTACTTTTTCAGTGCATTGTGTCCTCTTCCTCTTTTCCCCTAACCTGCTGTCAAACTATGTATAATTCTGTTGACAGCATAGCAAAAGTTGACAGGAAAATTATTCTGCTTTAGAGCAGTCCTCAGACAAATTGCTCTAGAGACCTGACAGAAGTGCCTTGCTGGTTTCATAAGACATACATTAGAGAACTAAGGTAATCTGAGGGAAGAATAATCCTTCCTGCATTCTTTTTCAAGATCTGAAATAGCATAGTGGCATATTACTTTGCAAGACAGCTTTAGATGTGCTCTGAAGTCTGCTTATTGTGAGTTCTTTCCATCCCAATGTGCAGACTAAATAGCTTTCATGAAAGTATCAAAATTGAGCAGGATTCTTCTTTTTGTTTATCCTTTGAGCCTAATAGTGTTTCCGTGAGGTTACTGTGAGGATTGCATACACAAAACAAACGAACAAAAGAAATGAAACATCACAAAAGGAAGAAAATTGAGGAAATAACTATGCTGCTGAGGTTGCCACAATACTTTGGTGTGGACAGCAATCGATTTACCAATAGAGCGAAGTACTGTGAGATTGGTTAGACAAAATAAATTAATTAGAATGTGTGAATAAACTAATACACTGTTCTAATATAGTGTGCTACTTTGCATTTAGGGTAAGTATCATGTTTTCTAGACAAGTTAGTATGATAATTCAGATGTAAGGTTGTTTTTAACTTCTCCATGCGGGTTCAGTATGCAGCAGCTATGAAATTGCTGAAATTAACTGGACCAAGGTGTGCATTAATTCATAGGAAGGCAGAAGGATTTAAGGCAATAACGGTAATTATATAAATTGGCTAAATGGATGTTTTTGTCAGTGTGGTAACATCCAGCTTAAGTTTTCGCTCAAGACTGTACATAGTTGCATTAAACACACAAGCAAGCAAGAATCCATAATGTTTTTTGCTGAGGTGCTCATATGCTCAGATAATTTTGGATACCTCCTCTGCCCCATTGGATGCAAATTGTATTCAGGTAGAATTCAAAGGTCTTACTTACAGATGTTAGGGAGATGTCTTGTTCAGGGTACAAGCCTTGGAGTACAAAATTTCACAGTTGAAATATGATGTCAGTCACGCAGATCAGCTTCACAAAGCCTGTGCAGTGATGCTAGTGTTGTGAAAAGTGCAGATGTTTAATTGAAGATGCTCTGAATCAGTGGTGTGATCATACACAGGAAATCTGGTGTAAGCAGTGTGCTGGCTTTCCTAAACATGCTAGTGCCTTCTACACACCTCATAGCCAATAGATCTTATTTCTTGAAAAATATGGCCTCAGTATACTTATGTTGAATAGGACACATGCATGCGTTGAATGTTAAAGAACAAGGGCAAAAAAAAAACATTTTAAATGATGATAAAAATAAATGCTTTTTGTGAAGCTTTCCCACATGTTCAAGGTTTGGATATGGTGCAATGGATGATCTGATCAATTGATCTGCATGTTTTTATGATCTCAAGTGTAGCTTTTCCTTAGTGGCACCAAATCATGCTTCAGGCAACAAAGTCTCAGAAACAAGTAAAACTAGTTGATTTCGTTGTCTGTCTGAGAACTACACTGATGATTGTTACATCAGTTTTGTGGGTTTTTTTTCTCTCTTTTTGTAACCTTCACTGAGCTTCTTACTATTATATCCCTTCATTTTCTGTGCAGTTTTTCTTCCTGCCACTATGGTAAGAACTTAAAAATTACCTTAGCTATTCTTTTATAGTTAGGTAATCTAAGAAGCTTCTGTTTTTCTCTTTTCTAAAGGCAAGCTATAACAGTACTACTTCACTTAAAACCAGGTATTTGTGTGTTTAGAGTATCTAAGTAATGTATATTTTCTCTGATAAAATTTAAAGAATGAACGCATTTATTGCACATTTATGAAGTTGTGGAGAATTTATTTCTAATTATTCGCTTCTAATACTCAAGCTTTTGAATAATATTTTACTTATCTGGAGGTGAACCAGGAGTTCTAAATTAAAAAAACAAAAAACAAACAAAAAAACCAAACACCTTGATTTTTGAAAAAAGCACAAACGACTCTACTAATGTTTTATTCCCTTGCTATTGTCACTGTATATCTGAAAAGACTAGCCCCTGTCTGAGTGGTTAAAGGTGGCTGCGCGGTAGTGTGAAGGGTCGAATATCTATTTTATTGATTCAAATAGATGAAATTTGTGGTAACATTGTAATGAGGTAGTAACAGAAGTGTTGTGGTTTGGACAAGTTGTGTAGATGGAGTCCATAATGCAAGCTAAAAAGAGCTTCTCGATTAATTCTTACATGGGTTTCTTTTGCATTACAGCAGTTCTCCTGAGATAAATTTGTCTTTTTGTAATAGTTTTGAAACACTGTAATCATTCAAGCATACCTGAAGATGCACTTTTTTCAAGAGAATCCCTTCTTTGTTCCTATTTCTCAGTTTTAACTGTGATGTCAGCATTTAACATATTTTAAGGCAACTCCTCCTGTTAGCATAATTAAGGACAGAAAAAATAAAAACTACACTATTTGCTATTAACTGTTTCTCTTACGGCGTTACAGAGGATTAGTTGTAATCTTTTTATTTTTGCCTGTGTGCATTTATCCTGCAGTGCATTTTGTTTTTGTAGTTCAAAGTGCTTGTTCTCATCTCAGAATAAGAATGGAAAAAAGCAGAAAATGACTGATCAGATCTACTGTATCCATCATTTTGTCAAATTATTAGCTTAATATGATATTCATCTAATGGAAGAAAATGGTCTTTTGTACTATAAGTGGATTTTCTTTTTAAAAGTAGTAAGGACATTTCAAGCATTATTTATTTTTTGATTTACAGAAATGTTGCATAAGCATTTTTTAGCTGTCTTTTTTCTCTCTAGAGAGATTCAATGGAGAGGAAGGAATGCTACTGCAGGTGATTTTTTTTTTTTTTTTTACTTAGAATGTCAATATGGAGGATGTCTAGAATAGTATTTGGTGCTCTAGGATCTGAACAAGTTAGAGGACTGTCAAGAAGAAATTGTTCTGTATATATTTTGGATCACTGTAGCAGTGACATGAATACTATAGAAGAAATAATGAATTAAATGCTGCTTCTTAATGTTTTTCAGTGGAATATAACTGTCATTCTGTTCAAGATACGGACTGTGCTATTTTGCTATGATCAAATGATACTTCATTGGTCATATTTTGAGCATAATGAAGTCTGAATTTGTGCCTGATTTCAGTCTCTTTCTGATTGATCACTGTCGTGAAGTGGTTATATCAGACCAGAACAGGAAAAAAGATTTTTTTTTTTAGATCTTGAACTGAAGAGGTTTGTAGGCTGTTGACATTAAGAAAGCTCATCCATGCTCTAGATTATGCTGTAATAATCTTTAAATTAGGACAGTAAAAGCAGCACTTCTAGTGTCTTAGCATACAAAACTATTGAAGATATTTTTCTAGCAGCCTGAATAAAATCTTAGCATGAAACTATTTGTATCCTCATATATATGTATTTATCGCCTTGTCTGTGTTTTGAATATTACTTTTAAAAATTCCTAGAAGATAAAAAATATTTTTTTAATGAAACATGTTATCAGTTTCTGCAATAAAGCTGAAAGCTTTATTGAGATATTATCACTCAAGACTTCCCTCCCAGTAATATCAGTTTTAAACCAATTCATTCTCTTCATAGATTTAAAAAATAATAATAATGTTTAATCATGCCTTGTGTCTCCAGTTTATCACAAAACACGATGGGCAGTTTTGCGTTGAATGAATTAATCTAGTTGTCTGTAATGGAGGAATAGGATGCTTGGAGGTGACTGAGTGATTTTCTTTCAGAGAGGTTCCATTTACTTGGAACTCCTGGCTTCTGTTTAACAGTCTATAAACTTGCACTGGATACTATCTAGAGAGGAACTGCGCAAAGCATGAATTTAATAAGTGAGTTTTTTTTGTAGTATCCTTCATATTCCACAGGCTGAATCTTTTTCAGTTTACATCTGTAGAGGCCTGTCCTTGTTCAGCAAAAGTCAGATGTTACATCAGTTTGATTTTAGCTTGAATTCAGTTCCCTTGTATTAGAGTTTTAGTCCAAACTCTGTAATGGTACCTATCCTCTGTCTTTCAGGCACAATAATCTGATGGAGGGGATTATCCATTAGAGGTGCTGCATGTCGAATGTCATTGACTGGCAGTCATTAATGAGGTGGTCATTCAGGAAATAAATGCTTCACAACATATGAATTTTGCTTGAATTTCTTTCTGTAAAAGTTCATGAATGGCCTAGAGGATCAACGGAGGCTGCTCTGTCTCAAGTACATCATTCAGAGGAAATTAATCTATCATTATGATTCAGATTTTGGTGGTTGGATATCTTATAAAATTGACTACAAAATGAAGTTAACTCCTTCCAAAGCATGTACATGAACACAAAGGGCCTAAGGGATACAATTAGGAGATTAAACATTGTTGCTCAGAATTTGGTCTTAAGCAGTAAGTAGTTTATTTCAATAGGAGATCCCTAGGATAAGAGTTTCTGTGTATTCTTTAATTTTTTATTTTTATTTTTTTACTTAAACAGTAGACATTGTCTGGAATAACTTTGTAATCGAAATTATAAAGGATTCTCTAGCCGTAAGGTTCTCACTATAAGAGTAAGGTTCTGAAGTTACTCTGTTATCTAAATGTTTCTTAGCTAGCCTCCACTGATTTCTTTTAAGTCTCCATGTAACATCTCTCCTAAACAGAGAGGCTTCTTTTTTTCATTTGGATTCTTAACTGAATTATGTTTAAAAAAAAAAAAAAAAATCCATAACTTTAATTAAAAAAACCAAAACTAATGAGTTACAGACATATTTGAAGTATGGGATGGGCTATAAATCTGTGAGTTTAAATTTGCAAGAGCTGTACTGAATTCACTTGAATTGTGTATTGATCATACTGACAATATCATAGCTTTGATAAAGTGACAATGATTACAACTTAAACAGAAGGAAATGAAGCTGAAAAATAAAGTGGCCCTTTAGACCCAAATGACTAGATGAACTCTTAAAACTTATTTACTTCCTAATCCTTATTTCATGTAAAATGTGAAATGTACACGGATTGTTAAATTCATTACTACATCAGTGATGTTCATATTGACAAATACTCTACAGCTAAGTACAGCTACTAAAATTGAAGAATGGAAAGAATGTAAAAAGAAAAACAGAGCAGAGTGGCACCACCCACCTCTGATATTTAACTCAGAAGAAATTTCAAATCATAGAATAGCTTAAGTTGGTGAAGATCCTTAGGACCATCTAGTTACAAACTGTCATGGGCAGAGTTGCCAATACCTACATCAGACTGCACAGGATCCCATCTGAAGTGGACTTAAATGCCTCCAGGGCTTCTCTGGGCAGCCTGTTCTAATACCTGATCACTCTCTGAGTAAAAAAAAAAACATTTCTTTTTAACACCTTTTACTTTAAAGCCATTCCCCCTTGTTCTGTTAGTATTAGACCATGTAAGAAGTTGGTCCCTCTTCAGCCTGTAAACTCGCATTAAGTACTGGAATGATGCAGTGAGGTCTCCCTGGAGCCTTTTCTTTTCCAAGCTAACCAAGTTCAACTTCCTCAACCTTTCTTAGTAGAGGTGCTCCAGCCCTTTGATCATCTTTGTAGCTTTCCTCTGGATGCAGTCCAACAGCTTTGCATTATTGTTGTCCACTGATGCCATTGCTCCATCATGGAAGACTAGGTTGATCAGGTATGATCATATTGGTGAAGCCGTGCTGGCTGGCCTGAATCATCCACTCATATGCGCCTTAACATCTCTCTCAGGATGATCTGCTTCATGATTGAGCCTCACATCATCCTTTCTCCCTTTCTTAAAAATGGGAATTATGTTTCCTTTTTTCCAGTCACAGGAGGCTTTGCCACAGCTGCAGTTTTTCAGATATGCTGTTTGGCGACCACATCAGCCAGTTTCTGCCTAACCCTGGGATGATCATTTCGTCTAATCCCATATATTTGTACAGATTCGGCATCATCAGGTGGTCTGAGGCTCACTCTGCTCTTAGACTGGGAGGGATTTTGCTACCCCCGACCCTTGCTTACAAGTTTAGGGATGCAAGAGGTGTGGAAAGCCTGACTAACTATGAAGACTGAGATAAAGAACTCATTAAGTGCCTCAGCCTTCTCCATGTCTGAAGAGACCATCACTCCCTTTTTATTTATCAGAGTGGATATGCTCTTTGCCTGTCTCCTCTGCCCGTTGTATCTAAAGAGTATCTGAAGAAACCCTTGTTTTTCACTCTGCCTTGGCTTTCCTCATCCTATCCCTGCACAACCAGACAGCATCCCTTTAGTCTTCCCAGGCCACCTATCCTTGCTTCCGCTACTTATACTTTTTTTTTTTTCTCCCTCAGACTGAGCAGCTGGTCCTTGCTCAACCATGCTGGTTTCCTTGCCTTGCATACCTGATTTCTTATTCTGGAGATGGAGATCTCTTGTGCTCTCAGAAAGACATCCTTAAAGTGCTGCCAGCTCCTTTCTGTTTCTTTGTCCCTAATGACATTTTCCCAGTAGATCTCATTCAGTAATTCCTTGAACAGCCTGAAGTTCAGAGTCCAGACTCCACTCTTTAACAGGCCTGTTTTCTTCTAGATCATGAATTCAACCAGGACGTGGTTGTTGCAATGTAGGCTGCCTCTAATCTTTACCTCTTTGAGCTTTGTTTTGGTGAGCACTGTATCCAGCAGCACTTCACCTCTGGTGGGTCTGTCTAGTACCTGAATCAGAAAATTACTGATAATGAATTCTGGGATTTCCTGGATTGCTTGCAGTTTACCTTGTTGGTTTCCCCACCAGAGAACTGTGTGGATGAAATCCCCAATGAGAGCCTGAGAATGTGATGTTTCTTGTAGCTGGAGTGAGAATCTTCCTAGCTTTTTTTTATATCAAACAGTATTATTGTCCTCTTTGTAGTCATTGTAGTTTGCATGGAAAAAAATAGGCCACTCCAAATGTAATGCTTCCTTTGTAAAGTACCAAGATTCTGTTGGCAGCAGAATACCAACGATTTCTTACAGTTTCTTGGTTGGGGGAAAACAATCAAGCATGAGATATTGCTGGCGCAACTGGGGACTGCAGGAGTGATCATTAACTTCAAAAGAATTGTGCTTTCTGCTTGATGTGTCTGAAAAGTAACAGCATTTTTTCTTATATTTGTTTATCATTTCTCTTCATTGGGACGAGCAGAGGCTTAAAAAAAAGTGAAGTGTGGATTGTTGAGAGTTCGGACTGTGGATGTGGAAATGTTAATGTTTATATCTTACTTTTTCTACTGGTTCATATATCTTTACATGTGGTAAGAGTTATTTGGCAGAAATTCAATAGAATATAATGGTGTAATGCTTCTCATGTGAGAAGAAATGAAAGTGAGATGTCATGGTTCTCATGACTGATGAGATTTGTGAAAGGAGAGGGAGTGCAATTACTAAGTAGTGTCTCAGGCAAAAAGATCACTGAGTTTCTCAATCATCACTGACTGCTGATCAGTTTGTTGCGTGATTATTAAAATGCTTTGCTTTGACCTACGATGACTTAGCAGTTTGAGTTGTACCTAAATTACACTTTCTGATAAAGAATGACTTTACTCTTTGACAAATAAGCCCTTAGTTAATTGTTGAAAAAGAAAAATTGAGTCACTATTTTAGTGTTTTACAATTCCCTCCGTTTTTGTTTCTTTCTAAACAAGTTTGTCATCTTCATAATGTTATAGTCGCTTTTTCATTAATAAAGGTAGAAGATGACAGTGAAGGATGACAGATGAAAATGACAGTGTTCTAGGAATCTTTTTAAGATCTTCCTCGACATTTTGACTTGCTCTTTTTCTGTGTTGTGGTGATAATAAAAACACGTCTGTGTGTGCAGGTGACCTCATATTCTCTTCTGGATAGGAAAATCACCTTCCTCAGAAAAGTCCAAGAGAACAAAAGCTGATAAATTACAACAAAAAAAGCTTTTGCAATTTTCTATAAGATTACACACAAAATAGTCAGCCTACTTGTCTATATCTGTGTTGATTAAAAAATTATGGATGTGTACATACTGATTACGTTATAACAATTGTAATTAAGCATGGCAACTTCCTGGAAAAAAAGATGCAAGTGTATCCAACTTGCACATAGTTCAGTGGTATCTCACTGAAATCTGTACTCCATATTACAGTGCAGCTCTTCAGGCACGTAGTGATGATGCATGTATATAGTTCAATTCAAATTCAGTAGAGCAGAAGCATCATTCCTCATTGCCCCAGTAATCCTTTTGTGAGATTTATCTAACAGTCAGATAAGATCATACAGAAGTTTAACTTGTTTGGTCTGGGAAAAAAAATGCTGGTACATCAAAATGTCAAGGTAACTGATAACACTGAGCTTTCAGTTTCCAAAGCAGAATTATTGTTGAAAAGCTCTGTGCTAAAGTCGGGTATGATTTTAACATGTTTTGGTTGAAATCCCATCTTAAAAATTGTGTATCATCTGTACTGTTTGTGAAGTGATACAAAACTGAAAAGTTACTTAATATTCCTCAACAGGTTTATTTAGGCAAAAGTTAACATTTGCTTCATTGTTTATTGTAAGGGAATATTAGCTTAAACAAATTAAGGTACACACAAATTAGATAACTCTATTAAGGATCTTCAGTTCTGAGCTAAGAAAACAAGTTGATAACTTGTTTACTTGACTGCATTCCATAGTAAAATTGCAATACTGTTGTAGGCAATTTGTGGAGCTGCTATTTTGGAGTTGATTCTCTTATGAATTGATGGTACCTTAGAAACTCTGCTCTAGTTCAGGTCAAACTGAAATCATTAAATGCGTTACATTTGTGCATGAAGAGAGAAATCAGTCTTCCATGTGTATTTGTCTTGCTGCTGGTGGTGGTTTTTGTTTTTTGCTATTGTTTTGATTTCTTTTTTTCCTGAATCTAACTTAAAGTTTCCAAGCACTGTGGGGGTTCTGTTAAAATATAACTTTAAAAATTGTATGCAGAAAAATGTATCAACTCCTTATTTGTGTGAACATTTCTAAGAATAGGACAAGCAATAAAAAACTTTTCTTGATAAGTGTGAGGAGTAGGGAAAGCTGAATTAGCTACAATGCCACCTAATAGGACAGCAGAAGCCGTTATTTGGATTAGCTGACTTTGCTTATAGGTGAGAGCAGAGCCAGTGTTTCCCAGTTTTTTTGGAAACCAAATATGGTTGGAATTGCACAGCAGTAGATTAGCTTCTGTGCAGGGAACTACAATTGTAGTCTGCTAGGAGGAATAACATCTCACTTTAGCAAGATTTATTGCAGCTTCAAGATGAAAGTATTTCTTGATTTTTTTTTTTTTTTTTTTTTCCTCTAAAATGAATGTGTTGGTCTTGATCAAGGCATTGTCCTAGTGATTAATAGATCTGTTGTGTATGTTCAGTTTTGTACAGGCAAGAGGAAGGTAGGTAGTACTTCACTGCTTCGGAGTTCTCATCAGTCAAAATGGACTACACTTTCGTATATTGTTAGTTAAATATAAACAGAAATTTTTGCTTACAAAGCCTCATGTTCCATGAGTCCATAGGACCTGTGATAAGTTTAAGATTCTAATATCCAGTACTTCTGCACAATTAAAATGCTATTACTACCTCACTGTATTGTAACCACTGTCAAATAATTGGCCCACTCTTTTGTCTGATCTTTAAGAAATTTCACCCACAGGACATGTAAATGGCTGTGAGAAGCTTTACATGCAGATGAACTTTGCAGCTTGATTTTAGTTATACACATACATAACTATGTGAAAGCTGTTACCCTTTTAAAGCTGTATGTTATGGAATTAATTAAATGAACTGGAAAAATATGTGAAGACCTAGTTGGCCATGGATGTACAATTAATAAACATTAAGAAAGCATCTGTAATGAACATGCATGTTCATAGGAGATAAACGTTCTCTAAATTCACTGCATGATGAGTCATGTCCCTTTCTGTGTATTACCAAGTACTTATAATTTTCTGGTTTTCATAATGAAATTTTTACTTAGCGTGAATATCTTGAGGAAAAACCCAGGTGATCCAGAAGCAGAGAAGTATGTCTTTAATGAATAAGCTCTTTAATTATATTCTCGTTCTGCTGTATGCTTTAGATTGTAAAATTGCTGAAGAGAAAAGTAATTGAATAGCAATTTAAGTATGAATTTATTAAATCTGTTAGATTTATAAAAGTAATTTGAGACAAAGTACTGCTATATTGGGCACACCAAGTATATAAAAATTTAAAATAGATGCTTGTAAGTGTATCATAGTTTCTAATGGGAATTTGTCTCAGTTATAATAGTTACAGTGATTGATTTCATGTGTCTTGCAAAGCTTATTCAGTAAGTTTCTCTTATCCTAATAGCAATTCAGAGGAAGACCATATCATCTGAGACTGCTGGGGAATTTCTAGATGTACTGAAAGATCTCATAAACCGATGAAAAATTTATAGTAGGAATTCAAATGTTGTGGTGCTTCACTTCTAAAGCAAACAATATTTATTCTACTGAGTTGATAAAGCTAGTAATTTCTGTATGCTTTGAGAATCCATGTACATCATGTAAGTTTTGCCTAAATGTACTATACAATATTTTATACGGTACTTCAGAAAATTAAAGCAAAATGAATTTGTAAAATTTGACTTTGTTCTGTAAGTAGATGAATGGAAGGAGGTAAAATGGCTATGAGAACTAAAGTGACCAATAACTAATTTTTATCATCTGAATGGATGAACTCTTACCGTGATGTTTTATATACATTTTATCAGAGTGTGAGAGAAGTTGGTATAAGAAGCCTTAGACGTTGAGAAAATGGTATTGCTGTCTATTCATTTATTACTCCTCCTACCTCCCAAATAATGGGAAATAGGATGTCTGTTCAAGGTTTTATTAGTGCCCTAATATAAGATGCAATACATGAAGAGTTAGTTTTTCCCTTAGTGAAAGCAGGACTGTATAGTCTTCCTTGTCCCTCTGTTTTTGTGGCAGTCGCTTCTTCTGTCTCCTGCAAAATACCTGTGATCCTTCATGTTGGTCACATTTCTTATCCAATGAGAGATGCTTCACTGCTTGCTATCTGGAAATATGCAGGATTTTGAAATATGGCTTTGTTCATACAGATCTTCTTTTCCTCTCTGCTTCCAAATATGCACTGACCACAGTTTTAATTAACAGATGTCATTATTATGTTATTACTTCTCCCTTTGTTACCATGGTACAACTTTTTTCCTGATTATTTCAGTGTGCAAAGCCAGTGTTGAGGCTACATATTAGTATTAACATCAGGATAGTTGTGGAGAGCAAAATTAAGATTATTTGCTAGAGAATGTGTACATTCTGTTTATTAACAATGATGGGTCATTAAGATTAAGACAGGCCAAATGAATTTGTTTGAGATTAGTAGGGAGGTTGTTTGTTTCTAACTGGAAGTAGGGCTTGAAAAAATAGTAATCCTGAAATAATAACCTGAAGATGCACAGTTAATTTTGTCTGAGGTGGATAGTCTCAAAATATTAGTACTGGAAAGTAGACTTTATCTGTTTTAGGGTAGCAGAAAAGTGTCTGTAGCGGTAGTCTATCTGTATCGCTTTGTGTACTTATTTCTAAGGCCTCTTTGGATATTACTGGCAGCCATTTATGGGAATAAAATAATAAAACTCTTGGTCTTAAAATGTTACATTGCAGTGGTTGTGGAAGTATCCTGAAAATGCAGTGTAAGTTATGAAGCATTGGAGAAGGTAATAAAGGAAAATAAACTTGAACTTGCTTGCTTTATTCAGATTCTGAATTTGTAATTTCAAAGAAAAGCTAGGGAATGTAAAGTTGTAACAACCAAATTATACATGTTGTCTAATTAGCTGCTGCAACAATCACTAAGATGGTGACATTTCCTCTTGTACAGGTATTTATGTATATATGTATAGCAGTGATGGATAGAGTAATGCTTCCCATACTTTGCTAATATTAGCAGCGGGTATCATAACTTCTGCGAAGCATTTTAGTAGCTGAGTCTTTGCCAGTCTAAGGCATCAATAGGCAAAGTTGTGACTCTGGTATCCATGGTCCATGTACTCTATTGCATAAATCATTAGAGATATCTAATTTCACACCGTCTCCTGGCCCTAACCTTATTATTAGTAAGTTAGCACCAAACTTCATGTGTTGTCTTCTCTTGCATACTGCACACGCTCCAGTCACCGACCATTTGTAATTATGTCAATTGAGGTATTGCAGAGTTCTTTGAACAGGCAGTTATTTACTAAAGCATGTGTGACCTTTAAATGTCCCTGTTTCTATACTTTTTATGAGGAGAAAACACAATGTGTATCCATCAGTGCTCTTTGGCTGATTGCATAAGTAGACATTACTGCAGATTATTGCTTTTAATGAATATACTCCAAGGATTCAGAAAAAATAGGTGAAGTAAAATAGGCTAGTAAGTTTTGAGCAATTTTTTTTGTCTCTTTTGGGGGGATACATTTATATTGGTATAAAGAGTGGGAGAAAGCAACAAGAAATGGAAGAATAGGACAGAAATAGAAGAATGTGATGTTTCTTGTGATCCTACATGTCACTAGCATTAGATGATTGTGAATTTAACTGAGTATAGCATAAATGAATAGAAAATGATGAAGCTAGTATCATCATAGAGTTGAGAGGGTACACAATATGTCACTGGCTTAACGCACGTGCCCCACATGAAGTTCTTGGAGGATTTCACAACATGTGTAGTTAAAATGGAAGGAGGTAAGATACTGTAAGCAAATGGTCCTTAAAAAATTTTGGAAGATGATACTGAAGGAAGCTTGAAAATATTGTATGATTTTTACATTCTTTCAAAATACGGAATGAGGAATAAATTTGAAAGGACATAAATCAAGAACAAATATAAAGTCAAGAATAAGAATGGAATGAATTAGGGAATAATAACTTCTTTGATTGTAAATAAATAAAAATAAAAAAGAGTGGAAAAGAAATCAATTGGTAGTGATAATTACAGGAACTAGAAAAAAAAAGTAGCAAATATTTGTGTAAAATTTGTAGTATTTATGCTTCCTGAACATCCTTACTAAGAAGAGAAGTTGCACTAGGAATGCAGATGTGTATAACAAACCCTCTAAAACAAAGCTTGTGTAGTATGGAAGTTCATACTGTGTGACAGATGTAGTAGACTAAGAACAAAGTCCTCTATTCTCATTTCTGATGCTGATAATTGAGACAGTTCTCCATTTAAAAATATATACATAAATTGAACTGTCTTGAGACACTTAATGAGTTCTACAATGTATGAATTGAAACTTAGCTTATTTATTCATAAGACTTTGATATACTTGTGTTCTTGTAAATGTAAGTAAGATAAAATGTGAGTTTACTTAAGGTTTGTTATTCATTCTGTTTAAGAAAGTTTTTTTTTTTGTTTTTGTTTTTTTTTGTGAGAGGTGACTGACATATTGCTTCTCACTGATCAGCTCTCTTGACTTGCCATGCTGACATTTCTGGAATTTTTCCTCTAGTTTTTTAAAATTAGATGATGGTAGAAAAGGACAGTTTAATGTTTTTTAATACAAATGAGTTTATTCAGTAGTAATGCTGGAATAGAGTTCAGCTTAAAAATATTTTGTCTTGATAATATTTTTTAATATTTATGCATATCCCTGAACTCTCTTAATTTAGTTCACATATACTGGTAGTCAAGCTAGGTGTCAATGGTTTATGGACCAGTTTGGCCTAGTTCCATGACGAATAGGCTGGGGGGACCCACTGACTCACACCCTGGGGAAGGGGGAAAGAGAAAGGAGTCAGGGAGATAAGCCTAAAGGCAAAACAGAGGCAATAATCTGAGGAGGAAAGCTAACTTGCTAAATAAGATATTACAATGCAAAACAACACAATATAATTGGAATTGAGGCTAATAAATAAAATGAGTGTCCAATACTGAAGGCCTTAATCTAAAGCTGAAGGTGAGATGGCTAGGCAGCACATACTGCCAAAGAGAGAAAATACTGGGACTTATGTACAATTTTATTTTTCTCTCAGTGTAAAACAGGGGTATGTAGTTCTTCTCTTCTGAGAACCAGGTACCTGGAAATTCAGCAGTCCATAGACTTGAAGCATTGATTCTTTAACTCTCAGTGCCTTGTATGGTGTTACGTTGTGGAATACTGATAATGAAAATCATAAAACCATGATGCTAGAGCACAGTAAGACTGAGCCAAAAACACCAGGCATACTTCAATACTATACTTAATTATTTGTTTTTGTTTCTTTTTGCATAAGAGTGATTTATATCCAATTTTGAAATAAACAGCTTCATTAACAGTGTTAGTAAATTCTGCACTTGATTCAACTTGTTTACATGGAAGAATAACTGTTCCAGTACATGTAATAGGGATATTAAGCCCAGCTGGATTGTTACAAGGCTATCAGCACAATGCACTCAAGCGGGACATAGTTTTGAAAGCATGGTTCTACTATAATTGTTGAGCAAAACATTATTATTCATCTGAAAATAGGTTTTCCTTCAGAAATGGTGTAACTATGGTAGTTATAGCTGCAAATAGTGCTCCATTAGTTGTATGGGGATTACATGATCAAGTAAGTAAAAAAACAAAACAAAAAAACAAAACAAAATATCCTCTTCTCTATGGTATCTATGTTCTGAATCACACTCTGGAAGCTATATAAAACAAAATGAAATAATATTGGGGAGGGCAGCATGTGGGATGTGAAGTGGTTTGGAATCAATCTCAATTTATACCACACCTGTCACTTCATAGAATCGTCATGGAATGTGTTGGATTGGAGCGAACCTTAAGGATCACCTAGTTCCAAACCCCCTACCATGTGCAGGGTTTCCACCCACCAGCTCAGCTGCTGAGGGCTTTACATAACCTGGCCTTGAGCATCTCCAGGGTTGAGGCATCTGCAGCTTCTCTGAGCAGTCTGTTTCAGATCCTCACCCCCCTCTGAGTAAAGAATTTCCCCTTCAGGAAACATAAATATCCCCACTTTTAGTTTAATACCGCTTCCTCTTTTTCTGTCACTGTCAGACCATGTAAAAACTATCTCCCCTGTGTTTATAAGCTCCCTTTAGGTATGGTAAGGTAACACAGCTTCCCCACATCTGGGGATAGTTCTGAAGATTTTTCCTGCTGCTGCCTAAAGTAATGGTGTTCTCTGGATCTTTGTCACTCAGAAGTACATCCTCCTTCCCCATCAAATCTAATTTAAAGCTCTACTAATCAGTTGAAACAGCTTGCTTCCCAGGACATCCTCATCCCTCCTGATCAGCTGCATCTTATTCAGTGTCAGTATGCTTAGTCTTTTAAAGGTGCATCTGATATCATAGTATCCCAGATCCTGAGTATAACACTATCCATGAGCCAGTCATTCAACTGATCCATTCTCCTTCTTCTAACAAGGGTCCCAGTCTCCAAGTGGGAGGACTGGGGAAGAATGCTACCTGCTCATAACCCATTCAATCCCTCCCAAAGAAAATAAAGGATATAAAGTTTCCTTTTAATATTTTGTTTTTTCCTTGTTGCAGCCTGTGTGCTCCTCTCAGGAGGAGCAGATAGTAGTCCTTTGGCTTTACTAGGACTGATAGCCTCTTTTTTTTTTTTTTTTTTTTTCTTTTTTTATGCCCAAGCTGTGGGATCCCAACAGGCAACAAATCTCTTTAGAGAAATTATCTGGTCAGCAAATAAGCTCAGTGGTTGTACCTTCACAGATCTTAACTTTTATGCGCACCCATTCCTCTTTCTAACACCAGAACCCTGTATCTGATGTTTAGGGTGCTTTTAGGGCAAGGAGATTCCTCCTTTTGCTCCAAGCAGAGATGACTGTCCTGTGACGTCCTCCTTGCGTGTTTTTTCGAGGTTGGAAACTAGCTCAGTTTCTTCCCCTTGCAGGAGCTTGTGACAAGGCTGTCAATCTGCCCAAGTCACTATGCGATATTTCTCATCAATTTCTCTGGTTCCTGAATGTTATGCTGCCTGGTGATCTTCTCATGTAACCTAGTTACTTGCTCAGACAGTTCATTTTCATGGATGCACTTGCATCCGTGACACCCTCCCTCTGCTCTCAGGCCCTTGGAGGGCTTTAGATTGTGAAGTTCCTCACAACCAGAAGTCTGTTAGGGTGCATGCATCAACCTGGGATGGTTATGGCCCCTCAATCTGTGTTTCTACTTTAGCTTGATTGTTGTGGTGGGTGCTCACCATGTTTGTTTCAATAGATTGTAGCTTCCTCCTGCTCTCGGGAGAGAGATGGTAGGTAAGCAGACTGCCTGCTGCCCTCCTTTTGCATGCTCACCTGCACAGACTTATGTGTATGAAGTGAATCTTAACAACTTTGAAAATCAGAGATGCAATAAACTATTTCAAGTTTTGATTTTGAATTATTCCAAATTATTTTTACTGACATTAGTATCTGTAACTATTTTGCGGGGGCAGGTTGAGAGGAGAGGGAGAAGGAATTAAACATCGGTATTACTAAATAGCAGTAGAATTCTACGTAGTAGCTAGTTAAAAATCTGTAGTAAGGGTCTACTCTCAGGAAGTATACTGAATGTGGGCTGGAAACCAATCAGATAGCTGAAAAGCAAAAAGTATTTAGTTAGACTATTGTGTTACACAATGATAGCAGTATTTCTCAGTTACCTTTAGTTGAGTAGAAACATTCATTTTCTCTTCCTGCCTGCCTGCATGCAGATTCTCAGATTTCATAACTGCAGTTCAAGTTTCAAATGTACCTTTGGATGCAAATGCTGAAGCTTATTTCAGTTAATTTAACAGAATAGGCTGTTTTAGATTACTTTTCACCCAAAGGTGGATTTCTCTGAAAATTTCTGTTTTCCAAGAAGGCACGTATGCAGCAAAAATTTGGCAAGTAAGGTGTGACTGTGTAGCATCTAGAAATGACTCGTTCACTCTGCTTCGCGTCTCAAACTCATTTATTCAGTTAAGTCATTCTAAATGTCATTCTGATATATTGTTGACCATTTGGAATCCGTAGGAGCTGAAAATCATGGTAATGGATGGTTGAAGTAGGAATTACAGACCATTTATTTTATATAATCACTTGTGGGGTTTTTAGTATTCAGAACACTTAGTATGGTGTTTGATAATAACTGGTCATCTGTCTGTACAGCTGATGAACCAAATGTCTTTGAATTTTATCTTTCAAATTTAATATTGTGTTCAAATTTCCTCAGGATAGTGATATATTTTTTTCTGTTTAGTTAAGAATGCAATGGTACTGTACCATATTCTTATGGTACCAAGCACCAACATAATACAAATTTTTAGCTTTTGTTCATAAGACACATTTATAAAGTTTTATTTTATTTATTTGTTGTTGTTGTTGTTGCATTGCTTTTACATAGTGTCCTTGTGTCTTTGTACTGGGAAATTTATTTATGTTTTTTTTTTTTTTAATTATTTTCCCAGCAGTCATCAGATTTCTTAGCATACCTCAAAAAAAAAAAAAAAAAAAAGTCATAGGGTCTTGTTTGTGGTTTCGTGTTCCTTAAAGGGAGATCTAGATGTCAACAGCATACTTAAAACTAAAGAAGGAGTATCAAGAAAAGCTGGCAGAACTGATATATGCAAGCATTGATGTAAAACAGTATGAAACTGGACTTAAAATACTTGAGAGTTCATGTAGAAGACTCAAAAAGCTAAATCAGTCAACATTACAGTTAAGCAAAAGTAGTGTGTATATATGTAGTGTAAAATTTTTATCAAAAGTGATAGACTAGTGGAAGAAGTAATAGTATAATTTTTCCAGTTAACATATTTATTGGAAATAATCAAGATTTAAACTTCAAATTTAGACGATGATCAGACTAAACCATTGTTCATCATGTTCTTTCTGAAGAGTTCTGTTTTCTATATGTTCCTTCCTACCTCTGTGTATACTTCCAAATTTTTGTCAGTGTTATATCATTGAGATAATGATAGATTAATTTTAAAAACACTATTATATGATTGTAAAATGTTAATACGTGTTTTAAAAATAACTAAGTCTCAACAGTCCTGATATTATAAAATAAGCAAATTCTTGCTTACGTCTCAGGATCAGTTACTTCTAACAGGACAGGAGTTACGAAGTTAAATTGTTAATGAGAATTTAAATTTAGTGTATAGTAAACTGCATGGGAGAGAAACAATACACTTTTGTTAATTAAATGAAATTGTAAATCATTTTTCGCATCTTTAAATTCAGGTTTAAGATCCTTGTGATTATTTAGTTTCATTCTTCTCTCAGAAGAGACATTAGGAAAAGATTAATCTTTGTCTTTAAAACTGTGTTGCATTCTTCCTTCTGTTCTCTTTTACTGAATGATATAGCTTCGATGACGCTTTCTTATTAGTCTCAGATTAGTTTTTTCTTGTTGTTTGTTGTTGTTGTTTTTCTGAGTTAAATATTCTCATCTTATGAAAATGCCTATCTTTCTGTGGCAGTGTGTTTCTCCTCCTCCCCCAGCTTCTTCCTTTGGCCTGGTCATTGTTGGAAAGTTCTCATTCAGGCAGATAATGAGATCCTCAAGACTTCACTCAGGACAGATAACAACCAAGGTCTTACTAAAACAGATTGATGACCTCAAATTTGTCTAAAACTGATGGGCTGAAAGAAATGATAACAGGCACCTGTTTGAACAGCTGAAGGCCAATTTGAGTGTGCACTGAAACCATGACTGAGTCAATTTTCTTGCCTCATAAATATTGAGCTGCCTGAGAGTTTCTTTGAGCTGTTCTGCATGGCAATTCATTTTTGACAGGGTCTCCACTTTAGTAGAGATGCTCTTGAGATATGCTTCCTGAATAGATCTCTTACACCTTGATGCCATGAGATTCCTTGTCAAGAAACATCCTTAGAAAGTGAATTGTTTAAATTTTGCTAACTTCACTAAGATTTGTTATTAGATTGTGTTCATACAATCCCTCAGACATAAACCATAGACTAACTCTGAGACTAGAAGTGGGTTCAGCTGCACCTAGGCTCCTTACCTCTGTGGCTCAAGGAATTTTGAAAGCAAGAAGGTCCACCCTTGATCCTGTGACTTGTCAGGAGGGTGTCCTGGATTAATGTGTTCAGTTCTATTCCATTTAAATATAATAAAAGACTCCCCCCCCCTCACCCCACAAGAGTGTGGAAACATCGGGACAGTTTGCTCCGAGATCATATGGAGTCTCCATCCTCAGCAGTTCAAAACCCATCTGGACAAGGAGCTGAGCCACTTGCTGTACCTGATCTTGCCCTGAGCAGGAGGTTTGATCTAGATCTGTCATCTCTCCTATCAGTGATTTAACAAAGGCATGAAGATTTTCTTTACAGGTTGAATCTGAGTGGAAGGAATAAAAGGAGAGGACTCAATGCTGGTGTAATTTTCTTCAGATAGTACAACTTAACTACACTATGTTTGCTGTTAACATATATTGTATTAAAGAATTACTTAACACAACAGGCAGTATGTCTTTAGTGCACGACAAAAACAGTTTATTGTATTTTCTGTTCCACTGCCAGGAAAATGTCCTGTTTATTGGGGTGAAATGTGCAATCTAATTACTCTCTTAATGTCACACCTTATTGTAGATCATGGACCTTTGGTAGAGTCCTTCTCCAAGTTTAACTCTTTGTATTTAGTTGATGAATCAACATCTGTATCATTCTACATGGGATTTCACAGAGATACTGACAGACTACATTCCATTTCTTGCAGCTGAAGAGTCATTCTAGTAAGCAGTTGAGTTATATGCAGAATATTCATTGAACTGAATCTGCTCATAAATTCACAACATCAGGGATTTCAGAGGTCATGATTAGAAAAGATATGTATGTTTAGCTTTCTTACTTATTCCATTTTTAAAGAGCTTTATTTTCCTGACTCTATTACTGGGACTAAAACATCTATCTGGGACATGTTTTGTTGTTTCTTAGGGACTATGCTAAGATTGCCAATTTTTGTGGTTTTTGCTTGCAGTAAGCCTTCTGTAATGACAGATCTTTACAGATAAGATGTTATTCCATTGTGAATTTAAGGAAATGATGCACAAATGCTTTGAAGGAAACAAGCTATTTGGTGTATTTTGCACTCCTTGTGTGCGTTATGTGTAAGGGGAACTATCTTGAACATAGAAAACTAATAAAGGGGGAATAGATTGACCTCTCCTTCTGCCAGTATGCTAACTGTTGTCACTAGTGCCACTAGTTGTTAGTAGCATTCATGCAGACTTTGTCAGATAAATCACCCTGCTAATTCTTGGAAAGTAATTTGAAAAATGAAGAAAGCATGTATGACCTTTTAAGCTGAAGTTTTGTCTGTTACGCATAAATGTGAAATGTGAGGGCTTCACAGTGGTTACACTTTGAGTTTGTGCTGTCTCCAGATTGATCTGGTACATTCCATACTATACTGATATGCCAAACGTTGTGAATGGCTTTTACAAACAAATAATTTGCTCTGTTTTAAATCTAAGTTGCCCATATTTACTGTATTTTTCTTTTTAAATCAATTATTTTCACTTTTCTCAAAAAATACTAAATAGTCGAAACTCTTTTCCATTCAAAAGCTTCTTCATTATAGTTTTTGATTCTAGAAAACAGAAAATATTATTTTCTCTTTATTATTATCACTGAATATCTTCTTTTTTTTTTTTCAATCTCTTGGGGAAAATTGCTGTTTTAGTAATGTTACTAGTATGCCTGTCACTCTTATTTCTGTTAAGCACTGATGATAAATCTTTTTAAGATTTAGTTCCCATGTGTAAACAATGAGTTGAGAACTAGTTCACAACACAAGAGGAAGTCATTAATACTTTTGTGCAGAAATAAGCCACAAAGTCCATGCATAATCAAACAATAATTTTGATTATGCATTAACTTCCCTCCTTCCCACCATCCCCAATTTCTATGCACATATTTAAATTTGGTCAAGAGTTAAAAATGAGAGTGCTCTTCATTTGGAAATGAAGTCTGATAAAACTGCAATATTAGTTAAAGACGAATAGAATTGTGTGTGCTTTCTGCTTGTAAGCAGAATAGTTCAAAGATCAACAAGGTAATGATGTTCATTCTTTGTTTTCTAAATGAGCCTAAGAACTAGTACTTTTTATCCTGAATTATGTACACTAAACACAACAGTCAGTTTTACTTTCCACCCTTTTTTTTTTTTTTTTGTACCTTGTCAAATTCAGTCCTTGTGTATTTAAGTCTCACTTTTTTTGTAATTGAGTACAATTTCACAAAGAATTTGAATGGCCAATCCCTAGATTTCCTCTAGGAGTTATGTCTTTTCCTTATTTCTAAACAGTGAACAAAAAGCCTGTTTTATCATATTCTGACTATGCCCAATCAGCTTCAATTAATTCTATTTAGGAAGGCTGTAACTTGCAACACCTGCAGCTGAAGTCTGAGCTCACTCTAAGAGGATAAAAAAAATTAACCTGTGAATGCACTCCCAATGGATGATCTAACATTATCATAGGGTTTTTTTGCGCGCGTGTGTGTGTTGGTCTGTAGTATCTAGGTTATATATGAATTTGGTGTTTCTTGTTCAACTAATCTTTAAGATCAGTTCCTATGATTCAGTGCAACAATCAAACTGACAGAATATTGCTGTGGGCATGATTACAAAAGCTGATGCTATTATCAACTGACAGGAGTCTTCTACCAATCTAGAAAAATATAGCAAGTTCATATGACATCTTTTATAAGCTCTGTATTTTTCTTGTGTTGGGGGCCTCAGACACAGACGCAGAACACCAGATAAGATCTCACAGGGACAGGGTACAAGGGGACAACCATCTCTCGCTCCCTGCTGGCAACTTCTCTGATTAGCCCAGTATACAGCTGGTCCTCTGGACTGCAAGAGCATTCTGATGGCTCGTGCCTTTATCCTTCCTTTGTCCACTGATGCTGCCACTCCTTCTTTGAGGTTTTTAGAGTTGTGAAAATAGAAAGCGTTAATAACATGTGAGAAACTAGTAGTGTCAACAGTATATAGTAATCTAGGGAAGATGGTGTCATATATCATTAATCTTTAGTTTGAAATCAATACAAAGCTAATTAAAAATACATAACCAGAAGACTTTGCTAAATTCTTGAAGCTGTTCAGCCTTGATCTTAAGGTGCTTTTTCTCTTTGAACACTAAATATGTGTCTGTTTACCCAGGGGTTCCTTTCTGAAGGAAAAAAGGCAGTGTACTTGGAGCACACTAGTTACATTCTGATCAAATTACAGGGAAGTATAGCTTTGTGAAAGAGAAGCATAAGTTATCTTTTAGCATGTGATGATTTTATGTAAATGCTTCACAAGGGGATTGGAAACAAGAAGATTTCGTATATTCCAATTTTATAGTTAAATGGATGATGTATGTCGGTTTCTAGCAGCATGTAATAGCAGATAAATTGATAAAACAACCCATGTGCTGATATTTGCTGCTTGTTCTGAGGCAGTCAAGTATTAACTATTCTTATGCAAAAGAAAAAAAGAGGGATGAGAGAATCTGTGGATTGGAATTAGAATCTAGACTGAATCCAGACATAGATAATCTACTTGTACTTTCAGAGAAGTACAGATTAAAAGCAAAAAATGTGATCACACTGTAACTCTTCAGAGATATGTCAAATCCGATATTTCACACAATTATTCATACTGTCAATTAAATTTTAAAATGAAACCTGAAGACATAAATGTCTAAACAAATCAGTGCTGGGGTTTGAGTTGTGGTATTATAGAAAATGGACATAGGGCATACTGTGGAAGTGCTTTTAAATTATCTTAGACTAAAATGGCATATTGTTAACCATTTTGAAATAACACAGAACATCAATCTCTGTATTCTTTTCCTATTTTTATTTAGATTTTAATCAGAATGCTTTAAGAGTATCTTGATGATTATTGCAAAGCTCCTGACTCAGAATTATTTCTTAACCATAATGTTAATTGTCATTAAAATCTTTACAATCTTAAGGTATTCAATGTTACAGTTATGGATATACACATGAATATACACTTAATTATTTTTGGAAATATAAATAGCAGGCTTTTGACTCTACAGTCTATGCATTTTAGAAACTTAATTCACAAGTTATATTTACTTCTCCTTTTGAGACTGCTTTCTTTTTTTTGAGAAAAAAAATATGTGCCTCGGTCCATCAATTCTTCTTTAGAAGTATACAAAGTCACGGTACACTGGAATGAGCTCAAATGTAGAACGCTTTTTATGAAGCCTTTGCAAAAGTTCTGTTCATGTATCAGCTGTTTATCAAAATCAGAAAATCCAGAAAAAGCAGATTCATCTATTATCAGTTTTTATTGCTGAGGTTTCATAGGGCTCAAATTACAATTCTGGAATTAAAGTTATATAAATTATGTTTCTAAACCATCTCTTTTTATATAGCTTTTCCAGACTAGTGACATGTAATTAACTGCCAGTGGCACACAAGCTGGGGAAATACATTAAGATAAAGAAATGCCCTTGTTTGTGATTAGAAGGAAAGTTGTGTGGAGCATCTCGTTCATGAGTGTCACGTAATGTTTCAGTGGCAGAATTTGAAGGTAGCTAAGAAAGTGATATTTGTGTATCCTGAATATGGAGTAAAACAGTATGCATGAAGTTAAATCTGACTACCTTTGTCAAAGGTATACAAAGCAGAGTAATACTCTTTGAAATTAAATATTTTTAAAGTAACATATAAACACATGGAGAGAACAGCTTCAAAAATTATTCTTTGGTACTTTGCATTTATTGTATTATAACATGAAGGTAGAAAAGTGTTTACAGTATTTAAAAATCAGTCGGTTTTATTTTCAGCTCGATGGTTTGCTGCGTTAGATTCTAAATCTGCAACAGTGCCTGGATAAACAGACAGATGCAGAACAAAATCTGCAAATCCAGTTTAGGCACTTAAAAGTGTGTAAATCACATTCACAACTGTGTTTAGTTAGATTCAGTGGAGATGCACTACGCTTTGATTAGATTTACAGTTTATAACAGTACTTGGAGTAAAATAACTAGTATTATTGTGCTGTGTATGTGCATGTTGTGCCTGATGATTTTGGAGAAAATGAAAGATATTTGATGAAAATTATCAATTGCATGACAAAAGTCTGATTAAAAGGAAGCTGGCATGGAAAATGGTGGCTGAAAAGTCTGATTCTTCAATATGTATCTCTTTCTGACAGCCCAGATAAAAATGAGTTTGCTATTCAATACAACCCCAAAGAAACTTATGCTCAATTATGTGAGTGATGACCAGTTAGTTACATGTCATCATGTCTTGATGTAGAGTCATAGATCGGCTTGGTTTGAAATGGACCCAAGGGATCAGCAAGTTACCTTTGCTACAGGCAGGGCTATCAACCTCCATATCTGGTACTAGCTCAGTCTGCCCAGGGTCCCATCTAACCTGGTCTTTAACAACTCCAGGGAAGGAACATCCGTAATGGCTCTGGACAGCCTGCTCCAGCACCTCACCACGCTCTCCGTAGAGAAGAACTCCCTCTGACATCCAAACTAAGTCTTCACACCTTGAGCTTACATCTATCTCCCCTTGTCCTATCACTGTCTACCATTATAAAATGTTGATTCCCCTCCTTTTTATAATCCCCTTTTAAATACTGCAATGAGGTCTCCTCACAGCCTTCTCTTCTCCAGGCTGAATAAGCCCAGCTCCCTTAGCCTGCCTCTTGTGCTCTCAGAAATGCATCCCTGAAGAGTAGCTAGCTGACAACATGTGATATGATGACAGAGGATGTCTATTAAAGCAATTCACCATTCAAAAAATGGAATATAATTAAATTACATATTTATAGCATATAAAATTATTATATAATAAATACCATATGTATTACATATTTTATTGTAATATTTCTAAATTTTACATATTATATGTCAGAATATATTTTTTCTTTTTTTTCTTTTTTTTACTAAAATAAGGATGTTTTAACACCCAAGAAACAAATTTGATTGACGTGTTATTGAGTATCAATAGAATAGCCAGAATCTGAGAATAAATATTACAGCTAACCTCAGGTTACATAGGATAGAGTTGAAGTCATCATACATATTAATAAAATTTTGAGGATTAACTAGGATTATAAGTTGGATCTTGAAGATGCTCATTACTTTCTTCCTTTTATTAGTCTCAGTATTTCAAGATTAGTATTATTAGGATTAGTGTTATAGGTATTTTAAGATTAGCTTTACCTAGAAAAACACCCTTCATCTTCTCAGTAATGATATGAATCAGCATATTTGTGAAAAAGTTGTATTTTAACACCAGAATGCTGACATTTTTTATTGGGGATGGTTCTGAAGAGTGCCTGAACTTGTAAAATCTACATAATACTAAATTGTACAATGAAACATCTTATCCAGCAGATATGTATATTGAAAGCACCATTTTAAAGACCAGTTCCCTTAGATTATGCGAATGCTACTATTCTGATTTACCATTCTGATAATTAGATTAGCATTTGGGAACTGTAGTTTTTTGCCTTTGATGTTGCTGTAGTGCTTGGTTCAAGTAATTCTTCTCTGGACCTGATCTTCCCCTTCCACATTTTCATAGAACCATAGAATGGTTTGGGTTGGAAGGGACCACGAGGATTATCAAGTTCCAACCACCATGCAACAGGCAGGGCTATCAGCCTCCATATCTGGTTGCCCAGTGTCCCATCCCACCTGGTCTTGAGCACCTCAGGGGATGGGGCATTCACAGCCTCTCTGAACGGCCTGTTCCAGCACCTCATCTCTCTGTCTGTGAAGAAATTCCCCCAACATCTAATCTAAACCTTCCCTCTTTGAGCTCAAAGCTATTCCCCCATGTGCTGTCACTATTCTCTTCATTCTGCACACTAAGATCTAGAACAGCTGAGGTTTAAATTCAACTCTGTTTCCTACCATGAAAAGTTAAATCTTCATTCTGTTCAAGGTGTATAAAACAAAGTATTTTACTTGAATGGATCGATCTCGTGCCATTGTGGGCAGTTTGGACATAATGGGCAAAAAGAGTCAGTTGTAACAAAATCATAGCGTATCTTATTTATTTATTTTCTTCATTAGTATACCTACACAGTGTAAGGATGTAAAAAGCTTATGTATGTGTAAATCTTCAACCAAACTAGGACATTTTAGGTGTTAATGCTCCTTCTAACTTATCCTTTGCCTTTATAGTATGTATTATCTTAGTATCATCCATGTAATATAGACTTTGGTTAGCAAGGAGACCCAAAGTATTTTGGTACTGAACTTCCCATGAGTTTAGGAAGAATAAATGTTGGCTCAATAATATTAGAAAATTATATAGAGATGTCAAAGGTTTACAGGCTGGTTCGGCCTGGTTCCATGATGACTGGGGCAGGGGGCCCACAGACCCATGCCCCAGGGAAGGGTGAAAGGGAAAAAGGAAAAGGGAGATGGGCCTAAAAACAAAACAGTGGCAACGATCTGAGGAGAAAAGATAATTTACTAAATAAGATATCAGAATGCAAAATAGCACAATATAATTCGAAATAAATCAAATAAAATGAGTCAGAGACTGTCTATAAACTGAAGGCCTTATGCTAATTGCTGAAGGCAACATGGCAAGCAAGCACCTGCTGCTGGGTCAATCGAAAAGTGAAGAGACGCTGTGTCTCATGATGTGCAAACAGTTTTTATCTTTCCATCTGAGCGAAAAACGGAAAAATGCAAAGCAACACAAGGTCCTCTGGAGCACATAGTTCTTCTCTTCTGAGACAGGTATACCTGGAGCTATCAATGATCCATGGACCTGCAGCATTAACTCTTTAACTCCCAGTGCACTACATGATGTTATGATGTGGAATACCAATACCAAAAATCATAAACCATGACAAGAGGCTCAGTTTTTCTCAATGGCTTATATGCCTTATAGTCTTACTAACTTTCCAAAGTACTTTGATTCACAGGGATGGACTGTAATAATAGTTAACCATTTTTTTTTTTTTCTGTTAAGGAAAGTAAAGTAAAACATAAATATGCTATTTATATCCTTCAGGAATCTACTTTGTGATCCTGTTGTTCATATGACTTATCTCAGCAAGGTCAGAGAGGAGGCTGTGTATCCCTCCAGGCATTTTATCTCATTTTAGAATGGATGCTGATAATAAATCATCCAGAGACACTTTTATGCCCATTTTCTCATTAAGGCACTGCTGTTCTGCCAACTAGCCCATTTTTTAATAGCCAGCCATTTATATATTTTAAGAATGTTCTAAAATATTTTTCTTCCTTGAGCTCAGGGTCAGAGTCCATGAAATGCACCTGCAATCACTGACTGGTATGCTGCTTTATCTGGGTGATAACTGAACTTTAGCATAATTTACTGTTAACGTTTTACATACTCTTACAGTAGAGTGTTGCTCCTGTGTCTTTGCATAGTCTTGTTTTAGATTTTAAGTCTTGCCCACATGGCTGTTTGAATACTGTTATGTTTAATGAGGACCGTACTAAAGCAGTTCAACTTCCTGTATTCCATGGTCTTTTTATTCCTGCTTGTGTGTAATAATTATTGTTAACAAATTTATTTTTGTTTTCTTTCTTTTTCTATTTGTTTTCTCATGTACTTTTTCTAGCTTTATTGATAGAATTGGGTGGGAAGAGTGCATAAAATAAAGGACTTTATGGTCTGTGGACCAAGTTCTTTGCATCACAAAAGAATTAAAATGAATATCAGATTTTAACAAGCCTCAAGGATGAATAGTCAGGTTGCACGTTAAATCTTGATTACTTTTTCTAAAATATAACAAATTGATTTGAAATCGTGGATGTAGTGACAGAGCACTTACATTAGCATTACTTAGACTCTTCTTATTACTACCCTTCTTAATTTCTTTTATTATTTCATTATTCATTGTGCATTAGTTTACATATATATTTGCTAGCAGAACTGCATGGACAGAAAATGCTTCAGAATCTTATGGGAACCGTTTGATAAAAAGCTTTCTTGCACTACATGCAACATAGCATTCGAGCTAATTCAGTGATGTTTAAACTTATATTTTCTCTCATGCTACAATTGCAAGTATTTCCTGTGTCTGATCCTACAAATACTATACCTTCTTTGCTACTGACCAAAAGAGCGTTTAACTGCTTTGGAAAAGCAGCATCTTCTTATGAGTCAAGAAGATTAACTGAGGTGCTCTCACTTAGAAATAACAAACCTAACTTTGAACACGACTGTATCTTGGAGTTATTTTTTAACTGGACCTTTAATATGTTGATGAAATTATTTATGAAATGGTCTTTAAAATTCACATTATACTTTTTCTTTAAGGTTCTTCTGTTTTTGTTTTTTTTTGTTAAATCTCTGTTTTGACATCTTTCCTTAGAGAAAGGAACAGCTTATAAAAAGTTTAAGCCCGCATAGACAATCAAGACATGCACTGGAAGGACGACTTGGTTCAATATTTTTTTTGCCAGAAGTAATTCTGGGCCTAAATAGTTTTTTCCTTTTCCTTTTTTCCCTTCCCTCCTTTATTTTTTTATTTTATTTTATTTTATTTTTGAGTACCATTTAGAATTAAGTTTGTGAAATTTAAATGGCTGAAATTCCAAATATTCCTTCTAAATACTAAATATAGATTATAAAAAAAAAAGCAAGAAGTTATTTGTAAACTATAGAATATGTCAACTTAAAGCAAATAAAAATAACAAAGTGAATAATATGCAGCAGAATGTAAGATTATTTTCACCAGCAATATGTACATTATATTTTAATTATGTATTGCAAGAAAAACATTTTTTTATGGAGGATATTTACATTCAACCTAATGAGCATAGAGTACTTCTACTATAAGAAATCTTTTTCTAAATTGTTTTATTGTTTATTTAATAGGTTTTCATAGTATTTTTTCATTTTTGTTTGTTTCTAAATAGTCACTTATGCTACTAAGAACATCTATCTGGGTAGACCTAGCTCAAGCTTAAAATGTCTTACTATGCTACCAGTTATCTAAACAAAAAGTAAAAGTTGCATTAAATGCTGGTGGTTTCATCAGTACATCTATCAGAAAGAATAAGGAAACCCAGAGACATAACTTGATTTTACTATCAAACATACGTGGATAGTTCTCCAGACAAAGATTGCTTGTGACACACCTATAGATACATGTGCTTTTACTGTAGTTGCTGGAACGTATGTATTAATGGTTATAATGACAAATATGACTGTGCTTCTGGATGAACTTTAAAAAAGTATAGGGACTGTAACTGATTCACAATTTTCTTTAAATACTATGACTGAAAATTTTCTGATAAGCAGGAGGAAGATATGAATGGTTCTGGAGTTTTCTTTTTTCATAGGAAATCTGTTTACTGAATACCTGTGAAGTAGGTCTGAGTAGAGAAGCACCGAAATTCCTAGTGAAATGTAGACTGAATATACAGAGTGTCCACTCAGTCCAAATCATTGAAAACTTTTGTAAACTGCTTTTCCTCAGGGACTTTTTCCATTGTACAAAGTTAATGCCTTAACTTTTAATTTTTTTAAAGTCTATGTTGTCATTCCTTATTTTCTTGTAATAGGTCTTGTGATCAGAAAGACCTATTTGAATCCATAAGACTTACGTACTTTTGGTATCCTTTTGTGGATTATATAAGTGGCAAGGAAAAAAATCCTGTTTGTGAAAGAACTCTTCTTTTTATAAGCTTTTCCCAATTCATGCGTATTTCCTATTTTTAGTGGCTATTTATAATGGCAACCTGATTGATGTAAAAGGATAGTACTGGTATATGGTGTTTTCAGTGTATTTTAGAGGGCTATTTCATTCCAAGAATGAAAAGATTTTTATGCCTTGAAAAATATTATTTCTTTGCACTGTGTTATAGCATTTAACTTATTGATTCTTTGTTTGCTGTGTTGTGGATTTTTTCCATCCCCCTTTCTAGTGGAGATTCCTACTTTAGAATTGTATCATGCATTTTTTTATTGCATTCCTCATAGAGTATAAAATGCTGTATTCTTAATTGCTAAGGCAGCTTCAGTTCATGCTGATGTAACTTTCCAATCTCAAGTTTTGTAGATCATTAGTTTTCCAAAGATCTACTTATTGTATATAGAGACAGCATTTCTTTGCCCTTTATGACTTAACAATTTGAATATATGTCTAAATTGCTGAAAGTAGGAACAGTATAAACTTACACATTTAAGACTTACAAATTCAATATTTGTTCTGTACTATACAGATTGATTATCCATAATTTCTGCTTTTCTTTGTGCAGTAAGGCAGTGTTTCCAAAAAATGGATTTTAGTATCACTGTTCAAACACATCAATTCCATATTTCACCGATAAATTGCTTTGGGTTTTATCTCTCTTATGAATGTAAAGTGCTTCTAAGTGCTTTGTGAACCTTGTCTATTTGCAGTATAATGCTTTATGACTGTAGAAATTTTAAAAGAACATCACTTTGCTAAAACCACTGTATTTTGCTAATTTTGCTAATTGTCACCTAAAATAGACATGGCTATTGATATGCTCTTTTTCTGAAGAGATTATTTCATCACATCTTCAAAATTCTAGTGGCTTTTATAATAAACTAATTGGATTAAAAACACTTCTAAACCACTCTAAACCAGAAGTCTGCTTCAGGACCATCGTTCAACAGTAAGCTAGTGCATGAGGATGCAAATAATACAAATTTATTTCCTCTCAGCCTTTTACCTTGGCTTTGTTCTAGAATGTATGCACATTCTCCCTTCAGAAATAATACATCTGTGCATGTATTTGTTCTCATCTTTTGACAGTGAGACAAGAAAACTCTGATTCCTTTATTTTATTTGTATATTACTATTTTTTACTGGTATTTCTTTTCAGTATCTTTATGAAAGTAACAAAAGGATTCTTTATTTTAGAAAACACCAAATAATGCCTGCACTGAAGTTAACCTCTTTTTCTTGTGGATAAATCTATAAAATAATTTAACTTTGTATTTTTTTATTATTATTATTTTTACTTTTTGTCTCAGTAGGGAACCTAAGACTAATATCCTATCAGAAGATACAACACATAAGTGCATAGTAGCAAAGCAATTTTGAGAAAATTCTGTTACTGCTGTCATTATGTAGAAAAATAAATAACCTTAAATGCAATTATATTTCCAAATTTATGCTTACTACACGGTGCCTTATTTAAGTAGTTCCTTTCATTTACTAATCCGCTATTCAAGATGAATGATCAATGACTTTGGTTGTTTTTTTTTTTTTTTAAACAAACTTGCAGATAATTTTCCATGTGTTTCTAGCCTTTCCCAGACACATTTCTCATTTGATTGGGACTGCTGGAAAGAGGATATAATGAGTGATTCATGATGTACTCATCAAAAGAGTTCAGTGCTCTCTGATTCCCCATGTAAAGGGAGTTCTATGCCTGTGGTAGAAATGTAGACACACAGTGCCCTAACTACTCTTTTTTTTTTGTTTTCACTCTCAGAAATGATAAAATTAGACAAAAATTGTTGATCAACCAAAAAAATTCAGTATCAAAATTTCTTCTTTAAATATCAATTCAAACTTTTTATTTATTTGAGGGTGGTGAGTCATTGGCACCGGCTGCCCAAAGAAGTTGTAAATGCCCTGTGTCTGGAGGTGTGCAAGGCCAGATTGGGTGGGGCCCTGAGCAGTTGATCTCCTGACTGGAAACCCTTCCCATGAGATAGCAAGTACCTTGTTACAGCTAAGATTTTAAGGGAATTCTGAAAGGAAAGAGCATAAATACAAACAAACATATGAAAAAAAGCAACCAACCAACATGACACAAAGAAAACCACCCTGGAGTTATATTCTGAACAAAGCAATTCCCTTGCAGTCAAAATATACAGCCATAATTTCTGCAGCTATCCAAATCATAGATGCTTAGAGTATAATTTTTTTTTTCTGTGATCCAAGACTAAATGTTTCTTCTGCAAAATGATTACGTGGTTTTCATAGGTAAACATGTTTATCATTCCATTTTAGTGAGGTTACCATTTATTAGTAGCTGTCATTCAAAATTAATATAAGAAACTGTTACTAAGATGTCTAAAATGCTTTGCTGAATGACATAATATTCATTTTCTTTTCAATGGTGCAGATGTTTTTGAAATGAACTGAACAACTGAATTGCACCACTGATTTTATATTTAGTTATATTTTTGTGCTAGTAGCTGCTTTCAGTCAAAGTACGGCAATCTAAAGTAGAACATGCAAGAGAAGAAACATTCAAAGCAGGAAAAATTGAAAATGTCTTTCTCTTGTCCATTTTGCTTTTCACACTTTTATGGATGTGGAAGAAGGGTGCACCTTGTAAAGGGAGGAAGGGCTGGAACTCTGTGCAGTTTCAGATGTTGAAAGTTAGCAGGATGGGAAAAGTTCTTTAATGGCTTCTTTCTCTCAAGAGGGAGAACAGCAAAAACTCACAGGAATGAGAATTTATCTGGTTTGGAGCCATTATTGGTGTATTATATATATCCATTATTTTCTGTTTATCAACTAAAGAATAAAATGAAGACAGTTTACCATGTGCATCTCATTTGTACTATTACAGAAAAAAAAAAAAATTACAATGTGATCATCCCGGACCATGACCAGTAGCCAGTTTGCATACTATGTCATAGAGGAATGAGGCATTTTTTACCCATTTAAAATTGATTTCATCAGGTTTAATAGTGTTACTTGATTAATTCTGTACTGAATAGTACAGTATAGTAGGGTTTTCTTCCATTACTGTTAACTAGTTAATATTGAATCTATAGACATTATAAACATAGTCATATAGCAAACCTGTTTGGCAAATGTAAACAGTTTCTATACCCAACTGAGGAGGAAACATTTTGCATTTTATATCTTAGTTTGCTTAAACATTCTTGTTTTACTTCGTACCATTATCTGTCCTTGCTGAAAATATTGAATACAGAAACTAATGAAAACAAAAAGGCAAGCTAAAAGAAAAAATGAAAAAGAGAGGAATACTATTAAAATGATATAAAAATTCTAAAATTTCTTTCTTAAAAGTAAAGAAAGCAAGAAGAAGCATGTGATGGTGTTATTATCTCTGTTTTACATTTTTGCTTATTCCTTTTCTTCCCTGTGAAATACTCTGAATGTTTCTGAGCCTAAAAAATACAGAGAGGAAAGAGCTGTATACTGTTATGCACAAAAGAATATAAATTTTATTATTGGTAATTTTTTTTTTAGCTTTGTACAAGTATAGTATAGACTACTATATCATATCATTTTTAAAAGTAAGAAATCAGACAAAGGTGTCGGGAGTACTAAATGGATGAGCAAGGATATTATGAAAAAGCTTAAATGGAAGAAGAAAGTTTATGAAATATTGAAAAGGGGACTGGTCAATTGGGAGGAATGTAGAAATGTTGTATGCGTGTGCAGGGATGCAACAAGGAAGGGTAATGTTTACTTGGAATTAAATCTGGTGAGGAAGGTCAAGGACAACAATAAAGATTTCTTCAAGTATGTCAGTAGCTAAACAAAGGCTAGTGAAAATATGGGTTTGCTGCTGAATGTAGTAGGTGCCTTGATAATAGCGAACACTGAGAAAGCAGAGTTATTGAGTGCCTTCTTTGTGTCAGTTTTTATTGTTAAGTTTGCTCTTTGGGATCCCAAATTCTGAATATAACAGAGAGAGCCTGGAGAAAGGAAGACTTATCTGTGATTGTGGAGGATCAAGTCTGAGGCTGTCTAGCCAAACTTCACATGGGCCCTGATGGGATGCACCCCTGAGTGATGAGAGACCTGGCAGAAGTGATTGCCAAGCCAGTTATCTCACAAGGCACTATTATCTTTGAGAGGTCATGGAGAATGGGAGATACCTGAGGACTGGAGGACAGTCTATCACCTGAGAAGGTCAGCATGGATTAACCAAGGGGAATCATGCTTGACAAATCCGGTAGCCTTCCATGATGTTATGAACTGGGTAGATGACGGGAAGTAGTGGATGTTGTGTGCCATGACTTCAGCATTGATTTTGACACTGTCTATTATAACATCCTTTTTTGAAATCTTAAGTGTGGGATAGGTGAGAGAACAGTGAAGACTGAGAACATGATGGGTGGCAGAGCGTAGAGGATTGTGATCAGTGACAGTCTAGTTGAAGGCATGTAGCTAGTGACGTTCCTCAGTGGTTGGTTCTGAGTCTGATCTTGTTCAACATCTTCATCAGTGACCTCAATGAAAACATAGAATACACCATCAGCAATTTTGCTGATGATACAAAGCTGGGAGAAGTTAGCACACCAGAAAGCTGTGCTGCCATTCACCAAGACCTGTGTAGGCTGGAGAATTGGACAGAGAGGAACCTTATGAGTTCATCAGGTCAAATGCAGAGAGGGCTCTGGGTAAGAATACCAGTACAGGTTAGGGGTTGACCTGCTGGATAGAGCCTTTGCAGAGAGGGACCTTGGTGTCCCTGTCAACAACAGGGTTGGCCATGAGCTGGCAGTGGGCCCTTGTGACCAAGAAGGCCAATGGCATCCTGGGCCACACTAAAATGAGCGTGGCCTGCAGATCGAGGGAGGTGATTTTCCCCATCTGCACTGCCTTGGTGAGGCCACATCTGAAATCCATCTGTGTCCAATTCTGGGCTCCTTAGTTCAAGAAAGTCAGGGAACTAGAAAGAATCCAGTAAAGAGCAATAAAGATGACTGGGGAACTGGAGCACCTCTCATACAAGGAAAGGCTGAGACCTGGGACTGTTCAGCCTGGAGAAAAATAAGTGATTTTACCAATGCTTATAAAGTATAAATGGTAGATGACAAGTGGATGGTGCCTGGCTCTTTTTGGTGATGCCCAGAGGCAGAAGAAAATGGACAATGTACACAAACAGGAACATAGGAAGTTCATTTGGAACTCATTTATTTTGAGGGGAAAAGAGCCCTGAAACAGGCTGCCCAGTAAGTCTGTGGAGCTTCCTTCACTGGATATATTCAAAACCTGCCCGGACACTTTCCTATGTAACCTGCTATAGGGAACCTATTTTAGTAGGGAGCTGGACTAGGTGATTCGAGAGGTCCCCTCCAACTCATGTGAGCCTGTGATTCTATGATTGTATTACTAATCTGTAGTTTGTAATCTAACAGAAAGGTTAATGATAAAACAAAAGATGAGGAAAAATGAACGTGAATACTAAGCTATTAAGTATTAATATAAGAGAGTTTTTTTGCTGTCTTGACCTTTTGAAAATACAAATGTGAAGAACTGTGCAAACATAAGTGATAAGAAAGAATAATATCAATATATTCATGGAAGTTTAAAATTAATTTTACTGAACTGCTGAGCCTTTCTCATTTTAGACAATCTTCAGAGTAAAAGTTCAATCTGGTATCCATTGTAAGCTTTATCTTTAAAAAATAGTAAGATGAAAAATTCCACTTAATCCTTGAGCTGCTAATTCAAGTAAATTCTGTTGTTTTTTTTAAATTGGAACCACATACTTACATCAGCATTCAATGACCATGCTTAACTTATTAGTAAAAATGTTATTTCTGCTAAGGATTCTTAATAAACCATTAAGGGTATATTGGAAAAATAATGGATGTCCATTTTTATTATAACGGAAAAATATGAGAAAATTAGAGGCATCTAATGATCTTTTATGGGGAGAAGTAAGATCTAAAATTATTTTCAAGAAGAAAAGCTAATATTTTGCTGATAAGTCATAACTTTCTGCTTAATAGTTATTTTTTTTAAAGAACGGTCATATATTATTAAAATGACTAATTAACTCACAGTATTTCTATGCTAATATAGTGAAGGAAGAGTACTAATTGAATATTGATAATACGAGATTTTCGTAAGAGAAAAAAATTAAATAGTAATGTGTGCCTTCCATATTCCTTAGCAGCAATTTAAATGCAAATGTACCATATAAGGAAAAGAAAAAATTAAAGATTTTCATCTACACATAGAAGGAATGTATGCATTCTGGTAAGGTATAAAGGGCATTTTTTAATCCTAAAACCAGGCTGAGAAAAGGGAGAAGCTAATGAGGAAATGTCATTTGTTAAAATAGATGTTAAAATCCTGGACTTCTGAAGTCATTGAGTTCAGCAAGGGCAGATTTATTCAGCAGTGTTATCATTCTTGAAGTGAGAATTCAAAAGGAGTAATTTCCAAAAATGCAGTTTCCTGAACTTTAGGCTTAGTAACTATGGAAAAATTTATTTCTCTTCTTAGAGAAAAACAGGGGTTACAGATTTTTTGGAGAAAGCACACCTTTACTCTAGGAAGTAGTACATGGACATACTATTAAATTAAGAGATCTCATTGGTTTAGCAATCTCCATTCTGTATCTAGTGAACAATACATCATGAAGGGGTCATATACACTGAACATAAAGTAATGGGATGAAACTTGGCTGGTGGAAAGTTTACTGAGAAAGAACCTGGGATAAAATAAAGGCTAAAATGGGGATTTTTGTAAGTCAGAATTGAGTTGGGGGTTTTTTGTTTGTTTGGTTTTTGGCCAAAAATTACTTCAGCTCGTGTGCATGGTGATATGAACTGCGTAGTCAAATATGCGTTCACATGAAAGAGGAAGGTCAGATAGTTCTTCAAGGCATATGTGAATAATGAATTTGAACTGTTCAATATATTGTTTCCACAAACAATATTGATATTCAGAACAGCCCTGATCTTCTTCAGAGAAAGTCCTAACACCCAAATGTTATATCCAGCTGGATATTTTTATACTGCTATCACATTCATAGCTTGGTAACCTTACTTTCCTTTGACATTTCTAATTTATAACACAGGCAGTCATCTAAATAATTCAGACTGATTGTTTGCACTTGGAAAGAGGAGAAACCTGAAAGAATACGAAAAAAAAAGCCACAGGTTGTTTTTTGTTTTTTTTTTTTTCTATTAATCGTGCTTTCAGAAGGAGGATGGGAAAACCAGATACCAAATTGACATTTGTACATATTAAAAAGACTCAATGCTATATAGCATGATAATATGAGATTTCATTCTATGGTATTAGTTGTGTCCTTACATAAAATACTAACAAATAGGTTCTCTAAGATGGAAATCCTAAGATGTGTTAGCATCAAAATACAAGAAAATGCAGAGAAATACTGTCTAAACCATTCTTCATATAGTACTGTAAATTTCTACTAAGCATAAAATTAGGTTCCACTATATTTTATCTAACAGTCTCCTGAAATCACTATCTTTCTCTTTACTTTTTATCTCTCTGGTTGAGAGGAAGCCTTTTCCTTTTGTGTCATGTTTTATTTCCCTTGTACTTATTACTTTCTAATTAGAATAGCCACTAGTGTGAAAACTCTGGTTTCTCTATATGAATTGAAATAAGTGTTAATGAAGGGTCTTTCAGCTTGAATTTATAACACTAACTTATAATCAGGTTCTTCAGAATACTACATTTTACTGTAAGAATTCATAGCTAAAAGTGCTGAAAAATTATTCATGTTAAAATCTGAATAAAAATACTTAGGTGTGCATAAAGCAAGAAATTTTTCTCACTAAATTCTAACCCAAGGCTAGGTGTGGTTTATAAATTAATTAGTAGCATGGATTTTAGAGGTGCAGGAATCTGGTGACAGAACAAAAAAGAAATGTATATTATGCCAGCCTCTAACCTTTCATCAGTGATTTGTGCTGTCACTTTCAGTTTTGCTCTTTTGTTTTTAATAGCAGGCTATCTTCAAATCTCCCTTACTTAAGCCTTTAGGAAAGTAACACTGAAGAGACTTACATGAGATGTAAACAATGAGAAATAGACTGCATATGAAAATACTCACTACTAAGGACAAGGGCTTTAAAATTAATTGAATGGCTGATGTTTCCGGCATTTTTCCTCTTTTATTTTGATTAATCCATAGGCAAGAGACAATTCATCTCTTGACCCTTTGTTTTTAGAGTTTTTGATAGCAAAAATGAGTTGAATATTTGCTGTCCTCTCTGTATTAGGAAATTAGGTGATTAAGAGAAACATATTTAAGATACTGATAATTACTGTTTCAGAGTAAATGGCCCCAGTTCACTCAGCCATTCCTCAGAAGACTTGTTTTCTAGTCCCTTCACCAGTTTTGTTCCTTTTCTCTGTGCACCTTCCAGCAACGTTTCCCTTTATTGATGTGACCCAAAACTAAACACAGTTCTTGAGGTATAGTCTCATCAATGCCAAGTATAAAGGGACGGTCACTTCCCTTGCCTAGATGGCCAAACTATTCCTGATGCAGGCCTGGTAGCCATTGGCCTTCTTGCCCACCTGGGCATGCAGCTAACTGACTGTCAGCTGGCTGGTGACCAGCAGCCCCAGGACTTTTTCTGACAGAAAACTTTCCAGCCACTCTTTCCCAAGCTTTTACTACTGCATAAGGTTGTTAGGACCCAAGTGCAGCACCTAGCATTTAGCCTTGGTGAACGACAGTATTGGATTTGGTCTATCAATTCAGCCTCCCGAGATCTCTCTGCAGAGCCTTTCTACCCTCAAACTCCAGCCCACGTTTATTCGCAGAGCAAAGACTATAAGTTCTTAGTAACAGACCTTGTTATTAGCAGTCTAACATCCTTCAACACATCTTCATGCAATGATTGTCATATGTTCTGAAATGTGATATAATTTGAGATAAAATTGTAAGTATAGTAGGATCTATGTATAGTATACATTTAACCTTGTCAAGGTATTCACACTGTTTCAAAAGAAAAGATCTTTAACACTCTCAGCAGTAGCAGTGAAGATGATGTTCAGGGTTTTTTGTTATTTTTGGGGTTATTTGTTTTTTTTACATTAGAGATTTCTAGATATCTCACCAGAATGTAGCAATGATTTTCCTAATAGTGCTGAGAAATTCCCATTTGCAATATGTAATTTGCAACATTTGAACACACTGAATAACTCCATTTGATAATGTATATTTTTAAGTGTGAAATGTCAAATGTTTAGCTCTCATAAACTGTGGTATTGTGTTGGCGTAGTAAAGGCTCTCAGATGAAGAGTAGGCAGTCTCATAGACTTGAAAAATCAGCTATTTCTCTTGAGTTTTCAGTCAGCATTGTCTTGGATGCTTGTGACTTTCCACTATATAAGCACTAGAGTTATGTGATTTCATGTGCTGGAGGTTACAGTCAAATTCTAAGTACTGCAAAGCACATATATACCATGTGTATACATAAAGTCACTTTACTAGGGGTTTTGTTCATTTATTTTTATGTATTTTAATTAAATATTTGATGAATGGCGATATGGTGCTCATGCAATTCGTTAAAATTGATACAAGCTTCAAATGCTTGAAGTAAACAATGATTAAAATGTATGACTCAAACCCATAGTTGCTGTGTTGGCTTTTTTGTAATTTACAAACACCAACTAAACACAAAATTATGTGCATAATGTAGCAAAGCACCATATAATTACTGTCAGGAGTGACACTACTCAGCCTGCAGAGTGAGAAGACTGGGTTTTGGGTTGTTGGGTTTTTTTTCTTCATAACATATAATAGCTGCATTTATGTATTGAACTGCCAGACAGTCTGATTAAATTATTGAGATTGTGTCCTTCAGAGTTAAATGCTTTTGGAAAGGCTAGGGTGCTGGCTTTATTTCATGTTAGTATTGTTAGCTTTCTTTTGCAGCACCATGAAGAAAAAAATTAATTACTCTTAAATCCCATGTTTCTGAAGTATACTTGCATCACAAGAAGGAAATAGAATCTTCTATTTGTTGTACTCTTCTATCTTTAAAAATCATAAAAGTCTATATCGTAGGCTGCTTGACTGTTCTGCTCTTGCCTTTCTCTAGTGATATCTTATACTCCCCAAAAAGTGTCTAATTACTAATTTTTTTTTATTCTAATTACTTATTTTTTTATTCTAATGTGACGTAATAGTGACAGATTCTTGGCAAAAAAATAAATGTTGTGGAAATCAATTTTAAGATAAGTCACTGGAAATAAACGTCAGGCTTTATTTGAATTTATGTATAAATATCTAAAAAATCTGTGGAGAAGTACATCATATTTAGTCTTAAAAATATTTTTAATAAATTTAATTATAGCACAGACAGACACACACACACACACACAAAAGATCAAAACCACTCTACCAGAGTGCAGTAAAGTACCATCTAAGCTTAATTACACAAAATGATAGTAAACAGATACAGTGTTCCCATAAAACATTTGCTATGTTTCAGATACATTTAAAACCCATTTTGAAAGATAGAAAATAATTGAGAATGAATAGAAAATGAGAGATTTTGTTTTATTGATGAATCAAATTCTGTGAGAACTCATCATCTTAATAGTGGCTACAGCAACTAGATATTTATTTTCCTGTATGAATAATTTTTAAAACAGGCTGTTTTATCCAAAATATCTGTTTGTTATAGAAAGTATAGTTTATATATAAGTAGCAACTAGTGGCACAACTACAGTGTATATCAAAGAATTTTAAAATAATCTTATGAACTCATGCTGTCTGAAGATCAAGACATAGTCGCATATTGTTGCTTGAAGTGTGTATTTCTTAGCTGCTCCACAACTGATTTAAGAGAACAATCAATTGTCTGAAATATGAGAGCAAATTACAGTTGATATCTCAGTGGTCAAAAAACCTCGGTGATGTTGCTCATGTTAGATTTTTAAATAGCTGTCAAAATTTATTCTGTAAAACCTTAAAAAAATCAACATACAACATCAAGTGTTTTCTAAAAACACTATATCTTCTATGTCTCCATGCACACAACATTCAACTGTGGATAAGAAGTGTGCTGAACGTATGAAGAACTGATGACCCTTTAACAATAAGATTTATGATCATGAAGTGTAGATAATCACAAAACTAACATTAGTCAATGGCAATACCATCCCTAAAGTACCTTGATATAAACCAAGTGGACAGGATGAAGTATCAATCTTAACTTAGACGATCACCTTGGTATAAAATTTTTTCTCTCAGTTTACTGCAAAAAGATTTCCTTTGAACAGATTTGCCCAACTAGCATGAAAGTATAATCTGTTATTAAGCTGCAGTTCTACATCTAATATAGCATGGAAAGAAAATGTACAAAAATATACTTATGATGCTTTCCTAAACTGCATTCGGGTTTTCACTTTTTTAAAAATTAATTATTTATAACATAACTACTTATTTATCTGTTTTATTTTCTGTTAATAGAAAGAGAGTAATAAACTCTTACCACAATCTGTATTTTCTCTATGTAATTGAATAAGAGGCATTTCTTAGTGAAGGGACTTGTAATCTCTAACTAATAAAATACTCTTGCAAATCATCTTGTGTTTTCCAAGTAAACAGCATCTTCTAGGCTCTTAAGTTTGATTTGTTGGAGAAATCATTCTAAGTCAAAACTTCTAGAAGCTTTTATCATACGAAAAATGAATAAAAAAGGAAAGTAATCCAAATAATGTCAGAATAGTGTGTTTTACCTTTTCTTATTTCCTGCCCCTTGTAATTCTGCATGAGATCTGGAAATCTCTCAGGGGTTAATGTAGGGCAAAAACATTCTGGCAGGAATGTTTCAGTATGACAAGTGCTGCTTATTTTTACTCTAGAATTAAACTGCCATTTCTGTTTCTTTCCTGCAGTATTTTCCATAGCACTGTTTCTACTCTTGACTATCCTGGATTATCTTACTGAAATGAGATATTTATTCACTTGTTGGCTCAGAACCTCCAGCAGTGTTTTGCTTCTGAGAAATTGGCATTAATATTGCCCATTGACTTTGATAATTAAATTGTACACCTGTTCAAAAATAAGCACCAGATTGTTAATGATTCTTGGCCATCACGCTGGCAGTAGTTATCCAACAATATTTCTCTTCAAATTATCAGAACATTTTTGTATGTCTAGTTGCGACATGAACTAATCCAAGTTTTCTTTGACAATATATTGGTAAAACCTTAATTATCTATATTATAAATCATTAATGTTGTAGCTGAAGTGGGAAAGTGTTGTACAGCATATCATTCTTACTCTTAATAAGACAATTCATTTCAGTTGTTTCTACAAATACATAAAAGGTCTATATATAACTAAATCACAGCAAGTTAAGGAATTCTAGAAAACTTAAATCTTAAGTGTTTTATCTGAGGATAATAGTTTGTCTTATTTACAATTTCCTGTTACCAAGTATCTATGAAGAAAATACTAAAAAATTAAAAAAAAATAAAAAAAACGATTTTCTACATAAATATTATTGTTTCCTTTTTTTTCTATAATAAACATGATCACATAGTTTCACTCTTAACGTGCTAAACCTTTGAGTTCAGTCCTTTTTTCTGTATATTCCTTCACTATGTTTTAGTACATGATTTATGAGCCTTGTGTTTTGCGTAGTATATTTCTACCAGGTCAAGACTTCACTGCAAAAATTAATTGTTGAAAGAGTCAGCAAGCACAAAAAAGAGCAAACTGTAGTCTTTGCTTAGCCTCATTCTCTGACTTTATTTTATCATTGAATTTTTAGAGATTAGATTTAGATTTTTTAGAGACTGGAGGGGTCAGGAAGCAGAATAATTGTACTCTTTCTAAGTACTGTACAAAGTATAGTGTCCTCTGCTGTTGATCACTCTGCCAGTTCCTGTATTCTAGAGTTCTTTTTAAACAAAATCCTAAGCAGTTAATTTATGACTTGATTTCTTGTGTATATTTGTTTTTGTATATTTTGTATGTTTGTATTTCTTGTTTTGCTTCTCTGTAGCTTTTCATCCTGCTCTGTTCAGCCTCATGTTGCTAGGCCTCCCAGACCAGGAAGCAAAGGTGCAATAGTGTGTAAGCATGTCTTTTCTGTTCCAAAAAGCCATCTGTGTGGTACTCTAGAGTTGGCTACTGCATCTGGCAGTAGTACTGCTTTTTCTGGGATATGCCTTATACTCACCTTGCAGAGCGGGAATCTGCAAGGAGATGAGTATTGCATTCAGTTGTTTTTTCTTCATGATATATTATAATAGTTTCTGCTCAGACTGCACATGTATTATCTCTCTGACAGGAAATTGATAAAATAGCCCAAGGAAAAGAGCGTAGCTTCTCTCTGTATCCCCCACTCTTTTTGAATGCACCCTCTTGGTGCCAGGCAGCACCAACTGTTCCAGTGTGGGTCATATTGCATTCACCATTCATTAAAGTCTCATTTCTAACTACTGTAATCATTGTTTGCCTTGCACAAACTTCACATAATAATATACGTACATATAATGTTCAAAGGACAAGATTAGACTGTATTCATATTTGTAGGTTTTGAGTATAACTGGCTCAGTGTAGTTACTTAGGCATCTCTCTATCACTATAATGTCTCCAAAGGTCTCTGTTTTAAAGAAAAGCTCCTCTGGTGTAATGCTGTACCTGTCTAAGCTGCTTTCTGTTTTGAATCTGTGGCTCTCTGCATCTGAAATAAAAATGCCACATAATCTGAAGAGAAGATAAAATTATTGTGTGAATAGAGAGACACAAATGTGGAATTGCAGGGTGTTAAGTGGAAATTCTGTTAGTTGAATAGCAAGTAACTTGCTTCAGCAGTGTATTTCACTAACGTGGTAGTCACATTACATATATTTCTATTTTTATGATAACAGCTTCCACAAATAAAGAAAACTACTACTGGATATGAACTGCTCATTGTTACACCGTGTACCACAAGATGTCTGTATGCTGCACATGGATACTTCTGTATCCCTTGTTACTCTCTCCACTGTATCCACATGGCCATAATGCCTGCATTCTACTTTTCTCCGTGTATTTTGTGTATCTTGAATTGTGTCGTGAAACTGCTGACCTTCCTTATACCAAAACTTCTTTCCTTTACTTAGATTGTGTTATTTTATCTAGAAACATCTAATGCTACTTCTCCCGAGAATCCCAGCCACCCAGACAGGGTGTACTGTACCCTGTCATCACATGCCCTTCCAGTAATCCTGTCTTTGAAATGTGTGATGTACATTTGGATGCCATATCTTTCAGCAATTAAACACGTTCATTTAATATTCTTCTGCTTTTTGTCTTCATATTAAAAAAAAAAAAAAAAAAAGACAGGTAAACAGGATTCCCACAGAAGTATGTCTTGCCAATAACCTGTGAACTCACTGGCCATCCTCTGTCACAGAAGTTTGCCAAAGTTATAAGCACACGACTGATAAAGGGTTTTAAGAACTAATATTAACATCAGATCCAGGTACAAAAACTGCTATAATGATAAACTATTCTTTAAGCAAGCTGATATTAATATAATCTTCTAATGTATACGGGTAACCTTCTAAGAGTTGTTTATGAGCTGTTCAGTCATGCTATCCCACTGGAGCAGAGCATTTATGGGTACAGTTTTAGTGATGTCTACAGAGGATTTGCTGTGTAATTCCCTTTGTTACCAGGAGGTTGTTTTCTAATCTACTAAGCATGGAAATAAAACTATAGTCACTGCACAGCTGTATTTTTCATGAATTTCAGAAAACTGCGGGTTTCTTAATAGCTTCCATGACCTCCTCTGGCTTAAAGTCTAAAGTGATTACAAGAGCTAAAATCTTGGCATTCTTCCCATGTAACCTGCAGGGGAGGAGGACATGAAGCTATGACATCCTTTGCCCTGTGTAATAAAACAGTTATATGGCCATTGATGAAATCAGAATGGAAAGAATGAGACAATGATAAAGTTTATTCAAAGAAAAACTGATTATAAGCCATCAGTACATGCTTGCTGTCATGAAATCCATCCATATCCTGGGCTGCATCAAAGAAGCGGTGGCCAACAGGTCAGGGGAGGTGATAATTTCCCTTTACTCTGCTCTTCTGAGATTCCACCTGCACTGCATTCAGTTTTGGGATTCCCAGCAAAAGAGAGACACGGAACTGTTGGAATGAGTCCAGAGGAGAGTCACAAAGATGACCAGAGGGCTGAAGCATTTCTGTCATGAAGAGAGACGGAGAAATCTGGGGTTGTTTAGTGTAGAGAAGGCTCAGAGATTGCCCTTACAGTGCTTAAAGGGGAGCTTCAGAAAAGATGGGAAGTGACACCCAAAGAAGGAATGTACAAGGGATATTGATATTAAAATTAAGGAGTAAATTCTTTACTATGCAGGTCGTGAGGTGCTGGCACAGGCTGCCCAGAGAAGCTGTGGATGTCCCATACCTGAAAGTGTTCAAGGCCAGGTTGGATGGGGCCCTGGGCAGCCTGGTCTAGTAGGAGCTGTCCTCAACATGGGCAGAGAAGATCTTTAAGGTCTCTTCCAACCCCAACCATTCTTTAATTCCATGAATTACATATTTCAAAAGAGTTACATTGATTTTGCCTACTGTTTTCTTGTTGAATCATTTTTAAAAGCAATGTTCTGAATTTTAATCTTATCCAAAACACGTTACTATTTTGTACTGCATTATAATGCAGATTTAGGTACTGCTTTGATTCATTTGAGGATTTCTTTGGTTCGAGTCTTGTCTCCAACTTTTCTGTCTTACCTTATATCTAAGGGTACACTGGGTGTATAGCTCATGACAAAGCAATTTAAAAGATTTTGTGAGTCAAGAAATAGAAGTCCAAAGCAGACGAGCCTAAAAGTTATGCAAATCTAAGCTCTGTAATATTGATATTTCAACTAGCTGTTGAACTCTTACTCTGGCTTACCAGAACTCTAAACTTGTCAACATGTATAGGAGGAAGAGAAGTGAAAATGTTGTAGGAGAAAAAGAATGCTTTCATTTTCCATTTTCCCTATTTGGTTGCAGTATTGCTACTGTAGTACTTTAATCTGACAAAACTCACAGTGTAACTATTTTTTTAATCTCTTAAACTACTGAACAAACTATAGTAATCTCAATAGAGACAAACAAATCTGTATGTACATGAGTCTTTCTTCTGGAAAAATGTATCTAGTTTTTTTCCTCTGCTACTTTAAAGTTTATTATGCAATTACAGAATTTTATTTGAAAAGCACCAGCATTCAGATCTCAGAACAGCAACAACACTATGCAGATAAGCACTGCTAGCTCTGTGTGCTGCCTTATGCACTCTGAATTCACTTTTATATCTTAGTAACAGGCTAATGGGTTGCAGTAAAACAGCACTGCCTAAGAAACACATTCCATTGTTGAAGACTTAATTAAGATACTTAATAATATTTGGTCAAATTAAGCTCATTACTGATGAAAGATCTGGCATATAAATCTTCATAAATTGTTGATTATAGAACATAGCCCATGCAGTAAGTACTAAGTCAACTACAACAGAACCACAACACTTTAAATTTATTAAATTTGTTTTAGAGCTCTAATGTTAGTAACAGTGAGGTATTTGTAATTACTTAAATATATGTTCCATTATATCCATTGACAGAGAAAAGACCTTTAATACTAGGATCAGTGTCATCCATCCCCTCTGTTATTTCTATAACCTTCTAGCTCTTTCTTGGACTTAATTGTTTGGACTGGATGCACATGTACTGGCATGAAGTCCAACACTGGCAGAGAAAGCAGAAAGCACATGCTAGCAAAAATAAGATACTGTGCATGACCTGTAACCCTCTTTGTGGGCAAGTTGAGAGCAAGATGCGCGACTATCACCAGCTAAAAAATGAACCAAAAGTAAATAACCTCATTAAAAGCAAGTGTTCAAAAAGTTCAAGAAGCACCTCCCTAGTTATTTCATCTTCTTACTACAAATGAAAGTGTGACTGAAATACCTGATTTTCGTTTATTCAAAATATTTTTTTTAACTTAAAAACCTTACATGTCAGTAATATATGAGAGACCTAGCATGTGAAATTTTAACAATTTTATTTCATGAAACATCCCTCAGATGTTTCAGTTTCCCAGTCTATTTTGCAGCTGAATTTTATCCTTATCATCTCTTTCAATAAAATTGTAAAAATTTGGACTTTCTGAGTATAAGCTTAAAAAATCTTATTTTGAAAACTAAGAGTACAATAGTAGTTTGAAATCTGTACATTGGATTTTTAAAGGAATTAATAGTATATATATTGCTCGTACTTCCATTCCCTGAAAGTTTATAGGGTCAGGAGTTATTTTAGCTACTGGAAGTACACTTATAGGTGTCCCTGGAGCTTTCTCTTCTCCAGGCTGAACAGCTCCAACTCCCTTTGCCTCTCTTCATAGGAGAGGTGCCCCAGCCCTCTGAACTTGGCAGGAACTTTGTCATGGCTCTCTAAGATCACACAGTAGATCAGATAAAATATCAAAGTCTTTTAAATTGAAAGTGTTCCATTTTATAACAGTGCAGTGTTAATTGTTTTAGAAAATACAGTACATTGTATAAATAGAGCAAGATGTGGGATTAGTAGTTTGTCTAATATGATGTAAGAATGTCACCTACTTTGCTCCAAAAATGTTTTTGTGCTTGAAATCACAGTCTTGTTCAGGCCCCTTGATGGCTCTTCAGAAGGTATCTATGCTAATTAAAACAGCATGTTTTTAGAGGAATGTTTCCCCCCACTCCTCAGATAGTATCAGTCACTTGACGAACTTATGTATGCAGAAGGTTGATTGGGAATAATCTATCTGCATAATAAACTGTGTTTAGCCTTAATCTTGGAATTAAGAGCTTTAGACATCATTTCCAAATGTTTTGTACAGACCGGTTATCAACACAAATGTCCAATATCTTTTAAGCCCTCCTACTGCATTTGAGAGTGTAACCTTTAGCATCAACATTTCCATATGTCTGAAATATACTTCCATGTGACTGGATCCTGCACAATATAATCTCAGCATCTGTTGTTCATAAAATAGGTTAGATATGAGAAAAATCCTAGAAACTCAACAATAAGTATTGTATACTTGCCTATATACAAGCATTATATACAACAAATAATATTAGATCATTTTATCCTTTACTGAATAGTCACGTTAACAATGAAATAGTTGTGCTATTCTTTGACATTTCTCTGGCTAGTTCTAGCTGCTGTTTTTGATGCAGGTACTCCAACAGTTCTACTCCTATTATTCATGGTTGATATGTTGGAAATGGCAGCAGCTATCATATAAATTAAAACCAAACAAACTACAGCATCCCAAATAGCAACAAATAATAATTTAGGGGTATTATGAGCTTTATATCTGCATATAAATGTTTTCCTTCTCAGACTGTTTTCTAGGTTTGTTAAAATGACATATCCCTGAGAATAAAGATTTAAATTACTTCATAGAGCATCTAAGAAAGGGGCTGCAAAACCACACTACAGTGAGCTAATATTTTGTAATTTTCTTGTTAAAAATAAGAAGTGAAGTATGTGATGGATCAGTACTAAGGTATCATACACAGCATCGTTCACTTTTCTACAACTTCTGCTGGACGTTCCTAAACATTTTTAGCTGGCATTTTCAGCAAGCCTCCTTTTATTTTCACAGTGGAGTCTGCTGTTTTCCTATGAATGTACTTTTTCATCTTGTCTTAGTATCTGCCATCTTACCATATTGATAGGAAGGTTGGTTTATTAGTTTGTTTTCCTTTGCTGAACTCTGTAACAGTATGTAAAGTCTATTTGTTCTAGCTGAGGATTTCCAAACATGGTGAGAAATACAGTGCCAGCATAAAGAATCCTTTTCTGTTTAGTATGACTGGCTATGTAGGTCACTGAGGCTGGAAGTAGCATCTGTTGCTGACTATAGAGAACAATGTTATTACCTAGTGTGTTAGGAAATAGTTAATATTGATAAAAGTTTGCAAGAAATTGAATAGAGGAATTATTGTCAGTACAGGCATTATTGTAACTGCTATGTTACAATATGTCATAAACAGAGGATGAGTTTCGCTTATCATTTCTTGGGAAGAAGAAAGGATTACTCTTGTAGTTTTTATTCAGGCTAGGAGAGGGTGTTTTCATTCTTCAGTTGTCTGTATGAAAGATCAATTTAAATGTTTATGTGGAGGGAGGGGGCAACAGTCTTGATCTTATTTAACTTTCTAGTGAACTCTTACCTTCCCTCATAGACAACAAACATTGCTATTCATTCAATATATAGATATTAGTTATTCTGTGTTTTCTTTCTTTTTTTTTTTTTTGCATGTTCTGTGTTTACTAGATAAAAGCCTTCCATGAGTATTTGCTCAGATTTTATTAGACATATATGCAAGAACAGTAAATTATGGCTTAAAACTAATAAATTGGAACTTCAGCGAAGTTGCTAAAGGATTGTGTTTGAAAGTTTGTGTGAAAGTTTTCTCCTAAAAAAAAGGATTATTTACCCTTAGCGGAAGTGTAAAGAACTGCATGGAATATTGCTGCCACTGCAGAAGAGATAATAAGTAACCTGAAAAGATATTTAATTTAATTATATTTTATTTCTTATTGGATATATTTATTAATTTATCACAGTGGAAGTGACAAATTTAAAGAACTGTGAATCAGTAGATTTTGAGAAGTGATTCATATCAAGAGAATTGATTGATTCTAAGCTTGTAGCACCATAGCAATACTTTCTCTAATCCACAGATTAAAATATTTGATTTTTTAAGCAGCAAGGAATCACAAGGATACTGTTCCAATGAACATGAGAGATTGTGTTATGATATGTAAAATGAGTGTAGGAAGAGTACAGTGAGACATTGCAAATGGCAGCTCTGTATTAGCTGTCCTTATATGAAGTTTTCAATGGTTTCTTTAAGCTTTAGATGTTGATAAGCTGTTCAAGTTAGTGATTTTACTTCAGCAGAGAAGCTTCTGTTTTAGCTATACAATTAGCCAAGTCTAGTTTTATTTTATTGGTTCTGATAACATAGTAATGTCCACGACATTATGTGTTGTTGCAAAACGTTATACAGAAATGTTTTGTACACTGAAATGTTCAGCTTAGTGAACTAGTGGGTGGTTGTGTTAAATATAGGAATCAAAAAAAGCAGAGCATCACCATAAGTGTTCTTAAAATGCATCATTGATCTTTCCTGAAATTGTTTTGTCGTCAAAGACAAATAACATTTTGAGAATGATTAATTGAATAATTAGCTCGGTAATTTAGCTGCTGGGTATTTTTTGGCTAATAGAAAATATTATAAGTTTAAAATGTAACTTTAAAAACAATTATTTTTAGAAGATCCACGCTGTTTGCATATTGATTATAAAAGAAATAATTTTAACTACAGCTCTTCTGAATGTATCAAAGTGGATGACCTTATACTGAGCTTTTTTAATGTGTAGCATGGATCAGGTTAGTTGTCACCAGTAAGCATTTTAAAACATTTTCTCTGTACTCATCTGTGTATTTTCCAGTTCTCAAAGATTCTTCAGCAGATAATTCATCATGTCAGTTTCTGTATCAGTAGTTCTGTTCTTTATTCCTGAGAGCTTAAATTAAATCTTTTAGATGTACTCATCACTTCTCAGCACAAAGTAATACATTATTCCTGAAACCAGAAGAAAGACTGTCTTCTAGATTTTAGATAAGTATATGAAGCATATATATGAAATATTTTCTTCTAACAGTATTTCCAAAAAAAGTTAAGGATTGCATTATTGTATACCCTTTTTTTTTAAGGTGGTAACTTGGTTATCCATCACCTCCACACTTGGAAGCTTTCTACTGTGATATGCACATACTGTCATATGGGAAGGAAAAAAAAAACCTAGTATGTGACTTTTTTTCTTAAAAGAAGTTTTGAAAAGCTTACAAAACTGATTTGGTCTTCTTACCCACTTTGGAGGAACATTTAAAGGCAACAGCAAACCAAGGACATGGAAGATTTTTGAAGCCCCATACAGACCTTTACTGAACACCATTACCAATCAACATTCTAGTACATCTCACACAATACGATCTGAGAAAACACATCAGCTATTTTCCCATTTCAATTGGAGCTGTAGTGAAATTGCTTTTCAGTAAAATGTCAGAACTTAATATGGGCAAACCAGATGAGCAGTATTTTGGTTTTGAAGAAGTACATTTTTTCGAAATGTAAGGCAGGTTGCTTCCTTGACATGCAGAAATACATTTTTAATGATGTTTCATTTTCTGAAATAATATTTCATTTCCAGAGTTAATTCTTACATTTAGACGTATACTTGTACTGCACTGGAATTACTCTGAAACATAAGAAAAAAAAAACAAAGAACATTTGAAAGCTAGGGAAAAAAATGTTACGTCTATTCAGAACTGAACAATCTGAAAGCTTGTCATTTGTAATGAAGTACACAAACTCAGAATAATTAAAAAATTGGTATGGCTGCAGCAAAGAAATACAATAGAGAAGTAAGAATATAGACAGGTAATATGAAAGTGCACTAATTAGAAAGTGATGTGTGACCAACTGCTGAGATTTATATGCAGTAATGCACTTTGCAGAAGGTCCTGGAAACCTGTCATTTGAATGATTAATTAAATTCATAATATCTGAAGATCTACTTTCACATTTTAGTGTCTTGGCCTCTTTTAAAGTGGAAACTTGCAGCCAAAGCTGTTTTTGTAAGATTTGAAAAATGAGATATTCTAATGCGAAGATGGGAAAAGGTAGAGCTGGAGAAGCAATCCTTCAAATTTTGTGCTGAATTAGATGTGTTGTGTGAAAACAGATCACATATAGCAAAGGTGCAAAAGAATTTGGATGCCTCCAATTTTACATATTTTAACAAGCTTTGTTGGACTCCACTTGGACTACTTTAATGGATTTAAATTCTTAAGTGAGAAATAGGGAGATGTTATTTTGAGATTTTTTTAGGCCAGCACGTCAAAAATGAAATATAATGTATGCTAATTGTCTGAATGACTTAAATTCGTCAAATTAATGAACAAATTAATATTGCATGAAATGAAATGGTGAAGATAGCTCCGTATGTTCCGAAGGTGAAACTGTATTTCAGCTTCATCCTTGAAGTCATAATTATGCACATCTGTTACAGAGATGAATCACAATCCGAAATATAAAAGACTAAAGTCTGTGCTCATTCCTCTTGAACTTTGAGACATTAATACTGATTTCGTGTGAAACAGAAACTTGCACCTATTAGTCTGAATGTTAGCAAGGCTTTATGCTTTAAATCTATATGCACATATATATACACTTGGTGGTATCTTTTACATGTTTTCCAGGAAAACATTTATGATGATCATGTCAATTCTGTACCTTATATAAAACCTTGTAAAATTTCCTAAAATCTAAGATAGTTGACACACAGGCAATTTTTCAACCTGCTACTGTGATTTCTGGTCCCAGTAGAATGATGATTTTTTTAAAACACCTGCTGTGAATTTTCAGGAAAGAAAAAGAATAAGTTGTGCTTGATTTTGCAGCATAACAAAATGGTGGATTCTATTTCTGTTCACAGAAGAGTTACACAGCATGTTAGTCCAATCATCTATTATTTTTTTGACACCATAATTAGAAATATAAACACCTTTTTTTTTGTATTGCAACAATATCCTTGACTAGTAGAGCTTTCAAATGTCTTAAGAGTAATCTGATAAAACCGATCTTTGAAAGTTGTGAAAGATTTAGATATATGAAATAATAGATAATTTTAAAGTGATAGCCAGAAAGAGAATATCAACAGCAATCAAACTAATCTACACAGAAGAAAAAGAGAAAATACTGAAGGCAAGACATGTAAAATTAACCAATTGCATATAATTTGAACTGCTAATATTACATTTTAGATAAAAATGCAGGGGTTTTTTTTATATTTGAGCATAAATATTAAAATTACAGTTGTATATGTGCCAGCTTCTGACTGGGTCAAAGTGATGGATATGTAGTTTTTGAAAGAGAGAGAGTTGAAAAGCCTTGGTTTCTACTTTAGTAAAGAACTAAGAGGGGTATGAGAGATCTGCAGAATCATGAAGTTATTAGATAAGCTAAACATGACAAAGCTGTTGACCCAGTATGAAAACTAGATGGCACTGAAGTCAGAAGGAGAGCACAAATAACAGAGAGCAAATAGGTGCAACAGTTTGTTCATCACTTTGCACAGAAATGGCCAGATGCTCTGCTACAATAAATGCCGCATTTCTCAGCAATGGTGATGATATCCCACAGGGTACTCCCCAGCACCTATTGGAGCCATGATATTGACATAGCCAAGTTGCTGACCTAGAAAGAGATCCTAAGGTAGCTGCAGCTCTACACAAATGTCTGGAGACTCTCAGTGAGGTTGATATTGGGGAGATGTCTCCTTATGCTCCTTCCTTCTTTCTTTGCACATTGGTAGCAAAACTGCACTGCTTAGTAAAAGAGTTGTGCAAGGCATTCACTAGGCTGCCCAGAATCATTAATGATGAGGAAATTCACTGGATCTTCCCCCTGCCTGTCCCTTAAAAAGCTTAAACTTCCAACTTTACTGAAAGAGGGGCATGCAGAGTCTGTGTTTACCAAGTTCAGAAGTGGAGTCCCACATCATGGTAAAGGCTGGGAGACAGTGACTCTATGGAACCAGGTGTCTTTTGCTCCACCTGATCACACTGGCAAGCAGAGAACAAGGGATGATGTGAACATCAAAGACCTGAAATCAACAAAACAGGGCAGAAGGAGACCCACCTGAAACATCAGTAGTGCTGATGTGACAGCATTAAAGAGGGAAACTTTCATTCATTTTCTGGGAAAACAGCACAACTTCATGACCATAAAAAGTGCTTGTGCACCAGGATATACAGCACAGGGAACCAGCAAGGAATTAGATCTATGTGTGCAGCTGCAGGGTTGTGATCTCACTGGGATACCAGAGATGCGGTCGGTTGGCTCACATGACTGGAACACTGCAATGGCTGGATGCAGTCTCTTTAGGAAGAACAGGCTAGGGCAGTAGGGAGAGAGAGTGATGCTTTATGTGTGAAAACAGCGGGAATGTGGGAAGCTCTAACGGGATAGGTGAAAAGTCATCTGAGAGGTTATGAAGGATAACAAAGATGATGAACTAACTGAAGCATCTCTTCAATGAGGAAAGCCTGAAAAACCTTGGTTTGCTTCATGTGGAGAAGAGAATTCTCATGGAGGATCTTATCAGTGTATATAAATTCATGAAGGGAAAGTGTGAAGAGAAGGGAAACAGCATTTTCTCAGTGGAGTCCAGTGACGGTGCTCCCAGTACAATAGTACAAGAAAGACATGTTAATACTGCAGGAAGTCTAACAAAGGTCCTTGAAAATGACTGAAGGCTTCATTTCTGTGAATCTGCTTTAAGAGATTACTCAGGAAAAGCATATTAAGTGGTTCCAAAAGGTGTTGTCTGAAATGCTGAACAAGTAAATAAAAAGATCCTGCAAGTACTAAGCAAGGATTTCAGGGCATTCCTGATATAACTGCTCCAGATGTTGAAGAACTACCAGAAAACAGACGGCAGAAAAACAGCCAGCTTGTATTCTAGCACTGTCATAATAAAATTAGACTTTTCAATTGAGTTTTCAGATAATAAGTTAACTGGTCTTGAATTTTATTGCAAATTAGATAAATTATGGATATAATTGAGATGTGGAAGATTTCAGGCATCTTTTCTTACTGAAAAAAAGTGGTTCTTTTTGAGAAATAGACACCATTCTTTGATTTCTTTTCATTTTTCCAGTATGAAACCAGAGTGTTTTTGGTAAATATCAGTTTGGTCACCTAACACTTTGGTGTTGTTGGCTTTGTCTGTTTTACTCTCATTTAGGAATCGCTTCTTTTCCCTACTTTTTGCATACTTAAGGTGATTGCTCTAAAAGCACTTGGATTATTTTATCAGACATGGTAGGATATAAGAGAATGTTTAACATCTGCAGATTATCATCACTGTTTGCTTTTCTTCTAGTCAGTTCCAACATGATTCCAGTAGTCAAAACCTTACAAACCATGGAGCTAGAGATCTTTGCTTTGTGATATCTGAAAACTAAGCTTCTTCCTGTTAGATAATTTTCTAGCTGTGTGATATCTTTAGTAGTTTGTGAGATAGCAGACTGTATCATACTGGAATTTGAAGTTGGGAGGAGTGAGAGGACAGAATAAGTGCTTGCCACATGCACATTCACATTCTGTCTCTCAACCTTACAAGTTTAAAAATAAATGCTTTTGCTGTTGCAGAGCTAGTAATCACAGTACTGCAGAGATGCACAGTGTTTGTTTCTGCTACAGACAGTTCAAGAGATATCACACTGTAATACTTTCAAAGATGAAGTGTATTTTGGGCAATGGTCCAAGGCAGGACATGGTGCACTGCAGAACTCACTAGTGCTTCCCAATGCTCTCATGTAATTTTCATTCAACTATAAAACAATTTATAGTAGTGTTGTCAGAAAGTATTGCCTTTAGGAGATATATTTGAGGATATTGCATTGGAAGATTTTTATTTTTATTTTTTTTTGGGGGGGGGGGGTGGTCCAGTAATTAAAGAGTTTATTTTGTTAAGCATTCATATTTGTTTGGGTTTTTTTCCCTATTCTGATAAGAATTTCATTTTCTGTTTAAATATTACTGTAATATTACAAAAGTAAAAAAAAAAAAAAAAAAAAAACAGAGAGAGATTAAGAAAAGTACATTAAAATATGGCTTGGCATGATTCTTAAAATACTCCACTGGAGATAAATTTAGGCAGAGAATAGAAAGTCAATGATGGACAGAAAAGAAAAAAAAATAAATACTATCTGCTACAGAGTTGAATACTTCTTATACCTGGAAGAAGTAAAGGAGAAGTAATGAAGATGCATGTTGAACAACTGTTCAAGTTAAGAATTCTGAAAAGGTACATGGAACTAAATTGAAGCTAGCAAGCATGTAATTGCTGGGATGAAAGATGATCATGCTTTTCATTGGTCTGAAGATTATATAGTTGAAAATAATACCACAGAAAGTGAATTAATGTATATAAAAGGAATCAGAAAAGAGGTTTTGCCATTTTGCCTTTCTTATCTTTCTTCTTTTCTTTTCTTTTCTTTTCTTTTTTTTTTTTTTTTTTTTGAATTTCAGCTATTAAATAAAAGAAGGAAAAAAGGAAAGGAAAAAAATGAGAAAAAAAGCCTTCCATGTCAATTATACTTGATAGAGGAAAATTAAATATATGTATTCTTAATACTGCATTCTCTGTTGGACTAGAAAAGCCAGAAGCCTTTTTGTCAAGAAGGATTTGATCACATTACACAAACAAGTCTCATGCTACCTACTGATAAGTCTAATATCTACTTAAAACATCTATTTTTCCCAAGTAGGCTTTTGTTTGTTTTTTAACAAGGAGTCTTTTAGTTAAAAGTTCATGGCTTTTTTTTGTTTGTTTGTTTTGTGTTAACTTGACGACATGAAAAAAGAAAACAAAACTGACTGCGTGATAAATTGATAAATATTCAATATTTCTTACATCTTTTTTCTTATTTTTTACTTTTAAGGGTATTTAAGTTTAGAATGCATATAATTGGAATGTCAGTCACAATGATTTGCAGAGAACAATGTCAGAAAGTATTTCTATTTAGCCATTCTGTATGTGTAACGATAATTAAAAAAAAAAAAAAAAGAAAAGCTTAAGTATGCTTTGTATTCAAATATGAGGATATTTTCAGATCTGTTATTGTAATTACATTATATGTTTATAGATACAACAATATGAGACAAATAGTAATGGATATGGTGAAAACACGTTATAAGATATGAAAATTATACTTTTTTCTGAGGATGATATGTACATTTTGGTTCATTCTATTACATTTAGATTATTCTAGAAATCAAAGTCAGAAAAGCCATGGGGTTTTTTTTATGATTTTTTTTTTTTTTTAAGAGGAGTCTTGATGAATCTCTTCTTTCAAACAGTTCAAGTATTTTCTTTTTTTTTTCCTTATGATGAATGCATGTCACAACCATGGCATGATCAAATTCTAAAATATACAAGTGAAGAAAGTACCTATTATGCAAAGTCAGCCAAGCAGAAATATGGGGTTATCTTAAAATTAAGGAAAAATAGCTTAAACTAAATCAGGCATTTTCAAAGGTCAGCTTAATTTTTTTTATTTGCTGGAAGAGTAAAACTGTTACCTTATAAATGAGAGTGATTATTCTTTTGGAAAACCTCACTAGTAACAAAATCTGAATTTATGAATAACAATTTTAAATAGACCTCATGCTCGCTGCATTAATGCTCTTCTCTGCCTTTCTTAAATGACTTGCCAGGTGGCATGAACTACTCAGTCTCCTGTAATCTTACTTTCAGGCTCTGTCTGTACAATTACAGTGACTCAGTTGCAAATTGCTGTTTCCCATTGGCAGTACAGTAAGTTGCTGAATAAATTATGTATTTTGTCAAGTTTCACAGTAGAGGAAATATTACAAGTAATTATTTAGGAAGTTTTTGTGGTAGCCATTCTAACACACAGTATACAGAAACAAACCAGGGAAATTCAGCTCAAAAAAAATTTGAAAGTTAAGGGGCAATATATTTATATGCCAAAACAACAACAAAAACCTCACAATAAAAATAAAATTACAAAAATCCTAATTTGTACATAATTTCCAAGAAGAAAAAATAACTGAAAGAGAACAGAGAAATTTGGGGCATGGTTTATACTACAGAGATACAAACTACAGTTTTTAACCATTTCCTTTCTTCTTCCTGATATGTTTTCATACCAGAGTACCCCCATTTCTCCATCCTGTCTTGTAATTACATATTTTTCAGAAGAGTACTTTATAGTCCTACTATCATGGTTGAGAAATGCTACAAGGCACAGAATTTCTAAACACCACAAAGAGAAACAATATATCTCAAGTGCTTTACATTTTAGTTACGACAATTCTGACATTTCTTTATCATTTTCAGAATTTTGGATATAAATATCCATGAAGGAAAAAAGGCTTTCAGACATCTTGATTTCTGTCTTTTCTCCACATACAGAGGTAGAGAAAAATTTTCAGTTTGTATTTCTTGTGACTGCTACATTATTCAGCTACTATTTCACTTCTAGTCCACACTTCTGAGATACACCCCCGTTATCCTTGCAAAGTCTTCTTTGAGTATGCCAACAACTTTGTAATGCTTCACTGAGGCACCATTATAGCAAATTTTGTGAGGAGATAGTTAGAAATAATTTCAGTATGATGTGTAGCTTAAAATTATTTCTTATTTAACCCATTTAAATATGGTTTTGAAAAAGTCCTATATTATAATAATACTTCTTATAATAATACATTAAAAATATATTAATTTTAAGCAGAAATGATGAATTTTAAAATATTCGGTAGAGAAATACATGCACAAACTATATTAATCTAAATTAGTGATGCTGAGCAACAAAATGAAGAAAATGCACAGTGAAGCAGGAAATATGCCATATGTTATTGTATACCTGAGCACAATGGGGACACTATCTTAATGGCTTTCTTAATGTTCCTGTTGTAGTGGATATTGGTGGACATATGGTATGCTGCCTGTTTATATGCTTGTGCATTTCCATGATTTCATTAGCTGACTTTGATAGCACCTTCTATTTTTCTGCTGTTAAGGAAAAGACTTTAGAATTTTTTATATTTACCTCAGAAGACAAACATTTTATTTTGACTCTTTTTTTCCTAGCACAATTGCATATTAATCTTGTTCTTAGGCTTTTCCACAATTTTAATCCCTCTTAAGGAATAATTTTGAACACAGTTCTGTAGTCCTTTCATGTACAAAGGGCTTTTAACTCACTCTCTTCTGGCCTAATAAACTGCTCACACAGCCACAGAGCTGACCATGCTTTGCATGACCAGTGTGGGTATATGTGTGTCAACGGTTTATGGGCTGTTTCAGCCTGGTTATGCAACTAGTGGGGCAGGGGGACCTACAGACCCACACCCCAGGAAAGGGGAAGTGGGAAAAGTGAAAGGGAAGGGGGATGGGCCTAAAAATAAAACAGCAGTGATCATCTGAGGAGAAAAACTAATTTACTAAATAAGATATCAGAATGCAAAATAACGCAGCATAATATAATAAAATCGGAATTGAGGTCAATAAATCAAATAAAATGAGTGTCCAAAACTCTTAAGCTGAAGGTTAGGTGGCTAGGTAGCACATACTGCCAAGAAGAGAAAAAAAATTGTGCAGTTCTATTTTTCCCTCTGAGAGGAAAACGGGAACACAAAATCCACTGAGGTATGTAGTTCTTCTCTTCTGAAAACCAGGTACCCAGAAATTCATCAGTTCACGGAACTGGAGCATTAACTCTTTAATTCCCAGTGCCTTATATGATGTTATGATGAGGAATATCAATAACAAAAATCATAAAATTATGACAGTGTGCAGTCAGATGCTTCCATCCTGCCACAGAGAGCGCCAGCACACTGGAGCAAAAGTGGTTCCCACTTAACCTGGCTCCCTTTACACCACATAGATGAGAAATGCTCCATCCTTTCTGGGGTGCAAGTTGTTGTCAAGGCCAGCTGGTGCAGACTACCAATGGGAAAGTTTTCCTTATTTTTTTTAATTAAAAATACTGATTTCATGTTTTAAATCTAGTCTGTCTTCTAAGTTGGTTGTTGCTGTTGTTTTTGTTTTGCATTGTTTTTTGTTTTAATTTGATTTAGCCAGGTCTGCAGCAAATCGCCTGCAAGATTGAATTCCTTGCTCTGCATAAACAGAATTGTGAATAATAGCTGAGATAAAAAATATTTACAGAAACTTTTCTGCTAATTAGAAATATTAGTTGAATAAATATTTGTATGAAATATAATTAGGATTTTTATTCTTCGCTCTTAATAATGTTTCTGAAAGTGTATCTCTCACATTCAGTGTAATTTCTACTGTCTGCAGTCAGCGTTTGGATGAACTGCAAAGTAATGTTTCCTCCTTCCTTCTTTCTCTAAAGAAATGTTTTTCTTTTTCCTTTATCTCTGTTGTCTTGTTTGTGGTGTTTTTTCCCCCTTTAAGGTAAATTTAATATCAAAGTATGTCATCAGTGACCAACCTGCTGCTGAACTGTTAGCTCCTCTCAGCTTCCTTTGCACAACACAGCTCAGTCTGAATCTGTTGTACGTAGATAAGAAATTAAAATAAGAAGAATTTATACAGTGGGAAAGTCCCTGACATTTATGGTGCATCCATGCACCCAGAAACCACATGTACATTAATTAACTCTCATAATCATAACCCAGACAGAAACTTTACCAAATTCCCAAGGTATAAGCCATATAAAATAAATGTAATATTCTAGAAGTGTATGTTGTGCAGAAAAAGTATTTTTTTTTCTTTAAATGCTTAATTTAAACACAAAATGATTAGTTGCTCTTGAATGTAGTTACAATCCTCCCTCCCCCTTTTACAGTCTTCAAGAACAATCTTTTTATATGACCCCAGAATTCTTTGAGTGAAATATTGGAGTACACTGTTAGGTCTTAGTACTTTTTAACCATATATGCAGGTAATATAAATAATTGACAGAAATTATTACAGTGATCACAATTCCAATACTGTGTTATTAGCAGGTAGAGGTATAATGAAAACTCACAGTTCAAGAGTCTTGAATCTCTCTGTGATTAGAAAAATGGCATGAGAAACTCCAGACATCCTACTCATAATGATGGTAGATAAATGAGGAAATATTTCATACCCATTTTTTATGAGGCTTCCTGTATTAGCCTGTAAAAATGAATAACTTTCCTTACTGACTTTTTGCCTGTGATTTTCTATAAGAAATTAAGTAATGCAAAGCTGCCTTAGGTGACTCCAGATACATTCATAGCCTTAGAGTACTCATGTTTTTAACGTTGAGGTAGGAAATTGTACAGTTCATTTTATCTTGTGGTATAAAATCTGATAGGATTAATTCTTGGTTAATGTGTGGGGTTTTTCTGTTTGTCTGTTTGTTTGTTTTTGTTTGTAATCATTAAAGCATACTTACATATAAGCTCTTGGATTTAGTATACTGGCAATAATGGTAATAGGAATACAAGTTTATGCTGTGATAATTGTGTTGCTACTGTCCTGACCTCATTGCAGCATCTTTCCATCAGGTGTAGACCATGTTTTGGAGCACGCAGTCACACAAATTCCACAGGCCTTGCATTACTATTGTCGCATTTAAAACAAATAATACGTCTATTGAAGGTACAATACCAGAAAACTACTTGGAGGAATTATATCATGAAAAAAGTGTACAAATTAGCCAAATCCTTCTGACATATGTGTGATATACTTCACTTGTCAGGAGTCCTTAGGTTTGAGAACTGCTTAAAAGCAGTATGGAAATGACTGGAGTTTCTTGGACAAAAGCTTATCAATAGGCACTCTAAAGTATTCTGTAGTATATATATGTTCTGTAGTATATATATGTAGTATATTGTAGTATATAGTAGTAACTGCAGATTGGAACTTGTTTTTAATAAAATTGACTACATGTTTGTGAGTTCTGGCAAGCATTTTGCAAAAGCATTCAGAAATATCAATCTGTGTACTCATGGAATGCCTTGATTAGTAGTTCATGATACACATAACTATATTAATTTTATTAGGAAATAGAATGAAACTCTCTATTTTGCAGATGGTAGATAAACAATACACGCTGAAGTACCAGATAGAGTGTTTCTAATTGAACAAAGAAATATTTAAAAATAAGTAACATGATCTTCCTCAAAAATGTAGTATGTATGTTCCTAGGGAATCAGTATAAGCCAATACTCATTCGCTACGATTAATACAATTTAGTTTTTTTCAGTTTCTTTAATTTAAAACTTTCAGTTGCTCATTTTAGCAATTTTATGTTATATTAAAATATTATAGATTAGCAAAATGAATAGAAAATAAGGGAACAATAGATGACATTGCACTAATATATTCACAAGTACTTTTAATAATGAGTAGTTAATAAGAGTTATCTAGATTTTTAATAAAGTAAAGTTAGTATTTGACATCATGAAATTAAAGTAATTGAAAGGGACACTGCTTCAAGTGATATGTTTAAAAAAAATTCCTGTGAAACTCCGTAATGACAGAGAAGTTTCTGATTCGCCTAGTCTTGTGTATCCAGCAGGGTGAAGATTCTACCAGCTTACCGTCTCTTGCTGATGTAGGGCTAATCTGTACAGATAAGTAAAGATAACTGTAAAGATAAGTGGCATGTCCATCAGTAGACAGTAGCATCATGCCCACAGTGCCATTGTAAACCATCACATTGCAATAATAGCTCTGATTTTTTTAATACATTAGTACAAACGTGCACAAGATTTATACTAAGCTTGCTTAACCCAGAATAATTTTTACATGTGATGCTGTTTGTTTGTTTTTTTCCTAAAAGTGATTATTTAATATGTTTTCTAAGCAAATGATATGCTGTTAGATGTTTCTGTAGTAGCATGACTGATCCATTCTCACTGACAGGGACTAAGTTACAGCTACAAAGAACTTCCTAAAGTCAAGACTAATCATACAGTTTGTGAATTCCCTTTTCTGAAAACTTAATCAAGTTATTTCAGAAAAACACACACACACAAAAAAAACCAAAAACCAAGAACAAAAACATAGGAATTGCACTGTGGTTTGTGACAGGATTCCAATGAAAGTGCAGGATATGATATGGACAGAATCTGAGATTTTATTTAGGTGAATGAGAGGTCGAAAATATCTTTTCCACTGTTATCCACATTCCTTTCTTCCAATTAAACATACGAAGAAACTAACAAAAAAACACCTCAGGAGTTATATGTGAGTAAATGTATCTTGAATATCAATAGTACTGCAGTTTAGAACTGTCAATCAATAAATAATGGCTTGAGTCATCAGAAGGGAAGCAAGCAAGAGTAGACTACTCCCTGTGAAAGGCAATTCCAAGTAATTGCTCTAAAACCTTGTGCTCTTTTTTGTTGTTGTTTTTTGTTTATTGAAAAATCAATTGAAAAATATCCAGCACGTACTATAAAGGTAACAATACTGTAAGATTGTGCCTCATCTAAATTCTACAGGTCTTCTCCTGAAATGTTTTCTTTGAAGAAATTTGATCTGCAATTGTTTTAAATTTGAACTGTCTTTTCCACCTTGTGCTCTCATCACACTTTTTTTCTAAACAATTTCATTTCAGATTAAAGAGACAGAAGAAAATGAGCTCAAAGTCTGGGACCAGGCAAAGTTCCTTGTATGCTGTTGGAGATTACACCAAGACAGTGAGTGAAGACATGAGAGATTACCTGCAGCAACAAGGTTAACAGGAAAAATAAAAAAGGACAAAATACTTAAGACTTTAAATGGGAAAATTAAATAGTCAAATTACATACAACATACATGGAAACATTACATACATGATTATTTGAGTAAGGACCAAAGAAATGTGTAAGTGTGCACCAACTTAGAATATTTTGCAGTTGTCTTAATTGCCATCTTCTGATGCAGAAGATGGATCCTAATTGATGTAGCCCATAATTTAACTTTGGAAAAAAAACTTATTTACAGCGTACCTGGCAAAAGAGAGAGATTCATAGTTGGTTCTGTGAAGACAATGAGTCTTAAATGGAAGTCAGTGTTTTTTGTCTTGTTTGTCTTCTTTTTTTTTTTCTTTCATACTTCAATGGGAAAATAACTATTTCTCAGTTTCCGTCGTTTTATCATAGTGATATTTTGTAGTTAAATCTAACAATATTTCTCCCCTTGATAGTATATTGCATACTCCTTCTAAATCTGCTTCAGTGATTGATTGTTTTTTCTTGTTTGTTTTTTTTTCATTGAATTTGTGTAGTCCTTGTTTTTTTTTTCATTGAATTTGTGTAGTCCTTGTTTTTTTTTCATTGAATTTGTGTAGGAAAAGAAATAATTCTTTTCATAATTGGTATCTCTGCTGTGTAGATTGGTGTGAAGACACTGTGTCTCATTTAAAACTTGCTTAGATCTAGGTGGCAGTTTGTAAAGTTTGTAAGTGAAAAACAAGAAAGGTTAACTCTTACATAAGAATCATGTTTACCTAGGAATTTGTGAGCTGCTGGAGTTGGAGCACTTTCACCTACATGTGTAATGTAACTGTTCTGAAATGTCAGAGTGGGCAATAGAAATTGAAAGTGCATAATTATTAATTTTTAAATGCTGTAAGAGACAGATGTACTTCACTACAGTAATGAGACAAATTTTTATCTAACCTCTACAGACAAACAATTTTTTTTTTTTATCTGACAAGCCATTAGAAATAAGGGTCTTTTAGAGATAAAACTCTAAGGTTTCAGCAATTGAGCAAAATCTCTTTAAGACTACAGTACCATCTGTAGCTAAAAATCAAGTCAAACAATTCCATGAGTTACTGAGGAAACTGGGATTCTATCCTTCCCTCTTTACCTCTAAAAATGAAAGTAAAACAAATAATGTTTAATTGGTGCTGGCGATTATCACTGTGGTAACAGCTTGTCAGGCTAATAAGGATAACTAGGAGCTACTATCTGCTGATCTGACTTGCACTTCTGTATAAACCTTTAGTACATGTTTGTCCTTCAATTCATTGAATTTTAGTACCCAGTTGGTGTGATATACCTGGCTATTCCATTGCTCATGTTGGCAATAAATGGATCATTTGACCTATTCTAGAATTTATACTTCATAATAATAATAGAATATGTATTCTTTCTCATGATGAAACTCTCACTATCCCACATGATTCTTTGTAATCACCTTATTGTCCATATTTTACTTTTAAGTGCCTTCTTAATAGTGGTGCTTAAGTTTTATTGCAAGACTGCAATTATTAGACAAGTCACTTTCCTTTTTTATAATTTCTCCCTGTTTCCTGAGAAAATTCCACATCTGCATCTGTTAAGTGCATAAAATATTTATTTCAGCAACTGCTTACACAGAGAACTTCAGAGGTCTCTATGAGGAAGCATACCTGTAAATTAGTCATTTGAAATTAGTTCAAGATACAATAATACATAATTGCCCTGACTGCAGTTGAGAATGTCAGAGAATGTTAATTTATGACCTTTCCATCATAATACTAGAAAGTCTCCTGATCTTAAATATACATCTATGATATTTGCTCTGAACTGGTATTCCAATCCATTCACCTTCACATCCCTTGGTGGGCAGAGAGACACTCATATTTGTGTAGTCACTGAGGATAAATAAATGAAAAAATTATCTGGAAAATTTACCCTAAATCTGTTTCTAAACCATTGAGCCATCCTCAGTCTCACAGAGGAAAAGATTGGTGCCTAAAATAGTGGAATGCTTCTAGTAAAATAAATAAATAAATAAATAAAAATGAATCTGATCTTTCTTGATATTTTTTTAACAGATGACACTGTATAAATTGCATGTCAGTTAGTTTAACAAATAATAAACACAGAAAGACATACAAATAACTTTCACAGCTGGTAAATTCTGTTACATCTTAGTTAAAACAACAAATGTTTATATGATTTCATATTGATATGAAAACATTTAGAAGATTGGAGACATAGGAAAGAATGATAAATGAGGTCTAGTGGTCATCTACTAGTGGACATTAGAAATAAGGTTACTGCTCTCTTATACTTCCTCCTTCTTAAATAAAATGCTGCTTTTCTGAGAGATGTATCCGCTTCCTTTCAGAATACTTCTGCAAATACTGTTCAAGATATATTTCAAAAGAATGTGTGTTCTTATTCTTCTCCATCAAGTGAACATTCAAATATGTCTTCAGTGCATTTTAATAGTACTGAGCTTCATCTCCAGGGGGGACAGATATGTCAGAGTTTAATTAAAAGCTGTGATTTTTTTTTTTTCGTGAAATATCTAACTTTCTATTCCCCAAGTCCTATTGCCTCCATGATTCATGACTAAATCTTATCACATAAAAGTTCATCTAGAGGTAATGCGAACCTATTTTCCTCACTTTAAGGGGAATTAATCCTGAAATATTAGCTTAAAAATATACCACTAATTAATGATTTTTCAGGAACTACAGAGATTCTTTGATGTCCTCTACTAGAACAGAACTTTTATTGCATGACTTCAAGGAGAAGGGAAGGAATTTTATTCAATTGAAATCAAAAACATATTAATAATTTATCTAATTTGAAAAAAAAAATCTAAAAATCCATCATTATTTCAAGAGATGTTGTTATTATGTTCAACAGAAATAACTATGCTCTAGAGAAGGTGTGATTCACTTTAATCAGTGAACAGGATATTTTCCAGGCAAAGACAGTTCAAAAGCCAATTGATTGTAATTAGAAAAGGGCAGTAAATAAGCTTGTGCTGGGATTAAGTAAAGTAATTCTTGAAGTTATTAACATTTGAAAGAAGAAAATTAAGATAAGAAAAGGAGAAATAAAGGTATGCTACTTTCCTTTTAAGCTCTGAATATTTTCCTACTAAGAGATTCTTAAATGAAGAAGTATTAAACATACTGTCTGTCACTAAACACATCAAATAAAATGCGAAGGTACAACATACTATATTTCTGTCAATAAATGAATGCTGACCTTCAGGCCAGATAATCAATAAAATATAAATGGATTCAGCAGCTTCTCATTGCACATTACACTACTTCATTGATGTCCACAAGCACACAGAATTTAAGAGGCAAAACTTTGAGATCTGAAATGGCAATATGCTACTGAAGGGTACTGTTGTTGTTTGGTAATGTCCTATTGACACTGATTAGATGTCAAAAAAGTAGATATTGCAATTGTACTTCTTTAAGAAAACAAATCAGAATAAAAGAGGATCTCATATTCCATACCTTGAGATGTCTTCCCTTAAAAGAAAAACAAAGAAAAACACAAAGAAAGAGTATATTTTGTCTTCTAACATAACTCTGACATCTATTTTGAAATATTCACCTTTAAAAACAAAAATTCCAAAAGTTCTTTGACATCACTATAAAGTTATACAATTAAGTTCTTTTAAGGAAATGTTGTATTTTTAATTTTATTTTACATACTTTTTTCCCCAAAAATATTCACAAGTTGCAAGGATAATCCTAGAAGATGCGGTTCAACTAGCTAAATTAAGCCTAAAATTCAATTAATTGTCATCAGCAAATAACATCTGTAGCATCTTTTTTAGAAATAAACATCACTTGCAATTATTTCATCAACAGGTATGGTGTCAATTTTTTTAATTTTTATTTGTATTATGGCTTGCAATACTAACTTAGCTTTATTTGATTATCAAATCCTGTATCATGTAAAACATAACCAGCAACACTAACTTACTAAATATGAAAGTTGCAAAATGTTTTGGATGTATAAATAGCAAACATGATATTTTACTGCAGCTACAATTTTCTAGCATTAAAACGTGATGGTTTATTCATCAGGATCAGAATGCATTCTTATCTTCATTTTTGAAAAAGAAAGCAAGAAATACAAGTTAAGGTGGAAGTGTAAATAGTTAAATAAGAAAGTTTTACCACTTGTTAGCTCTACAAATCTGCTTTAACTGTTCATTTTTATTTGTTTGTTGCAGACACTTGTTTTGCATAATTATCTTTAAGAGAGGAAAGAAATTAAAATGTATAATAAACAGCAGGAACACTTTTGAAACTTAAACAGAAATCTCACTAGTGAGAATGAGTTGCAGACATACAGCTTGATAGGTTCCATGCATTTGTGAACAAAAAGATAAAAAATCACCGTAATTATCAGTGATAATAAAGGAAATGTTCCATATTTTGTTAATTGAAGTCACTAACAGTCTCAGAATTTGCACCATTATACATTCCAACACACGTCAAAGGAGAGATAGAAAAGACTTTTGTGAACTCTGTGCTGAATGAGGGTCTTTTAATAGACCCAGGGAAAAGGGAGCCTTGTGAGTATTATGGCTATTAGGATTTAACCATGTTAAAAATATATGCACATGGGAAACAGAACCAGAAATGAGAACATGATATAAAGAAGAAACCATTTTCACAGTTATTTTCAATTGAGAATCACTCTAGAATTCTCAGGAAAAAATAACTTAGAATCAGTCATGTACGATATAAACATGAAAGTCACAATGAAAAAAAAAGAAATATTTTACTGAAGAATTACTATTTTCCTTCTTTAATTTTCTATCCTTATTTTCCTATAAGGAAGCATGTGGAAAAGTGGATACATTTTTCATAAATTAAGTATGATTCATCACATTTTAACATTTGGAAAAAAATAAAGCAAGGAGTCAACACATAAATAAAAAACGCAGAATTTTCACTCTGATTCCTTGTTTTATAATTCTAACTATCTGACTAGCACATATACTTATTATCTCTGTTTTCTCCATTGCTGCTTCCAGTAACATTCTGTTTACACTTTGATATTTGATCATCACATTGGACTAAGGCTGGTAACAACACTGATTAAACTAATTTGGAGAAGTGGCTTTATATGTGATTTCTAATACAGAGTATCGTATGTATTTATTCCAAACCATTCCATACTGAGTTTTATGTTACCCTAAACTGAAAATCACAGGAATGTCTTGAAGCAAAAAAGCACTCTATGCAGCCAAATTAATTTTTCAGTATTTTTGTCCTGTACTTTTTAAAAGAGAATGTGAGAAAAAGCAATATCCTTTATGAAAGTAAATTAAAAAATGAAACCTGTGCAATTTCTCTACTCTAACTTTGGATATACTTTTTGAGAATGTTTTATATATAATTTGCATATTTGTTATATCTGTGTATTAGATTGTTGTACTTCTATTGCATTCTCTCATCATGTCTATTTCAAAAGCTATTGGAAGACAAGTGAGGAAAGTGGAAATGTTTCAGTGTTTCAATGAAACTTAAGAGTGTACTCTACCAAAATCATATACATAAATACATTCAGCTACATTTGATTTACCTGTGATTATCTCTACGCAGAAAAAAAAATCTAATTTGTATCCTAAAAACAATAACATTTTGTACTCATATGCAAGGCAGATTTTTAATATTATAATTGCAAAGTTCCTGCAAGAAACCTTTTATAAAGCCATTTATATCCATGGCTTCATGGATATAATTATAAGCAAACTAATATGTATAAGATGGTGTAACAGATTCTGGAACAGATTGTCTTCACTAAAATTTCCTCTCCAAAAATGTACAGTAAATGTAAGCAGCACAAGTCCCATGTTTTTTAGAGATGTAAGAGGATTACATTAGCATAGTTATTGATGAACATCAATACTGACTGACAACTTCATTCTACTGGCAGAAGTTCATTTATTTTTGGGATTCTGGGTGACCAAAAATAGAAAATACTTTTCTAGGGTAACTTCATTGTGGAAACTAGGAAAGCAGAAAGTTAGTAATTCTGCCACGCACAACTTTCCATACACTACTACAGTAGTTCCTCCTTACAAATCACAGCAAAATATTACTTTGGTAAAATTCAGACTTTGTTCTGTGACTAGTGGGACAGAGAAGTTGCATGCAGTAGTCTTATTTGATTATTTTACAATGAACAAATAGTATATTTGATAGTATAGCTTTTATGTTTTGTTAGTTTGTTGTAAAGCTAAAAGTAGAATCCACATTTCAAAACTATCAGTAAGAAAGTTGAAATTATAGTCTACTGGTTTCCTCATTATTATGAAAAACCTGAAAATTAAAAAAAAAAAAAAAAGGAAAAGCTTTTTTTTCCCCAGAAATTGTTTTGCAATTATATTTTAAGTACATTATTATAATTTCATATATATTTCTGTTTTCCCAAATGTCTCAGTAAAATGAAGTTTATTCCTTTGGAACCTAGCATAGGATTTCTTGGATTCTTAAAGCCTACACACTATCCTTGTGTCCATATGACGATCCCTTGCATCCACATAATACCCTGAGTAAAAATATTTTTATGAGGAAATCAGACTCAGTTTTCCACTTTCCTCAAAGCTTAAAGTTTTTCTGTGTCTACATTGTACTATTTGGTACTTATTTTGAAACTAATCTGAGTCGTGAATATGTCCTATTCTGACACAGATTCTTCTGAGCTGTAAGTCAGTGATATTCATGATTCTTGTTCTGAATGTTTCAATATCTTTTCTTTTTAGATATGTGGAAAAAAAATGCATATGAGTAACCATGTGTAGTTCAGCTCCACCCTTAACACTAGATAACTTTATTCTTCATTGTAACACTAGATCCCACATAATTCAAAGGTAAATATTAATTATATACTAATTATTCAATAACAACTAGTGAGACCTGTCATGTTGTGATTAAATGCAAGAAACAATTTTCAAATTCTTAAAAGAACTATTCAGATTCTGAAAGCTTGAGAGATGAAAGCAATTCCTGGGTAAGTCTTCTACAGCAATACTTCCCTATGTATCTATATATGCTAATTTCTAAATATGAATGCTGGAAAATGTCGAAGGGTCACATGAAAAAACTGACTAAAGGTTCTGTTTATTATGCTGTGAAAAAATCTTTTATAACCTGATCTATAGGGAAATGCACAGTATAACTCAAAATCTGTAATTGCCATTTTTTTTCCAGCCTGATTTCCCATAGTAAAATATTTCACCCTTAGAAAAAGTAATAGCTCAGTGAAACTATTTTCCATAGACTGTGTCCTATGGGAGATGCAAGGGAAGTTTCTTAGTAATAACTAATATTCAGACAATAAAATGTAGAAGCTACAATCTCAAAAGACAAGCTCTTATTACTGTTTGTTTGTTTGTTTGTTTGTTTTTTCATCACAATTTCCTAAAGCACTGTTACAACAATGCTTTATTTCATTGACTTGGACGAAAGCAAAATTTCCATATATTTTTAAATGAAAGTATCTTCTGAATGTTAGTCTAATTATGCCTTAATGGTGTAACCATCTAAGCTATAAGTTTAAAAGCATACCAGTGTAATGCAAGTGTATTGATTTATAGGCTGTATTAGACACAGGATAAAAGCTTTTTGGCATTCAGACATTAAAAAAAAAACAAAACCATTTTTTAATGTGAAAATATTCTATCAATTCTTAGTTAATGCATATTTTATATATGCTAGAAAAAGATATAATGCAAAACAGAAAGCTTTATCCCTTCAAGAAAACGATCTACGTATTTTCTACTGAATTTGAGTATTGCAGTATACAGTTCACCATTTATGTTCCTTCTTAAGGTAGCAATTGTGTGTTCTCTGTCCTAAATATTAGCATTTAGTGTTACTGTTGACTTAACTCTTTTACTGCATGTTGTTTTTGTGATATATTTACACTGAATTAAAACAAGAACTGTTGTGCAGAACATAAATACAAAATATCCTAATAAAGTGATACAGGAATGCAACCTTCTAATGTGCATCAAAGCCATCTGGACAATGGTATAGCACTAGAAAGACAATAAGGCCTAGAGACAGAAAATTATCTCATGGAGCATAGTACTGTAACACTTCAGGAGGTAATAAGATCAGAAATAATTAAGAACATAGTGAACATATAAACATATTTGAATTGTATAACATCTCAACTCACTTTCTTTTGCAGCAACCACTCAGCTTCCACAAAATTTTAGAGACTGTTTACGCATCTGGTAACTTAAGGCACTGATATCAGCCAGTTTGATGCACTGAGTGAAGCTGTGTGAATGTCTCGGTCTGAATATAAAGAAACTGTAAAACTTAGACAACCCATGTCAGCCTCTGTTCTTACGCAGGTAAAGCTTCCTACAATGAGAAATGTGTGACAAACGTTTAGATCAACAGCACATATGTGAGTGAGTGGATATAAGTACATAAAATACAGATATTTTCCTTAAGAGTATACAAATCTCTAGGTTTGACATCAGCTAGCAAAACAGAATTAAGGCATAGTTTAGTTGCAAGGTTTTGCAACAACATTGTTTGAAGATATAAAACAAATAAGGAAATTAAGACAACTACTCAAAATTCATGTTAAGACAGCCTTATTATATATATTTATTATCTTATGTTAATATAGCTTATCATTCAAGGACAATATTCATGTGTCCTACTTTTCTGGATTTGAGGGGAAGTAGCTGTCACCTATCACCAGCAAGCTGGTTTTATCCCTTTCCCCCACTGAAACTTGTTTAAAGGTCTATCAATCCGCTCTGCCAACTCCTGCACGGAAGTCCTTTTCCTCATGTGAGGAAAGTGTATACCATTAGCCACCAGCAATACCAGTGTCATGTAGATCAAGAAATCCAAAATCTATTTGTCAGCTGCATCTGCATATTCATTGTTCCCTGCTGCTGGAAAAGGAGAACACTACCTGTACTCCTGATCCTTTAACCTATTATCCAAAGGCCCTGAGGTCCCTTTTGATTGCTCTCAACCTCTTTTTACTGCTTCATTGCCACTGACAGGAAAATCCAAAAATAGATAATAACCAGAGGGCCTTACCAGATTAGTGACTTTTGTAACATCTCTTAGTCAAGCCCCAGGGAGACAGCAGGCTTTCCCATGGTCAGCTGTTGTAGCAGCAGTTCAGTGCCACACCAGTGTTTGCTCTCTTCCCACTTGCAGTGGAATGGGGGAGAGAATCAGAAAAAAATATAATGAAGTAGAACTCGTGAGTTGAGAAAAAAATGATTTAATAAGACAGAAAAAGAAGAGAAAAAGCATATCATGATAGTAATTATAACAATATAACAGACATTTAAAAAACAAGGGATATACAACACAACTGCTCACCACCCACCAACTAATGCCCAACCAGTTCCCAAGCAGCAGCAGCTGCTTGTTCCCTTGGAGTTCTGTCTGGGTAGCTGTGTCAGTTCTTGTGGCTGCATAGGACATAGGGGATGCAGAGGACGTTGCTTTCTGCTGAATGGGTGCCATGACCAGAGCTCCTTGTGAGTGGCTTACAACCTCTGTTGATAGTCTTGACAAACCAAACCATCATACCACATAGTCATGAAAGAGTTCTGAAGAGACAGATGAATGTAAATAATACAAATGGAAAGAATTGCAGCAGAACAAAATACAAATTTATGTATTTAGGAACTAACTGCATTCTCCAAAATTTTGTTCTATATGTACTTTGAAATGCCAAGGGCTAGGAACCAACCAACAAGTTTCAAAACCTGTTTTCTGTTCATGAAGTAGCAATGATGATACTGGAGGTTACAATATCTGTAATGCTATCTGCCAACGTTTATGAAAATAGGATTCAAACTGGAAAGTTGCTGTCAAAGGCTACTAAGAAGGATGTAAAAATGGAGAACCTTTCATTTACCTAGAACTGCTTGTCTTCACAACCAGAACAAAGTCCTCAGACTTTGTTATGATGTCATGAGAAGGTATGTGTGAGATGAGGTGTTTGATGCCATGAATTCAGAATTTTAAGATGTTATTCAGTGAATTTAAAAATTATTTCAATTGAAATACAAGTACTTGGTGTTGTAACAGGGAATGGGCATGTGGAGCCCAAATTCTTCAGAGACCATTGCATAAGCTTAGATTGATATATTTAATAGAAAATTAATTATTCCAGTTATCCATAAACAGAGCTGCATGCAGCAATAGTGCGTTCCATTTGCAGTAGTATAATGCAACCATTCATCACATTGTTCCAAGGTACCTGCTCTGCAATGTACTTTCTCCAAGAAATATTATACCTAAACTTGTAGAATTAATGATAATAGTAACTTACAGCAGAGCAAGCAGAAAGTGGAATTAAGAGTCTTCAGCTAAAAGTGCCTGCGACTACAGTCTCTGAAATTCTTCATCCTTTGGGATATGAATAAATTTTTTGAGTTTGTAGAATACATGAAACAGTTTTTTTGCAGTGCCCCTGTATATCAGTGGGAATGGATCATCAGACAGAAGAAACTGTTCCTGCTGCAGTTGTTAACACTGAGTTAAACAGTGTGAGCAAGGTAATGGTGTGTTGTGCCACACCAACATTTCATAGAAGCAAAAGAGACTTTCTGCCCTTCACAGGTGCAGAATGGCCTCAATTCTTGTAGAATCTCTCTAAAGACAGATGGCTGCTGGCCTTTTTTGTGGTGTGTGTGTAGTTTGAAATGATCCTAGCTAACACAGTTTCAAACTTAACAAACTCCACAACACTCACCCTCTCCAGTAATAAATGTCCTAATATTCAAATATACTCAGACACATTTTCAAGTGACTAGAAACATGTAAGGCTTGAATTCTTTCACTAACAATGAGTGTTGAGCTGACCATAGAAAAGAGGTGCCTTAACAATTTTAACCTCTCTGTCTTCATTCTACAGGTGTGAAGTACCAATAATTCCAGTTTGCTCAACAGGAAAATGACATTTGGATCCTTAAATAATAGCAGGGTAATTGATCAATGATTGGCAACAACAGCTAAATTATTTATTGCACTCTGGGAGTTGTTCAACAAACTCACATTCATTGAAATTCAACGTAAAAAGTGCCAGACCTCAGCCACTCACTACGTACACTGCAGTCAATAGTACCAACTCATGAGCTACATTCTCAGTATACACTTTCTTTTCAGGAGTCTTTCCATTCCCTACACTCAACAGAAAATAAATTTTCAAAACATACAATTTTTAGTGAATTAGAATTGTTTTTCTGTCCGAATCTGGTATGTATCAATAGGCTCCACATTAAATGAGGAATCAGTTTGATTTTTGGCAGTGTTCCTTTTTTCAGTGATAAGCAGGAATTTATCATAATTGAATATATTAAATTATTGCAAAACATTTTAATACATTGTTAATACAAATAAATTTCCTTCCTTTTTGACACAAGTATCACTCCTTACTCCTTCAGTCCATGTCCACTGCTGCCCTGTGGGCTCCTCTGTGGCTGCAGGGGGAGGTCTGCTCCTCATGATTCCCATGGGATTTATATGTCAGCTTTACATATAAACTATCACTTTACATGTTAGAGGACTGCAGTTTGAAAGCACCACAGCTTTTTAGAAATCATTGAAAGAACTCAATTTTTCCCCAGATATCTTTGTGGTAACCTTGCAGCTATGATCACCTTTCATTTTCAGTTTATAGAACTGTGACATATTCACAGTTATGTCAAAAAGTAATAGGATACTGAGACTGGAATGTCTGCTGGGTGCAAAACCACTGTGAAACCACAGTTATACTTTCACTGTTAGTATCAGAGAAGTCAAGGACCATGGTCTTGACCACTGTCTAAGAGTATAGTGATAAATAAAATATGTCAAGATCTATTCACTAGCTTTGAGATAAAAATAGCATGTCTTATATCCACTTGCCTTCCAGAAGAAAAGGTCAACATCGGAACTGGTTCTGTGGATTAGTACTCAGCATGTTCTATTTGGGACAAAGTGTTTGGACATTTCATGGCAGCCTGCTACATGATGTTGCCTATGGCTGTGTGAAGGACCATGACAATGACTCAGCAAGATGTCATAGCAGTCGACAGTCTTGCCTGCAGTTCAAGCAGTAACTAATACCATCTCAATCCTGACTATGTTTTATTTATTTGTGTGGACAGGACAGGACCTACGAAACAAACAGTAAAACAGAGGGGTATAGCACCTGTAGAACATTAACTAGTCTTGGGCTGAAGGAAAGATTATAATGTGCTATTAAATTGTATCTGCTATTGTTCTCGTTCCTCCGAGAACTACAAGTTTTAAAATACTAGAGATCTTTTGATGGTAATATGCTTTTTTTTATCTACTTCAGCAGCTTTTTAGGGAAGCACCGCAATTCCAAATACTTATTAGGTAAACCTCACAGAGGTACAGGTGAACTTCAGACCTCACACAGTTTTCTGCAAGATTTTCATGCAGCGGTGGACCTGTCTTGATTCCCTCAAGTAAGATCCCTTTCTGGGTATTTAAGAGACTGATGTGAGTTAATTCTCCTACAGAAAAAGACTTACATCTTTTGAAGCCAGAGGGAATTTGATAAATAAAACAGTATTCATGGATGCAGAAAGCTACAGAGAGTAAACATTGCCATTAATCACGTAAAGGAGAGATGTAATAGCATGAGTAAGAATATATCTCAAGCCCAAATCAATACTAGCCAACTAGACACATAATGGATGTTTGACCCAATACTGGGTAGTTAAAGTTGACTAAAACTGACTGCATAGTTAAAAGTAATCGACTTCAAAGTCATAAATATTCTTGGAAATAAATTATTAGCCATATCACACTTGTATTTTTTCACAGAAAATGCAAATTATCATTTACGAATTTGACTTACTTCTGATCTTTTTTATTATTTATCTCACAGTTAGAGAAGAGTTGTGAAGTCTGCATCTTATAAAATATATAATATATAATATAAAGATTTTTTTTATTATTACTATTTTATTTTTTTATATTTTATTATCACATATTACGTTTATCTGATTTGCAAGTGCTACACTACGGATAATCTGAACTGCTCAACATCAGCACCATTTCTCATATGCTACCACTTACAAATTCTGAGAAAATTAGAAGAAAATCACAAGACACAGATAAAGACAGATGGCTTCCAGATTTCCTTCCATCTGAGCCTTAAAGCACATAACATAGAAAATCAATGGATGGGGTATGTAATAAGTAAAATTATGTCATAATTCTGTCTCAAAAATCTTTAGATTGATGTAAATGATTGAAACCAGGATATTTTTCACTAGTAATAGTATTGATTTGATTTGATTTTTTCAGTGAATATGAATCCAGAATTGTCCATTTTTGAATCCAGATTATTGCTCGGGCTATAAAAATGAAAAGTAATGCAGATTACATATGCTATTAAGGTTTAAGCTATATATATTTTAAAATATTCTGTCAGGTCTTTTGTTCAAATATGATTTTTTGCTTGTTTGTTTAGTATGGTGATATAATAAGTAGAAAAGTTCATATGTTGCCATTTTTTGAGGATTTTTTCTTTTAGTTATCCTTTTTTGTAATTTCATTTGAAAATTAAAATTTTCTTCTAAGCTTATAATCACTCTTTCATTACATTTTCATGAATGAGTGTCAAAAACTGAACTGAATAAATTGCCTTGTAGTTCTACTTTTTTAACATTAAGTGAAGGAAAATTAGATCACCTGTTTCTCTCATTTTATGTATATGGAGAGATGTGCCCTGGCTACACTGAGTAAGAGTCTTCATTTGACAGAAAAGATGTGAAAAAAATCTAAGCAAAACTAAAAACAGAATAAGAAATGTATTCTTCTGCATGTCTTTAGCTGCAAAAAGCCTGAAGTAGAATAATGTTTAAATATAATCGAGAACACTGATGCTGAAAGGGTATGAGCAAACTGAATTATTAATTGACTGAACTACTTTTCAGGAATTATTGATAGCATATCCTCCATAAAATCTGGCAAACTAGTTGAGGACAAACATATATCTAGGGGACAGATTGGCAATATTTTGGGATCAAGTTTATCATTACCTACATGAATAGAGAGCATGAAGATTGGGCTCTGGGCACAACTTAACCTACTTTCCAGAACTCAGGATCTCTAATTTCTTATGCACAACATCTAGACTAACACACACTGCAGTATGTCTGAACGTGTTTTTTCTGCAGGTTTGGGCAGCCTGTAGGAAATTTATTATTATCAGTCATACAGAGATGAGTAGACATGGTGTATTGCACCGTCTTTGGAGGTCTGATAAATAGTCAAAATTCAACATCTCTCTAAACAAAGCACTCCAAAGCCATTTACACATGGTTGTAAGGCCAAATGGGACAGCATCAGTTGCAGCCAGGTACCCAGACTCTCTCCCCCTCAGCTGTATTCAGCCTCTCCCCAGGCTCTGGCTCTTCCTGGCTGGCATCAGGACAATGCCTTAGGGCATGCTGGCTGTCACTGGCCAAGCATCCCCTGATCCCCTGAAGCAAGCTGAAAACAGGACCATGGAAGTGATCTCATTCCGTTTTCTGGGTTGTTTTTTTTCTTTTAATGGAAAACCATAAAGCAGTGGGAATGACAGTATTATGTCCTTTTCATCTTCTATTAAAGAGTTCAGCACTCACCTGATGGGAAATCACTCTTGTAATACAATTCTCTTTCAGCTCCCAAGACCATTGGAGACATATTGTGATCCCTTCCTTACTTTTGACGTGAGCACCTAAGATGCTTAAAATCTGTTTATTAACTCAGAACTTAATGCTTTTCTCTCTGTCCTGTTCATAGCCTTTTTTTTCTGGATAGCATTTTCTTGGTAGAAAGCAGGATGTAGTGTTCTATTATGCTGTCTCTGCTACATTAATTAAATATGATTAAACATATGGCAAGGTTTCACTGTAACAGTGATCGCTCCTGAGAGTTAACAGAATAATGACAGTCTTTTTTAGCAGATATCCAGGTTAAGTCTGCGTCTCATTCTTTCACAGTGTGTATATTCAGGAAAGACCTTGTAGACTGCATGAGGCCAATATCTGTAGTATTTTTCAACTCGGTATTTGAATTATCCTTCCTCACTATACATTAGTTTACTGGTTCTTTAAAAGATTTAAAAAAATATACTGATTATGAAAACTACTTCAGTCCCTTGAAACTGTTAAAAAGAACATATCAAGTTCATTTGTAACTCTGACCTTTCTCAAATGTGTTATGCCCTATCTATTCTGGATCACTTGTTTAAGTCATGGAATTGCATGGTTCTGTTATGATTACATAAAATGAATTTTGCTTAGGCCAAGTAAGCTGAACAATTGTAATTCCACAGTTCTGTAGCTCACTGAGCAACAGGAAGTTAAGAACCATACAAATTAGACTTTATTCTGTGTCTGAAGGGTAGGGATTGTTATATGGATTCAACTGACTTTGTGCAGCTTGAAATAGATGCTTCAGTACAAAAATGATGACATATTGTTTTCATACAGTCTCTGAAATTTAATTAGATTATGTGGATAGTTCTCCTAGGATTTTCACCTTTTAGAAGTATAAACAAATGATAACAGTTTACATCCTATCACCTCCATTCCAATGACTTAAAAATAGCATAGTATGTTTTATTTTTTAATTTTTTTTTAGTATGAAATAAATATATACTTGATTAATAAGTATCCTTTACAGAAAAACCTTATCTTTTTGTTCTATTTCATCAACTCAGGAGCACAGATTATGTACTGTCTCCTTAAAATACATACAAATATTTTTCCTTTCAATATTGTAATATGCCAACATAGAGATATGAAGCAAACTTGCATCATCTATCAATAGTAAAGATCTTAGATATTACTTGCATTCCTAAAAACTCTCTTGAGTTTTTCTATGGACGTGATATAATGACTAGTAACTGGAGTAACTAAAGAAACATGAAAAATCATTTAGGAATGTTTCTGTTGTAAACAACTGAAACCTCTAGACCAAAAAAAAAGGTCTCATGTATCATTCTAACCTTTAGTATTTTCCAAGCTCTACATGTCTAGGTTGTTTTGAGGACATAATTCTATATATGAATTGCATCCCAGTAGCATAAGTGGGAAAAAAATCCATGAATATGCAGGAAGAATTTTTTTTCAATATACTGAATAACTCTATAATTAAACTGTTTTATTTCATATTTATGTGTATGTTAAAGCATGAAAAGAAAATCTAGGATCTGTTTTTTACTATTTATCACTATCTTACTGAAGTCCAGATAGACTACATCAGTGGCTCTTCCCTAGTCCACTGACAAAGTTATGTCTCATAAAAAACAGCAAGTTTGGTCAGGCAGGATTTGCCCTTGGTAAAGCCATGCTGATTCTCACATATCACCTCTCTGTCTTCATTGTGGCTTGGCATAGCTTCCAGAAAGATCTGATCCATAATCTTTCCTGGCACAGAGGTGAGGCTAACTAATCAGCAGCTCCTGGGGCCATCCTTTCTACCTTTTTGTTATATATGAGAATGACATTGCCTTTTTTCCAGACACCAGCGTTTTCACCTGACCACCAGAACCTTTCAAATATCATCAAGAACGGCTTGACAACTACATCAGCCAGCTCCCTCAGGATTCAGGCGTGCTTCTCATTGGGACCCATAGACATGGATGTTTAGGTTTCTCAGGCAGTCATGAATCTTATCTTCACTTATAGTAGGAGAGGCACTGCTCCCCTCGTGCACACCTTCCAAACCATACACTCAAGGACTGTCTGTAGAGCAGTCACCAGTGAAGGCTGAGGCAAAAAATTACTCAAATTCTTCAGTCTTCTCTTATTCCATTGTTCCTAACCTGCCTCTATTGCTCACTAGTAAGGGTACGTCCCCTGGACTTTCCTTTTCCAATTGATGTACGTATAGAAGTGTTTTTTATTTCTCCTTGCTCTCATTGCCAAATTCAGTTCCAGCTGGGCATTGGTCTTCCTGATCCCATCCCTACACAGCCTAGCAGCATCCCTATACTGCTCCCAGAGTACTTGTCCCTGCTTCCATGACCTGTGCATTTTCTTCTTGCTCTCCAATTTGACCGGTTAAGTCACACTGGTCTCTTGCATTCCTTTCATGACTTCCTCCACCTGGGGAGAAAAAGCTCTTGCGCTCTATGGAAAGCTTCCTTAAATATCTACCAGCTCTGCTCCACTTTCTTGTCCTTGGATAGGTTCTCAGGGGACTTTGTTGACTAATTCCCTGAAGAGCTGGAAGTTGACTTTCCTAAAATTAGCTAAATCTAAGCTTCTTGATTTTACTCTTTGCCTATCAAATATCCGCAAGAGTGTGAACACCACCATCACAGTCACTACAGCCCAGGTAACAACCAATCCTGATGTCATCAATCAGTTTAGTTGTGTTGGTGAGCAACAGATCCAGCACTGCAACTCCTCTTCTGAGGCTGTCTACTACCTGGCTTAGGAAATAAACCTTGACACATTCCAGGAGTCACCTCTTTCCTTGCAGACCCTCAAGGGATAAAGAGCTGTCCCTTGAACTTATCCTCCTGTTTTTTGTCAGCTGAAATCATTACCTGCAACATAAAACAGAGGTAAGCTCTCTCATTCAGATAAGTGTTTATTTTGGCCCACTCTGAACTGTTGGGAAACCAAATAAACAACTTTTAGTAGTCTCTGGCAAAACAAAAGTTGATCAGATAGTGGCCTTTGAGAAAGGTGGTGTCTAACAACATGGACTCCTAAGGACTTCCTATGGAAGGCAATAAAAGTCATGAAAATACATTAGCAACATTTGAAAACATAAGCATTTATTTATCCTTGATACGTCTACTCTATGTCATTAGCACTGGCTTTGTAGTATAGGAAAATAGATAGATCCCTTCTCATTATTTTCCATTAGAAAAAAAAGCTGACTCAAAGCCAAGCTATGAGCAATTCAAAAACATTTCCAGCCATAGTACAAACTCGAAGTATAATTTTAGCTTTTAGAAATTTTCTAAGTCTGCGTAATTATTGAATTCTATAATTATATGAACTATTATTTGTTAAACATCACCACTTAATCTAGACACTGTATCAGTGGAAACGCATTCTTCCGCATCCAGATATCTGTTTACCATAACTGCTTATATGTTGCATAAACATTCCATTTTTCTTGGAAAAAATACTACTAGTAAGAGATATATGAAATCTAAGAGGAGAATTTTCTAACATAAGTAATCTGAATCATCCTCTAGAAAAATACTACTGGCCTGGTGGAAACAAATCTGAATGCTATTATGTGTTTAACACACTGCATACTCATAGTAGATTTTCTTTTTTCTTTTTTTTCTTTTTTTTTCTTTTTTTTTTTTTTGGAGGACAAAGGGAATGCCCTGTCAAACCACAGAGTTTCTATGTGAAACTAGGCTGACACGACTTTAATTCCATCAAGCTATTAGTTTATCTCCCAGATGTTTTAAGGTAGGGTATTAGATTGCTTTTGCTATTCCTTCTCTGAAAGAATGATCAATAACAAACATGATGGATGGATAGTTCTAGACAGAGAGTGGTCCTTGCTGTGAAAGATGCTAATTAAGTTTTGCCCATGGGCAAACCTTCATTTCATGAAATTGCTAATATAAAACATCCTTTTCAATCTTTACTTATTTGAAGGCTTTTCTTCTCTAACTTGCAATTGTAAATGCAGCACAGTAACCTCCCAGTTTGCAGGCTGTCAGAGGCTCGTCTACAGCAATGCTGTGTGGAAATTTATTCTCACATTGCCTTAGTGATTATCCCAACACAGTGTCCTAGTAGAAATTCCCTGTTTTGTTTTTTTTGTTTGTTTGTTTCCTGCAGCTAGCTATTTTACCGCATTTACCTTTTTTGTGTAGCTCAACCTGGAGACCTTGTACCGTTCCCCAGCCTTTACCTTTTTTAATTTGAATCCTATGCACTGCTGTTAAATGAAATGTCAGTTAGAGTACTGTATAGAAGTATTCATGAAATTACTGTGGTTCTTGCTTCATATGGCATTGAAAAAGGAAGTTCTCTCCTGTGACCACCCTCTCCCAAACATTTCTGTAGCACCAAGAATAAAAGACAATAAAATTGCTTTTTACATTTTGTGTTAGAATTAATCTAATATATCGTTCGGAAAAGCAGCCTCCATTGCAGGAAAGCCATTCATGGCTCACTGTCCTAATGTTATTCAACATTCAAAGGGATGAAATGACAACTACATATGAAGTTTAATTATCTTTTTGTCTGAAACACAGCATCTTCTTACAGTCTTCCTCTGTTCCTTCCAAGCTGCTTATCAAAAACTGGGAGAAAGCCATCTCAAACCTGAATTTAATAACAGAAAAAAAAAAGAAAAAAAAAGGCTACACTAAAAAAGGAGAGAGAACTATTTTAGACCTTGACTCTGATTTTGATACTTTAGAATATTTATTCATTTATTTATCATATTCTTACTTATAGAAATACATTTAAACAAATAATCTAAGTGAGATGGTAGCATGTTATTTAAAAAAAAAATCAACAACTTATAGAACTGAAACATAACACTGTCACATACTTTAAAGGTTAACATTTAAAAATTCAGCTTACTTTATCATATCATAACTGCATTTTAAAAAAATGGGTTGCTGAGCACACACAGTTTCTGATTCTCTTCAATGACTACAAGCATGTCTTCTTATATAACCTTCATCTGAGTATAATTAAAATTATAAATGTTGTAGAGAGATGTTTCAACATAAGATATTTTTTAAAGTCTTTTAAAGATCTAGTTGCTTGTTTGCTAATATAAAGCTACAAAATGGGAATATAAAAGTACCCTATTTCATATAGTCCCCATTTCATGTAATGTAATCTGGCCAGCACTGTAGAGAAGACACGTGATGAGGAATTAAACCTCTCATATTCAACATTTGTCTCCTCTAATTTTTTTCCTTACAGTCTGTTCCATTCTCAATTTTACTTGATGTCCTTATACATTTGCTTACAGAAATTAGTGATTACTTCTCTCATCATTATGCAAATGGGCTACTTTAAGTTTCACAGACAGTAAGAAAAATTCAATCTTTGAATATTTCCAATGACCTCAAATGAAATTTTCTAAGGATACATTTGTCACACCCTGACTTTAAATTTCTTACTGTTTTCAACTTCTAATTTTGCAGCTGAAATAGAACACTGTTTAAAGCTCTGATATTGTCTTGTGAATTTTATACTAGGGCTTTTGGAGGAATAACCACTCCTAAATCTCTCTCCAGTTTTTGTTGCTGCTTTTCAAAGTATTACTGGTCCCACACATTGGCATTTGAGTTGTGAGTACTGCTTCTGACAACAGCTTGTTTAGGATTGCCATTCTATCTCGGAAAACATCAGGAAACTGGAGAGGTAAAATGTCATGATGGCAGCAAAGTGGATGCCCAAGAGTTGTGACCTGCGGCAGTCATGACACTGCCATACAGCAGCAATGGTATATGATGGATGGCATTCTGTGGATGCTATTCCAAGTGCACACACCTTCAGCTGTCTCAACTCATCCCTTTCTGCACTCTCTTGTTTGAGCTCAGACTGTGTATGCTTTGTCTTCAAAAGAATAAATTCTTTACATAACAAAATGCCTGTTAAACTGGGATTGTACCTGCATAAAGTGTGAGAGCATCTCTAGAGCATGGCATAAGATAGCATTTCTAGCAAAGGATTAATTTCATTTTTTTATAGCTAATAGTGAAGAAATCAAGACTACAATTTTGAATTGTGAGAAAAGAAAAACAAAGCAATTCTGACAGAAAATATAGGATGTAAACAGTGATGGCAACAACAGAAATCATAGTTTCTCCAAAGTTTTCTAGAGCAGCTTATTTTGTTGTTTGCTAGTGTGTCCAGGGACATGCTTCAATGTCTTTGATGCAGAAACTATCAAATATGTCAGGGGAAATGCTCCCAGAAACAGAAGTGCCTTGAAGTTCCAATATCTCAATGGCAGGCAACTTCAAACCAAATCAGAGTCTATTGAACAATATCACTGGTGTATTCTAAGGCACCAGACTTGTCCTATGACAATTTTGCATGAATGTCTTGCAATTCCACTACAGAAGTCAACACAATTATTCTTTTGCTAGATCCCACGCTCACATCACATATCACATATCACAGATTTGATATCACCTTAGCAATAGTTACCGCACAATTTGAAAGGAGATGAGCAGATCCCCTTTACACTAAAGTATCTGGAATATATCGTGAATGTTTACCTTACTTTGTCATTTAGTGAGTGATATTAGTAAAGAACAAGACAAGATTTATTTTTATGATATAATTTGATCCATTCCACAATATTTATATCCAGAATGAATATATCTAAGTTCAAACAGTAATTGAGAGTCAACATAATTTCCAAACATCGTGAAAACATCATTCTCTTCAGAAAAACCTTCATAAGTGCACAGAAAAAATAACTGTATTTTTAGCATATTTCTAATACTAATTATCATGGTGTCACGCTCCAATATAAAGGTGGGAGACGAGGTTCTTTGATTGTGTATACCCGGCATGAGATTAAGACACAACGGGTCAAATGTTAGCCCAACCAGTTTATCACAAACACTAGTTGCTTAGGGATATGGGGAAGGGAGGGTGAGCGATAGAAAAGAGATGAAAAGCAAGGAGTCTTGGCAGAAAGCAAAAGAGATATAATCACCACCATGGGTCCAACGAGGTTTGTAGCCTCAGGAACTCGTCTGGTCACCACGGGGGATGGGAGATGGCAGCAAGCAGGCCTCAGGGTCCGTCTTCGGGAGTTCTCCTCAAAGATTTTTCTTTGGGAGTTCTTCTCCAGGAATTCTTCTCTTCTAAAATCCTTGGTTCAGTGAAGGCCTTTTATCCCCATTTCTCAGGTGTTTTTTTTTCTCTTGGTTTGTGATGACATGTCTTTGACATGTCTGGCCCAACAGATAAGCCAGCAGCGGATGTTGCCTTCCTTGCCATGCAGGAGCATTGTCTTTCTGTGGTGGTCAGCTTCTCCAAGCCGTACCCACCCAGAAAAGACTATTTGCCCCTATTTCTGCTTATCTTTACAACCATAAGCAGAGACAGTGAGGCACCATAACACCCATCTGGATAACCGGCAGTTATCAGTCAGAGTCTTGTCACCAGAAAAGGCCTTACGAAGCAAGCTTTGAGACAAAAGAAAGGAAAGCAGTTTCTGTCTTTCATACATGGCTATAGCATCTAAGACTTCCAGCTCATCTTCTTCATTTGAGGGTCTCAGAACTCAATGCTCTTTTAAGAGCCCACATATCTTTATATGGTGGTAAACTTCTCTACTCTTTTTGGAGTAGGGATATTAGCAGAAAATAAACTTCTAGGAAAGCCCCTGAAAACTGTAACAGTCATTCCTATATATTCTACTTATTCTGGCACTACTGTTTTCAAACTGGTAATACTTCAGCCAGTCAGAATTCAGGGATTACTTTCTTTTCTTTTCTTTTTTCTAATTCACTCAGCTCAGCTCAGTGGGTATACTAATTTCTCAGTCCCTCGTTCTCTTACACTTCTATTTGCATAATGACAGCACAGCTCTGCCTTAGTAATTTACTATAGAATGCAAATGCCCATACTCTGAATTGTAGGCAACCATTATTAGCCAAGCAATGTAAAAGGATTTTCATTATTCAATGTATGGCTTTATCATTTACTCTATTGCAGTAATCTAAATCTCATAGCTCTGATTAGCTAACAGAATAATGAAAGCATTTTGAGAAAACAGACATGGAGTGACTGAATTTTTTAAGTTGCATGTTTTCTATGGTTTTGTGGACCATGTTGTCTCTTGGTTTTTATCATAAAGATTGTACAGAGGAGAAAATTATAGTAGGTGAACACTGCACAATAATCTGTGTGAAAGCATGACTGCATATACACTTGTAATATTAAACATGTTGCTTAAGCCTGAAATTAGTCTTCATCATCCAAAACATAATAAAAGCACAGCTACTTTAAGATACAATAATAATTATGGTACTTTTTCCAGTATTATAAGCTGTCAGCACTTGAAAGAATGACACTGATTTACAAAGGGTTTAAAGAGGTTTAAAGAAAGATGTCCAAGCTACAACACGGGATATCAGCTGAACTTCAACTCTTAATTATGAAGGATCATTTTCATCACTATGGCCTGTTTGTTCTGGGAGAGATTTAAGAATAAAAGTCTACATTTGTTCTAAGTTGATTCATCCCTCACTTCAGGAGCACAGAGGGTGATATAACTGAGAAAAAAATCTGCCACAATTTTTCATCATAAGGAGACAAATCCTGCACCAGTAATATAAGGTTTTGGTTTTTTTTCTTTCTTTTTGCTGTTTGCAAAGAACAGAAAGTATAGCTAAGCACACCCATTTGTTTTCCAAAGTGCCTGTGGTTAATTTAGTGAATTCTGACTGACAGAAAATTTTATTACGTAGGTTCTGAACAACCTGAAAATAAATCAAATAGCTGACAAAATAGAAGATACTCTAGTTTGCAGAAGGCACTTACCCACTGACAGCAGTTCCATCTATCAGCTTTATCTCAGGTCACACACTGAATGATGCTGAGTATCTAAGAGAGTATTATTGTTTTTTTTGTCATTTCTGCTCAGAAAAGAAAGTTGAATGGACTTGGGACAAGACAAAGGTCTGTGTAGACATCATCTTATTTCAAAGGTGAAATAATATACAATTAAATTATGCCACTAGGCTGCAAAAAAAAGTAATGCACCTCATCTGCTTAGCTATGATCAGTGTTTCTCCTCCTTTTCTCAAAGCAGAGTGTCTGGTATGTACCTTGAAGATGGTGAGATTCATCACCCACCAATCTTTGCAACTTGTAATGAAATCTTTGATCTTTATTTCCCTTAAGCGCAGAGAGATTGCCTCATCAAGTCCAGTACCACTACATACCACAGAGGAAGAATACGTAAAGAAAGGAAGCAACTTGAATATAAATGTTAGCATCAGATGGGTTTCTGGTAATATCCAAAGTTAGAGAAATGGGCATGAGGCAGCATAGGCTGAACATGAAATACAACATATTACCAGTCCTAAGATTTTGTCTATGAGGTGAGTAGTATAACTATGATTCTACTGCTCTGCTATACAACATCCTTTAGAGCCATGTGAACATGTCTCTTTAAACACTCCACGTCCCACTTCCAGGGACAGCCCTTTCCAACGCTTGACCACAATCTGCAGAAAAATTCTTCCAAATATCCAATCTAAATGTTTGCTGGTGTCATTTTTAATATAATGGTGAATCTCTTTTTATGCCTTCAGTTACAACTAAATAATCTTGCATTACCTTTTCAACCAGTGGTCTACTCTGCTGTTTTGTGCAGTATTTTTCATTGAAGCCTTCCCTGTGCTACATAAAAGTTAATGTGCACACGTACACAAACACACCTATGGTAAGTATTTCTGTTAAAGTCACTGTTAGCTAAAAAGCACTGGAGTTTCCACTGTTTCATGGACTGAAGTGCTGTACACTCTTCAGGGTAATTTTTAGCAGCTATTCTGCAGGTATGAAAAGCAGCTAGACTTGGGGACTGAAAGTATTCACAGTGGTTCTAGTTCAATATAACATTCTCAGAATTAGGAGTTATAAATATTTGTAATAGCCTAAAATTTTACAGCAGCTGAAATAAAGTACTCATTAAACCTAGTCTTCTCCACCAGTTGTATTTGTTTTTCTTTTCCTTCAGGAAATCTTCATTTTCTCCTGACTAATGCAAGTAATGCTAAATTTTTGCAAGACAATTGCTATGAAAAATTCATATTTTTTCCTACTTTTCCCACAAGCTATCAGGAGTAATCTGAAAATTACTGTCTGTTTTTATACAGAAAAATACTAACACATTTTGAGATAAAGGAATTTGAATTCTTTATATATGTTTACTTGTTGAGTATGATTAGATCTCCAGAAAGAAAGAACACATGTAAACACAGCAAGATTTTGTTTTAAAGCTATTTATTTAAATGCTCTGAAAACATAATTATGTAATCTGGAAATTTATACAGCTCTTAGATACAGATTATTACTGTCTTTGTAAAGATAGCAAGCAAAACCTTTTGCAATATATTTACAGAGGTAGGAGCAGAGCCACATGATTTCTAAAGTTCAGCCAAGTATGGTCAAAGGGAATAAGTTTGGATTTTCATTGAAGAACAGTGTTTATCATGAAGTTACAGTGGTACTGCACTACTTCGTTTGCTAAGTGAAATAAGGAAGTAAGCTGATGCATTGTTAGGAAAGCAGCAAAACTGGATTTGGGGAAAAACAATGCTTTCATCAGGGAAATAATCCAAATTTTTACCACGTCTTTGGGGAGCTTTTTATTTACTGAATGCTTTACAGGCAAATTTAAAATATGAAAATATCATGGAACAGTTCTTGATGGAGAAGATTTCTTCTACAGCTTTTGTGGGAAATACTCGCAGTTTCATGGGAATGCTTAAAGATGCATGTTCATATGAGCTTTCACAAGGGAAATGATTAATTTAGAGTAACTCAGAAACAATACGAATTATGTAATCATTATACAGATCACGTAATTTTGAAAACTTACAATTTGAAGCTTTTTTTACGCAAAAGGTAGAATGAAACTGGTATTATTTGAAAAGCAAAAAGTGGCTGTCTATCAAAACTTACATTTAGATACGTGGTATTTAATATTCTCCACAGTATTTTGTACAACTTGAAAGTGAAAATTCAATCAACGTTTAAAAGGGAGAAAGGATATGGAAGATGTAGAGGGAAAAGAGTAGCTCTTGTAGTGCAAGTTTATCAAAGTAGAAAGAGAAATGACAGATTTGCAACAGCCCAAGTATTCGTGTATTATCACCTAAGTATTTAAATATTAACTATGAGATCTGTTATTTCTTGCTATTAAATGAATTCCAGTGACAACATTAAGATGCAGAGAAGAAGCAGCATAGATTCATAGAATCATAGAATAGATTGATTTGGAGAGGAAGAGGACCTTAAAGATTACCTAGTTCCAACCTGCCTGCCATGGTTAGATCAGGCTGCCCACGAGCCCATCCAACACTGCCTTGAATGCCTCCAGAGATGAGGTATGCACAGCTTCTTTGGGCAGCCTGTGCTAGTGCCTCACCACTCTCTGAGTAAAAAATTTCTTCCCAATATCTAATCTTTTAGTTTAAAGCTATTCCCTCTTGTCTTAATCACTATCAGACTGCATTGTAAGGTTCAGTTATGTACTGAAAGGCTGCAATGACGTCTCCCTGGAGCCCTCTCTTATCCAAGCTTAACAAGCTCAATGTTCTCAACCTGTTTTCATTGGACAGGTGTTCCAGTCCTTTGATCACTTTGTGGCCCTTCTCTGGACCCACGCCACCATCTCCACATCCATCCTGTACTTGGAGCCCCAGGCTTGGACACAGTACTCCAGATAGGACCTTACAAGGACAGAGTAAAGGGGGACAATTAGCTTCCTCTCCCTGTCAGTCACTCCTCTTTTGATGCAACCCAGGATGAAAGTGCAACTGCTGGCCCATGTTCAGTCTCACATCCACCAGAACCCCCAGGTACTTCTTGGCAGGGCTGCTCTCCATGAGTTCTTCTCCCAGTCTGTACTCATATCTTGAACTGCTCTGGCCCTAGTTCAGTACCTTGCTCTTGGCCTTGTTAAACCTCATTAGAGTGTCATGTACCCAATTTTAAGGATGCCCAGGTCCTGATGTGATTGGCAACTACATCAGCCAGTACCTTCAGAGCCCTGGGATGGATGTAATCTGACTCCATATACTTGTACACATTCATCCTCATAAGGTGGTCTTGGACTTGCTCCACTCTTATACTGGGAGGGATTTTGCTCCCCTGATGGCCACTTAGAATTTCAGGAACACAAGAGGCATGACTAATAGTGATAAGTTTATTCTTTAAACTGTAATTAGAAATACAGTTCTGGTTTGTTGGGTTGCTGAACTCCAGAAGTGAGGATGTACACCAGGTTGCTTCAAATTTTATATGACATTTCTTCATAATCAAAGAACAGTAGGTGGCTTAAAGCTATTATTTCTTCTGTTTAATTAGACTTAGTTCTGCTGGAACTGAGATTCTGCCTGAAGTCACTTTTCAATAACCTAGCAAGACAAATACTATTAGTAGCATCCCATTGTTATTTTACCCACCTGCAGATGCTCAGATTACTGCTCTTTGTCTATCTGTCAGTTACCCACATGAACTAAAAGTCTAAAACATTGCAGCACTCCTTTTTGGTTTTGAATTCTGTATTTTTTATTTCTATTTTCAGTGAGATTAGTTAAAATTTTCAGTTTTGCTTTTACTTTGTGGTTTTATTGGATGTAATTTCAAGGCCCATAAATTTTGGGCAGAATGCATTTTATGTCTGGTTTTTAAAGCATTACATATTTGTGAGGATTACTTTGTGGTTTCAGATAAATTGGCTTGTTTTGGCCTGTATGTTTGCTTGTTAGCTATTATATATGGTGACTGGCAACACTACTTCCAAACATTTTTTCCTGGTTTTGATGTGATCCACATTCCATTGGTTTGTGTTTCCCAACCTTGGGACCACTAGCCCAGTTATGCTGACATTCATAAAGAATTTCTCATGTGTTTTCAAAAAGGAGCCAAAACTAAGAACTTTTGCAAATTCAGCTTAAAGTCTTCAGCAATGATATAGCTCCTTGAGTCAGCAGAATTACTACGACTCATTTCATTGGGATTCTGGCCAGGCTGCATGTCATCAGAATTGCTTTTTCAGAAGCCAGCATTATTTAGAGCAGTCTGCAGGATAAGATCATAAGGCATGTTAACAGCACCAGTGATAGAATCTTTGATACAATTTCTGATTAAAAGGTATTCCTTGAATAGAATGAATAGAGATGAAGTGGAAATGAACTTCAAGTGAATACTGATTAACACGCGTCAATTGTCAAGATCATAAAGAAGGAAGAAAAAAATGTATTTAAATATATTTATCTCATTAAAAATATATAAAGCACTGAGATGTACTGATACCACAAAAGATAAGTTTGAGATTATTTTCCCCTACTCTGCTTTATAAGTTGTGAAACACAATGATGCATGGAAGATGTTATTAATGTAATAAGAAAAAGTTCCCTTTAGCCTTTCATAATAACAAATATTATCATATTATGCATATCAGTACATGGAAAAAAAACATAGAATTTGGAAAATGTTCTCTACATAAAAACTGCTTTAGCATTCAGCACTCTAACCGGAAAAACAACAAACAAAAAATACCAATAAAACACAAGTGGAAGAAGAAAATGTTTGCAATTATTATTCTTAGTTTACCCTTGTTTATTACATTTACATGTTATGGCTCTGTATATAACTTATAAATCTTACTGATCCTTCTCATCAATTATCCACTCCCTGAACTTCTCTTCCTGGCATTTACTGATTGTTTTGTTTAAATTCTACATCAATCTTTAACCTTTTAATCTAGGTTTTCTTAACTGAATATTGATCTTCTATAAAGAAAGGAGGAAAGAGAAATAAAATGTTCACAGCATAAAAAAAGAGGTAATTTTTTAATGTATGTATTTATTTAATCAAGGTTTGACTGACATTAAACTAATAAGGTGCTATTTATTTTTTATGCTTTTCCTCAGCATGGAACCTAGAGAGTATCTGAGGAGGATTCAATAATATTGCAAAGTTCTCACTGCTCAAAGAGAGAATTTTTGAAGTCATTATCGCAGTACTGACGTATTGTCTTACTTCTTGTGCATCAAACTGACAATTTTGAGTACAGAAAGAGCCTCTTTTGCTTCAAATTTCCTTGTCAAAATAATTATTTTTGAACTTTTCTCAAGCAATTCTCTTTTACATTTACTTAATTGTGCAAACCATAGAATTGGACAGGAAAGCAGAATAGCCTACAGTAGTTATTCACACACAAATAATAAAAACAAAGACAGGATGAAGAGAAACCATTCAAAGAACACTTTACTTGCAGGTGTGATTTGACAAATGTGGTCATAAAAAAAATAAAAAAAAGTTGTTGCATCTGGTTAGTTTGCATCTGTGATGGATAAACATGAAACAAACAAACAAAAAGTATTAGCTTCATTGTTTTCCTAATTTCAAGAATTGAGATTGCAACCCAAAATTATTGCAATGCTCATCAATGAACTAGCCTATTTAAGAAATCAAAAAAATATGTCTATGGTCTAAAATAATTCAAAAACCTCTGTACTGAATTTGTAGTGCAGTAAAATAGAACAGCAACAGAAGAGAATATAGGAAAAAACAAGCATATGTTCAAAAATAAAGGGCAATTTCTCACACTCAACTATGAAAATATGGTGCAGTACTTGAAAATATACTTTTGTTTAGCTTTATTTTCTAGAATGTTGCAAAAAGCTAAATGATTTAATTCAATCTATATTAGTCTGACTTTGAGGTCATTAATAGATACCTGTGCGTTCATTGTGAATGTGCTTATAAGAGATGCCTGAGGATTGCTAGGTCATAGCCTGAACAAGTGACTGAATACCAGGTGAGAAGACTTGGCCAATCCAGGGCACACATGTGCAAGCAATGCACCTGGATGATTGAAAGGGTTGGACCCAGGGTCCACTTCCTCCTCTCTTATTTAAGGATTACAGCTGAGGGATTAAGGTCTTTATTTGGAGTTTTCAACTTCTGGAGTGACCTTTGGAAAGGGTAAGCAACTTGTTCTTGTATCATCTTCTGAAGTGTGCCTTGGTAAATACTTTTATGAGTGCACTCGGATCCCTGGGGATGGCAGTATCATTACATTCTATTGCTTCTCAAGAGAATACAGAACTTGCTTAAGTGATCGTTTCTAGAGACAATAGCTCCAAAGGTAGGTCCCTTCCCATATGTTTTTCACTGGCACAAATTACCTTGGTTTCTAATTGCTATTATTTGGTTATTCTCCTTTCTGCTGGACTTCCAATTTTTGATAGAAAGCTCATGTACTTGACCTTTTAACTTCATTTCTTCCACCATATTGTTTTCATTGGTGTCAGAGTGTCTTTTGAGGGAGAAAAAAGAACTAGTAACCATAAACCAAAACCAGATGCAATCACTGATAATCAGTAAATGCAGACGTAGAAAAAATGAAGTAACTGACTTCTAGGAATAATTCCCATATTTCGCATTTCATTTTATGAGATGTTTCAGTGCTTTTTTTTTTTTTTTTCCTTCATGTAAGAACTTTTCTGTGTTTATTACTGGTAATAATTGCCTACTATGGGTGGTCTTCAAAATCTTCACATAAAGAAGCTACCACTGACATAACTTCACTAAACAGTTTGTTGCCTTAAATATCATGTGGCTGGAGGCAACTACTGGCTCTGCTTGACCAATACAACCAGTTCTAGAAATTGGTAATGCTTCAAGTGATTCTTAGCTTGTTTTTCATGTTTGTCTACACATGGTATTTGTCTGGCCACCTTAAACAGAGTTGGCCATCCAGCGGCTAATTCAAATGAGTGTTTTCAAGTTTTTTCACTACCACAAAATCTCTTGACTACTAACAACTAAGCTTAACTGTGTTGCTTGTCTTCCAAATGGATTTTCATTTTTTGGTAGTGGTATACTTTGCCTCGATTTCATTTCTGTCACTGCTGAACTTATATTAATGCCTCAACTATTTTTTCTTTTTCCGTATGTTTTTTAATTCATTCCTTTCTCACAGTCTCTCTTCTTTTACCCTCTGTTAGGCTATGGCTTTCTTGTCACTTTGGCTGCCCTGCAATAGATGGTGTACAGGTTGACAGCCCTTGAGCTACTGATAGTAACTGTATTTCTTTTTCTGTGTGGTAGGAAACCATGGACTTAAACCAGAAAATAAATAAAGAGCATAAAGCGTTGATAAGCTGAATGCCCTAACGTCCTTTCTTGCTTTCAGATTTACCCAAGTCCCTACAGCAAGACTATTATAGTAATACTTTTTAAGAAAAACGAAGTAACAATTAAATCTTCAATGTTCTCTCTAAAATGCTAATTTTGTAGCTAGTGCCAATATTTTTATAAAAGAAGATAACTTGATTTCATCATGTTGGCATTTTTTTCTCTTAACCCAGAGAACACTGTCCTGAAAAACCTATGTTCCCTTTTATCCATCTTGTCCTCATCTTTTGTAATTATTTTCTAATCTGAGAGAGCAAGGTTTTTTTTTTATTTAGGATTAGATGAGGAAGATCAGCAATTTTTTTTCTTCAGTCAGTGAGTATTAAGTTGTAAGTTTAAAACTGAAATACCGAACAAACCTTAATGTCATGTTATTGGACTGCTGATGTCCACTTTTCCCACCTAATGACCCATATTTGTTTTTTCAGACTTTTAAGTTCCAAGATTAAAAGGTCTCATTCCTACATAAGCAATTTCTTCTGCAATGACCATTTTTAGTAAAATATGAGTGCAGTATTTTAACCTGTTTATCTGCTCTACAAGCCATCTGCCACACTAGAATGTTAAATCCTCTTATGCAAAAGAGTAATTTCCAAAAGTCAGGCTATTTTTATAATTTTTTTTTGAATATACAAAAATTGTATATAGAATACAAATTGGAATGAAGCAGTTGGAAGGGATGTACAAAGATAAAGTCCAACTGCCTGACCACTTCAGGGATAACCAAAAGTTAAGGCATGTCATTTAGAGCATTATACAAATGCCTTTTGATCACTGATAGGCATACAGAATCAACCAACTTGCTAGGAAGTCTATTCTAGTATTTGAGTACCCTCACAGTAAATAATTTTTTCTTGATATCTGTTAAGAGGATGTAGAAGAGTGTCTGCCCCTTAGAAGAACCGTTTCCAAGGGAACAAGGAATAATAAGAAAAGGAAGCAGTGGTGGGAACAAACTCTGGTTTGTCACACTAATTTAGGAGAGCAGGTGAGGAAATGGGAAAGTTTATTCCAACAGAGTAATATGTTGGAGGACTTGTTGTAAGGTGGGAGACTATGACAAAAGAGAAAACCTTCCAGCTGCACCCTTTGGCTAACAAGATACAGGTACCATTTCCAGGAAGTATGAACTTTGCAGCTGATAAGATAATAAACTGGAGGGGTATTCCAGACCTGGAAGGGTGCAGAAATTGTAGAGCTCAGCAAATCTGTTTGGCTATGCTTGGGGAAGGGAGAGCACAGGGAATAAAGAGAGAGGAAGGTTTAAAAAACAAAAAGGATGGGAAATGGCTGATCAGTGCACTTGTGCAAGTTGAGTCCTGTGGCTGACCACCACAGCCTGTCTCATATTTTTCTCAGTAAATTTTCTCTGAACTCTGTGTTCCCTCCTGTGAGTATGTCTCCTACAAGGACTATGTGCCAGCTGCTGTGTGTGTGAGAGAAGGCTGATGTCACCTCCTGGAGTCCTACCAGGCATATAGGTCCTGTGGCATCAGCTCTTGTGGCGAATGTCATGGCATCATCTAATAGATCAAGTAAATACTTTATACCCAAACACTGGATGGTGAGTTTACTCAATTTCTTCCAAAAAGGACAAAACTCTACTTTTCTCCAGGAGTTCCACCAGACTCAGATGTTCCATTTTGGTAGGAACATGGAAATATAGAATAAATACAGAGCTACTTTCCATCACAGATTATAAAAGTAAACTGTAGAGAAGATATCTCAAATTCTGGTAAACTGTGACGTTTGCACTAAAAAAAAATTCAGCTCATCTTCTGGTGATTACCAAGAGGAGAGCCTTTGAACTTGATATCTGGGTCAGTCCACTTCATTTATAAAAAAAAAAAGCTTGTTTTTTTTTAAATATTTATCCATGTTTTAGAATCACGTTCTTCTTTTTCTGCCAGTAAGTCTCAGTAGGATTCACTGGACTCTTTTTACTTGATATTATCTATGTATGTACATGTAAGTATGCATAAATGTATATGTAAATATATTTTAAAATATATATTCCATCCATCTGTCTTCGTATTCAGTAGTAACAGTGACTTTTTGAACTCCTGACCTCATGTCTAGCATTGATTGAATATCCTGGGATTCTAGTTTCAGTGCTACTGCATCATGTCAAATGGCTTAGCTACAAATAAAATCTATTATATTTATAAAGTGTTCATAGGAAGTTTAAAGAGGCTAAAGGTGACATTTTGGCCTTGAGGCTTTCTTTGTACTGTTGGAGTAGAGAAAGCATTTTCTTTCTTATTGCCTCAAGGAAAATTTTTATACGGCAAGGACAAAAAACATTTCCATGTGCACTGATCTCTATACAGGGACAGGCTGGCGGGATTCAGTGCACACCAGTATTGCCTGTGGCCATTGGCATGTTCTGAGCTCACTTAGTGTGGTACTGCGCACATAGTATGAGAAAGCAGGCTTTTTTTCTGCTTGTTTGGAACCTCCTTACTATTTTCAATTTGAAAGAACAATGGCTAATTTCTCTTGCCTTTTTGAGTTAGTATTAGGTTTACAAGCTTGGCTGCAGTTGTATCCTATCCCTTCTTCTCCCCTCTCCATATTTACTAGACTATATGCACAGTATACTCGTTGCTAGTGTGTTGCTGCTCCCTCTTTTTTTTTTTTTTTTTTTACTTCTTTCACTTGTATACTTCTTTGTATATGTTCAAAGACTAGTTAATACTCCCAGTTTGGAAGTTTTAAATTTAACTTTGTGCTGAAAGAAATAAAACATTAAAACAGATGTCAAATAAGAGATTTATAGCCACTTACAGCATTTATTGCACTGAATGAAGGTTCCAAGGGCCCCAAATTGTTCAGCAGAACCAAAAAGGATTTGTTATTTTGTCAGTAGGCAATTGCATCTAACTTTAATAAAAACAACAGATTTTGAAGAGCTGATGTAAATGTGAACAGATGAATTCCCTTGATCTATCCCTTCCATAAGTATATTCTTTGAAAGAATTACTAAGCTTTCACTTCTAAGACGAAGTTCAAGTTTACCCTTACTCTCCAGAGTTTTGTACTTTTTGTCAAATTCCTTTAAGAAACTACCTTGTGTTCCCCGAATTCTTTCCTTTCTGTAACTCTTTTCCTTTGACACGTAAAATTCTTTGCTCTGATGTTGTAAATTTTAAGTTTATAAATTATTCTATCAAATCTTTATATGTATTTGTATTTCTCCTTCTAAAGAGCTCATGGAAAAACATTTGTAAATAGTTAACCAGAAGAATCATACTGTAGCCTGAAATCATATCCTAAAGACTAATCAAGACCAAGTACCTGTTCGTTGTAACCAGACTAATTCAGTATCAGCCTGAATCCCAATAAGCTTTTGAAGGAATAAGCAGGAAAAGTTTAGTGTAAGTTTTCACTGTTTTATTTGGAATTTTTTTCATATTCAGTGTGTTTGAAGATGATTTTAATCAGAACAAGTTGGTGTTGCTGCTCTTTATTTCATCAAATTATTTCCTGATGAACTTTGCTGTCTTGTCTGAACTATGAAAATAATGAAGAGTACGATTTAGGCTACAGTTCTACTGTCACTCTGACGGCAATCTCTACCTTGTACTGCATGACATACGTATGTCATGATAATTCTAGTGATGCAGTGCTTTCTTCACCAGCTTTCAGAATGGCTTTTTAATGACTATCTTTACTCACCAGTGGGGGGGGAAGAAAGAATAATACCAAACTGTTCTGACTCTACACAAAAGTTAAATAGCAATGAACAAGGCACAAATTGCAGATGGCTAACTATTTTTCTTAAAAGTGTCAGGCTCTTTCGAGCATTCCTTGAACCTATATATTATAAATTGGTCTGCTTGCATTTCTCTTAGTAAGACTGTGCAGTTCCACTGTTAATAATAATGTCATGAAAATTCATTCCAATACATCTAATAAATTTTAACATTTCTAGTGTGTATAAGGTATTGTCATTTGTTTTTTTTTTCCTCCTGAACCTTATGAATAAGTGTTTAGTCACTAAGTGACTAAAATGACCGCAGGACAGGTTCTCAATAGACCAGTATTGCATTGTTCTTACAGATAGCACATAGCTTATTGTTTTATCATATTATGCTCTCTGCTTTACTTTTCCCCAGAAAGTTCTCTTACATTCCCCTTAAGCCCACTTATTTTCATTTTTATACTGAAGTTAGCAGATTCTCATTGCAATATCTGTCTACATTCTCACTCATCATTTAAGCTTAGTGTCTTTCTTCCCCCTTGCTACCTAAAATTGCACATTTCAAGTTCAATTTGTACTTGTATGTCTTGCTTAGTCTGGAAAAAGCAAACTTTGCCATCCTAAGGGATACCAGTCTGGGGTCAGGCTGGTCCAGTGCAGCCTCAGCATTATTGATTTCAGCATCTTGCAGAGGTTTTGTTTCCTGGTGATTTCCTTGGTATGTCTTCTGTCAGTTTAACTTTTAGGTCTGTAGCAGGATATTATTATTATGATGAATTAAAAGCATACAGAGGTTTTATCACAGTCTTATAGTAAACAAGAAATGAATTTACGCAGGATTTAAGTTAACTTCCGTTGCTGGCATGTTCGCATGAATGTATGTCTGCATATTTGTGCATCTGAATTTGTTTTAATGCATGTTTAAGGAATGGTGGCATATTTTGAAAGCAGATATTCATACAAATAACTTTGTCTTTTTCCTAGACAAATGCCTTGGAATATACAATGAAAAACAGTACTACTTCTACATAAAATCTCCCCTGAAATACCACATAAGATCAAGTAGCTAACATACTGGGAAGATTGACTCTAAAGATTCTTTTTTTTCTTCTCATTCCCTTTTATTGTGGGAATTGTTTTATTGTTTTTCCTTTATAAATGAAAGCGATTGTCTGAATTCTGGATTCAGGGTTCAGATCTTTGCTCAATATCAGATAAAAGTAGATCTCAAATTCCTGAAGGCAATTCTTTACCAGGGTAAAGATTGAAAGATCTCCTTGATTTGGTGAGAATTTCAAGATTGACCAGCAAGGTACAATTGCTTTCCTGACAGCAGCTTGCAGAGGAAATAAGCTGTGTCACGCTCTCCTGTTAGTGTAACACACATTTCCATAATACTCCAGACTGTGATATGGTTATACTAAATACTGCAGAGAGAAGTATGATAGAGAAGTTTATATTTAGTTATTGTTTCTCAAGTTGGTGATTATAAACTGCACTTGAAAAACAGTAACAGGTAATCAGCATTCCTACAGAATCAAGACAGCAAGCCACCATCAGGATTAGGAAACACCAACCCCACATTGTTTCAAACACCTCCATAAACATGACTCATGTAATCCCAGCCAATGCTCATGACACTCTTTAAGCCAGTCTCTTCAGGGAGAAAAGAGGAAAAAATAAAACTTCTGTACTGGAAAAATACATTTATTACACATTGTATTGGTATAAACAAAAAAAAAATCACAGCTTTATACTAAGCACTGTAGGCTCACAAATATAAAGTTTCCGGCACAAGGATCACTGGAGACATATCACTGACAAAGTATGGCTCCCGATGCTAAATGCTGTGCTTTATGTATGTTAAACAATGTTGGGGGGGGGGGGGGGGGGGGGGGAAGAAATCAATAAATCAGAGGTAGAATTAAAAATTGTATAATCTGTTTCATAGAAACTGCAAACAGATGTCCAGTATTGCGATTTCTGAAGATCTTGGGCATAAGTTATGTCTGTATTCCCAAGATGCTGCAATTGTTTCTTTTTTTTTTTTTGCTTGTTTGATTAGAATCAAGATCGCACAGTGTCTGTGGAGCTAGTTATGTTTTACAGTCACTATGAAGTTGTAATGTACTCAAGAAAGTTTACTCAAAAAATTATATGTTCTCACATAGTTAAAGTAAGGTTATTTTCCAGTAATTTTTTTTATTTGCAGAATACAATTATGATTTTGTAAGCAATTGTGAATTTATGAAGTACTGTAAACACAAAGCAGCTAGTCCATATATAACAATGTATTTGTTAACTGTATACATTCAGTGGACTCTCAACCTGAAGTTGCGTTCAAAAATTATTTTAAAAACATATAATGTCGTTTAAAACACAAATTCAGAAATGTCGTCATCTTTCCACACAAAGGTCTTTCTACAAGTGAGGTTTAAGTGATAATTAAAATAGATGACACTGCAACCAGCCTTTTCCCTGTAGGAACTAAAATACTATCAAGCTCATTTCACATCTGTTCTAGAATGGTAATAACACCATGAATTTCATATCTAATGCTGTTCAGGCATAGACAATAATATCTTTTAGCTAGTTTCTTCAGAAAAGGGTCTAAGACTCCTGTCCTTCTAGTGCATATTACAAATGCATTTTATCCTCGCTATTACTCTCATAGCAATGTTACCTGAAAACCAATATTAATAATTGTTTAAAGAGGTATTACTTTCTTTTTTAGTTATAAAAGAGGTCTTAATTTTTTTTTTTCCAGATTTTCAGCTCTCATTTTCAGTATGTGTTGTCAGTGGAGTTCAGCATAGAACAGATAATTGAATTTGTCTCAAAGTATTAGTCACTGATCCTGCATTAATGAGAGGAAAACACTAGATTTGTCCCATTGTTAAGAGCTGAGCTGGTATAAATGCCTCTCACTCCAGCTATTTGATATTACATTAAAATGTTTGTTGGCACTAATGAGATAAAGTTATGACAGAAAACGACTGAGAATGTTGTCCAAATTCTCCTTGAACTCCAGACGCTTAGGGCAGTCACCACTGCCCTGGGCAGCCTGTTCCACGTTCACTGCCGTCTGGAACAGACCCTGTCCCTAACCCCCAGCTCTACCTCCCCTGACACAGCTCCATGTTCCTTCGGGCCCTGTGGCTGTCACACAGAGCAGAGCTCAGCGCTGCCCCTTTGCTCCCTGTGAGAGCTGCAGCCGCCCTCAGCTCCTCTGCTCTGCGCTGAAATGGCGGTGTTCTGTTTCCTGTGTTAATAAACGAATAGAGTATGCGTTTAAACTGTTAGCCCTTCAGCTCTTTGCATCGGGTTTCAAAGACAATTGATGAGTGGTCTCTATCTGTGCTCATTCACTTGCACAGAACAATCTCCGGAGTAGAGAAATATGTTCTGAACTGCAGGAAATTATTGTTCTGCCATTACAAAATGGCTGTGCATCTACTCAACTCTTCCTGAGAAGGAGGAGAACTCCTGCCCTTCTTTCTAAAGTCAAAATATCTGGTCTTTGTTTCTGATTTTTTTTTTTCCACTGCCAGCTGAATAACATCAGCATGTTGGGTAATAGAACAGATACAGTAATGCTCATTTGACAGACCGCTTTGAGCTTGTAGGAAACCAGGCGTTCACACCGCAAATAAATTTCTGTTACACTCTCACACCACCTTGTTTTAAATAGAAAGGAGTGATAAGACAAGGAGGAATTGTTTTAAACTAAGACAGGGGAGATTTAGATTAAATGTTAGGAAAAAGGTTTTTTTTTTTCTTTTTACTGAGAGGGTAGTGATGCACTGGAACAGGTTGTGGACATCCCATCACTGAAGGCATTCAAGGCAAGGCTGGATGTGGCTCTGGGCAGCCTGCTCTAGTTGCTGGTGACCCTGTGCATGGCAGGGGTTTGAAACTAGATGATCTTTGAGATCCTCTTCAACCAGGCCATTCTACATATGTATGTATCTGGAAAAACAAATGATAAATGTTCTGTGTGGTGCCTGATACCTCTGGGGGATTTCAGATGATTGGAAAGGTGCCATATGAAATGCAGACGGGGAAAAAAAAAGTAGAATTTTCACCTGATGGGCTTAGTAATCTAATGCACATCTCATGCTTCAGTCTCTTTATGTCAACACATTTTATACTACCACAGTGCTCACAACAGAATGATCTTTATGATTGCTGAATGTCTGGGTGTGCTGTTATCTGCTCGTAAAAGATTTGAACTTTCATCTTTTTCTCACTGCAGAACTGTAGCCTTTGGCAAAGAAGCATTCATTGTGCTTCATTTGTTTTCATCTGAACATACCCTGTCCATCAAATGTCATCTGTGTTTATCTGTAATAGAAAATGTTGGAATTTAATATTAGTTTGAAACTTCTGATGCTTCAATCTTAAACAAAAGTGAACACAATTGCTGCATTTTTAATGACTTCACTTACTGAAATACATACCTCTAGGAAGAGATATTAGTTCTTAATTGACAATTAATAGAATTTAGTCTTGACAATATGATAGCTACTGATAAAATAGATAATACAACTAGTCTAGTTTTTTTTTTTTTTAAGAACTTTTCCTTTATTTCTGTAGTGATAAAATGTAAATGTGACAGCGTAGACAAGTACATCTTTATATTCCTCACTTTGTAATGTTGCGGAAATGGTAAAGTTCGTAATATGTAGGTTGCTCTGAAAGTAATGTCTCCTGTTTATTTTCATGGAAACTACAAAAATATGATACAAAGAATGCAATAACATTATTTGATAGAGCAAATTCACAGCTACAAAATATTTTCAGCATAGTTAGTAGCTACGCATTTTCACCAGCAATGAACAAGAGCCTACATACCATTCCCATAAAAGTCTGCACCTGTGGAGGTGACATGTTTTCACACCTGCTAAGAGAGCATCATTGATAGGAAAATGTTGTGGATGCTATCCATCTTTCACAGACCAAAAAAAGATAGAAGTGAGAAGGTGCCAAATCCAGAGTGTATGGTGAGTGTGGTAGGATAGTCCACCCCAAACTGGCAATGTACTTCATAGTCTTCTTCTGATAGGCAGCCTGACATTACTGTGATATAAGAGAAAGGTTGTCTTCTCTGGCTGAACTCTGGAAGTTCAAGCCTTCTGCTTTGTCATCATTTTGATGTACTGATCAGAGCTCTTGGGTTGTCTGGGTTCCAGGAAACCTAGATGGATCACCCCTTTCCTACCCCCAAAAGATATCACTTTACCTACTGAGGGCTGCATCTTGAACTGTTTCTTCCACAGCATATTCACGTGTTGTCTGACTCTTAGTGGTGGCATCATGTTTTGTCAGCAGTAATGATGTGATCCAGGAAACTGTCACTTTTAGACTTGTATTAGTTTAATAGGTTTTGACAAACTTGCTGTGTTCTTTCTATTCTCGTGTGAGCATTCATAGGACCCACCTGGTGCAAACTTTGCAATATTCCAACACTGCTACCACTGTTTGCAGTACTTTGAAGCCGATATTCAGTTCCATACACAGTTCCATGGTCATAACCTGATGATGCATGCAGATGAGCTGATCAAGATGCTCTTCATTTCATGGGGTGACAGCTGTATGTGGTCATCTACAGTGTGCTTTGTATTTCATGTCATAGTTGCCACTGGTGAAATGTGCCGCTCAGCACTTCTGACACTGAGCCAGCATAATAAATTAGGAGGTGTTCCTTTCAGAACAACTCTAGTAAAATATGAGGCATTACTTTCAGAGCAGCCCCCATATTTTAATTCTGTTTTTAACAACCCTGCATTCTTGGATCCAAGATGAAATACTGGTGAAAATCATGACTATTTTATGTATGCATGAACTGAGCCATTACTAAGTTAACCAACTGGCCACCTGAAACCAAATTATGTCTTTTACTTCTTTATGACAAAGACTTTTAGTGCCTCCAACATTTTTCTCATTTATGCTTTCCTTTCCTTATGCTTACTTCGATAAAAAAATGTATGAGTATCTCCCAAGAATGCAAATAGGTATTGAACAAATCATTTGCATGACAGAAGGAATGCATAACTGTAGGAATCATCATCCTCCAAGACAACCATGCTTAAATATTCTGTTAATAGCACACATAACAATGACATGTTGTGACTCAGAAAGTTACCATAAATAAAATTCTATAAATAGCAAGTACCTCTCCACGTTGCTCATAGACATATTAACTAACCATCTATATGTTCAACAGAAAAAGGTTTATTTCTGCTAAGCTAAATATTTATGTCAAACTAGCTTTCAAGTAAGAATGAGAATTGTCACTGGACAAAATATAATGCAATAAACTGCTGATAAATTTGTATTGCTGCACCCTATAGGATGTGCAGCATATAATGATTGTTATAGATGTAGTGTGATGAGGGCACAAGACATCATCGTTAGATCATCAGGCCTTTACATGCTCAAATGCATTCAGCAGTAGCTGTGAACCTCTAACAAATTTCATTACAGGTATTCCACTTGCCAGGCAAAAATATGTATATGTGAGCGTGTACATTCATAAAAATATAAGCACACACATACAAATGTAATAATTAAAAAAACTGGTCTTTTAAACAACTATGGAAAAGACCTTAAAAAAATTTATAAGCGTATGTCTTAGTCCTTTTTGAATAAAAAGATGTGTAAACTCTGACTGAATTATAAAACTGAAGGGCTAATTAAAGTAGTTGTTTGAATTGGTATTCATTTTATTCTCTAAACTAATTTGGGTAATATGGACTGCTCCAAAAATAATACCTCCTATTTTATTACATTAGTCCATGGCATCAGAGGCAGAGGTCGGGGATATAGCAGTAAAGATTGAACCTTCCCACCAGTACTCAGTTGTATTCTGTTGCCATGTGATGGAAGGGAGCAGAGGGGCAGTCTGACAAAATGGCATCTAATATGGAAGTATGTATGAAGCAAAGAGCTGTAGATGAATTCCTTCATGCAGAAAAAATTGTACTCAGTGGCAATCACCAAGACTTGCTGAACATTCTTGAGTCCAAACAGTGGATGTGAGCACAGTGAGGCAATGGGGACTGTATTTCAGCAGTGGTGACAGCAGCAGCAGCAGCTGCACCTTCACTGGTACAGACTTTTACAGGCATGGCATACAGACTCTTGTTCGTTGCTGGTGAAAATGCATAGCTAGTGGTGCTGCCTGTGTTGAAAATTACTTTTTTATAGCCGAGGATTTGCTCTATCAGAAAATTGTCTTCTCTGTATCTGTTGTGATTTCCAGAAAAACAAATAGAAAGCATTTATTTCAGAACAAACTATGCTATTTTAGAATAATGTGAATAATGTGTGGAAAATATCCCCAGAAAGTCACTGGCATTGTTTGTTGGCTATTCATACTCTAGATAGTTCTTAATTTTTCTTCTCCTGAAATATATTCCCTAATAATTCTACCCTTTTTCTCTCAAAATGTGAAAAGAAATCCAGTGACCTTTTAGCTACTGTAAATGCCATTATGAGACATGAATAAGAACGAAGTAAAAGTTTATAGATTTAATCTTATAAATATCTAGCAAGTATCCAGTGCCACATAAAAGGAGGGTGGAATTTCAGGAGCTCTTACTGTGACCTGACTTTTCTGCTGTCAGATGGACAGATACATGACCTCCCAGAGCAGTTGTCAGACGCAGCAAGTCATTTGTATTACACACAACCTTCAATTTTATTAAGCACTTTTATGTTGTGTTTATATCAGCAAGAAAGAGCAGTAGCATTGAATCAGATACAGAAATCCTTTGCTAAGCCAATGACGGCATTTTAGTAAAACTTTCCGGTGAATAATTGGAAGAATACTGCCCAGAGGCCTGCTCAACTGGTCAGTAAGTTTTATATTAATTGTCCACATATAGTGCTGATGAACAGACTGATTTTGTCTGCAGAAGGTAAAAATTTCTGTCTTTGAATACAAATAGAAATCTCAGTTACATTATTTACTGACTTGTAGATGATATTTTGATCATCTCAGTGATAGTTTGATGGGTGAATTCCACCTAACACAAGGCATTTATACTAAGATTATATATACCAACACCCTCCTAATGCTTGTTTTAAAATTATCATGAAAAAAATGACGAATTCTGAAACTATTTTTGTTATTGTTGTGGATTTAGTGCAGTTTTTTTGCAAATATATGCTAGAAAATGGCTAACCCATTAGAGTTACAGAGACTCAATTTACATAATGTTTTTGGATTTTCATTTTGTGATGCATATATACTAGCATAGTTTTTGGACGTTGTAACAACATTCCCATCACACAGAATAATTCCAGTTTGAGGTGCTTTTTTTTTGTAGTTGGGTTTTGTCATGACTTGGCCAGGGTAGATGTTAAATGTTTTAAAATTCACTGAGGGGAAAAAAAAGAAAGTTATTTCTTACCCTATTTATTACCTTGCCTAGTGGTCAGCATATTCTGTGGAAAACAGCTGGACTACAACAAAAAATGAATGCTCTTTGCTGTGCCTGGAAACTTAGAGGATGATATGGAATTTGTGAAATGATGCCAACCACTAATAAAATAAGCATTTGGCTGACACTGAAAGATTCTGGAGTAAGGAAAGGAGCTTGGAATGTTTCTCAACATGTTCACATTCTCATTCTAATTCCCTCCCGTTAAATGCCTGTGACAAATATTTTCATTCAATTAAAATCTTTACATACCTTATCCATTTGTTTTTAGACACTAAATGATCTATAAGGATATTCATTATCACATTTCATTAGTCAGTGTATTAACACTACCAGTTCCAAAAGGAGAAACATGTTGATGCTTTATCTTAATTAAAACACAATTTTAATGCATTAGCATTCAGTATGCCACTTCTTCTGTCAGTGGTATCACAGCCTTGTTTCCTATTTGCTATGCAATCTGAGATGAAGATTGACTATGAAAGGTACAGGATGCCACAGGCTTTATATGGTTATAAATCTAATTGATGTCAAAATGGTTAAAGTGTTGGATAATGACTTTAGAATATTAATGAATATCTCATTAGAAAGATTAATAGTACATAAACTAGATTTTCATTTTGGTACTAATTTTGATACAGAGAAAGCACACAGAAACATATTTAATTATCTTACTGCTCTTAATTATAAATCAATTGGAGAAAGAAAAAAAAAGGAACTGCTGCTTCTGTGCAGTGGATAACTCACGCAGGTTAGACATCACAAATAAAGAAGATAAGAGACTGAACTTATTAAAAGTGAAACTGAAGAGACTATAAATTCAAAAGCCATATTTGACTGATTACTTGGTCTTACTACAATTATGTTGCATTGACCAAAATCCCTGACTGTTTTTCAGTACATTTAATAGTCAGTATCCCAGAAATGCATATAAACAGGCAATGAGCTCTTCCTCATCACACACTACTTTTTCCATTTCTTTCTAATATTGCAAGTTTCTCAACTCTTAAGAATTTATAGCAACTGATTAGCTGAAACAAAGACCTCTGTTTTGCTGAGACCTATTTTAGTAAGAATAGAGCAAATATTGAGATGATGGAGACAGAAGATAGAGTCATCTGGAAACTGAACATATCAGTTAAGGGCTTATAAGGCTTTAAGAAATGTGTAGGGGAAAACAAAATCAAATTAAGAGCTAGTAAGCTGTATCCTGAATGCTATCCTCTTAACTATTGTTCCTTCATTATATTATGATATTCTTTCAGCTCTGCTTTGTTCATTGCCATTTTGGCAATTTCAGTCATTCTCTTCAGATTTATTCAACACTGACAGAGATTAGTTTTTATATGAAGCAATGGATCTCCACTGGACTATGTCTCACTGCAAACTTCGATCACAGTTTTCTTAAAGTGTTTGTATGGCACTGAAAACTTTTTCTATGGATAGCCAATATCTGTAATACTGGGTGAACTTCCATTAGAATAATCTATTATTATTACATTTTCTATGTCTGTGAACAGTACCTTAGCTGACCATGTCCTCGTCAAAAAAAAAGAGAAATAACAAAAGAAGGGTACATCAAAAAGGAAAAAAAGCAATCTTAAAAGTCCATCTAGCAGTAACAATTCACAGAATCAGAGAAACCTTAGAGCTGGAAATGACCTTTAAAGGTCCTTTTTTACCCTTCTTAAAAACTGGTGTGATGTTGTCTTTTTTCCAGTCACCAGGGGCTTCACCTGACTGCCATGACTTTTCAAATATCATTAAGAGTGGCTTGGTGACTACATCATCTAATTCCCTCAGGACTCTGTGGTACATCTCATCAGGACCTATAGAGTCAATTCAAAAAAGCATCTATTCATTATTAAAAATCACAGAAACATCCAGAAATGTAAATTGTACTACAGAAGCAAGTAGCAAGCTCTGTGTCTAGATATACTGCGTGCAAGACTATTGTCTTAAGTTTTGGGCAACTCTAGTACCATGGTAGTTTCAGGAAAAACTCAATTTTTGCTGAAGAATTTATTGGTAAATATTAAAAATGAACACCTAGAAGAAAATATTTAAAGACAGCAAGCAAGAGAAAAATGCACTGTAAAGGGCATTACTTGATTTCTGAATACCGAGAATATGGCAACATGGTAAGATGTTTGAATGTGGAAATTATAAAATATTAATGTCAAGGTTGTTTCAAATTTTGGCTTCACTGGAACTGGTGGAAGGAAACTGCTTTAGCAAATGCATTTTAGATACCTAGGAAGTTGAATGAACAGAAAGTTGAAATGTGTCAAGGCAAAAATTGAGCAAAGTTCTGACTATACCGAGCAGTCGCCAGCATGGATGGGAGAACTGATTCTCCTACTGTCCTCAGGCACTTCATTTAACTGAGACTGGGCAGACCACCTGTCATATAACTTCAGAGGTCATTAGACTGTGTCAGGCTGAGAAACAGAGAGGAAATCCAGGTAACACATCTCTCCAACAATGAATTGGGTGATGGAAGTCAGCTAAACTCTCATTTTCCCAGACAAGAGAAATATACTGTCAAAAAAACCCACCAGGTTTTTATTAAGGAGTGACAAAAAGGCACAGGTATGTTAAATTCAGTAACCCTATCCAAAGTACAAGAAAATGAGTAGATCCATTTGAAAAGCAGATCCTTCACAAAGCAGCATTTTCGCAGACTGCTTATGTTTTCAGATGACAGTTTCATCCTCTTGAAAGGAAGAGACATGAATGAATATTGTTAATAAATTATATTCACATTCACTTGACTTTATCTAAATCGTGTTTAAGTAAATGAAGTAATTAAGTCTGGGAAAACGCAAAACACCAAACATGCCATCAGTGCAAGAAAATCAATGGTTTGTGCACAGAGAAAGTTATAATTCATTGAAATTCACAATTGTTAATAAATATAATATTTTTGGAAGCTCTTTCTCCATAGATATTATTCATTCCTTCCATTGCTGGCTCCTGGGCTTTTTGTCCTAAAAGTACTTAGTAGCTCTGTGTCATTCCTATTGCTTCTTTCTCCCATGAGAGTATTTTATCTCTTTAATTCCAACTCTAAGCAGAGAAGTGCTACTGAAATTGGTGCTAACAACACATTTTTATGGGTGCATAAGTAGCATGACATGAAGCGCTATGGAGGTGGCATCCATCACTTCAGAGGCTGAGGTTACAATTTGAAATCCCCAGTGTGCAATAACAGCATCAGCAAGATTGGAGCATTTTCTTCACTGCAAACATTGCAGTCAGTTCTCTGCCCACATGAAGTTACTCAGCAGAGTAAATTGCTTTTTTTCAAGCTTTAATTCTAACTCTTTTCTATTGCAATTATTTTCCTTATCACAATCCACAATTACTGTGACAACATTCTTCTGAAATTGGTTTCTGCTCTGCAAAATAACCGAAACAGCAAAGTACTCAATTATTTTGATTAATAATGAACATTTTTTTGAGGAAAACTTGCCACCATTTGTACAAATATCCAGACAGGTAAGTTTTCAAAATTAACTGAGTAAATTAGACATGTGGCCATTCTGTGTGCAGCCTGAAGATGAGATCTGTTTGTCTTTCCTTGCTAAGCAGTGACTTGTACATTTCAATGTCATTTTATGCTGCCCACTGCACTGTAATGAACATCATCTGAAGTATAACTAGAAAAATCTGTCAAGTGCATTTTCGAAATGGCCACTCTTCCATGAAGAATTAGATTTTCTTCTCAGAAATAAAGATTATTAATATACAACCAGGGGTGCTTATTAGTCAAAGAGTCATGAAATTTTTATATTCTAATTAGAAAGAATCTGATCCAGAAGTATCTGTGCTTTGCCTGCCCTTTCTCCTTCATTATTAGAATTGAGACCTTTTCATAGGTACAACTGCAACTTGGCCTCACAGCACATTATGTGTTCATCCTGATTTAGAGAAACTATTTCTCAGAACTTAAGTATTGATATCTTTTTTGCTAAAAGCGTCTGTTCCTTGAGCATGGTTTCTGAAACTATTTCTCTAACAGTTTGCACAGTCACTCCAGTTATAAATACATATGTATGCTAAAAAATATAAAAGCTTGAGCTGCTCCCTTGGAAAATACGTTTCTGTGAAAGTTACTAGCGTTAAAATCTGCAGTGAAGCTCCAAGCCATATGCCCATCAATAGATGATTATTTAGAAAGAATAAAGAAAGATTATGGAAAAAATGTTTGAAATATGAACCATTTACTCCTTTTCTACGGTAATTACATGTACTATTTAAAGCAAGATACCCAGAGACTTTCAGCCACAAATTTTCACTCTCTACTTAACTTCCAAAAATAATGGTGTAGTGAGATAAAAAAATACAGTTTCATAGTTTATTTGTTTGTTTGTTTGTTTGACAAAGCAGTGTATGGTACTGCTGTGTGTTAATTGCTATGAAATCTAATGCTAAGTAATAGCATCTCTTGTTAAATGTATTTCTTACTGACAGCCTGCATGTAACCAGTTGTAATTATGACAATTGAATGAATGACAGCTGACTTTCCCCGGGTCTGTTCCTTAAATCATTAAACATATAACAAATATGCCACAAATGCCTTCCTTTTAACTGGAAATTTCTGCATCTTCTATCTCTTCAAATGCTGGCTATCTTTTTTGATCCTCCTGCGTTAAAACAAAACAAGACAACAACAACAACAACAAAACCACCAATTTCATATGCTTTTTATTCCTTCCGTTTCATCCTGATTATTTGTGCTAAAATGATTCTTACTATTTCAATCCCTTTCATGGATGTCAGCTTCCCTCTTTAATTTGGATACATGATGCATAAATTAAGCCTCTGTATATCAGAAATCTCTCTTTGGCATGAAATCATGCAATATACAGATGAGCTGTAATTAAAAAAATAAAATAAAATTTTCTATTTAAAAATTAAGCATTTAATTTAATTAAGTTTAATTTTAAAACAAAATTTAAAATGTCTTTACAGGTTTAGTTACAGAGTTCCCATTTCTACTTCTCAGATTCAGACAAGCATATCTTTCTATTAATTCATTTTCTAAGAATAAAGGATTTACTGTTTTTGGCTGTGCCCATGTTTCAGACATAAATGCTGGTAGCAGTTTCATTTGCATGTCAGTTCTGGTATCAAATGTGACTTCATCCCAAGTCACTCATGTTCCTCTTCTTATGTTTCTGTGTGTTGAGCTTATGCATATGCATGCTCTATGCTGTTCTACATCCATGCATCAGATGACCCACAGCTACTTCTATGATTTTAAGAGATAAAATAATAAATCACAAAACTTCTTTTGATATCTTTAATGCTGCTTGAACGTATGCAGTATATATATATATGTATATGCAGTATATATATATATGTATATATGCAGTATCAATAATACACTTTTTATGTTCTCTGATAGCCCAGCATTATGTTTTATCTCTATCCTTTTCCAGTGTTGTTTGTTTTTGGGTTTTTTTCCAAATGCTTTTAATTGCTGCATTGTTTGCTTACTACTCAAGTTCTCTTCTTCTGGATATCCTTAGGCCGATAGCTTCCACTGTATTTCATGTACTTCTTGTTAGCAAAGAGGAGAATGTGAGGTTCTCATGAAAACTGTGATCTTCATTAAGAAAGCCATTTATCCAAGTGTTAGGAGCATGTGCAACTTTCTGTAATCCCCATGGATTAATTTTCTGGTGCATTAATCACATACCTTCCTCTGTATAGTACATTGTTTCATCCAGTTCTTTCCATATTTAAAAAAATAATATTAGAATAGTCTGGATTTGCCAGCAATTAAGAAATTAGAGGGGTGGGGTGTGGAGTGTCCAAAGTGTGTTTGAAGTCTCTAGGGTACCTCACTAAGTATTCAAAAATTCAAGACTAATTAACAGGGATTCAGAAATTGTGGAAGGATGTGTATATTTGAAAGAGGGTATTTGCCTCTCTTAAGAAACATTCCTGCTGCCCACACACCTGCTCTAATCTCCAGGTATACAGGCATTCTCACAGGTATTTCCCTTCTTTCTTTAGATGAAGCCTTTTTATCCATCCTACTGCATGTGTGGTTGATTTTGCTTCCTAAGGCTAGCTTTGCCTTTTATTCTTTACTTTTGTCTTTCCAAATGTTGTGCTAAAGCACAGTAAAGTATTGCATATAAGAAATTGATTTCTATATAAATATATTTTGAAAAAAGATCTAATGAACTTTTGCAAGAAGTGAATGATGACCAAAATGCACACAATGAAATGTCATGTTTCTTGTTTCTCCCCGCTTGTAATTGGACGGTCTTTTTTTCCCTTTGGAATCAGTAATGCCAACTCTGAATTGAAACTCAGACATAATTTCCTTTGCTGCATATTACATCACGTGAAAAATGAAAGATAAAATGCAGTAGGAGAGGGAAGATCATTCTGGGGGCAGATTATGTTAGTGGCAATTCAATTCTAACAGTATTTTCTGTGACTGTAAATAGTGTATAAATGGAGCAATGTGACCCAATAATGTGTGTCTTGTTTCCATAGGTCAGAATAACAGTGCAGGCAAAATATCTGGAACCAAGGGATGACATTTATTTCCCAGTGGGATACAGTAAAGAAGTACTTCCCTTCATGTTGCCTCTGCTACTGCTGTGCACAAGGAGCTGTTCTCTCCTCAGCCAGAAAGCTTGTTCCTTCACCAAATGTAGGCAAATGATTATTCCTACAGCTAGCAAATGAGAGTGCTGAGAAACTCTCTCCCTGGTGAACACGGCAGCTGTCCTGATAACAATAATTGCTAATTGGAAAAACTGCGTATACAATGGAACTGTGGGGAAGCCCGCAGTTTCTTTCTTGCCCACTTCTTTCTTGTCCATCCCAAAAGTTGTTTTATTCTGTGCCAAGTTTAGATTTTAACTGTGACTTGAAGTTGCTGAAGCCATATGTGTCATTTTTCTGCAGGCTATCTGGCATGCTCCAATGGGCTGTTGTCAAAGTAAGTTTCATTCACAACTATGTGCCATTCACTATCTCTTTAAAGGTATTGCAGAGTACAAATGAAGCTAAATGAATCACTTGCAATCTACACAATGAGCGTAGCCTGCAGGTTCTTGTCTGGGCTGACTGAGGCCTCAAGTCTTTTGATCCCTAAACAGCCAGCACCTCTTGTTATTCTTTCTCCGTGCAGTTTGCCGAATGGTCACAAGAAATACCACATCTGGGTATAGGTATCTGGTGAAAAGGCAATTTGCCATTCTTTTATCCCTTGCTTGACTTAGTCTTCAGATAGTAGTGGAAAAAGGAGCATTTTGATATGATGTTTCCTTTTCCTTTACTTGTGATCCCTTTGTTGGAACAGCTGTAAGAAGGGATCTAGGATACTGGTGGTTCCCTTGCCATTTGTTACAGCTGTGGCTTTTGGTCTTTTACACAAGTCTTAGATATATTTGAAGATATGAAGATTAATTAGGGAGGGCTTTGTCAAAAGGAATGTGGAATAAATGCTTCATGTAGTCAAAGGGAACTCCCCTATAAATTTAGCCATAGAGAAGACTATATTTGCTAATCCATGGAGTCCATTTCTCTATTTATTACTACTGTTATCGAAAGCAGCATATGTTTAGAATTTATGTTGTTAAAAATGTAGGAAATTATGCTTCTTCCATCCCAATACTATATGTATGAGTTTAGAAACTATGTGCTGTGGATTCATCGCTTGCATTAGAGGAGAAGTATTATCAACACCACAAATTCTTTTTCCAAAATGTTACTAGTGCAGGCTATGTGACTTCACCTAGCCTAATTCAGGCACCTCTGAGGATGTAATAATGCCTACGCTCTGTCTTTTTAATCAAATAAACATCTATTTGCTACCTAATTAGATAGAAGTCTAAATACTTCCTACTCAAAGTAATTGCTTCTATTTTGCTATGTTGGCTCACAGTGTCAGAGGCAGATGTTGGTGGTATGGCAGCAGACTTTTGAACCTTCCCACCAATATTCCATTACATTTTGTTGCTGTGTGACAGATGGCAGCAGATGAGCAATCTGACACAATGGTGTCTAACATAGAAGTGTGCGTAAAGCAAAGGTGTGTCACAGAATTTCTTCATGTGGAAAAAATGGCAGCCACTGGCATTCACCGACGCTTACTGAATGAGGTGGTGGGTGATGTGTAGTGGAAATGTTGAGTCATTGCGTGAACCAGTGATTGAGCACCTGGTGGGAATGCAGGGCCAAGCCAGGCGAGCTCAGGTGTATAAAATGCCCCTGAGTAACCAGAAAGAGCGGAGCCAGGATTCATCTTCCCAGATCTTATTTAAGGGTTGGCTGTGGAGGCAGGGGTGTCTTGCTGGAGATCCCTGCAGGCCTGAGGTCTTCTGAAGGTAAGCAGGGCTTTTTTTTTTCTCCTTTGTTTTTGTGCCCATAACTGTTGTATTTGAGCAGATCTTTGCTTGCTGCCTCATGGAACCTGCTCTACTGTCATTGTTACACTTTCCTTTGTGTTACAGCGATGCTTTTCAGCAGTGGTGACAGTGATTCACCTTTGCTGGAACAGATATTTAGGAGCGTGGCATGTAGACTCTTGTTCATCACCAGTGAAAATGAACAGCTAATGGCAGTGGCTATGTTGAAGAATAGTGTTTTGTAGCCGAGAATTTGTTCTCTCAGATGGTGTTACTGTGTTTGCTGCATCCATGTAGTTGTCGGTTAGTTTGGAATAAAAACATGTTACTTTCAGGGCAAACTACATAATGTGATTTATGTTGGCACGAATGAAACCTAGGTCAGATCACAAATAAAAATAAAAATCCCAGAGGACTTGGGGTAAGGATTTTAAGTAGAATTTCACACAATTGTGATGATTCAAAAATGGTAGGGTGTTTCAAACCAGTCATGAAGTAACAGAGGGTAGTTAGAATCTGTTGGTATTTTAAACAACTTTGGGACCAATTCATGAATTAAAAGTGAAGTTTTTGTTCAGCAATTCTCTCTTTTTTTTTTTTTTAATATGTTATCTGTCCTGCCATCTACTGAAATATTTATCAAATGTTATATTCAGAGAACCGCTGCAAAAGTTAAGGATGGGTTTCTCTGTGTCCCTACTATAATCATGCAAAATAGTAGTGTGTGACAGTGATTGAAAAAATAGTGTTTCAAAACACTGACACCAATTTATATGCCACTACTAAGTGTGTAGAGATTCTTAAAGGAAAATGTAGCAGTGCTTCCCAGTTTAGATTAGGTTTTGTCTGATGAATATGAAAAATATCATAAAATTAATGCACTTAAAAGTGCTGTCTTCTCTATCTCATTTTTGTTTTGTTTTCATTTCTAATATATACATGCAACCTCAGGTAAGTAATTTTTTTTTTATGTACCCATCTGGAACCAAAGCGCTTAGTAATTCAAAAACGAAGCAGATTTTGATGCAGTATTGATTTTTCTACCTTAGCAGTAGAAAAACAATTGCTCTATGCAAAGATCTGTTTTTCTGGATCTCTGCCATCAATCTTTTTAACATTTATGTAATGTACCTCTTGTGTAGAAAAAGAAGTTCACACAAGGTTAAAAAGAAAAAATGTGCGCTCTTTCATAAAAACTTAATTCAAATCTTAATATTGCAAAGCAACTTCTGAAAGATGTGTAGTCTTACTATGTAATTTAGACTATTGAATATCTAAACTTTTGTATGACTGAGCAAGGCCCTGCTGGTCAAATTGAGGAATAAGTAAGAAACATACAGACAGTGAAAGCAGGGGCATGTGCCTGGGAAGAGTACCAGGATGCCATCTGGGCATGCAGGTATGTGCACCTTGGCTTTCCTGATCTCATGGATCTGAACTTGTTGAGGGATATTAAAAACAATAAGAAAGGGTCCTATAGGTATGCTGGTCAATTGGGCAAAGGAGAGTGTAACCCCTCTAATGAGTGAGAAGGGGAAAAACTGCAATGACAACATGTAGAAGCTGAGGTACTCGATGAGCCCTTTGTCTATGTCTTCTGTAGCAGTCAGACTTCTCATGCTCCTCACATCCTTGAGTCTCCGTGAGGACAAGGGTCAGGGAAGAAAAATCCCTCCTGCTGTAAACAAAGAGTGAGCCAGAGACCCCCTCATGAGATTGAATGTTTGTGTCTATGGGGACTGATTATGTGAATTCTAAGGTTCTGAAGGAACTGGCTGAGGTAGTTGCTGAGCCTCTCATTGTATTTGAAAAGTTGTGGCTGTCAGGAGAAGTCCCTTGTAACTGAAAATAAGGAAACATCACTCCTGTTTTTGAGAGAGGGAGAATGATCCGGGGAGCATGGGCTGGTGGGCCTCATATCTGTGCCTGGGAAGATTTGGAGCACATCCTCCTGGATGAAAAGCTGCAAATGAGCCAGCAGTTTGAAACTGCAGCCAACTGTATCCTGTGCTGCGTGAAAAGAAGAGTGGCCAAAAGGGTTTGGGGAGGTGATTGTCCCCCTCTGCTCTGCCCTTGAGAGGTTCCACTGGGGTACTGTGTCCAGGTGTGAGACTCTCGACCCGTGAAAAATTCAGAGCTGTTGGAGCAGTTCCAGAGAAGGATTATGAAGATGATCAGAGGGCTGGAACACCTCTATTATAAAGAAAAGATGAAGGAACTGGGCATGTTAAGCCTGAAGAGAAGGTTCTTCCCAGAGCCTCATTGTGGCCTTCCAATACTTAGAAGAATGCTTATAAACTAGAGGGAGACTGACTTTTTTCATGATCTGATAGCTTTAGGAGTAGGGGAATAGGCTTTTACTAAAGAAGGGGAGATTTGGGTTAGATGTTAGAAATTCTTTACTGAGAGGGTGGTGATCATTACCATGGGCTGTCCAGAGAAGCTGTGGGTGCCCTGTCCCTGGAAGCCTTCAAGGACAGGTTGGATAGGGGCCCGAACCGGTGTGTGGCAACACTACCCACTGTGGAGGGCTTGGAACTAGATGATCTGTAAGGTTCCTGCCAACGCAAGCTGTTTAACAACTCTATGATGCTTTGTAGTATGTTAAAGCCCTTTCCATCTCATCTGCTATTACTTCCTTGCTCTAGTCTGTGTGCTGCTCAGTTTGCCTTCAGAGGTATGTGTACAGGATTTTGTCACCACAGTGTTCCTTTCCAATATGACTTTGAATGCTGAGTTTGGCGTTAAACCAAAAAATCATCTGAGCTGTTCTTGAGTTGCATGAAGTCAGAAACCTATATATGAATAAAATTATAATGAATCAATATTTGATGAGAAGTAAGTCATCACATCAAATGATGTTGTTTGATAGCGTAAGGAATGTGAAGTATGCACCCAATAAACACAGGGTAATCACTCACAACTGTGTATGAACAGTAATGAATTATCAGTCCTTACATAAAGTATAAACTAACATAAACCTTAAAATTCCTGCATGCTCACTCTCTCTCTCCTCTCCCACCTTCGTCTCCTTTTTTGCTGTTTCTTTATTAAAAAGAAAATAAAAAATAAACATATATGTATGTCACCTGTCTCAGATGGAAACGGTATCTTTAACAGAAATCTACAATGGTTTTTAGAACTGTGGTGATTTGATCAAATTTTATAGTGAATTTTACAATTAAGAAAACATTGAAGTTAGTTTTGCAATTCACTATTAAATTTGGAACAAATACGGGAGCAATATCTATCTGTCTCAAGCTCAAGAGTGGAAATGATGTCTGAATTTTTCTACAGGTCACACAAAGCTATTAGTCACCAGAGTATTTTATGTCCTTTGTTACATCTTCTCAAAGCCATTTTGACTTTGAATATTCCTGTTGCTATTCTCTATATGCCAGTTGGGGTAGTTTCACAATGACTGTACACTAACCACAAAAGCATGTGGCACATACAGGTTCAGGGAGCCGTCTGTCTCTAGTCTGATGTATACAAGAGCCACAGACACTGTGGAGAGTGGACCTGTTTGGAATCAGGTGAGAAGTGGAAGGAACACCCAGGGGGTGTTGCTGAGGATATGGCCAGAGACATGCTCTGGGAAGGAGGTGCTCTGAGCCAACAAAAACAAGGGAAGATGAGCAGAGCAAAATGGGGATGAAATATATTTCTTAACTGTTTAACTCATGATATTTTTTCAATACCCGAACCAGAAAACAAATGGCTGTGTCAATGTGTTACTTAGTTTAATTTATTGACAATTAAAATTCCCCAAGCTGAGACTCTTACCTACAGCAATTGGTTACATTCATTTTTGTTCTTCAGTATTTTATGTTGACATATTTTTGCTTTAAATAAATTTAAACTTTTTTCCTCTCCCATTTAGTTGACAGTTTATTTTGCTGACCATGTGGATATAACTGGAACCATAACGTTATTTCTGAACTGAACAAGGTGCTGTCAACAAGTAACAGAATAACTTTCTTCTGTCTCTACTATTTCCTGCGAGATTCTTTTGTATAATAAAGGCACTACTCTCAGTTAGAATTGTTTCTTTTCATGGTGCAGTTGATACAGCAGAAGAAAGAGATGCCATCCAGGGAGACTCTGATAGGCCCACCTTTTGAGTTTGTGAACCTGATGAGGTTCAGAAAAGAAAAGTGCAAGGTTTTGCACCTGGGCTTGGGCAATCTCAGATCTGTATGCCGACTGGGAGAAGAATTCCTTGAGAGCAGCCTTGCTGAGAAAGACTTAGGGGTCCTGGTTAATGAAAAACTTAAATGAGCCATCAGTGTGCGTTTGAAGACCGAAAGGCCAATGGTATCCTGGATTTCATCAGAAGAGGGGTGGCCAGCTGGGTGAGGGAGGTGATTGTCCCTCTCTACTCCGCCCTCGCTAGGCCCCAGGCTGGAGTATTGTGTCCAGGCCTGAGACGCTCCACACAGGGAAGATGTTAAGCTTCTGGAATGGGTCCAGAGAAGGGCCATGAAAATTGCTATACATCTCTCTGGTGAAAACAGGCTGAAGGTGCTGGATTTGTTCAGTCTGGCTGATGGGAAATCGCATTACAGCATTCCAAAATTTAAAAGGAGTTCACAAACAGGAGGGGGACTGACTTTTTACAAGAGCTGTTTTTGATAGGATGAGTGAGAATGGTTTTAAACTGAAGGAGGAAAGATTTAGATTAGATTTCAGGGAGAAGCTTTTTTACCGAGTGAGTAGTGAAGTGCTGGAATACACTGCCCAGGGAAGTTGTGGATGCTTCCTCCCTGGAGGTGTTCAAGGCTAGTCTGGATTTGGGCCGGCCCTGTGCAGCCTGATTTAGTACTTGATCTAACAGTTGGCAACCCCAGCTGTGGCACGGAGGTCAAAACCTGATGATCCTTGAGGTCCCGTCCAAGCCGTCCTGTGATTCTACGGTTCTATCAAAGGTCTGTTCCATTTGGGATAATTCAACATACTCTGCTTGATTTGATGTTATAAGTATTTTATTTCCTGGTTTAAGAAAGTATTCCTAGTGTCAGAAAGGGAAGGAAACAATGTGAGTTGCTGGTTTCACTAATCAGAATTCAGATTAAACATTCTATGTAATGTGTGTAAAGAGGCATTGTGTTTTCAGCACTTAATTATTTTAGCCGGTTGCCATCTGTTCTTTGAATTCTGACCTTTCTTTCCAACTTGAGGCTACATGGAGTGTCTGCAGGCAAGCCAATTAGATCATGGATGCTTCATGCTGACATTACAACAGACTTAATGTCCACCTGCAGAACTTTGGTTGATAAATTTAATAGTGCTGACACAGTAGCCTTCATCTAGCAAGCACGTAATAGTTTATTACACTTGGCATTCTTCGTTTAAAATGTAGCACAACAAGCAGAGACAAAATCCCATTTTGATTTGTTTCTTCAGCCTGTGACATTAATCATACACTGTCAAAGGCATTTCATGCTACAGTTTCTCACCAAAACAATTTAGGTTAACTCTAAAACATATCCCCATAAAACTACCTTTCTCTGGTCTGAAAGGAATAATAACAGACTGAAATATCATGGCACCTGAAGCCACTATCTTCCCATAAAATTCCCAGGAGGCCAAGGCTGAACTTTGTAGAAAGTCCATCATTCTACTTGCTTGTACAAAAGACTGATTGTCTACAGAGTTCTACTGGCAACACAAATGAAAACTGAATTCACTAAATCTCCAGTATTAATTGTTTTAATGATGACTGCCCATCAATGCTGAATAGTGATGCAGTGCTATTTAAATACTACTTTAGAGAAAGTGTTTACCTCTGTCTCTAATATACAATTTAATATTGTCGTGGTTTTATGATCTTTGTTATTGGTATTTCACATCATAACATCATGTAATGCAGTGGGAGTAAAAGAGTTAATGCTCCAGCTCCATGGATCATTGATAGCTACAGGTATACCTGTCTCAGAAGAGAACAACTATGTACCCCAGGGGACTTTGCATTGCTTTGCATTTTTAGGTTTTCTGCTCAGAGGGAAAGATAAAACCTGTTTGCTTGTCATGAAATGCTCTCTTTCCTTTGGGACTGACCCAGCAGTGGGTGCTTGCTAGCCATCTCACCTTCAGCACTTAGTGTAAAGCCTAAAGCCTTCAGTTTATCAGACATTCTCTCATCTCATTTTATTTGATTTATTACCTTCAATTCCAATTATATTGTGTTATTTTGCATTCCAGTAAATTAGCTTTCCACCTCCGATCGTTACTACTGCTTCTTTGTTTTTAGACCCATCTCCCTTTTCCTTTTCCCCCTTCCCTGGTGCATGGGACTGTGTGTCCCCTGCCCTAATCATCGTCACGGATCCGGGCCAAACCAGCCCATAAACCATTGAGAAATATATAAAGAAGTCTTTTCAAAAGACCTTCTTGAGAGATAGGTAATTCTGGTTTTATAAACTTAACTCATTTAAAAAATAAGAAAGCGTTCTCTTCCTTGTAAAATGGTTCTGAAGGTGACTGTAAATGCAAAGATAAGCTGAGGGGTATAATGTGAAGCTTATCAAAGGCATTGATAATCAGCCCTTGAACTGATTTTAGTGGTGTTTGAATCAGGTTTTGTATGAGATTTTGATAACTCATTAAAGCTTATGCATTTTAAAACTGAACTTCTCTTACTGATCCACTAACTCAAAGACAGAAAATTAATGATATCTGAAGAAACACAAATCAGCCTTGAAAAAAGAAGACTCAGAGGGGATCTGATCCATGTCTATAAATATCTAAGGTGAGAGAGGCAAAGGGATGAGGGTGAACTAAGCAGTGTGTGATGATAGGATGAGGGGAATTGGTCACAAACTGATGCATAGGAAGTTCTGCAAAAATGTGCGTGGAATTTCTTCCCAGTGAGGGCAATGGAGCACTGGCACAGGCTGCACAGAAAGGTGGTGGAGTCTCCTCCTCTGGAGATGTTAAAGACCTGCCTGGATGCCTACCTGTGTAACCTGGGCTAGGGAGGTGCTTTGGCAGGGAGTTGGACTTGATGATCTCTAGAGGTCCCTTCCAACCGATTCTGTGAAATACTTATCCCTGTATGGGAACACATTACTTCATTGTTCTTTGTGCTTACTGAGACAGGCTGATATATACCAGCATGTTGCAGAGTTTCAGAAGAAATTTTACAGGGGTTTACTGAGTTTAATCTTCTAATAGAACTGTGGGTTGTCTGTTTGCTATTAATAGAAATCTCTTATTCCTCCTTTCACTTTTCCAGTGCTGCAAAGTGCAATAAAAACAAGTGCATTTGATCTGAATGAGATTCACTCTATTTCCAAGTAGTGATGAAACTTCTAATGAGCTGCTTTGTGTTCTGTTTATTTGGCAGCAACAGAAAATTAATGCACCAGGAAAAAGAGTCTGGAGGTTTGTCATCTTGCTACGTCCATCCTCCTAAGTGGAATATTTTCAGGATTCTGGATACGAAATTAACTGTTATTTTACCTTAACAAATGAACCCAAATACTGAATTCCTTCTGTGTAGAAACAGAGGTGTTTCAGATATTACTGAGGAAATGTTGAATACAGGAAAGAGGCATGCTTCTTATCTTTATGACCCCTTCTTCAATTACCATCTGACCATGTTTGTAGCAAAACATTCTATAGACTAGGCAAATTGTTGTCTTGATGCTTTCTGCAGTTATTGTCAAAACATTTTTCAGATGAATTTGACTGAAGAAAAGCTAACATTCAATGAACGATCATATAAAGAAAAAAGACTTACCCACCATGCCTTTTCTCTTTTAGCTCTTAATGGTAGTTAGTATTCTGAAACGGATTTTTTTTTTATTCTATCAAAGTATTTATCATGTATGTGTGTGCACAAATGCACAACTTTCTACTGCCCAGAACAGGACAAAATATTAAAACAAACAGAAGTACAGTTTGTGTCATATATCCTTATTTTATGATCTGACAATGTTTTTATTCTCAGCTGATTGACAGTTTAATGCCTCTTCAAAAAGCAAACTTCAAAACAACTTAGTACCTAAGAACTACCCAAATTGTGTCTGCTCCAAGTCTTTATCTACTACCTGCTTTACTTACTTACTTACTCACTCAATTTTCCTCTTTTTCCTTGGAGGAAGGCTCCAGCCAGCTCTCACCCTTTCTTTCCAACCTTTCTTACCTCTGGTATATTTCCAGTTACTTCAAGGCTTATACACTGTGGTACAGATTTTAACGTTATGGGAAATTTCTTCAAGAAGTCCATAACCCTTTTCCCTCCTTACCTTCCTCTTCCTATCAATCCATTCAGTATTATTTTTCCTTGCTTCTCTACCATGACAACACCTCTAACTATTCAGAGATCATCTCCTTCTTTTTTATCTAGCCACTCCATTTGTCCTTCACTTCAGCTGCACTCTTAACTGTTCACCGTTGTTCTTCCAGACTGATAAACTTCATGCCCTTCAGTGTAAAGGTATGATGTTTATTGTTCTCTCTCTCCATTCATTTCTGCCTGGTCTTGGTGAAGCTGAGCAGGAAGATCATTTTGCCTTTCAAGACGCTTGCCAAGCATTCTTCTGGATTCTGGAGCCTTAGGTCAAAGTTGTCTGGATGATGTGCTGAGTATTGTGTTGGTACTCAGATCCTTGGCAGATTTACATGAGGATTATATAACTCTCAGGCAAATAAAATCTGTCTTGCTTTTGAACTGAAGACCACTGAATTCAGGCCCCAATATTTTCCTTATTTTTATTGTTACAATTTTTTTGTTGATCAAAAAGAGCAGTGTTACTAAATTGTCATGAGTGGAAATCAAAGTAACATCTGTTATCTCAGTATGTCAGCCCACAACAGAGCAGAGAAAATGCCCTGCATGGAGAGTGACCCTCTTGCTGTTCACTCAGTCCATGTGTTTTCATGTATGCTCTCAACTCATGCCTTCAGTTTCCAGTCTGCTGCAAGGCTGGTATTAATGCAGTGCAATAATCAGGGAAGCCTAGGTCCCTAGGGTTCAGAAATCTATTTTTGCAGACTGAGACAGATCACTTTCATCTGTTCACTTGCAATTTTTGGAAGGGATTAATTGAGTTTAATTAGCAGACTAAAAGGAACCATTTGGCCTCTACAGTTTAGGGCCAAGTTCATGCCATGTTTATAAATATTTTATTATTGTCTCCTTGAATTCATGACAACATTACAATGTGAATTGCGTTTAAACAATTATGGATCCAGTGAAGCTAATGCACTTTTCAAGTCTTCTGAAAAAAAAACCAAACAAGCAACAGAGAAAACTACATGCATATATATAAAAGAACGCAGTGAGCATGTAGGTATGTAAAATGATTTTAAAGGAAAAGATATGTTCCTCATTAGAAAGCAGCTTATGCTGTAGAATGTTGAAATGTTACAGCTCTCCATTCAGAACAGGAAATTTTGTCATTAGTTGCTCGCTGACTGTATATGTTACTACATTAACTCTACAACTTATCAGTCCTACAAAAGGAAAGAAGTGCTGCATCATCTTTTTAAAAAGCAAAGCAAATCAACACGTCAGGAAAGTGATCCATCAGTATTCTAGCAGCAGTTATTCAGCTGCATACAGTGATGCACTGAGGTACACTGGTGTTAGTCATAACAACTAACAATAAAAAAGACACTGTGATCGAAGCAAGACGCCTTTGTCCCTCAAAACAGCATCAATAAGTAAGAGGAAATGTTTTACTGATATCACAAATTAGAGATTTTGACAGAAAATGGCTGGGAAAAAAATAAAAGAAATGGAGTTCGTGTTACTATATTGAAGAACAACAGTAATTTTATGCTCACTGAGAACTATGGGAGTTTTCATTATATGTATGCCAACTGAACAGTTAGTATACGTCCAGATTTTAGCCCAGGTCCTGAAATTAGAAGTCAACATCAGCATGTCTGTCACATTCCTGTAAGTCATCCATCATTGCTATAGCCAGCAAAAAAACAACTTGCATGTTCCTCACAGTCATTCCAGCCAAGCTATGGAATTACTGTTTGTATACTTCATATACAGTATATAAATTCATCATTGTCTCCTGGGATTTAGGAGGAAGTTAAGCACTCTGCAAGAACAAAGCCCTAAATAAACATTTGCATTCTTTTAGAGTAGAACCTGAAGCAGGAAGTTGATTCACATTTGCTCATCGATTGTGTCTCAGTGCACAAAGAGAAGCTAGTAAAAAAAAAATAGCAGAAATATTTCATTTTATAGCTTTGTGGTTTAATCTACAAATTAAACAAAAATAGCAAAACCAATTTCCTTATTTTTAATGTCTTCGATCCTTTCAAATTTTTGAAGAAATTGATCATGCCTTGACTTCCTTGAATTAAAGATTATTTTTTTTTCCTTTATGAAAGCAGTTAATGTTGCCAATTATTTCTTTTCAGGCATGCCTGACGAATTTTAATGGGAAAAATTCATCCCAGTGACATTTTTAAGTAATGGATTAATGCAGTCTTAGTATAAAACTATTCTTCAAAGGGATTAAAGAAGCTGGAAAGTTGTTAAAATATGCCAAATATTTTAGACTTTTACTTCAATCTAAAGCATTTAAGCTAACAACTTAAAGGAAAAGATTAAAGGGATGAATTTTATTCTCTTAGCAAGATATCCATGCACTGTTACACTGCATGAGACATTTGTTGAAACAATGGAAGTAACGTAAAGAGACCTGGTTTTTAATATACAGATACTGAATGGACTTAAGGAATTAGTAGGGCTACATAAGTCTGATATGATGATTCAGGGTTGTTTTGGTTTTTCTTTTTTGATAACTCATAAACTGGGATTACATTAATCCAAAAATATATTAAGAAAACTTTTCAGCATTTTTTTTTTCTTCAGCTTTGAGAGAGTGACAGTGCTCTCTCATCACAAAATTTTATTTTGATGAATTCACTTTTTCTGAGGGAAGTCAAACTGTTCCTCACAAATACTAACTGACTAGTAAATACCTAGACGGTAAAGATGAAGAATAACAAAAATGCTGATACAAGATTGAATGTCGAGTCGATACTTTCGATGTATAAAATGGATTTCCAGTGTAGTCATGCAAGTGAAAAACTGAATAATTCAGAAATCCTTGTAAAGGCTTATGGCTTATCTTGAGTGAAAAGAAAGATGTGATTGTCTGCATGAATCTCTTCATGTAAAACTTTCCACTGTGTTTTCTGATATGGTGTATGCACATTTTAAGGTTCAGTTTTAAGCAAAGAAAAGAGTATGGGAAGAACCAGACTTTTTTATTTGGTGGCTGTCTGGGGTGGTTTCTAAGTGCTCTGTAGACATACGTGATAATGTTTTAGAAGAATGTGATAAGGAGTAATTAACAGTAGAAACTGCTGGTGAGGCGAGGGATCTTTAACCTCCCTTCCTCCCTGTGTTATTAACCATCACAGTTGGTGTTCACATGAAATGCTTTGAGTGATTTGCAGTGTTAGGTCAGAAGCAAAGAGAAATTGCCATGTGAGTAGTTTTTGTCCTTGTCCTGGTTTCAGCTGGAAGTGAATGAATTTTCTCCATAGTAACTGATATGGTGCTGTGTTTTGGATTTGGGATGAGAATAATGGCTTGGCACCAGACAGCTGTTGGTGAGATATTGCATTGTGCATCACTTGTTTCTTCTTTCTATTCATTTATTTACCCTTTCTTCTTTCTTATTAAATTGCCTTTGTCTCAAATCATGAGTTCTCAGCTTCCATCTTTACCAGTTGTCTCCCAGTCTCACAGCAGGGGAATGAGCAAACAGCTGTGGTGCTGAGCTGCTGCTGGTTTGCACTGCTAAAGTTCATCCATTTTCTAGGATGTTGCCACAGCTGCCTAGTTACTGATTAACTTAATATGCCTTTAAACAGATTTGAATAAATACTAGAATTTTAAGTATTTACAGCATTGTGTAAACAAGTCCTGTCAGCCATTAGTCCTAAATTAATTCTTTATGTTGTAGACCTTTCCTCACTCATTTCTCATTTCTCCCTATTGTCTGTATCTTTCTAACAGCACATTTGCTCTTATTCCTGAAATTTGTTTCAATTATAGGTATTACAAGATAGAAAGTGAAGAAGAAAGAAGAAAAAGAAAAGAAAAAACACCCTTTTTTTCTTCTTTGTTCAGTTTTCAGGTTAGAAGGATTTAAAAGATGACTGGTGTCTCTCTACTATATTTTGTAATGTTCTTCAGATTACTGCAGGCAGTTATTTTATGAAAAGTGAATACTAAAGCCTAGTTTATTTTGGATTTATAGTCTTTCTTCCAAATCCCCCCTGCAGTCATCCAGTGTTTCCTATGCCTCCTACAAATAGAATTCTCTTTGCTAGTCTAGTGCTCAGCACATTGGTGAGAAGGCTGCTGCCAAACAATGCCCCACACAGCTGGGGCTTTCCAGTCTTCCTTTCAATTCTTTGGTTCCATCCACTGTCTTATCTTAGACATTACAGTTTTCTGTCAAGTTTGACTTTTACTAATACTTTCATTGTTATTAAGGGAGATGAATAGGAATGTGATCATGGGTACCTTATTGCTTTAAGAAACCAAGTAGTATCTGTATGTTTTAAATATCACTGAAAGAGTCTTTTTTTTACGACCTTCTCTCCTTTTCTGCTTAATTACCTTTTTAGGCAAATTAGTGGAAAGGCAAGAGGTATAAAAAAAAAAGTCACAATAAATTAAGAGCTTAATCAATCCTTCTAGTGGGAATAATATAAACAGGCGAATGTGGATTTATTTTCTCCAACCTCAGTCTCCACCCAAATTACTGATTACTGCCATGAAATAGATATTGTTCTCTTCTGTTTCTGCTTTTTAGTTGATTTTCTTATCTTTCTTTCTATCTGTACACTCTGTCTACATACATTTCTCTATGTTTTGCTGGAATATTGCTGTTTTTCAGCTGTCCTTAATTCAAAGAGAAAAGCTTAAAAAAGTCATGACATTAAGAGAAGGTCTGTAACATCCACACTTCAGAAAGAATTAAGAAACGCGACATAAAAGGGTTAAGGTGTTGAAGTTACTTCCAGGTCTTTGCACATTCCATGAGTTTCAAGCTTTCAGTGATATACGGATTAAAAGAGTATGGTTACTTTATGAGTGAACTTTGTTTTTCAACTGAATCAGAGACTGAAAGGACTTACTGCTGCTCTTCAATGAGCAGCTGGAGTGAGTCACCAAAGTATCTCAGTCTGCATTTCCAGAAGGCCCAGAAGCTGCCACATCAGCCTGAGCACCATGGGTTTCTAGCATGAATTTGGGTGCATCCACATTATAAACTCACTTAGAAGATAAATCAGATGGTTCACGGGTGCTCTAAACTACAAGATATATTTCTTAACTTTTTGTTGACGTTTTGAAATGGAAGTTGGTGCCAGTTGCCACTGTGTTTTAGATGAAATTTGTCAAACAAAGGAGATACAGTTCACCACCTAAGTAAGATCACAAGAGTTCTTGGGATACAATACTTCCTTTCATTTGTAAATAGAGTAATCACTGCATTAAACATCACCTTTCTGTTATGTCTTTGTTCAACAAATAGAAGGATCAGATATACTGCATACAGGCCATTTTGCTTTCACCAGGCAGTCCAGTAGTCAGGATAAGAAATTTAGGTGATTTAATAGACTTAGCTCCTGTAGAAGCTTAAAAGACTTCATGCATTTTAAACTACTTTGACACTTTTACACAGTTTCAAGGTTTAGATGAAATATGAGTCCTTTAGAATAGGCTATCCTACTGCAAAAATGGCTTGAATTGGATTGAAATAAGAAAGCTGCTTAAAGAATATAAAATGTCTGAAGCTCCTAAAGTAGTTTTAATGTCTTACAATTTTATCTCTGTTATACAGGCTCTGGTCTGTGTTTATAGTATAAATATAATTATAAAATTCTGAAATAGATGCACTCTATGACTTTGAAACAGCAGAAATTTGCCTGAAGCTCTGAGGAATCCAGATTGGTGCTACACTATGTCTTCTTTAGAAAGCCTTGTCATACTATTATCTAACATAGGAATATTTACTTCTTTATTAAGGAAGAAAGCAAGTCTTCACTGGCAGATTTTAACAGATAACTGCCACTCTGAGTCATAAACTTCGATTCCTTATTCTGAAATGTATGTTTCACCTCATGTTGATAGATTGACTGTTTTGTTGCTCTTGGTTTGGCAACGCATAAGTTCACTATGAAAGAGCACTTCTTCCTTCCTACCTGGTAGTTTTCCTTTCACATTGTCTGCATCAGTTGAAGTGTTAGAAGGCACATATAGCAAAGGAAATGATACGTCTGAGTCCAGATGTGAACTCTGTCTACGTATGGTGAATTAGAGACATGGTGAATTCATGTGTCTAGATCAGCTCAGAGAAGAGTTGTCTTCATTTCATAACTGAAGGGTTGACAATTAAAGCCAACCCAACAACTGCCTGGAACTACCTTATGGCACTAGAATATTCAGGGATCAGCTGGAATGCAAAATTAAGAAATTCACTAGAAAGGAGGTATTATTGCTATCTTCTGAATCACTGGATTTTCAGTTCTGTTGACCACTGCATGGAGGAAGACAAATCATGGGTAGTCACTGTTTCATGGTAGCACACAGTCCAGTGATAAGGATTTTATCTAAGAAGGTTTGATTTTGAGTAGATGTAGGAAATGATCACATGTACATAGAATAGAAAATAAAATGTAATATAGAGACTGCCCAATCTTAGATGTTAACAAAGTTTGGTCTCCCATTAGGCTGAGATTGCTCAGTGAAGTGAACCTCGTGTTGCTGACTCTTTCCAAAGCATTCTCAAGAATTTTTAAGGGTACTACATGATAGTTAAACACATCTATTTGTTCTGCCTCTGGTCTTCACTGGTACTGGTAGGTAATGGAAAAAAAGAATCATATAATCACCTTGGTTGTAAAAGACCTTCAAGATCATCACGTCCAGCATTCAACCTGACCTACTGAGTCCCATCACTAAACCACGTACAACCAAAAACTCTAGCTGAGATTAGCCTTTACATTCTGAAGGTAGAAACAGTGACATAACCCACAATTACTTATTTCAATTACAGAACATCTGTGAGGAGTACAAGATCAAACTGCAGCAAGAAAGATTGGAAGAATGACTTTTCAGAAACATTAAATGAAAATTTTATATTATAAAAAGTTTAAATTACATTCAACACTGCCCACTGACTAAGATTAAATATTTACACACTTTCTGTTTATTTTCAGTAAGAAACTTTCCTGTAATTTCACATATACAATCTACAGTATATTTCACAGATATCCAAGAAGTGTGGCTTTTATGGGTTTGTTTGGGCTTGTTTTGTTTTGTTTGGGCTTGTTTTTTTATTGCTTTGTTGATTCTTTTTTTTTCTTTTTGCTGAGATTCTAAGTTTCAGCACTACAGGAAAACTGTTATTTTTTTTTTTTTTGCAAGATAAATGCAATTAAAGATAATTAGCAGAGCTTATTTCATGCATGATTGCTCCAAATGTACTGAAGGAAATCTTGGTATGTTAAGATTGTTTAGTCATAGAACTATAGACTAGGTTGAAGGGAACTTCTGGAGATCTGACTGAGGGCAGGGCCAACTTGGAAGTTGAATATCACTACAAAATTAAATGAAGTTGTTCAGCACCTTGCCAGGAGAATTGGTGGCCTCTCCAAGGAAGCAATACAAGCTATCATTATATCTTCCTAGATTTATGAATCAGCTTATCCTCCAGTTCTGACTAGTCCACTTATTGGATCTCCTCTAATTCAGAAGGTGGGGATGGTGCTTTGGAGGCATTTATTTCAGGAATAGATGTATTCGTGCATACTGTTTAGTTACAGATTCATATGTATTTCTTGGCCTACAAGCTAGCTGAAAGCAACAAGTCTATGGCTAAACAGCACTAAAGTTTCCAAATATTGTTGGTATTATGTCAACCAAGCATAACCAACTACTGGTCAGTTCAGAATGAGGACAGAGTTGTCTCATGTCTGTCTGTCTGTAAAAAAGACTTAGTAGACTGGATAGCTTTCGTATGGAGTACTTTATTTTCCTAAGGAGCTTGAAAGAGCCATCTGGCTGTTTTGATACTCTTTGTGATGAGAAGCTTATTCAGGCAATTCTTCTGCAGCTGCAAAAGTGGTGAGACAGGCTGTATTTGAGAGAAAAAAAAACTCAAATGCTTCTAAATATGTTTCAGGATAATGGCCTCGATAACACATCTGATGAGTATTTAGAATAAGTGAATACTGAATGCATTAGCAGTGATAACACAGACAAAGGTTATCTGTATGTGCCACACATCAAACATTGATCTCACTCCAATTAATTTAAGTGAAAAATGGTCTCAATCAGAAAATGATTTTTGCACTACACCAAAACTTCTTTCTTTGTTATCCCCCCTGTTTTTACTGGGAAATTTAACCTGTACAAGCAGGTTAGAAATTTTTGTTTGTGCTTATTTGCCACAGTTTCCAATGATCTGTAATTAACCTCTCAATTTCACAGCCTGAATGTGGCAGATTTTTTTCTTTTTTTGGGGGGATTATTTTTAAAGCAGCATTAGTATTTTAATATAATTATCCCGAATTACCTTCACTATATTATGTGATCTTCTAAGATTACTCAAAGCTCATTTAAATGAAAGCTAATACTCACTGGAATTTTGAGTGCAAGTTGTCACTGCTATTGGAAAGTGTATCTACCAAGGTGAACTTCTGAAATACCACAATAATGCATTGAAGAGACTTAGATACCACTTGCTGGTAGGGCCACTGTGCGACTTTGCACAGATGCTGTAGGAAAAAATGCTTAGAATATATTCCTGCCAGCACGTTCTTGAAATGGAAATGAAGGCTCAACTTAGATATATTCCATATTTTAAAATATACACATACAAATATACATATACACACATACACACATACATACATACATATATATATATACTAAATATTTTATGCTTTAAAAGATTAACAATTCCAAGGTGTGCAAAATAAGAACATAAATAAAACATTTATGACAAATATCTGGAAAATATGAGGAAAACCATTCAGGTAAACTTGTCTTGAAGTAGAGAGACATACATTTTTTTTTTTTTTTTTTTTTCCCCACGGACTCTTTTCAGAGATCCTTAAAGAAAAAAATGCTTAGTATATTAAATGAATTTATTTATTTAATTTTAATTTAACAGAACACCAATTATTAAGTGTAGTACTGCTCTAAGAAAGCTGCCCTACCATCTAAACCTTCAGAAAGTGTAAGCTATGGAATCAAACCCTGGATTCAGGGTTCTGTAACAGTGTTAACTGTAGAATCCACAGTGCTACACATGTGCCCATGACCAAACGCTCAGTGCTATCACTCCCTCTGGATTCTGGAAATGGTGCTTTATGGAGTAGTGCTACACGTATTGCATACCATAATCATCATTCTTCAGAAAATCAGTCAGTAGTCATCTCAGAAGAACTGTATCATTTCCACTGTCATATGTTGTGGTCATCCAAAAGCTTTAAGTGAATCTCCAAAGCAATATGAATTATTTTTTTCAGCGGGATTCCTGTTTAATCCACTTACATCTTGTGTGTACAGATGTACATACATCAAGGTATGTCCTGAGGTACTGGACAAAATGCAGAGGAAGGATAATATAGCCTTGTGGTGTCCACTGTCCTAATTATCTTATCTAGACCTAGAAAAAGAAACACAGGCAACTGAACTACATGGTTTAGCTACAAGGGCAAACGAGAAGAGCAGTTTCAAAGACAAGCAGATACTGAGTCTGAGTTGAGCAATCCTCTGACTACTTGCCTTATATGTAATTGATGTTTCCTCCAGATTTCTATAATTCTGTTAAACTAGAAAGAATTTTTACTGTGTCACTGTTTTCACTTATATAATTTTGACTATATTTTATAGATATATATACACACCATACATGTAAATTTCCCAAGTCCAACAGAGCACAGATAACATGTATTTGCCTGATGATTTTATATCTCTCACTAATGTTCTCTCTGCTCCAGAAATATTTCTAAATCATTAGCTACCCACATGGTACCAAGAGCAGAAGTTTGCTAGCACTGATTGCTAGTGCAGCTTGTACATACTAAAGTGATGGCCTCTGCTCTGCCTCTCCAAAGCCTCTATCTGTCTTTCTCACCACAGAATAAGAGCCAGTTCTGGAAATTTTGCAACAGTATTCTTAAGGCAGAACTAAGAGGAAGAATAGCAGTTATCTGGATTTATATCAGAGGCTACAAATTGTACAGCTACTAAAACCCTGTCAGTTCTTGACACTCAAGTTATATGCTTTTGCATAAAATTAAAGTGTGTTATTCATTTGCTTAGTGGCACACAGCTTTTATCTGCCTCAACATTATATATCTTTAGAAGCCAAAACATTTGTACAGCTCCGAAACAAAGATAAAACAATTATTTATTTACAAATGTGGGAAATAGTTTCTGCCTTTAGAATAACCCTGTATTCAAAGACTAGCAGCAACATACAGGAATCTTAATATAGTAAATAAAAAAAAAAGTTACTGAGTCACATGATTGTTGTAAATGCACATTTCCATGGAGAGTTACAAACTGGATTTGTTGAAAGTATTATGTGGCATTAACTTACCTAAATAAGAGCTATGATGATATATATACATTAATTGTTTAATATGGAAAAATAAAATAAAGGAAAAGTATAAATATTTAAGGATCTATTATTTCTGATAATTTCTCATGAAGTTTTCCTTCTCGAAGGAAAAGATTTCCCAGCCATTTTGACAATGAGTAATCTCTATATAAAGTTTACATTAGTGTGCTTGGGTTCAGATGCATTACAACTTTATAGGTGATTTTGCAGTTTTGATTTGAAAGCACCCTGGCTAACAGTTCACAATGCTGAATATAGACCTGGGTCATTCTTGACTGGCGATTCTTTCTGTGAAAAAAAATAACCAACATTTAACATTTCTAAACATGGAATAATTTCACAAATACAGTACATGACTGTAATTTTCTCGTATATCGTGAAAAATATAACACAATGGCCTATCTTAGAATCCACTCTGAGCACTTTTTTTTCTAAATTATTTTTTAACTGATTGGGAAAGGATTTTTCTCCTTTTTTTGTGTGACGGCATAATGCCATCCAGAGGCCGAGAGAGCTCATTGCAAGGTTCGGTTGTGAGGGTTGTCCAGATTCCAGCCACCTTCTGGGCAAAGTGAGGTTTGGTCCTCATTAAGATTTACATTTTTCTTATAATAAGACTTGATTTTCGAACGAAACAACGCTTAGGACTTTCAAGAGTCTCAACATCTTCAAAGTTCTCACTCAGACTGGACTGTTTGGTACGCTGGCACACACAGGGAACTTGAGAGGAATGACTAATCAAAAGAGAGCACATTAGCACAACTAAAGCTAGGCATTAGATAGCTAAAATAAATTAAAGCATTTAGTTTCCTAGAATTCCCCATCCCTTCATCTACTTTTTCTCCTATGATTCACAGCTATTGCATGTAATAATGTAGGAGCACACTATCTGCTCAGTTTTCAGTAGCAGGAGTGGAATTTTAATGTACATATTTGAATTTCTTTAAAGTTCACTCTCAAAGAAATCTGAATACTAAAAAATAAATGGTCAAAACAAAACAAATATGCAAAAATTTCCATCCCGCTGTTCCCAGAATATTTATTATTTGATACAACATACAAGGTATACTCACTATAATTAAACCAAAATGTTTTCATCTCCTGTCTAGGAAAAAAATACGCATTCATTTTATTTTACTTGAATATGAGATAAAACAACTATTTAATTTTTTATATCAAAGTTTTGCCCTTTTTACTGGAAAATCAGCAGTCATCTAAGCGTAGATAAGATTTCTATTTCTTCATAATGCATCAAAACCATTGATAGAGCATTACAAAATTTTCGGAGACAAAAGAAAGAGAAATAACATGTCATTAAAATATTAAATTTGTATTTCAAAGACTAAAAAAAAAGAACAGAGGAACTGAAAATACTTCATAGCTACCTGGGAAAAGAAGAATAAAATGAATAAAATGTATTTCCCGGAATTGATTATCTTTGCTTATAGATCTTAAGTAAAGTTTAAAAATTCAACCCCTGTAATCAACTAGTTATGTTCCCCAAATTGGAAATTTTAGACCTATATCATTTTTGAGATACGAGAAAATTTGACAGGAAAAGTTATGACCACTCACTAGTCAACTTATACTCACTGAGCTGTTGAGAATTATCAGACTGAACTTTCAGCTACAGATTATATAACAGGTAATGATGAACAATATAAGCATAGAATAAATAAGCAAGGAGAGGATCAGCTGGAGTTCTAAGATGTCGAGCTTATCTTGAAATCCTTCAGTTTCTGAACACAAATGACTTTCCTGGAGGAAGTGTACATTTAAGCTGAAAGCTGGCTATGAGCAGATGTGTTCAGCACTGTCAGCATAGATCCAGGCATCTTGCATGCTTGTGTTTTCTTTTCAGCTATGATAGAGTGATATCATATATCCATGCGGTGCATGTTTTGGATTTAGGATAAGAATAATGCCGAAAACTTTTCAGCTTCTTTTACTGCCCTACCAGAGGGGGCTGAGGGGGCTCAAGGAACTAGGAGGGGACCAAACCAGGCAGCTGATCTTCACTAGCCAGGTCATATCCCACAGCCTATGGTATCATGTTGAACAATACAACTGGGGGCAGCTGCTTGAGATGTGGCTGGGCACTGGTCAATAGGTGGTGAAAAACTGCCTTGTGTATCACTTGTTTTGCGTATTCTATTATTATTATTAACATTACTATTTTACTTTAATTCTCCATCCTATTGATTTACCTTTATCTGAGTTCATGAGGTTTACCCTTTGTTTGATTCTCTCCCCCATCCCACAGAAGGGGAGAGAGCAAATGGCTGCGTAGTGCTTGGCTGCGTGCCAGGCTAAGCGACAACAGGCTTAAGCCCTGAAGTGCTTTTCAGATTTACTATTTGAACTCATTGGTTTGAAATAGCAAGAGTGCAATCTAAAGAGAGATCCAGTTTCAGTACCCTGGCTTGGACAAATTTCTAAATATTCTGTTTGTCTTACGTAGAAAGTGATAGCGAGAAGATGGCTCTGAGAGTGACATGATTGTTTCTGGAACAACAACATGGAGTGTTTGCAAGCAGTTCCCACTCAGTACATGGTTTTTCTGTGCTACAAGGATTGTATCCTACAGTATTTATTTCTTCTTGAATGATGTGTGTATATCTCTCTAATCATAAACCATTGCAGACTTTACAAGCTGTTTTCTCTGTATCATTTGATAGTCTTCACTTTCTACTACAGCAAAACACTGATGTCAAAGTAATTCAGATCACTAGTTTTTATTAAGGTAAAGTTTTCAAAGTAGATTTTTTTTTTAAAGGGTAAATTTGAAAAGGAAATATTTTGTCTGTTTTTGGATATATAACACATCCTAGTTGATATAAAATCTACAGAGTTGGATATTCTATGACAAATTCATGAGCAAACTAAATTTGAATACTGAATAGATTAGCATCATTGCAACCTATGTTCAGTTACTGCAGTTTTTCCCTTATAGTATTCTATGAACGAAAAGATGTGCTGTAAAAATAGCACTAAGTATAATTGATAAATTAACTAAAACAGTCTTGTGTAACTAAAAATTATAATTCATTTTAGATTTGTTAGATATGTTAGACTTATAACACTAGTGATAATTAACCTCAATCAAGCATGATGCTGTGTAATCTACGTTGTAGACTAATATTGCAGTCACTTTAGTAAAAATAAAATATTTACCTCAATCACCAGAAAAAAAATTTATATTATAAAAATTTCACCTTCCTTTTCTCTTTGAATATAATTACTGTTTTTTCTACAGTTTATTAGTACCCACGCTGTCCTCTTTTTATTTTTTTTTGTCAGTTTGCCTGTGTGAAGAAAATTGATGCTTAAAAACAAGTTCCATATTCTGAAGAATGTCTACTCTCTATAAAGAATCCAAGTGTACAAAGGAATCTACAAAAGTGTTGTTTTCAGATTATTTTTAACAAAAATAGCAGAATTTAAATCTGTAGATATCTTAGAAGGGAGGGAATGTTCCTGTCCCTTGCTACTGCTACTGCTTAGTAGCTACTAAATTTAAACCATGCTTAGTTCAATACTTTTTCCTCAGCCTTGCTTCTGCAAAGATTTATTCACAATCTTAATTGTACATAATATGAGTATTCATTCTGAAGTAGATTTCTATTGAATTGTTCATGACACATGTGACTCATCCTCTAGATATCTACTTGAAACATAGAAGGTAAGCGTTAGCATGGGTACCAATGAGCACTGGAACAAACTCTGTAGTTTTCAAGTGACCATTTCTACAAATTTTGCTATTTAGAGTTCCAATTAGATTTTGTTTCCCCCATCTTACTATGCATTGGAGTTCTCAGGCTGGTTACATATGCAAGCCAAAACCTTTCTTGTATGAGTATAAGAACAACACATGGGAAACAGGCTGAAAAGAAAGCATTAACTGCAGCATGTTATAGGTATGGGTAATCACAAAACAGCTGCTATGTATAACTGGGCAAGCCATGTGATGTACAATAAGTATTATAAAAATTGCATCTGGATGCAGGCTACATTAGCCCACATTTCCCACACACTATTGCAAATGATATATCAGTCTTTTTTAACAGCTGATCTTTTGTTTTTCCTATTTTTAATTGTACTCTTAATTACTTTAAGCATTATTAAGAATGCTGGAGGTTGCTTTATATGTGAGAGAATGACGGTTTTCTTTAGCAGAGCAATCAGTTTATAAGGTTGCATTGATATGATGACTTCACTTGCAATAAGATGCGGTTAATTAACTTGGAGCTGTCTGAAAATTCATGTTGAAGAGTTATCACAGCTGAGTGAAAAAATAAAATGAATAGAAAATCAAAAGACATAAATGATTTAATCCCACTTTGACCTGCTTTGTTCCAAGGCAATGTAATTATCATTACTCTCTTCCTTTTCTGTCTTAGTAAATAATTTTTGTCTCAACCTATGACTTCTACCTTTTATTTTTATTATTCTGTTCCCCTTCCCACTGGGAGAGGGAAAGTGAGCAAAAGGCTGTGTAGTGTTTAGCTGCTTGCCAAGCTAAAATACAGTGCGTGATTATGACATTGTCAGTGGTGTATGGGCTGGTTTGGCCTGATTCCGTGACAAATGGGGCAAGGGACCCATGGATCCATGAACCAGGAAAGCGGAGGGGGGGAAAGGGAAAGGGTGGGGTGATGGGCCTAAAAACAAAACAGCAGCAACGATCTGAGGAGGAAAACTAATTTACTAAATAAGACATTGGAATGTGAAATAATGCAATGTAATGCAATATATTTGGAACTGAAAATCAAGTAAAGAGAGAGACAGAGTCTGAAACCAAAGTCCTTACTGTAAAGCTGAAGGTGAGATGGTTAGGGAACATTCAGTGCTGAGATGACCAGCCAAAAAAGGGCAGTCTCAGGACTTGTGTGCAGTTTTATCTTTCCCTCTGAGTGGAAAATGAGAATGTAAAGTCCTCTGGAGTATGTAGTTCTTCTCTTCTGAGAACCAGGTTCCCAGAAATTTGGCAGTCCACAAAACTGGAGCATTAACTCTTTAACTCAGAGTGTCTTACATGATGTTATGATCTTATGATGTTATGATGTGGAATACCAATAATAAAATTCATAAGACCATGACAGACATTTTAATTGTTAATCTGAATCACATGAAGTAAAGCAAAAGGAAATCAGTCAATAAAACCCTGAATGCCACAGTACCCTAGTTTTTCAAATTTTTTATCTCTTCTGTGTCTAAGTACTTGCATTTGAAAAGTATTTTACATAATGAATTGTTCTCTTTTACTGGCCTGTATGATAAATTTTGGCAATTCCATCAGCTAAGAACAACTGAAAAAAACCTGGCTCTGCTCTCTTTGCACTCTCCCTTCTATCTATAGAAGTTGAGATTCCCCTATCAACCTTCCCTTCTCCAGACAAATATTCCTAGCTTTCTCAGCCTCTAGCACATACTGATGCATCTCTAAGGTGCAGGACTTTTCACTTCCCCTTTTTGAACTTCCTGATGTCAGCCCCTTTCTGCTGCCTGTCAAGATTCCCCTGGATGGTAGCAAACCCTGTGGTGTACCAACCACTCCTTTCACTCAAGGTGTATATTTTGCCTTGCCATTCAGATCATTAACCATGTAGAACTGGGCTCAGATAGACCTTGTGCCACTGATTACCATTCTCTAGGCCCAGCTGTTCAGACTGCTAAATCTACTTCACCATCCACTCATCCACCCATATTTTACCAGTTTCATTATGAGGACATTATTAGGGACAGCACTGAAAACCTTCTTGAAAATCAAAGTAGACAACTCTAACTATTCTTTGTATCCCACACTAGTCAGACTAGTGAGACACGTACTTGTTAAAGGGTAATTTGGTACCCTTTTGCAACTGTGGTGAAAGAACTGTTATTCATGCTCTTAATTCCTGAGAAAAAGTCATTTTAGTACTAATGTCACCACAGTGGCAGTAGTAGAGTGGAAAAAATCTGTTTAGATACCATAAATACAAAAAAAGTGTATCATGGTAAGTAGGCAGCTATTAAAAAATATCAGTTAATCCCTTCAGAATTATCATGACTAGCCTCCAGACTAATGATAAATGTAAGGCCAGAAATAGCTAAAGACAAAGCATACCATATGTTCTTTTGTTTTGTGGACCAAAGCAACAAAAAAAGAGAAGATAAATTAATAAGTCATACTTTCATTATTTGTAATATTTGAAGAAGGTAATAATCATAGTGTTCATTTGCTTCTGTCGTATTTTTTTTTTTCATTAAAGTAGTGACATTTTTCAAAGAAAAATAAAACAGAGGAAAGATTTAATGCTCATCCCCCTGAAAAGTTTTATTAAATATTCAAAAGCTCTCATGTGGAATAATAAATTTTAGCTGAAGATCTACACACATAGGTCATCACTAAGTACAAGATATATATATGTATATATCACAGCTAAGTGTGATTTACAGGTTTTCTGAGGGTTAATACAGAAGCTGCAATGCATTAAAAGCTGTGTTTGAAGCTAAGCCCGTACGTCATACTCTGTAGTGTACATACATCAGCGCAGTAAGCAAGCATGTTAAATTAGCAGGTGTTATTTTTATGAAATACCTTAAATGGAATAATGGTGCAGTTGATATTGCTCTAGAGGTCAAAGAGAACAAATCAATAATTGTTATGTAAATATAAAGCCTGAAATAATACCAGTACTTAAAAGTGAACCTATACTTCAAAGCTCAAATATTAATGATATTCAAAATACAAATGAGATTTTTAGCTCCATTTTTACTTCTTAGGAATTATTATTATTAAACTTCTCTGAGAAACAGTCAGGAATCTCCATGGCAATTCATTCTCTGTTGGTTGAATAGTTACAGCGTAGAAAACTATTCCACAAATACTTCAAGGTGAAGTAGAAATATAAAATGAATCTTAATATCAGTAATCTTTCTATAAAGATAAAAGCAAATTCTCATTTAGCATTGAGTGAGATTAGACATTAAAAAAATGTAATTTAAGTCAATATCTGCCTACATTCATGAAGAGACACTGAATACATTCTTTGTGATTTCTTCTATTCAGTGATTTTTTAATTTAAAATCAAAATGTAATACAGAGATTTTCCCTTCAATTTCTTCATTGTTTATGGATGATGAGTCTGTAAGTTTGTGCATGTATTCACCTGGTCAGATGAAAAGAGTTCGCTGTGAAATTAGCGAAGTATTCCAAAAATAAGGCTCTCAAAAAAGTTAGTAATATCATCTCAGAAATGAGAAATTTGAAAGAGTATTTGAAACCATCTCTGACAAATTATGAGTAGAACTGAGGAAGGAATAAAAATTAGATTTGAAGTCATTTCAGATGCCCAAGGGGAGGCTCATAGATAGTCTGCAAAGCCGCAAGCTGGACATACAAAAAAAGGTTTTACTAACACAGAAAAGTTGCCAAGTGCCTGACAGAACCCAAAACTCACTTATGCCTACTTTGTGCTCACCAGATCAAAGGGCCATCAGCAATTTCACTGAAACAAAGCAGGAAGATGCAGAAAGAGAAATTTTAAATTGAGAAGAAAGTTCCAGCCATTGTAGAATTTCTTGTTAAGTGAGTGGAGTAGAGAATGCAGGAAAAAAGTCAGGGGAAGAAAATACTGTCAAAACTAGCTGCTTAAAAAAAAAGTAAAATTAAATAAAATATGGGCAGCCAGAGAATTTAAGTCAAGAAATGTCTAAAACTTCAATTTCTGAATTCAGTTGAAAATAAAACTAAATCAATGGGAAAAATCTCATCAGATTCTTCTTAAATTCAATTTAACATCATATTTCTACTGAGTAATTGGAGAAATCAATTGAAATAAATAGTTCTAGCTAAGGTTTTGAGCACTGCAATTAACAATACTAGGCCTTTACCAGAAAAAATATTAGTTAAATGGACCTAGCACAAAACTTCTATATGTGGCATGGATGCACATAATTTTTTCTGTTGACTAGGGCTCTTCTAAAAGGAATTAATAGATAACTGGGGAAAGAAATCTCACCTGAACTGACAGAGATTTTGAAAAAATTGTGTATTTTTGGATTGCCAAGATACAGAGTAGACCTAAGTTCAGCTAGATTTTCACATCCTTATTCTGAAATGATTTGTAATCTATCTGTGATGCAGCCCACTAAAATGAAGGCAAACAAAGAGGTAGGTGAAAGCTGTACATTATGTGTCACAGAAATCATTTAATGGAAAAGAAACCTAGGAACAGGTTCATACTTTCAGTGTCTTGTAAAGAAAAATAGAATATTTCAAATAAAATGAGGAGGGACTAATGGTAAAGAAAAGACAAAACTATAAAGAATTGCACCTGGAAGATAAACAGCGAATACAATGGAAATTAAAAACAATCAAACAAACAAAAAGATAAAAAAAAGCTCTTCAAAGACAAATAAAAGTTTAAATCAAAACAAGTAGGTTATGTATGCAAATTAATCTGAGAAGAATATCAAGTACATCTAAGACAGTGTCCCTTTCTGCTAGAAAACTGTTGATACAAATGCTCAGCACAGACAAAATCAAGCAACTATTTCTTTTCAGTCTTAAACAGCATTATTTCTTATCCTCTCATCTGGCACTAAAAACTATCCCTAGAGGATATACTGCAAACTCTCCTGAGGAGAAAGTGTTCACATAATTTGACAAGAAAAAAAAACACGTTCTTATGTGTGAGAGTATGTGTGTATGACTGTGTGTGTATAAACATACATAAGTAAAGCTGGAAAACTGAGGATGGATACAATAGCAATATTGAGTAGGGCAGCTGCTTTGTATATATACAAAGCTGTTGCCATCTCATGGCATGAAACACTGCTACTACACCAGAAGGTGTTAGTCCTCCTTTAGCATTTCACACACTTTTCCAAATGGTTAATGTATCATTCTGTGTCTATCACCAAAGTTAATTACAGTGTTGTCATAATATAAAAGGGTGCGATTACCTAGCCACTAGAACTTTAAGTGTTTAACCATCCTAAGTGTATAATTATCATTAATCTGAAGATAGCCCTTGATTGCCTACTACCAAACTTGCAAAGTAATACATTCATCCAGAACATAAAGTAAGGTAAACCTTTTAAGATAATAGCTACATAAATGCTTGTTTCCTAATAAGATCTCAAATATATCATCTATTACAGTTTATGAAGCAATATTTTGTGTAGAAAAGCATTAGTTTGAATTAGCTGCAACTTCAGGACTTAAGTCAGTTTTAGCATATGGCAGTAGTTAAGCAGTCATAGAGAAGCCATATTCATTAACATTTTAATACTGTGGTGGTATTGAAGAGGCTTGAGTATGCTGTGGACTTTTCAGGAAATCTGCTGCTTTCTTTTGTGTTTCTTCATTTTGTCCAGTAGACTGCAAGTTCCAAGGTCAACAAAAAGTTAACGTCCTATCCCAACTGTGCTGTGTTTTAGAGTCATCATAGCTACATGATGTAAAATACAACTTCTGATTCTGTCTCTTTATGAAGCTTTAGCACTTATTGAGGCAGAACTTATAAAAATTTACAACTACAGAAAATTTCAGTAGGACAAGGAAAGATCTCTCAAGACTATCATTTGGCATTTTTACCTGCTCCACTGTAAGAGTGAGGATAGTTGTATACAAAGTATATTGGACATTGCTTAATTCAAGAGTGCTTTACAAAATACAGATTCTGTAAAATTACTGTTCTTTTGTATCATAGCTGTATAAACACACAAGTAATGACAGAAGAAGTGCTAAAAACATTCAAAATTTTATTAATGCTGCACTCAGAACAAAGAATATCCATGAGGGGAAAAAGAAAACAGCAAGAAAAGTATTTTATGAACATTTCTGAATAATGTTTTCTTATATGAAGCTGAAAAAGTTTTAGAGGACTTTTTTCCCTTGTTTAAATTAAAGTATGTGCTTTCTTACAACAGAAAAAAGAAAATCCTGAAATAGACCTCTTCCCAAATGAGCAAGAAGTATTGATTGTTACAGACTGAATGTGTAGAAAGTTATAGGACTGCGCTGGGACTTGTTTATTATAATTCAGTATTTTTATCAACAGCTTGAATTATATTTATTGAATTCAGTATTATCTCAAATGGAATGAAATTGAATGGAATTAATTCATTTGCAAGAGATCCACAAAGAACTAGTCCAATTGCCTGGCCACTTCAAGGCTAAACGACAGTTAAAGAAAGCATATTAACAAGGGCATTTTCCAAATGATTCTTCAACACAAACAGGAAATAGAGAGAGTCTACAAGGAAAATAAATGTATATGATAGAAATTCCAAGTGGTCTTGTCGGAGAGAAATTGTATTTAGATTATCTGGAAATAAAAGTCCTGAGTAGGGACAAATATGGTGGTTTTTGATGAAAACGATGCCACTCTTGAGAAGCATCAAAAAGAATAGCCATGGAGAAACAATCATAGAATCACAGAATCCACAGCTTCTCTGTGTGGCCTGTGTCAGTGCCTCATAACCCTCCAAGTAAAAAATTTATTCTTAATATCTAACCTATATCATCCCTCTTAGTTTAAAACTATTCACCTTTGTGTTACCACTACCAGACTGTGTAAAAAGTCAGTCTCCCTCCTGTTCATAAGATCTGGTGTAGGGAACCTGCTTTGGCAGGGGGGTTGGACTAGATGATCTCTTGAGGTCCCATTCAACCCCTATGATTCTATGACTCTATGATCCCTTCAAGTACTGAAAGGCCACAGTGGGGTCTTCCCAGAGCCTTCCCTCCTCCAGGTTGTATTCACAGAAGTGCTCCAGCCCACTGATCATTTTCAAGGTCCACTCCAGACTTGCTCCAAAAGCTTTGTATTTTTCTTATGTTGGGATCCCAGGCCTGAATGCAGTACAACAAGTGGGGTCTCATGAGAGCAGAGTAGAGGGGAAAAATCACCTGCCTCTCCTGCTGGCCACTCCTCTTTTGATGCAGCCTAAGGTACATGATGAAGGAGACAGCAAAGGGGTTTACATGTGTCCCATTGTGAGGATTGCAGTCCAGAGAAAATAAGTCCTAAGAGACAGACCAGAGAAAGTGACCATTATGTGTCCTGTGTGACCTCTGAATATGCTCTATAAATAATTTTCTTGAATAAACATTATTTTTTTACTCTGAAAAATTATATACTGGAGATATAATGATCTTTTTTTGTATAAAACATATCTGAAAAAAAAAGTCTACTCTCAGTCCTAACAGGATAAGAGGCAAAATTTGAAATTACATCAGGGAAAGTTCCAGCTATCCGAGCTGATCCACCTGGTTCTTAAAAATAAGTTTAAAATAAATGTGTCTTTTCTCACTCAAATTCATTTCCTGCATGTTTTTGTTCTGTTGTGGTCTTTCTTCTAAAGTCTGATTTTTTCTCTATAGAATGACAAAATCTGAGAAGACCACTGCCCAAATTGGTATGACTACATAAAAAAATTAAACACAAGAAATTGCTATTTTTATAATGTCAAGCATTTTCATTTCATCAGGAAGACAATAACATCTGAGCTGTTTTGGGATGTGGACAGGATGATCTGTTATGTTTTGCATGATGGAATTATGTCTGGTCTACTAGGACCTAGTGTGTGCATGATCTCAATCCTCTCCATCATTTTCCAAACACTTTATTCCATTAAGCAGTGATGACTAAACATAATAGGTGTATAATGTACACTTAGAGCAGTGGGCTGTATGTGTACAGTATTCCCCAGTGCTTTGATCAGTATAATGCAGCACACATTTCAAACGCAAAATTAGGCTTTGCTACCTTTGCAAATAAGATTATTTCCCTTTCCTATATGAAATAGATGACCCCTAAATGTCCTCATGCAATAAAATGATCCTGTCTTCCACTTCATCATGAATATAGAGGTTTTGTTTATTTACACACAATATCTATATATACATATATATATATATATATACACTAAATGGAAGGTGCATGCACCCCCTCCCATACCAGACCATTTTCTTGATATAGCTGTCAGAGATAGATAGACTTCTTACATATGTCATACATTTTGTTCTCTTTCTATTTCAATAGGCTGAAATCAAAACAAGCTGAACTAAGAATATTTTCCCCAAAAAATATAACCCTTAAAAACTTTTGTAACATACCAACTAGATTTTTTTATCACATAATAGGGAAAAATGAAGGGAAAAATGAATTACTTCAGACAGAACAGAAAATAATTTTGTTCATTAGCTTGTTTTCAAAAGCACAGTATTGAAATGCTTTTTCTCACAACAAAAAAAATTCTTTTTTTTTCAGTGCAGATAACAATAACCCAGTGTTCTATACGTGAGCATGTCCATTCCTTTGAACTTCTGATGACAGCTTGTTGAAAACTTTCTTTAAGGAGAAGATACAGTGCCAACATGTGAAATTTAATGATCAGATTGGAGCTGTAGGAACACTTTGTCAGAGAAAAAGCATGGATGCAGTCTCCTCTGCTTTTATTTTTCATGGGGAAAAACATACAGACTGTGGGCATGGAGGGAGCCAGGTGCACCCTCAGGTCTTCCACACTGGATGTGCTCTGCCCTGCAGCCATGGCCATTGTATTTACCAAAGCACCTAGTTCCTTCAGCTCTGCTGACAGCAAGACGTGCGCTGTGCTGACTCACTGCTCTCAAACAGACTATTGGTCCTCAGAGATCTCCTCTACAGAGATGCTAAGAGAATCAAAAGTTATTCCTACACTGTTTGAAAACATATAAAGTGATGCCTTAATTCTTGTACAGTAGGCTGAGAAACGTAATTGATAGACAAGTTTGATTTTCTCAAATATAAATAATATCTGTCACTAACAATGTTTGTCCTCAAGACTTTTTATTTTGTTTGTATCAAAGGGTTTCAGATTGGAAAAGACAAGCAATCCTACTTAAATTCGTTCAGACAACTTTGGAAGGAGCTTCCTTCCATTTTAACTCACTAAAAGCCTGTATTATTTTTATATGAATATATACCACAGGGGCAAAGAAAATACAACTGGTGCAAATAAATGGAATTCTTATAAATTATCTCATAATTACTTATTAATTTCTTATTAAAATATACCTGAGATAAACAATTAGATTTCATTGCACTGAAATTTGACTATATTGTTTCCTTAATTAAAAGGGATTGTTTTTTTGTCAAGCATCCTGCACCATTTCTCTACAAAACAGTAGGAAACGTGAAAAAAAAATCTGAACTTTTAAATACTAGGTTTTGACAGATCCATACTGCTGCTTGCGATGCTGTTCTTCTAAAACTTCAGTTCTTCCAATAAAATATACTTGTCAATCAGTAGCTGAAATACAATATTGCCACTGGGAACAGTGATAGGTGAAGCTACCAGCAGAACAGTAGACTTACTATTTTAGCTTCAACTGTGTTAAAATTTCTGCTATCACCATTACTTCCTGGCAAAGCACGGAAATTCCTTGCTTGCCAAAGATCTTTCAAGGTCAGTGACAAAGCATTTACTGTGAATTCCAGGAGCTGTTTTTATTTTAACAAAATTTCAGAGAAAAAATAGCCTTCCTGCTAAGCTTAAGAAATGTATTCTGCTCCTCATCAGGTGGAAAAGCACAAGACTAATAGCCTGGAGTAAATATAATAAACTGTATGTATAATTGTGTAGTAAAGGTATCTAGCAGTTATGTCTTCACCTGTCTTTTGCTCTCTCCAAAATGACATTTATTCTGTTTTAAAGATATAATATTTTAGAAAAAAAAAGGAAATATTATGTTCAAAATGTAAAGGATGTATCAAAATATAAGGTCAGTTTACAGCAGTATAAGATCTCATGGGAAGATTTTCTTATAGCTTGATGCAATTCTTAGGACCAAGCCTTGAACCTTATAGAGCTCTAGAAAGAAACGTTGAGTAATTTGTTAGTGTATAGGAGCTGTTGAATCACGGCCTGAACCACTGATTGATCACCTGAGGCGAGCACAGAGTCAGCCGCAGTAGCACAGGTGAAGGCAGTTCACCTGTGCGACCAGAAGGGGTGGAGTCTGACTCCACGTCTCTTAGACCCCATTTAAGGGCTGACCACCACTGGCAAAAATTTTCTTTCTGGAGTTTGCTTCTTTGAAGTTTCCCATTTTGAGCCTAGAACATAGGTGAGCATTTTCCCTTTATTTTTGACTGTCTCTTTTCCATTGCAATAATCTTTCTAACCATATCATTTATGAAGTATCTTGGCTATAATACCATTTGGTCTTATTCATTCTGTTACCCTCACATGTTACTGTTTGGTGTATTTTGTTGTGTTGTAGTGCTGTAGTTAGTTAGCTAGTGGAATGTAAGTGTTCATCAGAAAGGGATTGACAGCAATTTTCTGACCTTGGAAATGGTACCAGTTAGTGGTGTTGTATTTATACATAAGTGAGAGTTTCTGTAGCCTGCTGCTCTGGGCATCTTTGGTGAAGTACTCAGGCACTATGATGCTTAAGACAGCTAAATGTGTTGCAATAAAAATAAAGGGTGTAGTGATGTAGTTGATGTCCTAGCTTTGTTTTCAGGAAATTCATGCTTTGTGTACCGTAGTAGGAGATCAGTGACAGTTTAGGTGTAAGAGCTTGTTTTGAATATGTTTATGAAGCTGCTGATGAATAATGACATGACCTGAGTTCTGCTTCTTCAGAGACCAGCAGGAAAGAGCAAGTGTTTAGTTTTCTGCTATAGGTTTGGCTGAGCTTCCTACCTGGCTTTTTAAAAAAAAAAGTTTCTTACAGGAAGCTGAGGATCTGGATATATAATAATATATATATATAATAATTCTGTAATGAGATGGATTTTGCAAATATTAACCAATCAATTTTTGAAGAAGGAAATGTATTAATATCCTTGTGGACTTGCCTTCTTCCACTAAACATACTTAACATGTGTACTCAAGGGAGCCTAGTGGCATGGATGGTTTTGCAGAAAGTACTCTTGAAATGTGTGCTATTTCAGTTGCTGACACCTCTGGAGGAGGCAGCTACTGTTCAGGCTTTGCCTGTACAATAGGTAACACTCTCTTGCCTCTTCTCCTTTGAATAGCTTCAGGGTTACTGTTAGTTCATTGTACTGCTCTCATTTTATATCACCTTTATGAGCTGATAAAATTTGAACATGCATTGGGTTTTAATAAGAGCAGGCAGGGTTGTGAATGAGATGAATTCAGAGACTGTGCCATTGTAACTCTTTAGTATCAAACAAATGTTTCTGAACTCTAAAAGTGTGCTGCATACAAGCTTCTTCTGAGGAAGGAAGTTTCAGTTTCATCTCTGCCTAGAAAACAAACGATATTAGTACCTGAAAATTGTGGCCTACATGTTTCTCTTAAAAACAAATTAAAAAGCACCGCTACTTTTACTTTGTACTTACTTTTACTTTTTTTTTTCCCTGGTACTGCTTCTTAATATTAAGACAAGATTCAAACTTGTCATGGTGTTAATGATTTTCATTTCAGACTGTTGTGAGAAGACACTATGTTGCACATCCATATCTCACTTTTAGATGTATGGTCTATATGTGTCAGTGTGTAGATCAAGTACCTAAAAAAATTACACTGGTCTGATGCATTGTAAACATAGGAACAGGCAATGTCCCAGCTGAGATCTTTTGAGATATGTAAACCTAATTGTTACTTTCCCCTCAGAGGTAAATATTTTATTTTCAGAAAAATCTTAAGGGAAGGGCAAACAGTCTTGGCCAAGATACCGTCGTTGTTTGTGTGCAAGTTTAAAGTTTTAGGTTCTCTTCTGTTTTGATTCATTCAGTAATACCAGATAGAATCAACCTTCAGTACTCAATAACAGTAGTTACTTTTCCTTTCCTGAGCACAGAAGTTGGGAGATTTCAGACACTTAAATACAAGGTATTACTGAATTACCTGAGGATGTAGTTTTGGCTGCCCTCAAGTCACATTTTGATTAAGCTGGGAACAACAAACAAGCACATAACTCTGGCCTTTAAAAAGCAAGCACATTCTTAGGAGAGATTTAGAGATGTCAGGTGAGTAGAAGAGTTTACCTTTCCAAAAGAAAATAGCTACTTTTCTTAAGAGTTATAGTCCATTCCCAATCCTGCCTTTTCTCTTAGCAAAAGACATCAATGCCTAAAACACACTTTTACCATGCTAGCCTACTTGTTTGGTGGAATTAGAATATGTAGATATGTTCTTCCTACCTGATGTGGGGGGGTGGGGTGGGGGTGGAAGAAGGGAAAATATTATTGTGTCACTTATTGTCAATGGTTTATGGGCTGGTTCAGCCTGGTTCTGCAGTGATTGGTGTGGGGGACCCATGCCCCAGGGAAGGGAGAAAGGGAAAATGGAGATGGGCCTAGAAATAAAACAGTGGCAATGATCTGAGGAGGAAAGCTAATTTACGAAATAAGATATCAGAAAGTAAAATAACACAATATAATACAATATAATTGGAATTGAAGCTAATAAATCAAATAAAATGAGCAAGAGAGTGTCCAACGAACCGAAGGCCTTACGCTAAATGCTGGAGGTGAGACGGCAGTGAGCACCTGCTGCTGGGCTGATCCCGAAAGGAAAGAGTGTCCCGTGACCACAGAGAGTTTTTATCCTTTCCTCTGAGTGGAAATATGTAAGAATACAAAGCAATGCAAAGTCCTCTGGGGATCGTAGTTCTCTTCTGAGACAGATATACCCATAACTATCGATGATCCACGGAGCTGCAGCATTAGCTCTTTAATTCTCAATGCACTACATAATGTTATGATATGGAGTACCAATACCAAAAATCATAAAACTATGACACTTATGAGATTGTCTTTTAAACTCGGGATTTAGACAACATTGTGGAAACTGCAATATACCTTTTTCTGATGATTCTGCTTTATTTTGTACAAATACCGTTAAAAAGTCTCTGAGAAAGATAGTCTATCACATTTTGAAGAATTACAAGAAAGAATGTCCTTGTTCATGTTAATATTTATCTAATACAAAGTTACTTGGATAAAATGGTCAAAACTGTTTCACAATATGAAATATCATGATGTGAATAGATTACGAACTCAAAATGAAAAGTCCACCTTGCCCTAATTAAAAAGAAATAAAGACACCCAGAGCTGTCTTTTTCTTGATTCTACAGTGTTTGAGATGTGAGCTAGTCGAACCAGCAAGCTAAAATAGTATTGCATTTTCACTCCTTTAATTGGAATTTCCTGAATTCACTGTACCTCAAAACAGGTTTATTTTACAGACAGTTTTGTGGTTGAATTTGGTCTATGAACTGAAAAATAACCTATTTTTATAGCTGTCAACATCTCATCAAAGTTGTCCTTGTGGAGATACTTGCTGTCTGCAAGACTTAGATTTTCCTGGAAAGTGCTTGTAATAGAGAATGTATAAAAGGAAAATTGTAGCTGAAATGCATCATCTTGTAATAAAGTTAGGTTAACAAAAATAAAGTAAAAGGCTAAATAAGAAATTTCTAGCTTTTTTTTTTTTTTAACTTTTACATAAGCTGGGACAAAAGAACAAAGAGGAGGGCAGCTTGTGTTCATTTTCCACAGTCATCTTTTACTATGCTGGTCAGCTTGCCAGCCACGTTTGCCGTCTCAAAACCAGAGAATACTCTTTTCCCATAAGCACACATTAAATCTTTTTCTTCTAGGCAGTTTGCCTGTAGACAAAGGATGGTTGGTAAAAAAGCTGTATGCACAACTCTACAGGAGATAGTCCAATCAGGAAGAGACAATTACTTTTCAGGGCTTATCAACTTCTCTCAGAAATTCACTTGGCTTTCAGAATACAGCTTTACTTAGCCCTCTCAATAAACCTCTTCCAAGCAGTTTATTTTGTGTTTTTTGTCATCAATTTATGGGCAAAGGTTCAACTCATTAAGTTTAGTAGGTTTTGTTCCATGCTGACCTATTGACAGAGTCTGATTAACTTGGTGGTACTTAGGTGAATGCTTGGTTAAACTGGTCTTGATCACACCTGGACAGAGAGCGCATCTCCTGCAATGCAGTGGTTTAATATATATAGTCTAACATAAATAGAGCTTCCTGCTTGTGGATATTTATCTACAGTTTCTTTGACAAATTGGAAATGTAGGAACTCCGTGCCTTGAGTATCTGTGTACTTGTCATAAACACCATCTTGCATGAAAAACTCATCTGAGTTCTAATATTATATACCATATGCTCCCTAATGATGGAAGGTAAGCCCTGTTGCAGCTTGTATATGCTGTCTTCCTCCATCTCCCTCATCATTTAACTTTTCTGTGCTTTGTCTATCAGTGGGCTGCACCATAACTTAGGTTTAAATGACCCTATTTCCACTTTTTTTCAGATTTAAGACAGTGGAAGATCTTGTCTGACTCTAAATGACTGAAGTCACTTCATTTGTGCAACGCACTTAGCTATTTAAAGCTGTCTGCATTCTCAAGGATGCCAGTACAACTGTGTTATCTACAAGAAAAAAGGGGGACGAGTCACAGTACAGCTCTTCTGGTTAAGAAAATTACTAATTTTATTTTTGTAGCATACTTGCTTTTGCAGTACTTGTCAGTCTGTTATGAATTTAAGTTGAGCCAAACTATAACCGTAATGAAACCTCCAAACTGCTGAATTAACTGGATGAATAATGGAATGAATTAACTCATATATACTTACATTAACTTGTTATATACTGGATCTTATATATTGCATTTTATTTTTTTTTTACCATCCCAGCCACCAAAAAATAAGTTATGTCAGTTCTGTTTTGATCGGAAGTACTGTGCTCTTGGATTTGGGGAGTCTGAGTTTAACCATAGCTTTTGCTGATTAAGGTTCAGTGAATTTAAACATAATTTATCTTTGAAATCTTGCTTAGAATAAAGAGCATATCACAGTCTGTTTGGGTGAATCTTGAAAAATGGAAGTTAAACGAGTGTTTTGTTTCATTGTTACTTGAAAAGCAGTATTTTGGCTGGTTACTAATGGAAGTGATCAAGAAAATAAGGTGAAATTTAAAAAGGGAACTTAATTTAAAAACATGGATTTTGGATAGGGACTGACATAACCATTTGTTATTTTGTGTTGGTAGAAGAGTTTTTTTTTTTTTTTTAGACACTCCCTTCCAGCAAAGAGTATTTTCTATTACTGAAATTAATCATCATACAATTAACTTCTTTTTAATTGACACTTCTAATCATTTATTTTACTTTATTTTTAATAACAAGAAGGATTTTTTTGTTGGATTTGGTCTAAGTTTAAAAGCAGGTACATATCATGAATGGAGAAGGCAGTAGATGTCTTCTGAATTTGCATTTCAAAAATTCTTAAGCCTGTCCTTTCAGATATAAATTTTTAATGTGATAATGGCTGTTCACACTGAAAGATGAAAAGTTTCCAGCATTGTACATGAAAGTCCATTCCTACTCTTCTGATCTATTGCTCTATTGTGTAGCATGCATTAGCCTATACAGTGACCCTTGCTCTTTGCAAGGTTTGTACAGCATTAAAGTCAAACCAGGTAACATGTAAGAAATGCAGAAGTAGTCATGAGAAGAATTCTTCTATTTTATCATTCATGTTACTTCAGGCAGCCTTCTTGTATGTTTAAACTGACTGATGACATATTTAAACTAGGATTTAAGGTCACTTCTTTCATACTAGTAAGTTCAATGTATGCTTTAAAGAGATCAAAGTAATGTCAATTGAATTATGCATTAGGATAACTAATGTTCCTACTTGGTTCTCCTTGACATTAGGCAGTGGCTAAGGTAAATGGAATCTGGAAGAGAGTGAACAGGGGCTTTTTCTCATATCATGGCCTTTGGGATTTCTTAAGGTTCAAAAGAATTTCCTCTGTTCCTCAAGAACACGTGAAGATCTTGCTGACTTTTTTGTCTATAGATTTTTGAGAAAGCAAAAGCTCACTATTATTCTATCATTCCAGAAGGGGGGAAAAAAATGGGAAGAGGTTTTTGGAATGCTCTTTCATGGAAAATTGCTGCTTAGGATTTCCTCAGTCATATAAAACTGAAAACAGAATTAAGAAAATACAACATTTAAGGATTTTAAAAACTGATTTTATACCAATATCTAATGCACTGATTTTAAGTTCCTAATCAAAACTCGCAAACACGAAGATAAGATATTGCTCTGGATTTGCCCTGTGTTACTCGGGTTATAAGGTGAAGTGTATGAAAATTACTGTGTATGTAAACTCATCTCTATCCTTACATGTAATCCAAGGACAACAATTAACAATTTCCTATCAAAATTGTATCATGCCAAGTAACTAAAGGCTATTCTACTGAGCATTTGGAAAAGATGCAGCTAGAGGTTTGTGCAATCCTGAATTCTGATGTTTCTAAAGCCACCTTTCAATCCTCTTCCTTTCCCTGCTCTTGTCATACTGCGGTACTTTCAGGAGATTTGATGTGGCTGCTTGACCCACTGCTTAGCACTTAGGTCTGGGAACATGCCAGTGTGGTTTTGGTGCACAGCCAAGATTTTTCCCAAGGAACAGAAATGAAGAGAAGAGAAAATTCAGTTTTTTTCCTCTTCAGTGAAATGTGAATGTGATTCCAAGAAGAGAGAAAATGAGGACTTATTCTCACTGATTTGTCTTTCAGGCTCTATACTCTGTGGCAAATAACAGGAAAAAAAAATCATCAAAACAGAAAAATAGACATTCTGAATATATAAGCTCTTGCAAACTATGTTACAATATTCAGAATTTTTTAAACTCAGATTTTGGCATGAAGAATGTGTCATTCATCATTACAATAAACTAAGAAACAAAAAAAAAAACCTGGAAAGCTGATGAAAATGTGTTTCTTTTTAACCATACTTGTGGAGCGTCCTGTTTGTTCTATTTTTTTTGTGTTAAATAGTCTTAGTTCTCACACAACAATACAAGGGAAAATCTCCCATGATATGAAGATAATTTTTTGAGAAATTTTCTTCTCTATTTTCCAACTTAGAGGGTACACTTGAGGTACTATACAACTTTCTGTAAGTAAATGGAACTATTGTTTTACAGATTATACACTTAAGCAACAAATGCATATACTGACACCAATGAGAATCAAGTGGGCCTCCAGCTGTACTGCTCTAATGGCAGGAGGTACAGTGGTGCACGTGGCTTTGCCAGCACTGAGAGATACTTTCACTTCCAGGTATGTAGCTGAACTCGAAGTAAGACCTAATTGTTAGTAAGAGATTTAATATGCATATAAATATACCATAAATGTATTTGCTGTTTATAATCACAGAGTGACCATAAATGCTTAATATATTTGCTGAATATAAGTAAAAGCTGAATGAATTTTAAAAGCAATTACAATGGAAAGAATACTAGCTAATATAGTACTCCTAATATAGAAATAAAACTAAGCATCATACAAACTGGAGGAAGTATTAATAAAATGTTGGTTCAGATGGTGGAAAGGACTGAGTTCATAGATTGAAATCTGAAGCTGTTTATGTTTTGTATAGGGAAACAAAGGTGTGAATCAATCACTTCACTTGATATCAGTCTGTGATACTTTCAAGTAAAGCTACATTTTTTTTGGTTGCTCTTAGGCTCATCACATTGGCTTTCTGAGTACCTAACCACTGTCATATATCACTGACCTCAAATACTCTTTGCTAGCATTTGGTGGAGGTCATTTCTGTTTTTTTTGTTTTTTTGGAGACTTGATCCTGGTCCTCTTTATCTGCTGAGTGTTTGCCCTATTTTGTCTGATTTAAAAAGAACTAGTAAGAAAAATGCCAGCAAATAGTGTTGTCAATTCACTTCTCACAGAACAGGAACAAATGTATCTTCAGCAAAATTTTAGAATCCAGGAAGATTTCTCCTTTATAACTTATGGATCCATAAATTGTCACAGAATTGTAGGGGTTGGAAGGTACCTCTAGAGATTGAGTCCAGCATCCCTGCCAAAGCAGTTCTCTAAACCAGGCTGCACAGGTAGGCGTCCAAGCGGGTCTTGTATGTCTCCAGGAGGAGACTCCACCACCTCTCTGGGCAGCTTGTGCCAGTGCTCTGAAATTGTCATTTCTATATCATATGATTAGGTGTGCTTTCTTTAATGAAATCTAATTACATTGGGAGCTAATTTCATTGTTATTGTTTATATACCAGTAGAAAAATGCTGAAGAACAGACTGTGTAGTTTTCATTTTGGTAGTGACGTTGCTCCTTGTGGAGTCATGAAGGTTTGTTGTAACTTCTTCCATCTTTGTCTGCTTCTATTGTTCTCACTCGAGGTACATTTTTCTCAAAATGCACCTCTACCAGCAGTCAGTAGGAGAAATCATAGCCCTTAGTTTCATTTAAGCAGGCTAGGAGTGAAAGGGGAACTTTTTTTCCATCTCTCTGCATTGCTTGGAGTCGTGACAGTATGAGGATGGTGTTAGGATCAAGAGAAAGCATCAGACCTGCAATCAGTGATTATCTACTGTAGAGTTAAGTTAGAGGCTTTCATTTTGCAGAGGAGACAAAAATTGGTTTAAGATTTCTATTATGTTTGCTTATGGGAATGGATTTTTTTCTAGGCATATCGATCTATATGAACATGCATGAATCCCAATTAGTAAGAGACTAACTAGTACTGCATAATAATGACTGCTGATTGAATCGAAGTTGAGAAAGAAGCAGTGTTTTGGCTAAGTTAGAATGTTCTTGTTTCTCAGAAATCTTTCAATTTGTAAATGAAGTGCAAGACACTTCTAATAATAGTATAGCTATATATTATAATCATATCTGTCCTACATTTATTATACATTTTCTTTGTATAGCCCGTAAAAAATTATAGCCTAATGCATTAAATACTATACTTATACAATGAATATAGAAGGTAATAATTTACAAAGGATACACTTAAGGAGTTTGAAGGTTGTTCTCCAATGCTCTCAAAGGAAAAGCATCTTTGGGATCCAGATGGCCTTACTTTTCCAGGGCTCTGTTAAAAAGGTAAACAACCAACCAGTTTTACTCTAATGACAATTTACTCTAATGACAAAGGACGCTACATTTGTTTCTTGATTTCTACTTGATTAAACAAGTGCCTTCCCTTGCAATTTAAGATGATCGCTTAGAAATGTAATTTAACCTAACTATCAAAGTTACTGTGTCCGTTTTACTGCCCACTAAGCTCTGAAGATATCTCCTATGATCTCATGTCCACCATTAATATCTATTTCTTGAGCTCTGGCAGGTAGATCAAGAAGGATGTAACTCAAAAACTTCAAGTTCTTCTACTTTTCAAACTTGGAAGATTCTGCTTGTCATTTCAAACAGGGGTGGCATTTATAAAGATGAATGAAACATTTTGTTTGTAGCAAAATTGTATATTTATTAAAAATTAACAATCTGGAAAATATGTAAGGATATCTATATATATACAACTATTTTTTTCTACATAAATTTCTCTTCCAGAAAAGGAATAATTCAGAATTTTCTGTTGGTCTTAGAACACAAATTCTAGATTCAGAGGAGAAAGAAAAATCTGAACTTTTAATAAACATAATACCTGATATAAAACATATAACAGTTGTAATTATCTCATATTTGAAAAGAATAATCATTGCTTACTTCTGATGAAAATAGTCATACTTAAAAAGTAAAACCTTGATCAAATGTAGCGGGGGAAAAAAATAAAAATCAAGCAGAAAGAGCAAATAGTATCATCACCTTCTAATAAAAATGATAGGCAAGTAATAGTGTATCTGACAGTCATAAATGATCAGTGCAGAATTTTCTATCAAATCACTGTAGTGGTCTGAAAATACATTTAGTGCTCCAAACTGATTGTTTCATGGAAAGTACTCCTTTCAAATTACTGTCTTTGGAACAAAAGAATGAATTAGGTGCCCAGATCTGTATAACTAAATTGAAGCTATAAAAAAATGCAGTCAAGCAACTCAGATGCTGATGGATTCCTGGATGATTTTTAAACATTCATAAAATGTTTAACTCCATTTTATAGACATACACAAGAGTTTTATTGCCCTGTTAGGGCATGAAAACAGATAACAGTTCTATTATAAGGTATATTTTGGACACTACATTTATTTGTGCATGAACACATGCTTACATATACATTTCGAGTCAAATGAATGAACATTAGATAATATTTTCTCATTTGGCGTAAAATATCATAAATGGTTTTAAATGAGATAAGAGAGTAATTTTTCAGGGAAATATTATCTCATCTGAAAAGCTGTATTCGAACAATTTGTCTTAGAAAAATATTCCTGTAATCCATTTTTCAAAAAATGTCTATCTAATTTTTGATAACTTCAATTGTTCTATACAGGTGAACAAAATTGCAATAGCTGCATAAAAATAGCATTAAACATTAAACTTGAAAGATTAAGAATCGGCTATTAGCTAAATACATAATACCTTCATTATATATGAATATTTGCAGAAAGTCAGTAGTCTTAATGTGAAAACTTTTGGCAAAGTATTCAAACAAGATTAAATAAGTCATGGAATGATAAATACATGTCTGGAGATAAGCAGGAGACTGTTTATGTTTCACATTGTATATCCACCTGTTGCCTTCTCCGCCTCATTTTCCAAGACTTTCTAAGATTGGTACTCTATTTCTCGCTTGGATTTGAAGACAGGATCTGGTTAGGGCTTATAAAAATACAAAACAATCCCCAGTTCTCAGATCCTACTGAAAGGCTCATGAAGGATAGACTTCCCCATGAGCTCTACTTCTGTAAACTTCTATGAGTCCCCATCCCGATGGGCCCGACAGTTGTTACAGGTACTGACAATATCTACAGGACATCTCTAGAAATTTGACATCTGTTTGCTACCAACAGTCAAACAATGCACATACAAAGTTGGAATATGCTCCTGTTTAGCATTTCTGTTCTCAGCAGAACAAAGCTTTTATAAAGTTTTACACTTTCTTGAAGGCAATCCACAGCAGATGGATTTTTAAACCTGCTTCTTTGTAAATGAAAGTTGTGTCAAACTTCATGAGAATCTCAAGAATGTTCTCAAGAGTGGCCCCTACTTAGATATGTTTCCCAGTATCTTCCTGCATGTCCAAAACTTTTATTCTTTATTTCTCTCAGATCTCCACAGCTGGTCCAGGCAGTAATGCACATTTTTGTTTAGATATTTTGGGCCAGTATCTAAGGATGTTAAATTTTGCATTTCCCTTGTCTTAGAGATAGGGTCATCACAATACAAAAAGAATGAGGTAACAGAATGAAGACTGGAAATAGTCGTATTTGGTTCCTCAGCCTCTCAGCAACATTCTGCTCCTCCTTCTGTTAGGTTAAGCTGGAACGTCTTTCAAATTTAAGACATTTCTTTTCCTCCTATTTTCTTGGTTGCTTGTTACCTTCTCCCCATGCAGAAGTGGTTAAGGAGAAAAGGTAGGAAATACAAAAATGTGTCAAGCTAAACTACCCTAGCTTTGTTCACTTATGTCTGGGAGGACTGTGACTCCTAATATGTGAAATGTGGCACTGAAGCACTTTGCTGTGTTACATTCAGTCTCTTTTCTCCACCTTCTTAAGGTTCTTCCATTAGGATTTTTATCCTGCAACTTGATTCCCGAAGCTTGGGTTTAGGCTATTTCTTCTTGTTTCCGCTTTAATATATATATATTTTTTTCCATGTGTATATTTCTGAAGGCATCTTATTCTTATTCTTTATCCTATAAAAAACATAAAAAGAATACTCTTTTTTTTCCATATTCTTTCTGTTTCTGAATATAGATTATTTTGGAAGTAAAATCCTCTTTTTGAGATTCAAGAAAAAAAAAATCAAAGCAGATTAAAAGGTTACCTAAGAGGATAAAATTGTTTAAAAAAAAACTAAAAACAAAAAAAACCCAGACAGGTCAGTCAAATATCCTACTATCCCTCTGGGAAGGGAGTGACCTAAAGAAAAAAAGTATGTTTAAAATGAGTTTAGGGTTTTTTTTTTTTTTTCCACTGTAGCTCCTTTCATTTATAAGCAGATCATTCTAATAATTTATAGACTACAAAGGCAGAGCAAATGTGAAGCAGGAGAAAGAAATAGCTTACTAATACCAAATTATCATGGTGGAAAACACTGAAGAATCAGAACTCAAGTTTGTCTTCAATAAAAGGTGTACCTATCAAAGATTTAACTTTGGAGTTTCTAAAGGCAGTTGTAATTGAAAATAACTCATAAAATGAGATTTTTTGCTGTAATAGTTTTTCTGCAGAGTTTCTGAATATTGTTGGAGTATCATACATACATAAAATGGAAAACCTGATAATTTAAATAGAACACTTATGTGTTATTCACCATGTTTCGTGTTTAGAAAATGTCAGAAGCCAATCAGGAAATCGTTCACTTAAGAGGTATATATATTTGCAAGAGTATTAGACTTAATGGGCTCTCAAAGATTTAGCTGCCTTAATTTGAGACATTATTTAGCCTGTAAGAAGAAGCAAAGCATCTTATTCTCGGATATTGCACTTCATAGTCTGATAAATCAACCTAAGCCATTAAAAAAGCCATTAATAAAGCCAGTACATTTACACTTCTAACATCCTTTGTACAGTACATTACTTCTCCAAAAAGGTCTAGGACAGGCAGCTGGACAAGGTAATACCTCAGGCTGGTGCAGTTACCTCTGAGAGACCGTATCTGTCAGGACAAAGACTGCCAGCACAGTTACTGGGGCTCCAGCCATACCCATGTGATTTCTTCTTTGGGGGCAAAGAGCAAAAATCATTTATTATGCTTTGCATCAGAAGAGTCTCAGGGGAGTGAAGATTTTGCTCTCAGTGACTCTCTGAGAGAAGACAGCAATTCCTTTCCAGAGCTCCAGAAACAGACTAAACTTATCATCTATATCATCTTTTTTTTTTTTTTTTTCCTTAGTTTACCTTTCTGATATAGGTCAGAAAAAACAGGTTGAGATATTAGCCTGCCTATTTACCTTGTATTTGAGGATGAAAACATATGCATGATGGGTCTGGATAGTAAGCCAGCAATAAATATGCATGCCTTTTTATGCAGGAACTAATGGCTTTGCTATTTGCAATGCCCATGGAAAACAACAGTTTTTTAATATTGTCTATCTGAGTGATTTATGTTTCGTGCTGGTTCACAAAGGACTCTGGTTAGTATGTGATTTATGGTTTGGAGTACAATAATTGTCTGAAGCCATGCTGAAGGTAGGCTTCCAAAATATTAATAATACATTACCTAATGCTTCTTTCTTGGCATTGCCTATGCAAATTTCTATTATCATAATAAGGATTACTGTTTATTTTAGATTGGAAATGGCTTTAGGTGGGAACATGTTTTTTTATCAGATGTCTTGATTACATACCTCCAGTTCCCTGATAATATTTTAACCAGAGGTTCTCCTTTAGACTCAGCTAGGGAAGTAGGGAGAGAAGCAGCCTTCTTTGCTAGAATCAGAGAGAGGGAGTTGCTTCTGCTCATCTCTGGCAAGAATGGTGCAAGTCCCTCTTGGCTGGAAGCTGAACACTGGTGTTCACTCTCAGTGGAAAATCATTCATGAATCCATAGGATGCATATACAGTCAGATTTAAATATACATCCTGTCAGAATTTGTTCACTTTGTGAAGCAAGCATGAGTGAAATAATTTAATTTAAATGACTTACATTCTGACCAGGGTGAATGGCAATGCATATTGTCTGTCCAGAATTGTATTAGGCTTGATTGGACTTCGGTTAGATAAGCAGAGAAGTTAATTTCTAACCTGAAATGCTTGGAATTTACTGAATAATTTCTGTTTTGAAATGATGATTTCACACCAGCAAGAGTGTTAAAAATAATCTCTTTAAAAATATATGAGGCATTAATCCATGGCAATGTATTCCTCACAACCATACTGTCTCTCCTGCTTCATTTTGGATCCCTTGAGTGTTTTGAGTTTCTGAGAAAACTTCCAGAAATTAAAAAAACAAAACAAAAAAACAACAGAGGGTAAAGCATTTTTCACTTCTGCTGTGAAATCTTCCTTCTGAAGCAGTATACAAACACAACATACATGTGTGTTATGAAGAATTTCATGATTTCATTCTTCTGGGGAAACAACAAGACAACTCAGCCATCTTTCTGTGATTCAGAGCTGCGCATTTATGGTATGAGCTGCCCATGGGACCCATACACAAATAGATGTTTGATTGTTCTGTCTGTTGCCATCTAAAGCAACTGAAAATAATTACTGGACAGATCATCTACTAAGCTCAGGCTGGATAGCTCATACCCTGAAGAATGTAGAATAAAAACGGTTTGCATTTCGCATGTATTTACTGTATCTTTTGTGTTTTTATTGTAATGAAAGAATAACAATAGCAATGACAACAGTAAAAAACAGCACCAACAAAAATAATAATAGTGATTCGTACATGGATTTTAACGAAAAACACCAGAAAAATAATAAATAATGGCAGGAACATAGCTGAAAATTACTAATAGAAATACCATTACTTCTACTATCAAAACCATTTCTCATGGGTGTTATACAATGGGTTAATATGCTCAAGAACAAATGGCTTGCTATCTTTATCATTACTGAGGTGACACAAGCTCTGATGCATTGTTACCTCTTATTGCAGAGAATTACATGCTGCTCTTTTTATATGGTATACAGCACAGTCTTCCTAAAAAACAAACAAACAAAGGCAAAACAACAACAACAAAACAAAAACCAGCTGAGAAAACCTTAGTTCTTGCTATTATTTTTATCTCAATGAAAGGACACGTGTATGTCAATTTTTGGGTTGCTGAGAGGTGATGAACAAGAGTTTAGGGACTGCATGTGAAACCAAGTCCACAGGAAGAAATCTGTCTGAATGAGACATCTTTTCATAAGTTAATTGAACAGAATTATGTACTTTTCTGGCTGATAATTGCAAGGAATTTTTCTGTCATCTTTGATTCTTCAGGAGCTTTCTGTACTTTGGACTACCACAAGTCTTATTATGAACAAAGATTATATTTAATGTTATAAGGTGTCTTGAAAGAATTCTCTGGAAGCCATAATTTTCTTTATCTTTTCTCTAAAATCTAAGATATTCTGACTTGACTTATTGAAATAGAAATTAAGAAAGAGTTCATGTTCCACTCAAAGCAAAAGCTCAAGCATATCAATTTGACATCTCACTAGAAATAGGTAGAAAGGCACAAGTGTATCTATGCTAACTTTTTTTTTTTTTATCTTTTATGAAGAATTGTATGGTTTTATATATATTTGTTCTTGGATAAAAGTAGAGTCTTAGTAGAGCAAATGTTCCAAAACACATCCCATTGGTTGCTAGAAAATAAAAAGGGAGGCAGTCTCCCATTTCCCTCATCATTTACTAATTGGCTATGGCACATGAATTCAGAACAAATAAAATAATAAGGATTCTTCTGGTAAAAGAAAATTTTCTTGGCCTAGAATCAAAATTTTCATACTTGTTAGGCTTGGATAGAAAACCCACAGCAGTCAATGAAAGTGCAAGAGCCCTTAGTTCATAACATTAAGACTGATTTTGTCACTTATTTATTTATTTTCATCAGTGAAATTCTGTTGAGATAGCAAGAGGCTTTTATCACAGTTAGAAATATGTTGTAAATCAGAACATCAAGATTTCTCTTTCATTTTCCATTCTCCTTATATTCCATACTCTATACGAGTGCAGTTACAAAGCTTTCCCTCAAAATTCCAAGCACTGTAATCAGTTTTCTTCCCTATTTGATGCAAGATTCATCTCCAGTAAGTCCGCAAAAGCTTCACTGATGAAGTTGAATTCACCAAAAGGTTTGATCTGCAAAAACAGTTTACAACAAAAGCTTCACAATCTGTTTGTTAAGAGTAATATCTATCGATTTAAAATACTGAAATAAACCTGGCAAACTTTTAACTGTAGACATGTTTTATCTCTCAGTGTGTGTAGGACACATAGGGATACAGCGTATGCCGAAATTTCCCGATACATAAAACTTCAAGATAGTGGGGCCCTCGGAAAAAGGTTATCTAGGAAAAGATCTTAGGAAGATTTCATTAATAACCTAACGTCTTCACTGAGAACATTTATGGAGGGCATTTTCACAGCACAACATGCTATCCATCATTTGTAGTTTTCCTTCCTCAAGGAGTCCAGATTCATTCTTGCCTGTTTTGCCCATAACTGACCCAAAGATGAGCAGCTTCAGTAGATTTTTTTTTTCCTGGTCTCTTCCAAGCGTTATCTAGTGTATTGTGTTTTATTTCTCTTACAAAATTCGTTCTTTTGGATAGATCCACCACAAGGAGCAGTGTAATTAACGAAAGGCATGGCCACCACGGCGGGATGCACTGCGAACCCGCGTACAGCACCTCACTTTTCCCACTTCTCCATTCCCTACTTCTACGCCCTCAGCATCAGTTCCATCCAGGTTAGCCACACCGACGCGACATTCCAACGCTCGGCACTGTTCAACGACGCGCCCCGTTGGGCCGTCTGTCCGCGCGGTTGTGCCATCCGGGCACAGCCACTCGGATCTGACAGCTCCACGCCAGCGGGCGAAGCCGACGAGGCCGAACCGAGCTTCCCGCTCTCAGCTCCTCCTCCGCAGGCCCCGGCAGCGGCTCTCGCTGCGGGCAGGGCCGGCCTGGAGGCGGGCTGCGCGGCCGCGGCGCCGGGGGCGGCGTCCCCGCCCCGCTCCGCCCGCTGCCCCTCCCGCTCCCCCGGCCGTAGGCGCGGGCAGCCGCGGAGCGGGGCTGGCGGGCAGGGCGGTGGCGGCCGGGTGGAGGCGAGGGGCCGGTGGAAGTGCCGAGGACGCTCCGGTAGCGGGGCCGGCGCGGAGCGGAACCCGCGGGAGGAGCGCGGGGCGGGGCGGTAGAGGAGAGCGGCCCCGCCGCTGCCTGGATGCCAGAGGCGCCTCGGGAGCCGGCGGCCGGCGGCACCCAGGAGGGCCCGGGGAAGGAGGAAGAGGCGGCGGAGGAGGAGGAGGAGGAGGACTCCGCGCGCGGAGTGGAGGAAGCAGGCAGCGCTGGCCATGGCCTCCAACTTTAACGATATAGTCAAGCAGGGCTACGTGAAAATTCGCAGCAGGAAGCTGGGGGTGAGTGAGCTCTCCTTCGGCGCTGGGGGCGGCGGTGCCCCGGGCCGGGACCTGCTGCTGCTCGCACCGCTGCTTGCGCCCGGTGCTGCCGTGGCACCTCGCGGCCGCTTCGAGGAGCCGCTCTCAGCCAGAGGCTCCGGGCTCTCTGTCCGCGGGCAGCGGTGCCCGTCCCTCCGCTCCCGGGCGTCCTTTCCCCGTGTGCCCAGCTCCGTGCGGGGACTTTGATGGAAAGAGGGTGGGAGGCTCTGGAGGACCTGGAGAAACTTGGTACGGGGCTTCTGCCCCCGCTGTCGTGTTGTGGGAAAGGGGACGTCTTCGGGCAGGGCAAAGGGAGAGAGGAGAACCGAGATCGGGACGCAAGGAGCTGGGACGGGCGGTGGCTGCCGCGCGGACGCGAGAGCGGCTGCAGGAGGAGACGGCTCTCGGGGTTGGGGCAGCTCGTGGCTGAGGGCAAGAGCGCGTTATCAGTGCCACGGACGCTGGTGGGATGCAGCGAGCCCTGGGAAGGCACGAAGTTGGAGTGCAGTGTGCGCAGGGGTCTGGATCTCCGCAACTTCAGGTGCTCTCAGGACTCATCTAGTTGGGGATTCTCTTGCTCTTTGGGGTGTCGGGAAAAGAGGAGGCTCAGGGAGCTGGTAGTTTCAAGGCCTCTGCTGCCTCCCCCAGCTGCTGCTGTTGCCAGTAATCCCAAGAGACTGGGCTCCCTGCAGGCTGGGGATCAGACCTGGAGAAGCGCTGGGGTTTGCCCTGTTTTGAATTCACCTTGTTGTATTGTTTGTGGAGGAGCGTGGGTCCCTATCTGCTCTTCCCCGCAGCAAGGTGGGCTCCATCCTCTGCTTTCCCTGAAACGCAGGGGCCGTGTGAAATCTGCCTCCTGCGAGTCACACGCTGCAAGCTTATCGTGGTGCTAATATTTATCTCCTCCTTCCTCCCCTCTCCTCCATGGCTGCTGTGCTCTCCTCGCAGACACAGCATTCGGGAAGGTGGGAGACAAGCTGTAAACTGACCTTTGGTACACTTTCTTGCTTTGTCGAGGGTGTTAATGCCGAAAGAGCAAGGAAGAGTTTGGTCTGAATCTTTAATAGAGCTAAGTTCGAATGTTGGAGAGAAGGTGTAAATTCAAAGAGAGTGAATGCTCCCATTAATGTTTTTGCAACCAAAGTGTTGCTTCACAAATCAGAATTGGGCATCAGAATTGAAGAAACAATTCCTGAATCTGTGATTGTTGCTGGCACTCCTCTGCTTACCCTTAGCTGGTCAGTCTTGTCCCAGCTCAGCCGTGCTGTTGGATGGGCAGTGTTACCAAAACACCTTGGTACTGTTAGTTGGAGACAGAGTCAGTCTGTCTGAATTGTAAGTCTGTATTTGAAGATAACTCAGAGCTTTCTAGGTGTGAAATTATGTACGTGCACATCCCTGTATATGCAATATGTCGCTTTTTTTTTTTTTAATGGTGAACTGCTTTTTTTTTTTTTTTTTGGAGTGGATATTGTTTAAGGTCAGAAAGGTTATGATCTTTCTGCACCAAGCAGGAGTGAAACAGTTCCTACAGCATCTGTGGAGAATGTACTACTCGTGATGAGGTATGTGCAGGTGACAATTTTGACCACCCAGCCTCAGAGAGGTGGTAACATAAGATTAAATACGGTAAATGGGGATACATATCTGAATAAATCTATTAAGTACAATGTACAGTGGATAGTATTTTGTAGAAAATAGCATCAAAATTCAAATGAGTTCTGGTGGTTGAAAGGTATGAATGTGAGAGTATATATCCATAGCTAATTGGATTCTGGTGACTGAATTTCTAAATTAAAGCAGTTTTTATTCACCAAGTGAAACACTAAAGGTTTCTATTTTTTCCCTTATGTCCATCTCCTAATCCAGACAGTAATGGATTCTAGTAGAGCTGTCATTTGTAAGGGCACGCATCAACTTTCAGGGATACAAATGTCTGTTAACAAATGAATACTTCTTTAACCTCCAAATACTGACAGGGTGGGAAGGGAACTATGGGCTCTGGAAGCTTAAGTGTAAGATCATTTTGAAATACCTAGATAGAATTCTATCTTTCACTAGTAATGCTTTATTTTTATAGTCTGTAAATTACTGATTTTTATTTTTGGGTGGACGTAATGGTTACGTTTTATGAATATGTTGATGTCTCTGGAAAAGTGGATTAGAACTAGGAGAACTGAGGTGACTAATGCCGATTGTAGTGCTAGATTTGGGCAATAAAACTGATGCTAACCTTCAGGCTGGTGGGCAGCTCATGATAGAAATTCTTCTAGTGCAGCTTTTATTCCTTCTTGTTCTGTGTGTGAGGGAGCCCTGGCGGGGAATCAAAGAGAAGATGCTTCAGTGTAATGCAGTCTGTGAAGTTCCAGGTACCACTGAGTGACATAATACCGGAGAGCAAAAGCAGGTAGTGTGTCGTATATGTTCTGAAAAACCGTGGGTTTGAGATGAACTTTCAGATAGAATTAGATTTCCAAAGAATTTAGTTTTCAGATGGCTTAGTTGTAAGACTTCTTCTGTGTACCTTCCTTTATTGATTTTGTACTTGGTGAAATAGCAACTCTTCATGATTGTTTTTCTTACTAGGTACCACATGTTTGCCTTATTATGGCTATACCTTGCATTGAGTGCTTGTTAACCCTGGCTAGCTCCTCCACACGTGCACTCAAGTTTGGTTTATATTATGAGCAAGTGTGTCCAGCCAAGGAGAATGGACAAACGTCCATGCTGAACTGAGCAGTTGGGACTTGGAACTATTTAAGATGAACATTTTAATGCAATCCTCTGTATTTCCTGAGGGTCTAACATTTTCAGGCAAGCCCCGTTGTTCTGGTATTTTTACGCTGCTTTTGATTGGATCCTCAGCATGCCAAAATTGGGGAGTTTTACCAGTCCCACTGGTGTTATTACAAACTGCCATCTGCCTCTGCTGTTAGTGTCATGGCTTCTGCATGTTGTTAGGCTAGGAAGAACTATCCAGACAGTATGTTAGAGCATGTACATTATCTGCTTACTTTAAGTGTGGGCTGCATACAAAGCACATCTATGGTGCCTTGACATTTTTAACTTGAGTTGAAGTCTATGTAGTAGACTGTCTCATATGTATACTTGCAATGACTCTACAAAGATATCACACATCTTTGAAATTTGGAAGCTGTAGTCAATGAGGAGAGCTGTAATTAAAGCATCTTTTTAAGATCCAGTTTCTGTGTAGCCCAAATCTGCCTTTCCTTTCAGTTCTCTGGCATTCCTGCACTGTTTGATATTTTGCTTTTCTCTAATACTACATAAAGGAAATACCTCATTCTTGCAGCCATTACATTTGACCTGTGCGACCCTCTTTTGAAATAAATTTGATTGTAATGTGGTGTGCTGTTCAGATCAGAGTAGGTCATTTGTGTAGTGTGGAATAGGACTGTACTGCCTTTGTTCTTTTGGAGTCTTTCATAGTTGTGTTACATTAAAATTCATATGACACAATTCTGTACTGCGCTGGCTGTGCTCATAGCTAAAACTTTTCTGTATCAGATTGGAATCCCTTTGTTGTCTCCTAATAAACTAAGCTGCAAGGATTTCATGCCTTGTTGAAGTGCTGTTTCTTAGAAGAAAAACAATTTGATATCACATTAGGAAGTCCAATTAAAAATGAGTGTTGTGTCACTTTGATTGTCTTGTTTTGGCCCAAATCAGCCTTCGAAGTCTCAATCTTTGTGTTTGTTTGTTTTTGTCTTATTTTTGGCACGCTTGGGCCAGAGAACAAAAGAATCCTATTTAATGGAAATTTTCACTCAGTTGGTGAATAAATGCTGGGTTTTATGTGTTTCCACATACTGAGTAGAATTATTTCCTGATTGGTTCAACTTATACCCTAATTCTGCTATCCAAAGAGAAAATTGTACCTGCCAGTCAGTCCTGATTGAGTAATAAATAACAGGTTGCTGTTAGTCACCAAATGAAAAGTTTTGCCGTATAAACCCTCTATTTCTAACCATACTTTTAAATCATTATGAGTAGCGCTCTGGAGGGGAACATAGTGTTTCTCATTCTGCCCTTAACCCTGTCTTCAATCAATCAGCGCTAACAATGTTATGAATGTGAAGCTGTGACTGCTGCTGTGTTACTCTTGAAATACTGCAGTTTGCGTGTTTTACAAAGTCCTAACTTCAATTGTTACTATGTGTATGTTTAGGGTGAAGAAAGTGAAAGGATCTGCCAAATGTCCCCAGTCTGAAACTGTTGATTGACCGCAGTGGCTTTGCAATGAGGCCGTAATGAATGCAGAATACAGAGCAAAGGTTCTTGTTCCTTGAGTTTCCATAGCACAAGAAACAAACAGAAAACCCCAAGCAAGCAGTGCAGTGAAGGATGGATGTCCTTTCCATAGATTATTGTTTGTTATTTTCTATGGCAAATCTGATCATGCTTTCTGAAAATATCAAGAAAGGCATTTCTAGCTATGTACTAATGTGATCTAAAGTGCGCATTAAATCTCGGAGCATGTAAATAATTCAGAATGAAACTTTGAAAACTTAATTCCTATTTGCAATGAATTTATTTTTGTTTCAGTGGAGTGCCAGGCCAACAGAATTTAGATGCCAGATTGCTTTCATGTGAAGAAGTTCATTTTTCATGCTAGTTGTAGACAACCTAAGGTAGAGAATTAAAAGGATTTTGCTGTAATCCATTAAGGATACTGTCCCATTTACTACTTAATACTGAAATACTACTTAATACTGAAAATACCAGTAATTACTGCTTTCAGTACTTTTTCGTGCTACAGTTACACAAAGGTTTTGCAGAATTAAATGGAAAATGTATGGATTTCCAATTAGTTTATTATGGGAAGAACAATCATTTTGAGCTTTGGAGCAGTTCTTATTGATTAAGCTTATTGCACAGCAAATGGGAAGAAATGTGCTGCAGCCATTGTAAAGAACACAAAGTCCAATTTTTATTTTTTTTTCTTTTGCTAATCTCTGCATTTAAAGAAACTTGTGAGTCAGACTTGTATTAAGTGCTTCTGAGTTTGCTGTTGCGGTTGCTTGCCTTGATGTGTATTTTCATTTAATTCTCAAGAGGTCTGATAGCCAAGTATCTGTAAACTTTGTAATGGATAGTACCTATTTAAAGGGACAAATAGTTCCTCTCTTTCAGATAGAATGTTGCTTCCTTGTTATCAATGGATTATAAATGCTTCTATTTTACCCTTGTGTGTAGTATCATTAGCCTCTGTGAGATTACACCTTAGCTTTATGAAGATTATGCCAAGGAGTGTTTGTAGGCTTGACCTTCTTCCCTTGTCTATGTTGAGATGGCAACATTTTATTTCTCTCTCTTGTGGGATGATGGCCTTTTGGTTTTTTGTTTAGCGGGCTGTCATTTTTGTTCTTTGATAGACTTTAAGGACCTGATCAAAGACCCTGAAGTCAATTTAAAGAAAGCCATTAAGTTCCGTGGCTTTAGCTTAGAATCCAAGAGGGAACATTAACTGGATGCATACAGCACACTTTTTTGTTGTTGTCGTCGTTGTTGTAAAATGCCCTTCAAATACTGCTCTAAGGAGTTGTCCTTTCACAAATCAGTTATTATGGAAGGATCGTTCTCTATGAATCCTTGAAATGCACAAGGAATTATTCATGTCATTCCAGTAGTGACTTTTCTTTCTAGTTTTTTAAAATAATCTTGCTTCAAATCATTCATTCAGATTTCTGCAAGCAGTGCAAAATGCTTTATAGCAGTTGCCTGGCAACAACATTTTCAGGCAACAGCATATGGGAACCAGTTGTTAGTTATACATTTATATATATAGCTGTATAGAGAGAAGTCGTTGTGGATAGGTACTAATGAGAAATTTGTAAGAAAAACAACAACAAAAAAAGGCATGCTATGAGATGCTCTTAACTCTTTTAAGGACATATAAAGGTTTTTGTATCTATCACAACCTCGAAAGTTTGTCTTTTATTTTAGGTTGTGTGAAAGATCTGCTAGTTTATTTGCTTTTCACAAATGTTGCAACACTTTTATTATACAGTGTTTATTATGCAACCACAGTAAGCAGTGTAAAATATTCTTTGTTGAAGATGAAGAATGCTTTAATATGTATGGATGCTGATTGATATCCCTCGGTCTTTAAATTAATAATGTGCTTAAAGGAAAACCTGGCTACTTTGCTGCATAGTGTAGTGTTTCATATCTGTTAAGATTTAAAATAACAACTGTAAATGCTGTGGTGCATTTTGCATATTTAATCTCTTCAATTTGCATTGCAGCTTTAGTGTTCAAAAGGATGTTAGTGTTGCATTTTAGTTGATTGTTGTTCAGTTGAAAACTTTTTCCAGATAAAATATGTAGTTCAGTTGTAAGTAGTGTGAAATGTCTGTACTTAGGTCAAGAATTATAAAGGAGGAGGGAGTTTATTTACAGCGGGATGAATTTGCAAGCACAAAGACAAGTTGAGGGAAAGCAGTTGTCTGTGACTTTGTTAATGCTTTCATATTGTGTAAATTCTTTCCATATATCAATGCTATTTTACTATTCAGAACATATACCCATGCATCACATTTGGGAAGGAAATCTGTATGTTTAGTGCCATTAATGAGTAATTTATAGAACTGAAAACCTGGTAGAAGTTGAGAGATTTCCAAACACTGAGATTTTCAGCTGGTGTGAGAATGGAATCTGCTGACTGCAGGAGTACTTCCACTGATTAGGGTAGGCAGAGTCTTGCTCAGAGAGCTACAACCAAAACTGTGAATGCTAATTTACAGATGAATGCTAATTTTGAATTCTACTTAGAAAATAAAGAAAGTTATTTAAAGTTTTAATGAAATATCCTTTTCAGTAAACCCCAACACTAAATACACCTTCTGTATTTTGCAGTGTTTCCACAGCTGTAATGTGAAGTGTCATTGCTCACCTATTGAGAGAAGTTGTAGGACTGTACAACTGGAGCCTCAAAGAAATTGCTGTTCACTGTAGGTGTACATAGATTGGGATAATAATTAATGAAAGTGTGTAAATCTTTTAAAATACTGCTCTTTCTTCTCTCTATTCAGCTTCCTTGCTGGTCCTTATTGTTCCTGTACTGATTGTTACCTGGACTGAACTTTGGATAGGTGTAGTGTTAGTCAGGAATTAGAGATGCACAGTATTGATTAGATCTGAAGAACTAGATTAGACTTCCCATCTTTTGGAGGAATGGCTTTCCAACTTGTTCCCATTACTTGTTCATTGCAAAAAGAGCTACTAGAAAAGTTTCATATCAGAAGTCTTTCTCTGGTATAATCCAATAAGCACTTTTGACCAAGGAGCTCATGTTATTTCAAATACTTCCTGTTCCTTGGAATATAATTTTAGTCGCTGTTACTGTGAGGTCCTCTGCACTCAGACCCAGTTGGTGCATTCTTTTTTCTCATGCAAAAATTTATTTTTCTAGCCAAAATAAAAGAGTATACGAAGTCCTATGAAATAGTAATCAAAAAGGATTCTCTGAAGTAGCTGCCATAATTATTACTTTCATACTGGACCTAGAAAGAGGAGACATTTGTAGTTGATATTTAGGCATTATTCTGGTAAATATAATTTATTATCATTGCTCTTCTTAATTTGACTAGTTGTAGAGAATGAAATCTTAGGTAACATCCTTACTTGATGTAGTGAATGTCATCTAGCTTAAATGTGATGAGGGAATATGAAAAAATAGAGCATAGGAGGCTTAACTAAGAATGGAGAGATTTTCCATTTAAACTTAAGTTGATGTATTAAGTAACTAATTGCTAGTTTAGTGTGACAATAATAAGATACTTTCACATGACACTGTCTTGCTGATGGAAGTACTTTTTGTTGATGCAGTTAGAACGCCAATACTTTTTACAATAATTATTTTTCTTTTTGAAACTGTACTTTCAAGCTGTGTGTATACCTCAGCAGGATGTACTTCCCACAGCAGAAAAAGGACTGTGTTTTTGGCACAGTAAAACAATCTATAGCTTTTCGGTGCACAGTCCTTTAGGTTTCTAAATGCATTCAGATCTATCTGAGTTCTGAATCAGGAAGTAAAAGTCCTCAGCTTCTCATAGGGCATAATCCTTAATGAATGTAGAATTTGCCATTATGTGAGGTGAAAAATGATATCAGTCACATTGTGTACTCTTATGTTAGTAATTCTTCCTTTTGAATTACGTGGAGTTAACTCCTTGTCTGAGGGAGATAGAGGCTGCACCTGTGATGACTTAAGTTTCATATAAATTTCTTTACTTCTAACTATCAAAGAGATATTTGATGCTTGGTGTTATTACTCTTTAAGAGTTGTGTACTACTACTGATAACCCCGCAAAGGCTGAGAGTTATGGAGATACAAATACAAAAATATTTTTTTTCGAGGTGAGCTGCTTTTTGCCTTTCAGGTGAAAAACATTTTGTGTGTGTGTATGCATGTGTATACATAAAGAACAACAGTATCCAAGCAGTATAGCTTGTGTTCTATGAAACATCTCTTTGGAATCAGGATTTTTTCAAATGGCTGAAGATATACATATATATTTAATATATATGAAGTAAATTTTTTTTCTTTCTCCGATTTTATTGACACAAAGCAATCCATTGCAAGCCAGTGCCCAGTGATTGTTTCTTTAGGGAGGTCAGGAATCCAGGATAAGGCAGGGGAAGGAACGAGGATGGCAGGTGGAGAAGGAAGTTAGAAACAAACTCAAAACCACCAAGACACAAGGAGGAGCTCCAAGCCCCTCAACAGCTGATGGTGCAGGGTTTCTGTTTGCTTTTGTTTTCATTTGAAAAGCAGATATCACTGCCAGTGAAACAGGGAGATGTGAAGCTGTTAACTTGGATGGGGCTTTTGTCTCTCTCACCTTACCTGATGCACAGTTTTTGCACAAAATCAGAAGTCCTGAATGGTTTCACTTTTAAAAGTAGTTATCGCTGAAAATGCTAAAGGTACAGTTATTCACATCTTATCTGCAAGAACGATTCTGAAATCTGAATCTAGTTCATGAGGCAGTTTAATAACTGCTAGGGTTACTGATGTGCATTTGCAGATTTAAATGTCTGGTTTTAGGCCTGCATGAATGAGCAGTGTTTGTCAAATGGAACAGTCTCATTAAGAGGTGAAGTTAGTAATGTTCCTAAAGAAACTTTATTAATTTATTTATTTTTGCTAGTCAACCATTAAACATATGGGGATTTTCTTATCTCCAGATCTTATTAGTTGCATATTCTTTCACAAACCAATTTGAAAACCTTTTACCCTCCAGGCTCATGTAAAGCTTTCTACTTAGTATTACTAAGTTGTACATTTCACACATAAATGTCTTGGAGTTTGACATAGGAAGCAAGTATTTCTATGATTCCGTGGAGATGGGTCTGTGAGACTTTGTACAGTTTGTGAGATATATCTATTGCATCTAATTGTAGAGATGGCAGTGTCTCTTGAGGAAATCTGTCTATGCAGTTTGTTTAATAAAAGAAGCAATTACAAAGTTGTTTGGTAGAAATAAATACACAAGATATTAAAAATAAATAAAAGTACTTGCTAAACTACTATTTGTCTGGAGTAACAGCCAGTATTGTCAGGGCAGTGGTTTGCTTTTAACCAGAGTCTTTCTGCAGCCTTTTAAAATCACTGTAAGACTTGTGCCAGGTCTTAGCTCAAAAGAGAAGGTTGAAAAGGCACCAGCTACCTACCCTACCTATGCATATTGGATGAGTATATTCTCAAGCTCATGCTGTGCCAAAACACTTAGGTAGTAATATGTTTAATGAAACCCAGTTTCTCCATCTTATTACTTTTTTCCAATAATTAAATAATCTGATTTACTTATTTTAAATAACAAAAATTCTAATGTAGACCTCTCCTAAGGTAGGGTGAAAGGAAGGAAAATTTAAAAAATAGGCAGAAAATCCCCCTGCTTTTTACTGTAATGCAAATACGTAGTTGAACTAGACCAATAATTTTTGGCACTCCTAATTGTTTTAGTGAATCTTGCTATTCTTTTTAGGTGCACATTTAATTGCTTCTGGCAAGTGGTAAGATATAACATTTCTGCACTAAAAGCAGTGCAACAGGCAAAAAAGTTTTATCAGCAGTAAATCTCCATTTACATTTAAAACTTATCTAGCTCGTGTGAGTTATCGGTAGCGAGATCTACAGAACACTAAATAAAAATGTAAAGATCTCACTTTACATATTGGAACTGAATTACTGATAGCATCTAGAGCTGACAGTGGTGTGAGATGTATATATTTATCTCTATATAGTAGATGGAATAAAGAGCAATACCAAGCAAACTAACTGGTTTATTATGATGTCTATGCAGAAAATCGAGAATGGAATTTTTTTTTTTATGTTTTCACTTTTGAGTTCCTAGTGAATCCAATGAAGTTGTAATTCCTTGAAGACAGCGTATTAAGTTTACTTATTACATTTATTACGTGAAGACTCAGCTTCTGTGGTAAAGGACACTGGTGTTGGACTTGCCCAAGAACCAGAATCCAAACTAGGTATTGCTATTTTAGAAGATTTAGGTTACTGGAAGAATTGACTTTGAATGCCTGTGAAGGACCACTACAGGTAATCATTTTCAAACACTTGGAATGAAGGCAATACCTAGAAATTGCTAAAGAGAGGAGTAGGTAATGATGACAACAACCAGTGGACAATACTGATAACATCATCTTGGATCGGGGTGTCTGAGATGCTATCAAGGCTGATGCCAAACAATGAGAAACTGGAATTAGTTAGATGAGGTGTACAGGCAGTGAGAAGAAAACTTACAGTAGCAAGGCTCATGCTGAACTTATTTGAGGATAAATGTTAATCTAGCAGCTTTCATAGGAGAATGTGCTTCATGTGTTTGGATGTATTGCTTTGGGATTACTTTGGTCTGGAGAAGAATATGTGCAAATTGTCTTTGTACATATACTCTAGACTTTAAAATATTTTATATGTGCTATTTTGACACAATAATGTCAAAATAAAATTTATGTCCCAGAACAGAGCCCAGACTGGATACATTTTGAAATCTTTCATCTTTCTAGAAATGTATTTCCTAGAGCTTATTGTTTGTTTCTGGATAATAGTATTCTAAGGCTTATGTTAGTATCTCTTCAAAAAATGTTCCAGGTGACTGTCTTCTCTACTGAAATCTGGACAAAATAGAGTTTAAAACTGTAGTGAGATGATGATGCCTGTTCTTCAGAATTATTTTCCTTTCCCCCTGCCTTCCCACTTCTGTGTACCTGAAATGTTTCCTAGAACATCATGTAGGTAAATAATTGATTTTCTGATAGCAAAACTTGCACATTTCTTTAATCTGCAAATTACTAGAGAGAGTAAATACCTGTTCTTATTTAAACAAGCACTCTTCTCAGTATACTTAATTGATTTACTTGTGCTAATTAAGAGTACTATCTAATGGGCCAAACATCTATTTGTCAGTAGGAAAGCATATGAAGAAATACAGCCTCTTCCAGGATGTGTCAGGGTTTTCAGTCCAGGAGAATGTAAAAAAAGTTGTAAACGATATTGATTTGCACTGACACAAGCTAACCCTCAACTTTGCTCTCCCTGATGCTCGTGGTTCAGTTGAATGTGTAATAGATAAACTCGAGTTGAAACAAAAGATTTGAAATGGGAAAATCTTCATTTCTACTCTTTATAGCTCTCCAAAGTTGACTTCAAAGCAGAAGTGCTCCCTGCAAAGCTCATACGGTGATCACAACAGAAGTAGTGAAAATAGAAGCAGCTAAACAAGCAATACTTGATTACTAAGAGTACTTTAATTTTTGTTGATTGGTAGAGTCTGTTCAGTAAGTCAGGCTTGCAGAAGAAACGTGTTTGTGGAAAAAGGGCCAAATTTGCCATTGACTGTTCAAGTGACTCTGAAAGTTTTGCAAATTGTACACATCAGCCACAAAGCTCACCATGGGTGTGAAAATTTTGTTCAAGCTTTTATTTCATCCTTTGTTTCAGTGGTTTCATGGAGTTCTATCAACCCCCAGAATAACATTGAAAATTAAGCTGAAAATTGTTCCTCATTTTTAATATACTCTTCCTAGATAGGTAGATAAATATTTTTAAGAAAGTGTTACTAAATAGGAATTGTTTAGATTTCTTTTCATCTTTTTCACAGAATTGTAGAATTGTCAAGGCTGGAAAGGACCAACTGTCTGTCTATCACCAGTATTGCTCACTAAACCATGTCCCTAAGTACTACATCCACTCTTTCCTTAAACACATACTGACATGGTAATTTTACCACTTCCTTGGTCAGTCTTTTCCAATGCCTCACCACTCCTTCTGGGAAGAATTTTTTCCTAATATCCAATCTGAACCTCTCCTGGAAGAACTTGAGTCCATTCCTTCTTGTCCTGACGCTTACCTGGGATAAGTCTCCCCTGACCGTCTTCTTCTCTGGAGTGAATAATCTCAGTTCCCTCAGCCACTCCTCATAAGACTTGTGTTCCAGATCCTCCACCAGCTTTGTTGTCCTTCTCTGGACATGCTCCAGGGCTTCAGTGCCTTTCTTCTAGAGAGGGACCCAAAACTGAACACAGTACTCAAGTAGAGGGTGATGATCACCTCTCTGGTCCTGCTAACTGTGCTATTTCTGATGCTGTTGGCCTTTTTGGACAGCTGGACGCAGTACAACTGCATGTTCAGTTGAGTTTCGACCCAGATTTTCCATGCAGCTTTCTAGCCACTCTGCCTTTAATTTAATGAGATTGCTGTGACCAAGGTGCAGGACCAGTCACTTTGTCTTATTGAACTTCATCCCATTGGCCTCAGCCCATCAATCTAACCTGTCTAGGTCCCTCTGTAGGGTATTCCTGCTGTCAGGCAGATTGGCAATTCTCCCCAAATTTGTATCATCTGCAAACTTGTTGAGGGCGCATTCAGTTCCCATCAGTAAAGATATTAAACAAGATGAGCCTCAAAACCATTGCCTAGGGAATACCACTCAAATCAGAATCAGGAGGGTTAATGATCTTAACTTCCAAAACCTAAAGTTGAAATACTTGTGTGGTATTTTGTTCTCTGGACCGATGCCTTAAAGCATAGGCGTTTAATCCCTATGCCCTAGTTACAGCAATTAAGATTCATGAAATATAAATTTTGTTACATATGCATCTTGCTTTCTTCTTTCTTCTGTTTCAAAACTAGTGTGAAATATTAATGATCACATTAAATGCCCTCTATTACACAAATGGCTGTAAATATTGCATTCTAGTTATCCTCTGATGCAGTGAATGACATTTTCTAATACTTAGACTTGAATGTGTATTCTCCTGGTGAAGAAATCTGACTTTAATAATACAGTTTTTTGTAGGCCTGCCTGTTTGCCTGCAGTCAGTAAAAATACTGAAGGTGTTCAGCTCTTTGGAAGACCACAGTTCTGTACTGTTGATGATTTGTAGTGCAGTAGTGTGCTGAGGAGACTGGAAATGCCAAATAGAGTTGTGGTTGTGGTCCCTGCCTGTTGATTTTGTTGGAATTGGGGGAGGCACTTGTAGAGCATGAGGATGCAAACAGTTGGAAAAACAGTTTGGTTTAGATATTTGAAAACGGAAAGCAATAAAAGAAGTACTGTTTGTACAGCAACAGGTATAGTGATGTGTAGGATGTACTTCTCTTATGTAAACACAAAAGCTCCCTAATGAAAAATTCACAGCCTTGAAGAGGGCTTTTTTCCTTTTCTAAGATGAAAGCATATGCCATAGTAAAACAGTTACAACTACTTTAATGGGGCCAGGGAAGAGGCACTTAGCTGTTCTTCTGCAAGAGGAATGAGTTAATAAACCTGACGTGCAATCTGTCTCTGCTGTAGCTCTTGGCACACAGCAGCCCTAATTGGTTGAAGCTATTGAGGCCTTAATTGCTGATTTTGCAGTACTGCCATGTTTACTGATAAGGTTTAATGCAAGCTAAAATTTGTTAACTAGAGAAAAACAGTCACTCGTACCAAGAGTGTGAGGACAAACAGCAGACTTTGCTGTAGTACCAAAAGACGATGAGGTACTGCAGCATGTGCCATTGTTAGATTTCCTGTTTCAGGCTACTGAAATTAAGCGAGAGAGCGGGGAAATGCTCCTAAGTTAGACATTGTACAGCTATTACTGAAATAAGCCTGTAGGGGAGTGTTAGCTGGATGTTTGCTTCACTGATTCATGTGACTTTCAAATACGATTTTTTCCCTCCTGAAGGAGGGCAGATGCAAGCCTTGAGTTTGCAGAGCACCAGGAGATCTGGGAACTGGGGTGTCTAAAAGGAGAAACTCTGGTAATCTCTGCCTGGCTAAGATCATCTACATCAATAGTTTTCTTTCTGATACTTCAGTTTTGGTTTAATGTCAAAATTTATTAAGCTATGGTTTCATTAAGGTTTCTGAATATGACCAAAGCTGTCTGCTCAATAAATAGAGGACTTTTGTATTAAAAGCTTAAATTTGTCCTTGAGATGAGGTATCCTCATGTTTATTTTTAACACAGTATTATCACAGTGTAATGCAGTAGCCTTTTAAGCTACTAACCCACTATTCCTGAACTATAAATTAAAATCATTTCTATTTGTGTTTAAGTTTTCTATAATAGTAATAAAAATATCCATTAATGTTACAATGTGGTCATTTATGTCCCAAAAACTAAAAAGAAAAACAATTTTAAATGTGCTTTGTACTTAGCATAATACGCTGAAATTGTGTGGGTTTTTTTGTGCTTTGGAATGTTTTCGTATATTGAATGCATAGCTTGGAACAGAGGGAATGTAAGGCACTAGATGGGTGAAAAGCAGATGCTGGCATGAATTCCAAGTGAGTTTTTTGTCTTCATGTTTGAAAAATACATGGCCCTGTATTTAGAGAGATTTTTTTACTTGCATGTGATTAAGATCTATTTTCTTTTCTTAGCAAATTGTATCTCAAGTGTATTCTGTAAGCTATATATGTCATCTTACACAGGTCATAAGATGTGTATTAACTGAATGTGTACAGAACAGAGGTGAAGAACAGAAGAGCAGTGGTTTAATACAATATTTATTAATGCTCAGAAGATGAGAAATGGGGCATATTCATTAAACATAATAAGAGAACTAAAAGCAAGTATTATATTAATTTTCTCTGTGGTTTAAATTGAAATTATGTCCAACTTGACTTGCAAACTTGAAATCTGTCAAACGTTAATACAGTAGATGTGTCTATTTCAATTAATTGTCCATACTGACTGTAGATTTTCTATAACATTTGAAAAGCGTTGGTTCATGCAGTACATTCCATTATGTAAATTGTAGCTCCATATGGGCCTAAGATGGTAAAAATGTAGATATAAAAGAGTGCAGATTTTTATTTTCTTGTAGTATACACAAGTGATGGGTTTTGAATTTCTTCAACATATTGTATCCTTTGCAGTAGCCTATAATGCTGAGTAGTTCAGCCTTGAAAGACTGAGAAAGAATAAGGCAGTCATCAACAGAACTATTTTCCACAGATAAATGTGCTCTAAACTGAAATCAAGAGTGGCTGAATCTCTCAGTGCTCTTAAAAATCTCTGAAGTTCACAAGTCCAGCTGACAAGAATGCATTTCATCTTGCCAAACTATTCGGCAAACGCTTGTGGTTATCCACAGAATGTATAATTGTTTGTTTGGTTTTTTTCATTAAGCATGTGTGATTCGGGACCTATTATCAGCTAATATTCTGTTACCCACACATGCAGATAAATGTACCTGAATTTTAGTAAAATTAGAACAGTATGATACTTACAAGAGCCAGAGAAGATGCAAATGGCATTGAGAAACTGCAATGGCGGTACCACAGATCTGTGGTGTCTTTAACATTTTGAGTGCTTATTTGTGGGTTTGGAAAAAAAAAAAAAAAATTGAAGTGTGAAGAGGGAAAAAAAAAGTCTGAAAAAAACTGGAAAACGAACTACCATGTTCTTGATCTGAGTAACACTGCTGCAGAAATATTAACTCTGGTATGTCCTGAACAAACTATTTGATCTGGATATGCATGCTCAACATGTGCTCATATTTGAAGTTTCATATTCTACCGGTAATTTTAATACCACATCTTACTGTGTGAACTCATACAGTAGATTACATCTACAGTGACTATGTTATAAATGATCATTAAGTCTGTTTAATGTCAATTCCAGTTCTTTTTTGACACCTTCTTCTGCTTGTATTTTAAGCAGTGATATGAAAATAAAATTCCCTAAGTAGAGAATAACAGAAGCATAATGCATTGTTTTTATCTTCACATAAGTGTATATTATTTTAGATATGGTATTTTTTACTACCTGCTACCTTACAGCAATAGCTCATCCAAGTAAAAAATGATATATTACTATCTTTTCTCTTACTAGGAAATCAAACTTCCTAAATAGACAATTTGTATTTTAGTATGCATTAAACATTGTTGAAAAAATGCGTGTTACTTACTGCTTTCGGTTCTATTCTCTTATAGAAAGAGCATTACTGGGACAAAATCAAAATGTTAATTGTAAAGTAAGCAGAAATCTCTTATTAAAGATTGAAGCACTGACCAGAAAGCACTAAAAGTACTAAACCAGATTTTATTACTGGAAGCTTTATCATGTGATAACCTTAAGAACATGAAAAATACTCTCTTGACCGAGGAGCCAACTTTGTCTAAATAAATGAATCTGAAGATGTAAAAGAATCAAAGTATAACTGTCTGTATTAAACTGAAACTATGCAGAACTGCTTTTCAGTTTATCAGGGTTAAAGAATTGCAAAATGATAGTTACTTTTTCCAGTAATTATATACCCCCATAAAAATATACTTTTTTCTACTCCAAAATCAAAAATGAAGGAAATAATTTGCTCTTATTCCTTTCTCTTTTTTAATCAATAGATGGCTTTACCAAGCTTCTAACATTGTTGTCATGGTGACTACATTTGATTGAGGACACTTGGGGTGATTTGAGTAGGTAGTTGAGGTGTTTGCAGGTGAAGGAGGCTCTTCATAGGTTTTTTCTTTTTCTTCTGTATAAATTAGGAAGAAAGAGCATGGATAATATGTCTAATTTAGATATTTAGGTATTGCATATAACTGTTGCATCCATATGTGATTGACTATAGTCATAGAACAGATCATACTGATTTTGAGTACTGTCACAGTGAAATTCATTTGACTAAAAATAATTTCTCTCTTTAAACTGATTAAATAATATAAATCTGTACATAATAAAATAATATGTAGAGTGTAAATAAAAGTTAACAGAAGTAGAGGCGTAAATTGTCCATCTCTCAGTTTCTTCTAAAATATTTCCTTTGAGTGGTTGTCTAGTGTGTTCTCTATTATTTGTTCTTGACATTTGCTAAAGGCAAACAGAAAGAATGACAACTTACATTCATTTCAATTGTATACATCTAATGCGATGTTAGCTAATGAAAAGTGGAATTGACTGGCTGCTACTAACAAACTTCACTTTGTATTTTGGTTGGTCATTTTCTAAAGAATCTTGTAGCTTTGTATCACTCACTATGTGATGGTTTAGTTTTCTTTAAAGAAGAAATCTTTGAAAGGAATATATTTTGTAACTATGGAGAATAAAATGCTATGCAGCTTCATGATAAATAATAAAATATGAGAAAAAGCGTATTGAAAGTTCCTACAACTCCAAAATAATTATCCCAGATCTTCTGACAATAAGGATGTGCAGGTCAGGAAGTAAATAAAAGAAAAAAAAAAGTGAGCTAAAATGAAGCAACTGTCTCTATAGTTACAATTTCCTCTTGACTCTTAAATGCAGTGATTATGACTATTAGCTTGATTTAATCTTTCCTATTATGTTGTCATTGCTATGGAGAGAAGTTAGGGACTGTGGTGGACAAGTGTAAAGTAGACATGCAGAAACAGAAATGAGCAGCTAGGGTTAGCAAATGAAGGAGATCTTGTAGACAGTCTGTTTAACATGTGTAAAACATACTTTCTAAATGATATACAGGGGAATATAACTTCTGTGTCTGAAACTGCAGCTCATATTCTTGCATTACTACGCTTGTTATAATATACATTTTAGCCCCCAGTTGTCATCAGACTTGTATAGCAGGGATATTACTACAGGACAAAGTTTCATCTAACTTTGAGGATTTTTGATTACACATTAATGTAACATGTATAAATTTGATAATAGAGTTGCTGCCTGAATGCTGCAGTAGAGTGGCTTTAAATTTAAGTCTTTGGCTATATGTGACATTTATTTTCTTGCAGCTACAGTGTTGACAACTTTATTGTTGTGATTGGAAAAAACTGAACTATAAAATTTCAGATACTTGACCAGTCGCATTTGAAAAAATGGCTAGATGCATGGTGTCAGCTCTTGGTTTCAAAGAAGGTAAAGCAAGCCTAGGATCACTGAGTTCAGTGATGGTAATCTTATTTGACCAAGATAGATAAAAGACAAAAGGAATGAGAAAGATGATTTTATGCTTTAGTTTGATGTTTTGGTGGGCTCTTTACTACCTAAACTAAGGCAATTCAACAGACATCTGCAATGAATAATAGAAAATGAGCATCTACATTTTGTATTTTACTGTCAAATTCTCTGAATCTTTTCTGGCTTAAGCATCTGCTGTCAGTGCTGTCAAGTCAGCAGCTTGTTTCAATTCAAGTGTTCTAAATCTGAAAATTACTATTCTGCTTTTATTTGCCCCACAAAAGCAACTTCTGCCAGCATACTATCCTTTTGTTTTACCTCTGATCTTCATCCTCTTCTGTAATGGCTACCTAGGCTTGCATCTTCAAAGATTTATTTATGTTTAAGATCACATAAACCTGGACTTCCCAAGCCTCAGTGGCAGCTGGGGAACTTCATTTGCCAATACAGCTATTTTCTTTGGGGCTCAAGGAATGCCAGCTCTCTGTTTTAAGCTTTGCTCTTTACTAGTGTTTTCTCTACTGGAGACCTAGAAAACTGTAGCTGTTTAAGGTTGTGCTTCTTTTTGTTTCATCTCTGACCAGCAATAAAACTGCCTGTTTGTCAGTGTTGTTAATTCCTTTTTCCCTAATAACAGGAGAAACTGAGGGGATACATAAATCGCGACCAGTATTTGTTAGAGCACCTTTTATCCTTTATGTTATTATTTAGAAAACCAAACCATTATTATCGATATCAGAGAACAGTTATACAGCATGCTTATTCATTTGTTCACAGAGAGTACTTGCATGCCTGCTTGTAGTTACTTCGCAGAGTAGTGGTGCAGACCTAGTGTTGTTGGATAGCCAGAAGCAGAGGGCTGCCCTGGCATACCATGAGTTTCTTGGTTTGTGGTCAGAAAGTGTTCTGGGGGCTCCTCCTCTCCTCAGGTCTGTGTATAGTGCTGTAAGTTTGGTCTGCGTATAGCAGCCTTCTAGAATGGGATCTGAATCGTTCAACCATTTGTTGGTGTTTGCATGTGCCCCTGGCCTTGTTCTTCTGACATGTGCTTGGTGCTGCACGTGTATCGTCTCAGGCAGAATCAGTGGTATGGTTGATCTCCAGAGCTTGGCAGTCTTACGGGAAACTTTCACATCATCTTTTTTTCAAGCTGCATGATCTTACTTGATTCTTTGTTGCATTTTGTTTTGTTGCTTCTGAGTTTTTAGTAGTAATCATCAGTATTAGATTAAAACTGAATGAAGAGCTTCCACAGAGAGAGCATCATGCTGAGTTGAGAGGAGAGTGAAAGTACAAGCCACGCAGAGTAAGAGAGCACCCAGGTCCTTATTTTTAAGCGCAGAACTTGAAAAAAGTTGGTTTCAAAAATTCAGAGTCAGTGGCATCTCACTGAATACCTCACCTTAAATATCCTCTTTAGAGCTGTTCAGCAAAATGCACTGTATACATCTTTATTTTTTTGACTTAGTGTTTCTGCTGTACTGATGAGGAAGCAGGTGGTTGACTGAAGACAACATTAAAACACCAGTGTGTATAAGGCTTAAGAAGATTTATGCATGCAGACTTCTCAAAACAGTAAGCGCTTTGCATGCATGTTTGCTAAGTCACAGAATAGTAGGGGTTGGAAGGGACCTCTAGAGATCATCTAGTCCAACCCCCAAAAGAAGTCTTCATGATATCTGAAGCTGTAGTTTTCTCTTTTTTTGTAGCATTTGAAAAGTTTGTTGCCTGACTGAATGTGCGTTTAAATTTGTGAATAAGAAAGCATTTTTCTTTTACTGTAAATCTGTGGCTTTTCAAGCCTGGGCGAAATGCTGATTTATTAAATGAACACTTCTTTCAGTTACTTATTGTCATTTATTTTCTAATTAAGTTTGAACAGTTCTAGTTATTAAAGGACAATGTTTGACACTGACAACTACTCAGTGTTGCAATTTAGTTGAAAATGATAATTTCTTGTTGCAATGGAGAACAAAAGGAGAAGTACCGGATTGAATAATGGAGTCTTTTTATAAAGAACATCTGAACAGTCATGGCTGAAATGAGAGAGGGACAGGAATTCAGGAATATATTTTATTTCACAAAAATGACCTTAGACAAATTGTCAAATGCAGTTTAACTGATGTAAAAAAAACTCTTAAGATTTGTCTCTATAACTTCGCTTAGGAGGCCGTGTGTAAAACACAGAGAGGATTTCACCTATCTAAAGCATTTCTGAATTGTCAGTCGCTGCAATAACAAGGTGTCATATTGATTTGAAATTACTTTTGTATGTACTATGACAGAAGCTTCCTCCATGTATATTTCTACAATTTTTCACATGACTTTTATAGAGAAATCAACTCTAGAGTGACAGAATATATTGGTGGTTTAGAGTCGAATCCCCCACCTCCTAAGAAAAAAGGAAGGTCTTGATTTCAATTTGAGGGTTTAAAGTCGTTTTTCGTTACTTAAAATCACCTAGATTGATGCAGTACTTCAGATTGACCATATTGTATTCACTGTTGCAATACAAGTCATATTAAATTATGACTGAAGTTCTTTCTGTGTGCCATTTGGCCTTTAATTTTTTTTTTTTTTTGTCAGAAATAGGAATGTTTGGCTATATTCTCGCAGTCATCCAAAGCAGAGAGCTTCCTAAATAAGGCTCTAACAAAATTAAATTGTATATGTGTAAGACCAGCTGTCTAAAATGTGTTAATTTTTATGATGTTCTTGAGCTCTTGGGTTCAGTGCTCTCTAGCTTTATTCGAGGATCACTGAGTCCTCATCTACTTCCTTGCTTTTCTTTTCTTTTCAAAGAGCAGCTTTGCCATTTTAAGTCTGAACAATCTTTGGAAAGTCTCATTGCAGTACTGGAATGTCATGTTTTTACATAGGTCACTGCGAAAGTAATGCCTCCTATTTATTTCCATGAAAACTACAAGAGAGATGAAGAGCACAAGAACAGTGTTTGATGAAGGAAGTTCTTAGCTACAAAATACTATCTTTCTTTTGTTTTTGTGACAGCTGTGCATGGCCCTTCAGAGTGTTGCTTATCTTTCACATCACTGTTGCCCCTGCTGGTATATATCACCCAATGCCTCACTGTGCCCACATTAAATTCCACACCTTTGCTTCCGCATCAGACTGCGTCTGTGCTGCCATCTGTCCCATGGTAACAGAATGTGCTGGGCTATTGGTAGGAAGGTTCTACAGCTATACCACCAGTATCTGCTTTTGAAATCATGGGCCAAGATAACAAATAGAAGGAATTACTTTCAGAGCAGCCTTTGTATGTTGTTATTTATCAATTGTCATGTCCTTCTGAGGTTAGTGTGTATTATATATAAATTTTTTTGACATTTAAAGGTCTTTCATTCAAAGACCAATTGAACAAATTTGTGTGAGAAAATGCTTTGTGTAGTGGTCATGTGCATTGTAACTAGTATGGCTCACTGCCAGATGACACAGTAAGCACCATGTATGTGTGGGTACATATGTATTTAAAGGTTTGTTTGGGCACCAGTGAATCATCCAAGAACAGCAGTCAGGAGATCACCCATAAGCAACATTTGTGTGATGTTTCAGCAGATCAGAAAAAAAAAAAAAAAAAAAAGACCAGTTAATGGGGAGTGTATTGTCCCTACGTTTAGTAAGGATGTGATAAAGTTGTGATGACCCTGCTATGCCTCTTTTTGTATTCCTATGTATCAGTGAGACTGTGGAGGAGAAGCGCCCATATTCTCCTGCTGTGCTGTGAGTTGAGCAGTGAGATCTGTACTGTGGTTGCAGCTGGATGCTGAATATAGGCATATATTTGTGTACCAATGAATAATTTTTGAGTATACTCAATACATCCTCTCTTTTGATTAACAGTCATCTGTCTGCTTTCACCAAAGGTGCATTAGCCTAGGCATGCAATGGTCTTAAGGCTTAGTTCTTTTGGGTATGTGGAGGTTTTTCAGGAGAGTCAACTCAAATCTTAAAAAATCTATGCAATTTCCATGTAAATCTTTTAATACTTGTCTTTCTGTAAAACACACAGCTGTATGAAGTAAGTCTGCAGTGTTAAAACTTTTTCTCCTCTAACACCCACCAGGAAAAAAAAAATCCAGCCATTTTTTTGACCTGTTAGGGTAGAGAAACCAATTTGTATAATATAAATTAGTTTCATTTAATGATGTTTTGTTTCTGTTCAGTAACAAGATTAAAATAATTTAGTGCCTATTTTTAGCTTGGTTTGCATTCAGGGCTACTTTAATCAACCTGAATTTATAAAGGATCCATTATGTTAAGCTTATCCCTAGCTGCAGATGAAATAATTCTGGATTAATATCATCAAGGTGTACTTTGAATGTTGGCCCAGAGTTGATAGCAGCCACAGTAAAACCCCTGAACATATTATTGTTCTTACAAAAATAGGAGTAATTATCATTTGGTGATGCATTTATGGGAGACTGCCTTTTTTTTTTTTTTTAGTGTGAGTGGGTTGTTTTGAGAAGAATAAGGATACTGACGGAAGAATAGCAATCAGACTGGCGCTTTATGACAAAGATTAAATTTAATGTTATACTTCTTAGTAATAAAATAGTTAATACTCATATAGTAATATACTATTTTGAAGGGAACATTTTTAAGAGCGTGGTGCAGAACTTTCATGGCAAATAGTTTTTACTTCCTCAGTATTTTCTTCTTTTTTTTTCTGACTTCTCAATAATTCTTTAACTGATTTCTCTCTTTCTTTACCAGAAGAATGTATTATTTCATCTCCATTTTCCTCATTGCAAGAAATATCCTGAAGCTCATGTTGTGTGTGAACTTATCCTTTGCTCATCAGAACTGAATTCAATAGAGTTCATTCTCCTACTTTATGCTCCATTAATTAAATAAAGGAGATATTACTTAAGACAGAACATGCCTTTACTCTATAACAAGACTGGAACTATTCCGTTACAGTAGTAAAAGTATGAACCCTACTAAAAATAGGGAATTTTGAGTGCTTGGCTCAAATTAAACTCTCATCTTTCAGTATAGGTATACATATATCTAACCTTAAACACATGCAATTTCCTGTACTGAGCAGATGTATATGCTAATTAGTAATATAGCATGTTAGATGGTTTTTAATTGTGAAATGAAATTCTTTCATTCGTGACTTCCAAAGCATCTGGTCCATCAGTTACATTTGAGAGTGTATGATGTCTCTTCCTTCTAGTCCAGAGAGCTTTAGCGAAAACAAATCATTTCCCATAACTCTTCATACTGGCAAAAAAAAAAAAATTGTAGTCCTGGAGAGCAAAATACTCCTAATGGATTGTCATTTTAAGTCGTTGTTAAATCTAGTATTTTAGTCCTGTTTAATAGTTTATAGAGGTCATCATGATAAAGATGTTCTAAGGTGCAGCAAATATTCATTATTTATACATACTTATGTTATAAATCTGTCCTTTGGGAATTATAATCAAAGTTCTTTACAAAAGTTAGATCTCAGATTGTACTTTACTATAATATGTACAAATCAAACATATTTGTGTATACATATATATATATTAATTAATATATATACTTTGATATTATTGACTTTTTAGTGTAAGCCATAAGAACAATTCCAGTTTCTAAACTCTTAGAGCTCATAGTTTGCAATTTGTCCTTATTCTTGACAATAGATACATTATTTAATAAAATAATATTTTCTTTAACATTTACTTCATAGTTAGATTGTAACTGAGGTACTGTGGTGGAAATAGTATCTTTTAGGGAGGCAAAGAAAGCAAACGCCTGATAACAACAAAACATTTTGTAATATTTTGAAAAGCATATGGAGCAAGGCAAAGTTCACAGTTGAACTATTATGCTTCTGTTAAGGTTTTTTTTCTCTTTACTGTTTAGAAGTTAGAGTGAATAAACTGCAAGGAATTGAATATAAAAAGGGAAAGTGCGATTTATGTATGGGCAGAGAGTGCAGTTATTAATTTTGTTGAGAAAAGTTATTTATAAAATCAGAAACAGTTTTCAGACATAATGCCTGGTTCTGTGCTTCAGTTTCTGTGGACTGTTTACAACTGGGTTGTAACATCACTTCTGTATTAATCTGTTGGCATATCAGCCAGTTGTGAGATATTTAATTTTTTTATATTTAATTTTCATTACTGCTCTGTGTGTCTTTGAAAGTGTCGTAGACATGACAACTCTGGCTTGCTGAGGGAAGGAAGAATGCAAAAACTAAATTTATTGGATGGAAGTGAAAATGGAAGCAGTTTTTACAGAAATAACTAACGTTGGTTTTTCTCTTGACAATTAATTGCAATAAACCAGAGAAAGTTAAAATGAAAGCCTGGAATAAAAGCATCTGCTTTAATATGTCCACACTTCAGGCAGTTCCATCATTCTAAATAACGTGACCAATATAATTACTTTATTTGTGATCTTCATATTAATTGAAGAAACTTTAGTCAGATTTTTTTTTTTTATTTTGCTTTTATCTATAAGGACACATCTTATACTTTAATCTTTAAAAAAGCTATGAAATCCTGCAACTGATTAATTACAGATTTAAAAACAAACCCAAAACACTTCTAGCAAGCCTTTTAGCACGTATTCAGCATGAGAAGGAACTGATCTTTGGTGGTGATAGAAAGCACTCCACCTCACAGTTCATGTTTTCTCATAAAACATTTTTTGTCAGAAAAATTATTCTGTTCTTTTGAACAGAAATGGTGGTAAAAACACAATACTGACACACAACTGTAGAATCATCATAGAATGACTTGGACTGGGAGGGATTAAAAAAACCAAAACAACAAAAAAAAAACAACACATTACTATTATTTTTGTAAATGTGCACTTAGTTTTCCTTTTATTCAGGTGGATATCTATAAATGAGAAAACATGAATGGACTTACCTTGCGAAGAAAATAATTCAGAATTAGAAAACATGAGACAAACATCTGGATAATTCTGCAAGATTTGGTTATATATGTCTTACTGATTGTACTAGGGACCCATGTTATTCAACAAATAGTAATAAATAAACTCAGTCTGCTTTGTAGATAACTACCTGAAGTTCATAAAGTAAAAAGAACATTTATGAAATATTAATGTATCATCATGAGAGTTGAAATATAGTCCTTCAAAGTTCATTGTGTATAAAATTATGTTAGTTTCTGCTGGCTGTGAAATCTTTATGATGTTTCTTGAGGACCTCACAACATTAATTTTAAATTAAAAAAAAAAAAGTGGAATAGAACATCTCTGCAAATGACAAAGAGTACTGTTTTTTTTTTTTTTTAAAAAAAAAGCAGTATAAGGAGGACTCTGGTTGAACTCCCCAATGTAGACAATAGCATTTGCCAATGTACTACTGTCAGAATTTAAAATTCATCTTCATTTCAAAGCAAAATTTCCTTTGTAGAAGAATTAACAAACTGACATGCCAGCTCTATGTTAATAAATATTTCCTGTTCTTTGTGATCAGTGAGAAGTGATTGCACAGAAGTCTTTCAAGATCAGACACTATAATGTTTCTCATCCCTTTCCTCTCTGTCACTTCTTGTCCATCAGAGGTGTCTGTCTCAAACAAATTGCTGTGAAAAAGATGTGGCATTATAGCAAGGGACAGAGTGATGTGTAAGTGGCTCTGAGGGACGCCTGCTTGTCAGTAAGGGAAATGAGAGTATGAGAAACTGCAATCAATCTGAAGCGCAGCTTTTCCTTTAATTATGTTTCCCAATTATAAGGGTAACATCTTCTTTCAGTTGGTGGAAGACTTAACGATATTTCTAATTTTTTTTGGACTGCTCTTGATGTGACCTTCAGCTATCCTAATATTTGCGAGGAAGATGACTTTTTTGCATCACTGTGTTGGAGGTGAATGGTAGCGTTTCTTTCTTCCTTTGCGCTGCTGAGTACAAAGGTAGCTCGTTTCTGATTGTCAGCTAACTCAGAACTTCAGGGCTGGGCAGAGGAAAGGAAGGCTGTAATTTCTAGGCAAAAGTCAGATAGGCAGGCAAGAATAGTTAGTGCTAATTTGGAAATGAGGTGGGTTTTATTATCCCTTAGGTGGATTTGAAGACGTTGCTTACCCCATGGATAAAGGATACACACTCAATTGCAGGCAGAAAATCATTGATCAGAAATCAGCCCTCAGAAATTTGTATGCTGCCTCAATGCGTCTTGACTTGTGTCATAAATTTACATCTGGAAAAATCCGGTCTATTTTTTAAACTATTTCAGTAATTGTATAGCCCTTCCTTCTGGTTTTAGCCTAATGCATGAGGCAAGTTAGACACTGGGAATAGTTTATCAGTTTGCTTTATAGAAACCTTATTCTGTTCTTTCAATGGAATATATCCTACAGCAACTTCCCAAGCAGTTAGCAGCTGTGAAACAGCTTATGTGAGACACTGTATAATGGAAGAGCTTGGCCCTAAATCTCAGTGTATATTGCTTGGTGCTATTTGTTGAGGTTGTTACTGTCATTGCAATGGCACTGCTTATTTCACTGAGCAGCGCAGCAAATGGCATGGTAATCATTTATATGAGTTGAATCATATATGTAAATCATTTACCCAGGGGTCATACAGTAGCGTGTGTTTAGTGGCAGTATTATTTTATGCATCATTTTCTTGCTACAGACATTTTGTATGAGCATTTGGGTATGTCATTGTGAAGGACAGTTCGCCAACTTTCTTTGAATACCTACTGTTCAGGAACATTTTTTATTAAATTAGTGCTTCATTGAATCATTTTATTATTTGTCCCTAATGCCAAAGGTATTTGAACAAATGTTTATTCAGTAGGTTACCTTAAATTACAGAGTGCCTTTTTCATAACGGTTATTTTAATCTTGTTTTTTATTGAAACACTCCATGAACTGTCGTGCTTGGGTTTCAGTACATTTGTGGGGCATTTTATACTCTGTATTAACTGATTAATCCTCCTGCTTGAAGATTATGAACTCCTCAAATCTGTGTATAATTCAGTAAATCCAGATTATAAAGCTTTTAAGCATTAAGAATCATGGATCTCTTGAAGACCTAAATAATTACACCATTTTTGTCTAAGAAACTAAGCCATTAAGAACCATTTTGTGTTTCGAGTGCTCTGAACACAGTGGGCTGACTGACAGAATCGCTCAATCATGTATTTCTTTCTGGCTAGCTGCTTATAAGCTGGTTTTGAAGGGCTCTTCCCATACCAAACATGCTCTTTCAGACATGACTAACATACAGTCACTGTCATGGGCAGGAATCCAGTCTTCTAAACTTCATTAACAACTGGATACGTAATCTTTCATTTGATTTCAATCCACCCTTTGTATTATTATTATTTTTAATATATTAGAATGATTCAGTAATGCAGTTAATGAGTATAGTCAATAATTTGGAGAAAGACTGCTGAAAAATGAATTGCAAAAATTAAGAAATTATACTAGTGTTTTAGAAATATTATTGGCCTACTCCAGAGATAACCTTTTCAGTTTTGAGATACAAATTTGGGCTATGCTAATTCTGATTTGAAAGACTTTGTGTAGCCTCTGAAATTCGTCTGATCTTGGCTAATCTATTGTGGTATTTGTCTTTCAAGTCTGATTCTTGTTGAAGAGATAATGAATGGCCCATTTTTCTTAATTGTTTTGTATGTGTAATTAAATTGAAAACTTATGCTCTCACTCTTTTCCTTGAACAAAATACAAATAAAAGATGTGCCATTTTAGAGAAACTAGTTGATTTTCTCAAGGAATATCTCCAAAATGGGTAAAGGTAAGAATTGTGTGATTAATGCCATCAAGTCTGGACTGTAATTAAGTGATAGTGCAGAATAAAAAGCTGTTGTTTTTTAAGCATGTGAATACAAGCTTGAGTAGTCTATTGGAAATAAAAAAAATCAATTTCTAGTTGTTGATGTTTTTGTTTTCAGCTCCTGTTTAAATGAGAACTGCCTGGGAGACCTTGATGTGTAAACTTTCCAAAAAAGAAGTGGGGTGCTTAGTCACTAATTCCTAGGTGGTGTATAATCTGTACATATGAACACTGAAAATGTTTGTGATCATACTGATATGCTAAGAGCTTTTTTTAAGGCAGTTGCTTTTCCACAGTCTGACTATTGACATAACAATCTTTCTTACAAAGTGTGAGATGGTTATTTCTATGGGTTTTTTTGGTCCTTAGAGACACAGAATGATTTATGACTGTCCAGAAGCAGACTGAACCGATCTGAATATTCGGTTCTGTGTTCTCACTTGACTCCCTGAGTCTGGATGCAATCGCTAAGTCACCTATGATGTGTGCTCAAGTTAATTTGGAAATCTTCAATCAAAAAGGTGAGAGGCATCTGAAATGCAAGGCCTCCTAAATCTCTGAGATCTGAGATGCATCTCTTCCATGTATAACATAGGTTGTCTCAGGTAGAAGTCAAGGATGCAAAAGATAATACTGAAAGTCCATGAAGTCCTAGATGAAATGTTAATGCTATCAGCATCAGATAGTAAAGGTAATAGAAAAAGAAGACAGTTCATTCAAAGATTCTGCTTTTTACTACTTAGTACTGCTTTAACTCAGATTCAGATATGATGCTTCGAGGAGCTTTTCTTCACTTCTTCTGTTTTATTCTTTTGAGACAAAGATTGTTCATTTCTAACATCAAGAGTTTTAGTTGTTACACCAAGGAGAAAATTTGCCAAGAACAATTTCCTTCAAACCACTTAAGGTTAATTAGCCTTTTTACTCATTCATTTTTGAGACTTTTTTTCTTCATTTATGTCAGTGTTCGTATTATATATAGTCCAAAGACATCATTGTATGCAGGCTTTTAGATGTCTAAAAGGACTTTTGGCATAAAAGAAGAAAATGACTTTTTAGAGTAAATTCAATAGTGAGCTAAGATAGGTATTTCTCGTGATGTTTTATACTTAAAGTAGTATTGAAACTATTCTTCATCTCTGAGGTTTATATTTATGGGAAGGCTTATGCTCTATTCCCATACCAGCAATATTTGTCTCAGACATCACTGGCCAACATAGTAAAATAGGAGGCATTACTTTCAGAACTGCCCTCATGGCTCATGCCAGAGCATAATAGGTAGATATGTGAGAGGACCGAAGACAGTGTATTCAGTACTGACAGAGGAGTGTTTCCATTGCCAATATTAACTAGTTCCAGCATGGAGTGTGATGATTTTATACTATGCAAATGAGGAAGCAAATAGGACTTGTTTTTCTTTCAGTTAAATTAAATTAAATTGAATTGAATTCATAATGATTGTCATTGTCAGTGGCTGAGTGGAAGACCCATCCCACTTCAAAATGTAAAATCTTGATGAGAAGAAACGAAGATGATATCTGTGAAGATTTCTTACATCTTTATCTTTTCTTGCTCTTGGAATTGAGCTGTGGCATCAAATATCAACCAGACTATTGATAAAGGAAAAATAATGTCAGTTTTCTAATGCCTGTAGTGTCTTTTGCTTTTTCATAGTAAGTTACTACTCTCTTTGTTCTCTTGAGGTGGCAGGGTGTGGTATGAAAAGTTGTTGGCTTTTATTTTTCAAGAAAAGCAAGATGTGCATGTTACTCCTATCATTGTTGGAGGTTACAGATTAAATAATCCTTCTTTACCTGAACTACGGCCTGAATTGTTCCATGGGCTGGTCTGGAGAACTTCTCTCAGTCCAGCAGGGCATGCTGCTACTCTATACGATGTCAGGTGCTTTCTGCCCTTGTATTTGAAAGGGACCCTTGGAGCCCTTACAGCCCTCACAATAGTTTTTTTTTTTTTTTTTTTTTTCTGAGTTTTACTACAGCCTACCTCGGAAGGGACAGCTGTACTTCGTACATATTCTAGCAGTATCTCCCACGTACTGCATAAGTAGGAAAAAAGAGAGAGGAAAAAAATAGTAAATTGCTGAGTCTTTCCTGGTAAAATGCATCAGATGGGGTGACTGAAGGTGAAGTTCCTCTGGATGAAGGTGGTGAGGTACACTTGTCCTTGCTGTGTATCTAAACAATCTGCGTGTGAATTTTCTTTGGCTAAATCCCTTTCTTGTGGGTCTTTATGTACGTACCTCAGTGGTTTAGCTGATCTTGCAACGCTATTTAGGATTTGTCTAGGCATATGGGTTGCTAGAAACTGTAGGAATGTTGGAGAATGTTGCTTGGAGTTAATGTTTACGGTTGCTAGTCCATGAATAGAAAGTCTACTAACTTTGCACACACAAATACAGAATTATTCACTAAAATTTGACTGTATAAGGTAAAGATTTTTAGTTTATTAATTTTATTTCTATTAGAAAAGGATGATGCTTTTATTGACTATTCGAACTACATCTAGCCTTTTCTCTTAAGGGCCTGTAGTCTCACTAGGGAACCATTCAAGTACTCTGATTGAATTGATGCAAATTGGATGGGAAAATTCGGTGGATAAGAGCAATTGGATTTGTGAAGTTTATGGGAGCTGCTAGTTTGAGGTGAATAATAAAATAAAGATGGCAGTTTTGCAATTTTGAAAAACTCTGTGCTATGTAATAGACTATAATTTAATTCTAAGAGACTATTTTATTAGATTTTTTTTTTCCAAGTAAAACCACAATTCCTATTGTTCCTTATCATTTGTCTCATTACTGCTGCAAGTATTATCCTCTTTATGTGATTATAGTGATTCATACTTCGCTCCCATGGTTGTTTTGTACACAGTTGCAAGTAAATAATAGTTGCAATTTGATACTTCTAAATATAATGCCATTAGTGTTATTGTTTTGTTTTTAAACAGAGGTATATATTTCAGTGAAAAATTAAAACGTCTTGCATTGAGATCATTCAACAGATAGATAACTGATAAAATATAAATTCTGACTATTGATCAAAGTAACAAATCTGAAGAAATACCAAAGTTGTTGCTTCTCGTTTTAATGCCTCTGCCAAAGTGTCTAAGTTTCACAGTAAATCAGTATAAAATTTATGATTGTTTACTCATAATCTTTTATATTTTTTGAAAATATGAGATTGTAATTTATGTATCTGAACATGCAACTATTATAACATAACTAACTAAAGCAAAGCAATACCTTTTAGAGGGTAGCTGGCTTTGTAAGCACTTCTGGGCTAGTATTGGCAAATCCGGTCAAAACCAAGGAGCTTAGTGTGAGAGAGAGGTTTGCATTCACCCTGTTGTTAAATTGAAGGAGCTTCGCTCACAGGACAGAAAAGAGCAATTCCACTTCTTGGGGAAGCAGTGATTTAGGAAATATAAAAACATGGGAGCAATGATGTACAGAAAAAAAAGAAAAAATAAGTGGCATCTGTGGAAATCAAACAGTGAATCGAAATCTGATTCTTGTTCTTGCTCATTCAGAGCCATGTGTTGCTTCTCTTTTGAGTTGGGTAGCTCTCTTTGAGAAAGTGAAATTGTCTCAGTGTTGATTTCCTGGTATTTTTTTTCCTTCAGAATTTTTAATGAAGGCTTACCTGAGGAAGAAAGGGAAACGGATGAATTAAAGTAAACAGCTGTGAACGTCTGAAATGTCATTATACTAAAACAACCAGTGTAAATGTAACTGCAAGTACCTCAAAGAAAAAACGTGTTCACAAACTGTAGAGTGAACCAGAAGCTTAGTTCTCAGGATGGTTTTTCTTTGTTTGTTTTGATTTGGTTTTCATGGTTAAACTTATTTCATTAAATATTTTTACACTTTCTCCTGCTTTTAAAATTAGATGAATCGTCAATCAGGGATTCATCTTAGGGGAAGGTAAATACTAGTAATATACAGTACAGGCTATTAACCATTGTTTTAAAGGATGGCATTGATTTTGAGAAGGTTATTAAAAAATTAAGTACGTCCTACATTTTGTCTTCTGGATGTTATTGTGGAATAGAGCACTGAGTTAGATTCTGCTTAAAAGCTGTAGTACAAAATGGGTCAAAGGATACTGGATATTATTTTTTTTGCCTGCCTTAAGGCATCCCCAGAGATTTGATTTAGTTATAGCATAACCACATTAATTAATATATTGTGTGATAGTGCAAGAACGTTTTTGGTTTGTTAGCTTTTCTACCTTTTGAATTTTCAATTTTGGATGGATTATCTAAACTATCCAAAATGTTACTGACTTATATTTTTCATTTATTTTGCCTCCCTCTTCACCCTTTGGTTTCACGTTGTAGTTAATGTAATAGAGATGACTCAAATTAAATACAAAGGAAAAGTTAAAACTCAAAATGTGTAAATTTTAAGATGTTCTTATTTGGCATGCAAATAATTTTTGTAATTAAAATTACACTAACAATCTGTCACAACTTCTGTTATTTTCATTCTTTGAATCATATGAATTTAACTTCATTTCTCATGAAAATCTTTACAGTAACGTGTCCACTTCATTTTGACTACCTGAATAAGTAAATACCTTAGGAAGACAAAGTCGAACTAGATGTCGTATTCTGATGACTTCCTTTTGGTGAAGCACATGACAGCTGTTGAAGATTTTCTGTTTTTGAGATGATCGCTTTTTATTAGTGCTATTAATACATTTACTGCTTGAATATGAAATGCATAATGAGGTTTTATAACATTTTTCTTGTGGTTGTCTTACATTATTTTTGTGTTTAAAGACATTGAATATTTATTAAAAGTTGATAATGGCTTGCCTAAATCCAAGGCAGTTTTCCTCACTTTTTTATCATTGTATATGTCATGTACATTATAGCAGAGTTTCAATATTAAGGTAAATATGAATTATTTTGATTCTAATAATTGGAATGATATCTGTCAGATACTTTGAGTTCATCCTTTAATATTTACAGAATAAAGTTAAATGAATGTGGAAATCATACATTGGTAAGCAGGGTGTGGCATTTCTCCAAGTGGAAATAAGCTTTAAGAGCTTGTCCACAAATGGTTACAAATGGCTAAATAAGACTTCATTATTTTAGCAGGTTTGCTTCATATTTCTGTTGCATTTTATTAGCGTTCCTACTTCCTAACTGCTGCTTTTATTCAGATCGAAGATGTAATTTCACAATGGCTATGTTTATGATACTGCAAAATGTTGCTATGGAAATTATTGGAACGTCATAAGTGCGAAGCCTATTTTAAAAATGAAAATTTGGCCTTTTTGCGTTTTCTTGTTTATAAAATTATCTGAATATACAACTGTTGCAAATCATCAAGATTATTCAAGATATAACTATGAAAGTGTAAATCCCATCAGTGCAAGGAACCTTCTTTAGATGTTGTAACAAAAGTCAGGAATGACTAGTGAGAGTTTGGTATCTATTTTACATGAATTCTGATGTTAGAAACGACTGCTTTGATATATTCAGCACAAATGTGTTTTGATTTGTAGCAGCAATATTATCACATCTTTGAAGTACTTTTCATCGACTGTTTCTAATCTTTCTTTCTACCAAACATTAATTAATCTCTGTTCTGATTTACAGTAAGTTAATATAATTTTTGTTTCACGGATGAAGAAACTGTATCTAAAAAGGTCAAATCTCACTTGAGTGACAGATGGGAGTACATAGTATTTTTCTGCTTTAACCTCTGAAAAAGAATACATCTTTCTTCAGTCAGTACATTTGCAGTCCATGAAAGCCAATCAGGCTTTTCAGTGCAAGACCACATATTTCTATCAGATGAAGGAGGGGAGGAGGGAAAGAACGTTCTAGCATATAGCTGAAGCAGAATTCTATCACTAAAGTGGATCAGTTACAGGATATGGGCAAAAATGCCTACAATGTATATGTGTCTGTACACGTGTATATGTCTGTGTGAAAATATATATAATATTTTAAAACCGTAATTTCAAAATAGCTGTGGAAAATTTTTCAGGAGATCTGATGACATTTTTAGAAATATCAGTAGTATTATTACTTCCAGAAACAGATGCATTTCCTCAAATTTTAAATAGAAAATTCCGCTCAGTAATCCAAGACAAAAACTAATGGGGATAAAAGTTCCCTAGTGGAATGAACAGCTGGTATTTTCTGCAGAATAGAATTTTTAAAATTTTATGTAGAGAAAAATACTTCATTTCAGCCTTTGAAGTAGTCTTTTGAGATTCCTTCATTCTCAAGGCCAGAGAGCTTGAGAAGCTCCTAAACATCATAAAAATCAAAACCTCTGATCACTGAGTCGAGGTAGTATCTTGGACCGATTACAGACCTGTCATCTAGGCTTACGTAGATTTCTAGGCTGTTCCTGAAAAGGATTTGATGTATCTGAAACTATTGTATGTAGCTGAATTTGAAAGCTATTTGACAGCTCTTGAACTAAAATAAAAATAAAAAATGACTGGAAAGCCTGTTAGCTTTGATTTCAATGTGTCTTGACGTGTAGGATGACTGTTTCTATGGAACAGGCACATTTTAGCGAAATTGAATTTTTTTATTGGGAATTATAAGATTTTAAAGTATTATATACTTTAAAAAATGGAAATATCACTAATATAAAAGGAAATAAAATCATTGATAAAAGAGGAAATTTCTGACTTGATCCCTCAGCTGTTTCGTATTGGGATAGTTGATGGCCACTGAAGATATTAGTGATGTAAGCAAAGAAGTCCAACTTCTGCAATTGAGTATAGCAGGGTATTTTTCATGGAGGGAGGAATTAGATTACCTAGAAATCTAATTAGTTAGATATGTATTCATGTAGATTTAATTATTAGCAAGACACTGGGAGTTCTTCCATTATGTGTAATTTTTTTTTCTCCTTAGCCTAAGTTCAGAGTAGAGCAGTATAACATCTGAATAACTATATTACCACGAACACACGTGCTGGTGTGTTTATCAGTAAATGATTAAAATATATTATTTTGATAATGTGTAGTATTTTCTTGCTATTTTCTTAAATAATCGGTCTTCATTACCAATCCAATTTTTGTTTACAAGAATCTCTCTCTCAGTATTTCTCTGTCTATCTCTCAGCATTTCTCTCTCCTGTAGCTGCTGTTAGACAATCAGCCCCTACAGTAACTGATCCCTAGAGCACCAGACACACCTTGCTTCCACACTAGGACCTGCAAGCCTGAGTTTAGTAAGAGTGTAAGACTGATTGCAGTGTGAGACTCAGTAGCATACCGGCAGCAACCAGTTTCCATGTGAATGTCCTCTTTTATGCCCCTTTTTTTTCCTCTCTTTTCCTAGGTTTATCTTTCCCAGATCCGTCTTGATTCCCTTCCTTTTCTATATCTTTGATTGTACCATTTCCTATACTCTTTCAGCCCCATTTAATTTCTCCCTCTTCCAAGGGAGACATTTTCCCTGATGGCTAACCTTTGTGGGTGTCCTTGCCAGGAAAAACAATCGCATCATTTTCCTATGGTGGCCTCTGAAGTAGAGAGTTCAAAGCACTGCATTTGCATTTCTTTAGCTTACTGTTTGTGGTCATCAGCCATTAAATCAGATAACAACAATTGTTACCACTTAATTAGAGTAGTCTAGAGGCCACACAAACAAATTCCATCAGACAACCAAAGCCAATTTGTGCAGGACTTAGGTTCCTCATACAAAATTGTGGTTCTTAATACCCCTTTGCACCATGACCACTTACGTGATTTCTCTGTTTGTCTCTGCTCTGCACCAATACTTGAGCCCAAAAGTTTCACAAATTAAGATCATGTCATTTTTTTCCTTGTAAATCCTTGTTTATTAGACACGTTCAGGTCACTGTCATTAAACTGAAGCAAGAGATTTGACCATTTCTTTCAGTATCATAGCCAGTGCACTATATATATCCTTCCCCTGAGCAGTGCTTCAGGAAATGAATTAGTTTAGTTCAGGTTTAACTGCAAATCAACTTCCCCTGAAAGTTATCTAAGCCATGAAGAGAGTGGATATAAGAAAAGAAATCATCTTTTCTCTTTTATGTAAGTTTGATCAGGCAGCTTCTTGTAAAATGATTTGTTTTCGGTTTCTCCCGTATGGAGTATGAGTTTACGGCCATCTTGACCCCTCACCCTTGCAATCATTATGTAGAGAAACTGGTCATTTCTTTGGAACTATTATTTTACTGTGGGAACAAATGCCTAGAAAATGGATAATGGAACTCTGGTAGCCAGAGCATTTAAGTAGTTGATGTAATTGTGTCTAGTTACAGAAATAAGGATAAAAAGGCATACTCTAAGTTACAGATTTAACTTAATGAATGAAACTTAATTATTACTATCCTTACTATCCTCTGGAAAATAATTGTCTGTAGTGTATGTTCCAAACAGTGACTGAATTTTCCTTTTATATCTGAACTTTCATTTGGAGAGTGGTGGAATTCAGGAATAGTTACTTTTTAAAATCAGAAATCATAGTTTCATCTATAAAATGGATTGTACAATTAAGTGGTTTTCTTGGTTAAACTTTCGGAGGATAAAAATAGTGGACTATACATTCTTAGATAATCTGAACTGAATTTCAGGACCAATTGCTCAAACTCCTTTTTGAAAACTAAATTCTAATTTGCAGTGCCCTCCTCTTCTCTTCCCTGCAGTGTGATTTTTATTTTTTTGTTTTAAAATATCAACGTTTTAAAAATTTATAGAAAAGCAATCATGAAGACATTCTTACTGATTGCTGAACGTTTGTTATTGACATGTGGACTTAGGGAAACATGTCTTGAATATATGTCAATTATTGAGAGTTTTGGTTTAACATTAATATTGATATTTAATGCTCATAGGGTCAATTATAGCTTGTTTAACTTCTGTTGTTGCTGTTTCTTGGAAATTCTGAATAGATTTTTCATACTTAACTGTATTTTTCTTAGATAATTTTTATTGCTTTTTCTTATCTGTTTATTTTTTTCCTTGTCATTTTACTTAAAAAAAAAAAAAAAAGAAGTATATTTTATATATATTTTTTATTAATTTTTCTTTAGGTTCATTTTTTTTTCTTCAGAGTAAAATGTATCCTGGTGTATGAAGTTTACCCTTGCAGGGCTCCTGTGCCTTTCCTGCTTCAAATTGCACAGGTGTTTCAAATGTATAGAAATGAAGTCTGTGTGACATTCCAGTTTTCTCTTTTGTTTATCTACACGAATAACTGCTACATCAGTTGAAATGGCAGAGTAGGAAAACAACAACAACATAAAACAGAGCAAATGATACTTACCTGGTTACTATAAATTTCAAATTTTGAGACATTTATTGAGCAACTGACATCATTCAGTCTTGTTTTAAAGATACTGGTATGATCTCATCTGTAGAATGTATTAAATTATTGAAGAGGAAGAGAGTGAAAGATTTCTTAGCAAATGTATTCCATTCAATAATATTCTTTCTGAGATATGAAAAAACACAATCTTTATGTTTACATGGAAATTTGTATCGTGCAACTGTGTTTGATTTGCAGCTCTTCTCCACTAATAGAATGGTGAACAATATTGTATAGTACACTGTGCCACCATGAATTCTCTAGAGTAATATAAAGTTCTCTTTAATAGTCATGACATTTTATGCTAATGACATAAATACTATCTATTTTAACGGAGGTTTGTGTGATTAATTGACCTCAGTCACAGCTGCTCATTAACTCACTCCATGGAGAAGGATGGGGCAAAGAGTGAGGAAAAGATAATAGAAAGAAAATTAATGGATTTGAGATAAAGATTATTTTGTAAATGAAGGCAAGGAGGAACAAAACAAACATCTGTTGCAAAGGAAGTCACTTATTGCCCATCCCAAGCTGATATCCAATGATCCCCAGACATCCTCCAAGCAGCAACTACCTTGTCTCACCTTTCTTCCTTTACCTCCATATTCTCCATTTGTGATTTCGGATAATAAAGTAGGTAAGAAGAGAATGATTAGATATATATGAAAAGTTACAACTATCTTTGCTATTTCAACACTGTTTTCCATTATTTCCATTTGGTGTACTTACAATCAGTCAGTGCAGATTAAAATGAATGGTTTCATGTGTTTCTCAGTACAGTTGATCATCAGATCTTGCTGACCATCAGCAATGCAGTATTTTAGTCTTGGAGTCTTGCTTTAAATCTGCTTTGAGTTTATATGATGGGTTTCTATGTTATCTTCTTCTAGTTAGGGCTTAAGCTCTTTGAAAATGTTTCAGTTGTCATTATATTAGAACTGTTCATTCTTCAGCTTACAAAGGCAGATGAAAATACAAAGACAAAGGCAAATAAAAAAGAAAGCACAGAATGAATATGAGATAATTACATTGTACAACAAAGGCAGAAGAAATTCATTTCACATAAAGATCTGAGCTCTATATTTTGATTCTAATCTGCATGGTTCTAATAATTTTTCTTCTTTCCTAACACACTGTTGGAAAATAGAATTTAATACATAACAATGTTGTATATAAGCATAACTCAGATTTGAAATTGACCACCCTATTAAAAGATTTCTGTAAGTCATTACAAGTTGACTTTTCATAAATAATCTCTCTAAAAAGTTCAGGAATACAAAAACAAAATGAAAAATGAGATCAATCATCTAGATTCCAAAATTAACCACAATGAAAAGAAGAGCTGCATATATATATAATTAATAGTGTATGAGAACATTTAATAACCACAGAATATACATTATGCACTTTCAGTATGACTAGAAAATTAGATGAGAGGTAAGGTAAACTAAATCCTGGGGAACTGGAAAGGCATACAACATGTCTGTGTGAATTTTCCTCCGTATTTGCAAAGATGACCTAAACTTCAATTATGGGTATAGTGTTAATCCTTAAAAGATAGTTCCAGACATCTTGGTTTTTTTTTAGGGAGCATGGAGGCATCTTTGTTGGATATTTTGTCTAAATTTTTCATTTTCTACCTGAAATTTAATATGAATAGTCATTTGTATGCTAATCTTTAATTTTCCATCTGTCCTATAATTCTGAAAAAAGCTAGCATTAGACACAATTTTAAATAAATCTCTTTAAACTCAGAATTTATATTTAAAATCTTTCAAGTAAAATAATATAGAGTATTTTCATACATTTTAGTTCCAGGACCCAAGTAGCCATCAAAATAGATTACTTTACATTTAAAAAGATGAATAAGACTTTTTCATTATGGCTTGGAAACACCTAGATATTTGTAATGAATATTTGAGCATAAATTTACCTGATGGAATTAGTGAAGACAGATAAGGTTACAAATCTTGTATGTTTAAAAAAAAAAAAAAAAAAGCTTGTAATGCCCCTGATACTTTATCCTTTTGTGTTACATTCTGATCAAGTATTCATACAATTATCAAAATGTATTAAAATGTATACGTTTGTAGTGAATATAAAGTGTGGAATATACTATAGACTATGGTTAGGTTTGAGGGAAAATTTCCTAACCTTTAGCAGATAATTAATTTAGCTGCTGACTGATTAAAAGTGCAGTGGATTGCATAAAGAAGTTAACAACTCTCAGCAATAACCTGCTCCCCATTGGTATGCCTCTAACTGTATTTATTTTTGTGATAATTAAATAAAAACTAGACCTGTGTAAGCTCCCAGAAAATGCAACAGATGTGAAAATGCAGTCTATCATATTTGTATGATTTTTGTTGCATATTTAATGATTTTGTTTTCTTCCTGTTTGGTTATGACAGGTTTTCTTAATTTTGATCATTTTATAGCTTGTGGTATGAACTTGCATACAGAAGAACTAAACTGGACAAAGAGCGTATCAGAAGCTCCTTGACAGGAAACAACTTGACAAGAGATTGTCAATTTGTGGCTTACAGTTTATTTTGTTTAGGTGAATAGTTTATTCTCTATAGTGAGAAAAAAAAAAAAGTAACTAAAATGGACAAGCTTAAACTTGAGTGTAGACAAGAAGCAATATTTCAGTGTTTGTAGGAGATGCAAGTTGTCTTTTTAAAATAAACAAATTAAAACTCTCCCGCTTAGTACTCTTACTTCTTAGGGCCAAATGTGGCAGTTAGCTGGAACACTTTCTTATGTTAATTCATGAGAGTAGCACAGATAAAGACTCCGCCATCTGGCTCATAAACAATGTCTTACCTGAAAAAGATGACCATGAACACCGGAGCATGATATGTAGGCTCTTAAGAATATTTCTTCAGGGCTACTTTCTATAATCAGTCAAATAACTCGACAACCACCCAAGAAAAATACATAAAACTTTTAGATTTTTAATATTTTTATTTTATTTTTATGTTTTTGAGTATTTGTCTTCCTGTAGAAGCAGGAGTAGTAACGTAAAAGACAGTTTGAAACAGATATTGGTAAAATGTCAGTTCTTTCTAGTATCCTAAATTTTATTCCTGATTTTTATCAGACTTTTTCTGTTGAACCTTTTCATTATGTAATCTGACATACAGTCTCAGTTGTATCTTAAATATGGCAATTTTGACTTTGGTCCTTTTTCCCACTTGTGTATTTCCCCGGTGTCCTAGTCCCAAGCATTCAGGATCTTGCGGATGTGAATAAAGAGTTTTGATTAAGTGTTCCATAAAACAGTACAGGGATCTGGTGTACTCTCAGTTTCTTCTATTTCTGAGTGTATTTCTTATGATTCCATGTAAGTGTTGTACATTCCTGAGGGTCGGTGGCTTTATGCCCAGGTGTGTTCTAATGCTGAAGCCAGAAGGGCATATATTATATGCAGTCTGCTATAACCTGTGATGATGAAGTGTGCTATCTGAGCCTGCTATAGATAATAGAACACATAATTTACATAAAATATTAACTATCATATTTCAGCATCCTATATTTAGGAGCAGTACTAAATTGTAATGTGTCAACCAATTTACAGGCACAAATGTTTAAACAAAGGAGACAGTGTTACAGATAAAACTCTTCAATGTATTTTCCTTTGCCAAATTCATGTAAACCTCATTCCAGGTTGTCGGCCAAGTATTATTTGTCTAGCCAAAATTTTTAGCAGCAATGGAAATTGTTATGGGTCAGTTTATTTGGGCTTCTTTGGAAAGGATATACATAACATGAAGGTGTAAAGCAATAATTTATTGCCTAACATGTAACAGATAGGTAGGATGTAACGAGCTCTTAGGCTAAGCATTAACATGCTCATTAAGATGCTTTGGCTATGAGGCAGCTTATTCCAGCATCCAGCCACCATCTGGTGAAGAACTTTTCCCTAACCTCCACCTGACCCTCCCCTGATGCAGCTCAGTGCCATTCCTCTGTCCTCAGAGAACAGAGATCAGCATGTGCTCCCCTCGTGAGGAGCTGTAGACCACCATGAGGCCTCCCCTCAGCCTTCTCTGTTCCGAGATGAACAAGCCAAGGGATCTTAGCTGCTCTGTACATCTCATCTCTACCAGTATCACTGATACAGATAATGCTGGTGACTGAGCAGTTTGAGCCCAGACCAATGAGTCTCTGTCATTTTTTTTTTTCTTCAGTGCCTTTCTGTACTACATGTTTTTGAATCCTTGAGCTGTTAATGATCAATAACCCTACCTCTGTCTCTATTTTACTTTATTTCCCAGATGCCAGGGCAAAGTTTTGCAACTGAGTCATATTACAGTTGGGCCTTGCATCTTTGGTGCATGATTGAGGATATTGAATAGGTTGAAAAAGGCCAGTAGCTGAAGTTGCAGAGAGAAAGGGTGACAAGATACAGATTATGAATAGATAGGCTCTGTCTTTATGTATGTTGCTGGCATGTAAGTGCTTCATTTACCATCTTACTAACTTCAGATCTGCCTCTGAGTGTGGAAGAGTGAGAATAAGAATGGCTGTTTTAGCACTGTTGATGAAGGCTTTTTGGCTTAGGTTATGATCTTTAACAGCATGCTTTGGGCTTTTCATTCAGAATACATTTGGATATTTTCAGTAAATTATTTTGCCACTGTCACCAGCTGGGCTGTGAATGTCACAGAGCAGTATAAGGACAATTACAACTTATGCTTTCCCAGCAATGAATGACAGCAAAGGACTATTGAAAGTCTTCCATTTCAGGAGAATGCCTGGACTCCACATCATGCTCCATCTATGTTGACTGAATCTTGAAACTGTTTTGTAGCTAGGTTTTGAAATTATATCAAAAAAGAAAAGCTTGTTTGTAGTCAGTAGTTAGCCAGAGTTGGCTTGTACAGGTTGCAAGTTTCTCATACTTGCTGAATGCTCTGAAGAGTTAAAGAAGGAAGGAAAATGTAATTCCTGAATATATTACTAGTGTTTTCTTCAGGAGAGCAATTTTCTTTTGTGGTCCAGAAAGAAAAAGTCTTGAATGATATCTCATATGTAAGTCAAATTGTCATCTCGGTATCTACTGTTTTGTTTTGTTTTGTATTTTTTTTTTGTTTTTTATTTGAAGATAAAATAACTTAAGTCATGGGAGAAGATTGTGGTATTTTTGACAAGAGAAGCAGGGATTCTTGTGGCCTGTTGTGATTGTTTTAAGTTGTGTGCTTGTGCTTGTATCACATCTTCATAGAGTCTGGCAAAGTAAGAGTCCATCTATGGTTCCAAGGATTCAGCTAGTGAAAGTATAAGAAAGAAAATTAAATAGCATTGACATAATAGTTCAATTTCATAGAATACTACAGCACTTCATTATCAAATCCATCTGCACATTAATTTACAAAACACAGCCAAGACGATATCCACGTTATTAAATCAAGGAAGCCATTTTACCTATGGGTTCATTCTGGGTGCGCTGTGATAGAGTTCACCAACACAGAGCATACTGGGGAGTGAAGTTTTTCTGTTTTTGTTTTAAAGCATTTGTCAGTGAATAATTTTAAAGAATTTGAAAGTATGTAAAGAATTTGCAGTGTATCCCCAACAGTGAAATGAACTAGTAGTATTTTGGTAGTAAATCTGAACCTGCAAATTTGTATCTATTTCCTTTAAAAAAAAAAAAAAAAAAAGAGCAGCTTTTTATGGTTTATGAAAAGATTCTGTAAAATACATTGGTTGCTCCAGAAATAATGCCTCCTATTTATTTCCATGGAAACTACAATAGGTACAAAGACCATAAGAACACTGTTTGACAGCACAAAACCTCAGCTACGAAATGGTATTTTCAACACAATATCTACCATTAGTTATGCATTTTTGCCAGCAATGATCAGGAGCCCAGATGCCACACACATAAAAATCTGCACTAGCAGAGGCTTTCCTTTGTCACCGGTGCTGAAATGTGTTATCCACCACCTCACTGTACCAATATCCATGGATTATTCTCCATAGCTGTTCAGCAAGATATAATCATTGCCAATGGGTGCTTTTTTTTTTTTTTTTTTTTTTTTTTTTGTGGAGGGATTCAACGACACACCTTTAACAGAATATTGGTGGGAAAGTTCAACCTCGACTGCCATACCACCAACATCTGCCTCTGAAGTCGTGGGTAAATAATAAAACAGGAGGCATTACTTTTGGAGCAACTCCTGTAGAATTGAGGTGTAGAGAAATACAATTTCCTTTAGGCGTATTAAAACATGCTAGTGGGCTAGGGTCTTAGAAAACAAGGATACCAGTTAGAGCTGGTCAGGATTTAAACCTCACTTCTTCTAAGCTCAGGATCACTGCATCTCTGTAAGAAAATAGGCAAGAATGGCAGGAGACCAGTTTGGATGAGCAAGGAGCTCATGTATAAACTCAAAGGGAAGAGAAAGCTCCATGAAATGTGGAAAAAGGTTCTGACCACTGGGGAAGAATGTAGGAATGTTGCCAGGACCTGCTGGGATGAGATGAGGAAGGCCAAAGCCAACCTGGAACTGGATCTGGCAAAGGAGATAAAGGATAATAATAAAGGTTTTAAGTATGTCAACAGTAAAAGAAAGACTAGGGAAAATGTGGGTCCCCTACTAAATGAGGCAGGTGTTCTAGAAACAGGGGGTGCAGAGAAGGCAGAAATACTGAATGCCTTCTTTTCTTTTGTCTTCACCTGAGACGTCCCCTCTCGGGACTCCTGGACCTAAAAATCTAAAAATAATGATTTTGTCTTAAAATAAGACATTAAAATTTGTTGAGTTGATAGTAGTCTATTTAAGCCACAGTTCTTTTAATCATGAGTTCAAGCACTGTGGTCAGACTGAGCATAACTTGAGATAAGTTGATTTCTACTACTGAGATTTATTCTGTGGGTAAACTCACCATAGTTTGTGAAGATCGGGAATCATTTTTCAGACAGATTTTGCAGAGCAGCCTAAGTCTCAGATCTTAATTAGTAATTATGCAATTGTGCCGAAGTTCAGGAAGCGTTTGGACATCACTTAGGCTTGATTATTAGGCATTCCTGTAGGAGGTGAACTCAGTGATCCTTTTGGGTCCCTTTAAATTCTGAATATTCTGTGATTGTATGACTACTATTTCCTCTTGTCTGTGAGATTCAACGAGGACATTTTTCTTAGATAGCTGTAAGACAGGCAATTTCTACCAAATAGCAGTATGATGTCCTATGAGTCTGTGACTAGAGAATACTTGAATCAACTCAGAAGTAGACAGTATGTTTGTACATGTAGATATAAAAAATAACAGTAATTCCTTTTATTATTCCCTTTTATTCCTATCACTCATTCCACAGCTGCTATATGAAAATACAGGCAATAATCCTTAAGAAGTGTATTAGAAGAATGTTAGAATGTTTTCCTACAGATATTGTGAAGAAGTAAAAATAGCATGTTATTCTGCTTTAGTTTATGAAAAACAAACAAACAAAACCACAACATGCTCCACCTGCACCTCCTTGACAATCAAAATATGGTATCAATTTATGGAATCACTACTTTATGGAAGGTGAAATGGAAAAGGGTCCCTTTTGAGTTCTAAATACTTGAAGCAAGTCTCAAAGACTCACTTAGACATTGAAGAGGGTATCTGTTTTTTCATGGTTCAGTTTGTACTGTAAGATAATATTTTTTACTTCAAAAGAATCAGTTCCCTTGAAACTTGACTTTTCTTTTTTCCTTTTTTTTTTCAATTTCAGCACCTATAAATAGAAGCTCTTGACATTTAGCATCATTCTCTAACCTTGCACTTTATATAGAACTCTCATTGATTTCAATTGTGTATATTGAATTTGACTAGGATAGATAGGTTTTCATTTATAAAAAGGTGGTGACAATATTAACTGCTGCTGCTATAAAGGCTGGTAAATACCCTTTCATTATAAAATGCTTTAAAAAATATCTCAGGATTAAATTGTACAATTTCTAGACTGTCCATAAATTGAGGTGCTGTGAATGTGTGAAGGTAAATAAAGTGAATTCTGCACATCACTTTTTGAATCTGATCAAATAGTTGGAAAAAATGCTGATTGTTTGTGTGATGAACTCTTTAAGCCATGGTGACATCCAGTGTCTAACTAATACTAGTTCAAATTACAAAAAATATCATAATCGCCTTCTGTAGTTATCAGTGAGCTATTTACTTCAATCTCGCTCTGATTTTCCCATACTTTTGCCTCAAAGAGAACAAACATGTTTGTGACCTTTTTTCTGTCATATATCGGGTTGATGAATCTGTGTCCAAAATTTCTGTCATTGATGTCTGTTCTTGGTTCTTTTTGAGATGAGTTATGCTACAAAATCTTTCTGGTGTTCCCAGGAGTGCTTCTTAAAAGGAATGGGAGTGCTAAAGGAAAAAAGAACATAAAAATATTTAATTTTGGAAGGTGGTAAGGTGTTCTTTTGTTTGTTTGTTTGTTTTCTTTTTTTTCTTACCCTTGTGAAACCATCAGCGGCATTCCTGGACTGTTGCAAAGTGTGATCCCTGAATGCATGGAAATTCAAATGGGTGAAGGTTTTGACGGAGAGATGGATGATGAGAGTTGACGTGGTAAAAATACATGTTCGACTGCAACAAAAATAGGATTAGTGGAGATTCATTTCTTTATCACTCATTTCTTCTGTGTATGTTAAATATGGTATGGTATGAAGGTAATAGTAAACTGTAGTCTATATCATTTATCAGAGTTGAAAATATAATATTTTGATTTATTGTACCTATGAGAAAGTTACATTCTTATGATGTTATGCTGTAAAAGTGCCAGTTTATAAATATACAAATACTATAGAAGATACCATTTTATGATATATTGAATTTTTCATAATAGGTATTAAATTGCTTTCTTTATTTTTTTATTTTTTAGTGGATACAGCCATTCACAGCTGCCATACATTAAAAAGAATACAGTTTTAGACCCTCCAAAATCCCCCCTAATATTTTGCTGTTGGTTTTCTATTTTGTATTTTGCAAGAAGCGGCAAGATACAGCTAACATCTCTGAAAGTGTTGCATGTGGTTACGAGTGAAACATTTATTTCCAGTAAATAGGAACTGTTATGGATAATGCTGGATAATTCTCATATCCCGTCTGAATAGGGATTTTGTGCCTCAGGCCTTGCTTTTAAAGCTTTACATAGTTACAGAATACTGAAGACCCCTTTAGCCCTAGAAACCCTGTTATTTGGAAACTGCCTTATTTTCAGACTCTACTCTGTAGCGACAAATGGAATCATATTTTTCTCAGGAGTGTAATCAAGTAGTTTATGCCTAGAATACTGTAAACTAAAACAAAATACTATACATCTAGCAAATGAGGGCATTATAAGATATCTATATACAGAAATTTTTCTTTCTAAGCTAGAAAACTTTATAAAGTTTCATAATTGATTTTTTGCTGAAATATATATAATATATATTTTTCACTCGTTGACTTGAATGCTTTGCACCTGCTGAAGTTCCTTTCTGTGGACATTTCCTTCAGTTGAGCAGATTCTTTCCTAGTCCGAAGAAGAGTAATTTACTTTTGGGACAAATTCAAGTATTAATTGGGATTACTATTACAGACAAGTATACTAATCATAGAATCATAGGGGTTGGAAGGGACCTCAAGAGATCATCAAGTCCAACCCCCCTTCCAAAGCAGGTTCCCTACACCAGGTCGCACAGGTAGGCGTCCAGGCTGGTCTAGAATATCTCCAGAGAAGGAGATTCCCCAACCCCCCCGGGCAGCCTGTTCCAGTGCTCCATCACCCTCACTGTGAAGAAGTTCTTGCGCACATTCGTGTGGAACGTTAATTACATATGCTGCTCATTGTTTATATTGTGTTGGTTGATACAAATCTATAAATGCATGATATATTTCTGAATAGGAGTTATGCCATCGAAGAGCATGGTGACAAAAGGTAAATGGTAGTTAGATTTTTCCTGTTAAGTTCTATGAAAGTAAATTATGGGAGAGGGGAGAACAATAGCACGGAAATTAAGTTGATTGGGAAATAGTAAACCTCCTTGTTAAAAGAGCTGAACTTTGTACTCAAAGTTATTCACATACTCACTGTGGGTAATTATTCACAGAACCACAGAATTGCACAGGTTAGAAAAGGCCTTCAAGATCATCAAGTCCAATCACAACTTCACCATGATACCCTAACTCTAACAACCCACCACTAGATCATGTCCCTGAACACCACATCCAAACAGTTTTTAAACACATTCAGGGATCGTAGCTCTACCACCTCCCTGGGCAATCTATTCCAGTGCTTAACAACCCTTTCTGTATAGAAGCTCTTCCTTATATCCAGCCTGAACCCCCTTGTGCAACTTGATTCCCTTGTCCTGTTCCCTGTCACCAGTAAGAGACCAGCCCCTGCTATTGTTGCAATTAACTTTCAGGTATTTGAAGAGAGCTTATTATTTTGAAGAGTTATTATTATTATTATTTAATTCCTAATTGTTTTTATAGCTTTAATAGATATGGAGCTTTGCATATTGCCATTATTTCATCAGAACAATGTTCTAATTTGCATGAATTCAGAATAAAATCAGGTTGTGTTTTTGGATCACTGGAAAATGAAGAATGTGTTATATATGTTCATTGCAAGTTGGGAGACTGACGAGATGTCATTTCATTTCACAGAGTAATAAATACTGAATTGTAGTAGATAATTTTTGGTGTGCTTGATGGTTCATTATTTTTTCCAAGTTTTTGCTGCAGGCTTAAGCTAGATTTGTTTGATGATGTCAAGAGAGTACAGACAGCTGACCACCTAGAATCTCTGCATGATCTGTTTTCAGCAAGTAGTTGAACCTATCTTGAGCATGAGAATGTATGTACTGTCTAAAAATGCAAAAGAATCAAGCAGTTTATAGTCTATTTGTTAAAAAGACTTCACAAAGCTGTTTTCTCCACTGCTAATGGAAGGTAATTTAGATCAGTGTATAGTTTATGTACTTATAATTATTTCAATTCATTCTAATTTCTTGAATACAGATTTATTTTATTTTTTTTCTTTGGGATATAACCAGAAATTAGTTTAAGCAAGGACTAATCAAGAAACTCATAAGAGATTGCATGTGATAAGATTTAAACATTTGTTGTTAAAGGGCAGCTGTAAATAATAATTCCGCTTTATTTTTTGTTGAGATGGGCCTGCAGTTAAATATATATATATATATATTTTAACAGAAATACACTCTTCAGAACTCTATAGATATAAGCACAAAAGCAAGAAATGATTGTGGGTTGCAATAAAAAGTGATTTTGGAATTATGAGCTGGAATGTGACAACAGTGTTGGCTCTGACTCTGTTTAGTGATGAAGAGAGATTGTTCAGCTGATTTCTTTTGCAAAAGAACAATCTATGGGCAGATCATGAAGTGCTTGCTCAGTTTGCACTCAGGCAAGGCTTTCCTTTCAGCTGTCAGTGAGTGGGAGTACATGATAATTGAAAAGGAAATATGCAACAAGTTGGTCACAAGTGTTTCACATGATTCAGAAAGGACACTGGAAAATAAATAAATGGAAGTATGGTACACAATAAATTAGAGAAATTAGCACTTGTAAAGAAGTATCAGTACTCTGTTTTACATAGGCACAATTCCAAGTAAATTTTAGTTCAGCTTATTAACACTTGCTAGATTTCCTGACTTTTCAAAAATTGTAAGAACTGCTTTTTAAAAATTTACCACTTGTCTTTTTTTTATATTTGTGTTAAATTGTTCAGTCTGGAATTTAGTCCTCATATTGACTTCTTTTCTCATCAGTTTCAGTGATACTGTTCATCTGTTTGAAAAGTAGTGATGATGAAAATGCTTCTTTATCTATCTTAGAATAAATAAACAGTCCTAGCTTGCTGAGTTTCAGGAGATGTGTCTCAGGATAACTTTTTGAGAAGTTCCTGTAGTGTCGTGTTATTAATTATAGATCTGGTATTGAAAAGAGAAAACACTTGAGACAGATGTGCAGAAAAATAGTCAAGTTGAAATTTGTGGAAGACATTAGGAAGACAAGGTTGATTGAGTACTGATTGAATGGGTGAAAGAAGAAAAGGAGAAAAAGAGGGGTCCCCTGTTATAACTGATAACAGACAGTGATAAAAAGGGAAAGGCTGGGTTATTTTCCAAATGAGAGATCGGTGCTGTTGGGTAAGGAACCAAGATGTGTACTTCAGAGTCTTGAGGAATAGGGTAGATAGACAAGACTGGTAGTGAGACAAAAAAGCAGCAGGTAAAGAAGTTCTGAACAGGACACAAGTTAATTTAGTTATGTATGTGTGCACAAAGATATAAGCGTAACACTGCATACGCAGTTTGTCATTGTATGCCATTTCCTAACGTTGTTGTTGAGAGAATTACAGGAGTTTCAAGCATGCTAGAAAAAGAAAACTGTTTGACTATGTGGTGTTACAAGACACCCACTTGGTACATCAGCATGATTAACAATTCTGGGTCTGTGACACGGTTTTGTGCTATTTAAGAAATAATTCCATTGATGAAAACAGTCAATGGCCTCCCATGCACTCCCTATAGAATTACACATGAAATTTACATTTCTGTTGAGTATTAAAAGGTAGATTTTAGCTGGCATAAATTGTCTTCTGTAAGTCAAGAAGGTGTTACTTTCAAATTACATATATTGAATGATTGTATGGTGTGTCTTGTATGATCCTCTGCGCATTTCGAAAGTCTTCCTTTTGAGGTTAGAAGAAGATTTACAGTAGCACAAGAATTTTCTCTAGCCTATTGAAATGACTATTACTATGGGAACAGATTTTAAAAGAAGAAGCCACCTATGATATGGGAGACCTAACACTGCTATTTGGCATATACACCAGTTTACCAGTAAGTGACAATCCTGTGGATGTGACATTTAATGAGGTGAGAAAGGAATACTACATCTGTTCAGAAATATGTGACAGACAGTTCCAAAGGAATCAAATGTATTTCCAGTGCAGACTTCAGGAAAATCATGGCAAAAAGTAGTATAATATGATTTGAATATTTCTAGAAGATAAACATGATTTTCTATGTATATACCTGTTTTCTAAAGTTTAATTAATTGCAATGATGTACATGCATGCTTATCACCATAAAATTAGATACAATGGTATTGTTATATCAATCTTATGTGGCATATGGGGAAAAAAAGCATAAAATGTATTCCTTCTACTTTGCAATCTGTAAAAGATGGGTATCCTCTGACACTCTTTCCTACATAATTTGCACAGAGTATCCTTTCACTGTTTTGTGAATACTCCTTCAAATAATGTAATTCCATTTTATTTCAAGTGTTTGAGTGCCCCAGTTCTCCTGCATAAATGCAATTCCATTTTTGTAACTCTTATTATAATCTTTTTTACAATTTGAGTCACATTTGAGTAATACCTCACAGCCTAAAACTTTGTCTGAATAGTACTTGAAAAATGTGTAAAGTAGTAGATAATCATCTGAATACTTTTTTCCTCCATTGTAGTAAGTTATATTTCAATTTTGAGAGAATGAAGTTATGGGCCAACATTGTTTTGTTGGCTCTGCTTTTATCTTTTTGAAGCAAAAAATGGTGTTGCTGTCAGGTTTTACCTTAATATGCTGTACTTTTCTCACTAGCTACTCTGTCAGGATAATAAAGTATGGGTAAAATAAAATGTATTTGAAGATGAAATTGCATTTGCCAAAAGTGCAGCAAGAGAACTGCTGACATGGGAGAAATCTTCAGTTTAATTTGTTGTATTGTATAAATAATTTAAACTTTTTGAGGGAAATTTAGCAATGCCTGCTGCTGCAGTTGCATGATACTGCAAACAGCATATTTTGAGAAGCTTTCTCTCCCTTCAACTTAATAAATATTTATGAATTATTTTCATATTTCTTTTACGGTGGTATTCTTAAAAGTATACACTGGAAAGTGCCAAAGTGTACTGCATACAATTATTACCAAAGTTAGAGTCTCAGTCCCCTAGAAGAAGAAATATGGGATATATATAATGATAGTAATACTCACCTATAGCTATATTTTAGTACAGGATTTCAGCATATTAGATTAGTTCTCTATAATTGATTAATCAATAAGATGCTTTTCCAACAGCTGTTTTTGTTGTTTGTTTTGCAGTTATATGTAATTTAAAGACATTTCTGTCTAGACATCTGCGGTAGGTTGTGGCACAATTCTGTGTTTGTTTTATATGTGAAATAACCTTATGATGTACTCTTATTGCATTCTTCAGTATCTGATCATTTTTAATTTATGTCGTTACCGTTATGAATTAGCTTCATGCTTCTGAAGTTTGTCGTGCCTTGTGTTGTGTTAAATTTTTCTATCAGTTCAGGGCTGTCTGCTTCTCATAGATAGTATGTTAGAAATTTTGAGAGTAAACCGCAGAGTTTATCAAGCAGTCATTTCCATATTCTTTAATTATAAAAATACAAAATGTATCCAACATTTGGAATTACTGTAACACAGAGATGAGTCCAGCGGTTTGTAGTAGGATTGTGTAGAAAATCTTTAGATCATTTTGAAATTATGTTTTGAATACCTGTGCATCCTTACTACATTTAATTGAACCTTATTTAAGTAGGCATGTGATGACTAAATAACTACCTTGAATTAGAATGATTTGCGATATTGTGAAATTGCCCTTGTTTCAGGGAGATAGAAGAGGTCTTGAAACGAATACCTTTTTCTGCAAGAGGTAGTGAGACTGTTTAGTTGATCTTTAGATGTAACCCCTAAGTCTAGGAATATGTATGCTCCGTAAAAAATGTTCATACTTTGTATGGCAATACATGAGGTCTGGAAAATGTTTGAAAATAGGGAGGAGGGGTTTTGTCCTCAAGTAGGTGGCATCTGTCATTCCTTCTGTATGTTTTGGTGTTGTAATTGGTACCTGGGAAGACATTGCAACAAGTGGCCTTAAATAGAGTGACAAATGATCTAGTTCCACTAGTCAGTTTGGAAATGTCCTTGGAAATATCCCAGAACACATTTGGTCTGGCCTACTGTTCTGGTATAGAGAGTGTTTTATTTGCATAGGTATGATGCATAGTACAAAGAAAACCGCAATCCAACTTTTCTGAGACATAGAAAACTGTGTACATAAATTACTTTTCAGTGTAAAGTCCAAATTTGCGCTGCTTTTTTCTCATTTCAAACAATACAATGCTTATAATGCTTCCTTTTTAGCATAAAAATCACTGAATTGAGGGAAAGAATTTAAGACAGACTAGATATAGTACATACTGCCAGCACATCTGGAAGGCAGTTATTCTCTAATTACCCAAGAGACAGAAGAGAAAAATGGCAGCTTTGCTGCTGTTATAAATTCCATCACTTCTGAAGGAGTTAATAGATGCCCCGCTAATCGGTCTTTGTTATCTTGTAGCATTCAGAGACAAAATACAGGCTATAAGAATAAAAAACAAAGGAAACTCATTGGACTAGTACGTTATCGTCTTCACGATATGCTCCCAGCAGACCTGTTTTACAGTGTTTAATTTGTTTTCAAAATGTGTGGTATTTCGGTTGTGTGGATAAAAAAATTTTTATGTAGATAGAATGGCTGTTGCTGGGAATAGTATACTTTCTTTCATTTCATCTTTTTGATATACACCTGACCTACACTTATAGTGGTTCTTCCAGTTGCACCAGCGGCTGCAGTGCAGTCTTACTGCTGACAAGCTTTGCCTCCCTTTATTCTTCTAAATTAGACTGTAAATGAACAGAGAACATTGCGTTTCTCTCCCCTTTCTTGAAGGGCAGGAACCACAAATTACTTAACTCTGGGTAGACCCAAATGAAAAAGGAATTGAATTCTTTCAGTGTCCAGCATAGTCTCAGCGGGGCACATAGGCTGAAAAATAAATTTGATGTGTAATGTAAATAGCAGTCCAATTTGGAATGTTTCTGAATATAATCAGGGCCATTTTAACACGGACAAAGTGTTAAAAAAGTGTTGTAAGAGGCTAAAGAGAAAACGTCTCTCACAAGAAAATCTACTTTAAATCAGATAATCAGTCACAGCATGCTCAGGAAATTACAAATGTGCAGTGCTTAGGAAACTAAAAATGTGCAATACTTACAGCACATTCCTTACTTCTTTTTGAAATTAATAAAACCGGATTATGGTTCATCTGGTCTAACACCCAATTATGAATCCCTCACTTCTTAAAAAAGTTCCTACTTGTTCTTCTTTTCATTGTCCACCGAATAGCTGTTCAGGGTTCCCTGTGTCTATGTCCCTAGAGGAGTGGTGGGTCATTATATAGTTATGAGAATTTACTGACGTTTGTTTGTTTGTTTTATGGAAAATATCTGGCACAAGTAGTCATAGTTGCTATCTGTGATGTATAAGTGTTAACTTTTTGGTGAAGCTTGGTGCTAAAGCTTGGAAGCTCATATTCCTTCAGCTTCTCTGGGATTTTAAATACCCATCTTCATCCGTTTGAGGTTTCAAAGCAGTACTAAAGTGTTTCCACCTCACACCATAGAATCTCCTGCTCTGTATTTGCCACTCGCAGGGTTCAAGGATGAATGCTGGCCCATGGGTGGAAATTGGACCTCTATCTCACTGTAGAGAGTGATGTTCTGCTTCAAGATAGATGGAATTGTGCAGTGCGTGGTGTATTGTATCAGAGCTTCACAGTGAAGTGTTCTCAATCATTTGCCATAGGTTTTTTTTTCTTAGATATATTGGATAGCGTGTAGATATATATTTTGATAGCGTATAGGAGTGGTTCTACTGCCACACGGTTTATGATGACAATAATTACTTGTTTGAGCTAAGAATCCACATCCCACAGCAAGATATATTCCTCAGTAAGAACTCAGCTCTGCTCAAATGTTAAGTAAATTCTTCTGCATGACCCTGATGCCTCTTTGTTCTGGTTTCTTCATGAAAAGGTGGGACTGCCAGTATAGTAGGATGAAATGTAATAGCTGGGACTTTTGTAGATATGCAAGTACCTCTGTGATTTATCACAGTTGTTAGCTCCTCATGGGACTGTGATGTAATAGCCACTACTACACTCTTCTGATTTGTGTCATAACAAGAAGACTTGTCAGAACAGGCAACTGTCAGAAAGTGTTTTTTTGAGTATATACTTCCTTTCCTCGCACCTTGTTACTGTCTTGTGGGAAAGCTGGTTCAGGAGTAGATGCTTTCTCCTTACAGCCTAAGTGGCAGGATGCAGCTTTCCAAATAGATTATTGATATCCAGTTATCATAAACATAGTTTTTTTGTTGATACTACCTACTCTATTTAAAAATAGTGGGAGAGAATTGTCCAATTGCATTGCTCTGTGCTTTGATTTCATGGAATGTATTTTTGTAGCATTATTTCAGGGAACCACATGGGGAGATTTGCTTAATGAACATAATCAGACACTCATTGTGTTCTGCTTTCCATTTTGTACCATTTTTTTTTAATCTCTGCATCAGGCTTATTTATAATAAGTATTTTGTTTAAGACTAACACATGACCAAAAAAAAAAAAAAGAAATGAAAAAAAAAAAAACCAACCAAAAAATCCCAACTTCATGTGCTATTTGAGATTATAGCTGAAAGTAATTTGAGGAGAAAACCAGAGATCTCAGATTTTCTTTCCTTGCCTGATGCTTAGATCAATGACTTGCTATCTAATTACTGGGAGTCTTAATTCATACAAAACACTTGATGACAGAAAGAATTAAAGATCTGCCTTCTCTGGGTTGCAGTAATTGACTTAGTTCAGGAATGATTTTCCCACATCTGGTCATCTTTAAAAATAACCATAAGTTTGCTAATCTGAGGGTGAGATGAGGTATCTCTTTCTCACTGCAGAGCCCTTAAGAAGAAAACTGATTTATGGATGGAGAGATTTTTTTCTCCCTGTTCTCTGCAGAAGGAATGCACAGCATGAGAAATCCCTTCTCATCAGCCCTGTGGCACCTTGACTGATATCAGCAGCAGTATGTTTCCTGAAGATTTCTGCTTGGGATATTATAACCATTGAGTGCTTAATACTTCACTTTAAAGGCCTTGGGGGAGGAGAAATGAAAAATGTTGTAATTGTTTACTTTTCTTTCCTTCTCATCCCAAACACTGTCCCTGTAGTGGTTTCCCATGCAGACACTACAGGGCAAAACTGCTGAAAAAGAATAGGTTATTATTACACATAGTCTGGAATTTCCCATGGAAAAACACTTTTTGTCTAGTCTATTTAATTAATTATGGTTCTAAAATTCAGCATTTCATGACACTATCCTAATTTTCCTGAATTACAAATTGTGGTCACAAAAAGAGGTCAGAAATCACTGTGGAAGAACAGAGATGAGTAGGTGGCAATGAACTTTATGTAGGTTATATTTCTATATCCAAAACGTGTCCATTCTTTATTTTCTACATATTTCTTTGAGAAACTTTTTATCATCATGTCTTGCTATTATGCTTTATATTTTCTAGCATAGTGTTAGGCAAATAAACTACGAACTATTTTCACATGTTGCTTCAGAAGAAAACCTATCGTTCCTTATAGTGATAAGTTCTGTTTATTTCAGATAGAATCATCACCATACGTCTTTTCAATTTCTATCGCAGCAGGGCAGATATACTTGTTAACAAGAAATTGCCACTATTTATACTTTCAGCCACTATAAAATACACTGTACTTCTGAGTGAAAGGAAGGAGGGTGACTGGGAGCTAACCAATAAGATTCCTTGGTGTAGAATTCTATGGCTGTGGATGAATGATGGAAAGTGATCAGTGTATTCCTGACTTTGGTCATAATTTTGGTCATATTTTTTCAGATAGGGGATTTATATAATCAAAGTCATGACTTTTAATTGTTAAAACTTTGAAGAGTCATAATTTTTTATTTGATCAGCTTTTGGTATTCTTCACCCATCCCAGTGTAGTCACTAAACATTTAAGAATTATGAAACAAGAGTAAGTAAACATAATTACATGGAAGTGAAATTTCTGTACATTTTTATGTGACTAAATACTACATATTTTAGGCATCTGCTGTGAGCCTAAAGTAAGACCTTTAAATTGGTGACATAGTGCATCAGTAGTCACAATATCTTCAAATCTGACAAGAATCTCTGTATAAAATATACCAACAAACCAGCACCCCCCCCCCCCCCCCCCCCCTTTTTTTTTTCTTCTTTTTTTAAGGATAGTTTTGTTGTGGAAGATTTACTTCATGACGGTGTAGATCCTTTAAGAATTCATTACATTTTCCTCAGAGATGGCATTTGAATCCACAGGAGCTTATACTCAGGTTATGCAAAGGAACAATTTCTTAAGATATTCCATGAAGAAAGTTTGAGCTTCAAATGAAATGCTAGGCGTGCTTTTTAGAAATGTTGCTCTGTCTCTCTTTGACCTCATGGAAGCATCTGAAAGAGTCTGAAAGTGGTGAATTACACTCAGTATTTGAAATAAGAATGGATTTTCTCTTTCGAGTTGCGAAATTGAATTTTCACAATGCATTCTTTTCTGGCCATGCTTTTGAATTCAGGTGCTCTGATTATTGTCTCTGGTTTCCAGCACTGCCTTAATGAAGGCTAGCTATTACCTCTCATATTAGTCTACAGTGGATCACATTAAAATGTTTGTGGCATTTTAGGGTGAGCATTAGAGCACTTAAGATCAATAGAAGAAACTTCTATCATTTCTGTTTACTCAGATGTTCAGCTATAAATTAGATTCTAGACTCACAGTCCAAAGAGAGTTAATGAAGATTTTATAAATAAACAGAATATGATGCACTGGAATAATGTATTAGAATTGGTGAAATAAAGAGCAAAAATAGCAAAGTAAATTGATATTTGTTTTCTGAAATGAACTTCATATAAGAGCATATCATGGCTATGCTGTCAAACTCAGTATCCAGTGAAATTAGTAGAAGATACATTAACATCAGTAAAGCGTCAGAGCAAATTTAGAATGATACTTCTTTTCTGGAGTCAAGGAATCCAGTTTTCTCTTACCTGAGGAACCAATCCATACTGTCTTGAGTGTTACTTCAAGGTGCGAATTTTCCTCTGAATTTGTCTAATTGTTGTTTAAATACTTTTATACGTTGGCATCCGATATATCAGAACAGTAAGTTCCACAAGATTGTTTGGAGGCATGTCAGTAATACTTCTTTTATTATTTGCTGAAAAGTAGTTTCATCTGATGACTCTTTTTTTAAATTATGGAACAGTGAGCAATCATTTCCTAGCCATCTTCACGATGCCAGGCATGATTTTGGGTGTGTATACAATCTCTCCCCTCAAGCATCTCTTTTCAAAGCAGAGGCATTTCTTTTAGTCTATTGCAGTACAGAAGCTGTTATTTACTTCTAATAACTATTATTTTCCTTCTCCATATGTTCTAGTTGTACACTTTCTGTTCTGGGAAGCTGCATCCCTGTCTCTGAAAGGTATATTGACATTTCACAATTTTACAATGTTCATCAGTTTCCTATTAATTTTGTTCTTTGTTTTGTTTTTGACTATCTGACTTGTGTGGAAATCAGACTCACTGCTCTACATTTTATACCAGATGTCTTGTGAAAATTTTGGTCACAGCTAGTACTTATCATGCAAGTAATGGTGCAGTTTAAAGGCTAATTCATTCAATTTACATAGTCTTTCAGAATTTTTGTGCTTAATTTGCTCAGCTCTTGTATAACGGCTGTTGGGTTGTAGTAATCTTTTATTATTCATGTGATTTATTTATTTTTTTTTTAGTCTCTTTTACTAATGTTTTAACTGAGACACCTACTTAGTGACAGAAAACAAAACAACCCAAACCAAAACAGTGATTTGAATGTCACTCAAGATCCATGGTAGATTGATACAAAGAAAATATTTATTTGCTTTTTTAATTTTTTCTGTTACAGTTCTTACAACATTTCTTTAGGCTTCTTGAGATTGGATAATCTTTTTTTAACTGAAAAAAAAGGGTTTTATTCCTAAAAATATTCTTAGGTCTGGCCTAGAATTTTGCCTATAATATGTTAGAATTTATGTACGTTTCTATTTTCTTCAGCTGGACATAATTTTTACTTGCTGATTTTTTTTTTTTTGTTAAGAATACATTTTTCAGATTATTTCTGCCTAACTGGTTAAAAAAGACAGCTTTGTTTTGCTCTTTCTCATAAATGTCATATATATTCAGTTTCTCTTCTTTATACCTGTCTCTACAGAGTTTCACTTGCATCTTGAAAATACATACCTGATCCTGTAGCCGATTGCTGCCTGTGATAGCTAAATGTACAAATGTGTATCTTTTTTTTTCTTTCTTTTGTGTCATTGATAACTCATTAAAGTCAGTACTCTAATAGCTCTTTTACGGAAAATTTGTGGTGCTCTTTTCTTCAAGGGTGGCTGTGGTGAGGAGAGGGTCAGCCTCTTCTCCCAGATAACCAATGACAGGACGAGAGGGAATGGCCACAAGTTGCGCCGGGGAAGATTTAGATTAGATTTGAGGAAAATTTTTTTCTCTGAGAGAGTGTTCAGGCACTGGAATGGCCTGCCTAGGGAGGTGGTTGAGGCACCGTCCCTAGCGCTGTTCAAGAAGTGTTTAGATGAGGTGCTAAGGGATTTGATTTAGTAGCCTGGTGAGTAGGGATGGTGGTAGGAGAATGGTTGGACTAGATGATCTTGTAGGTCCTTTCCAACCTAATGTATCTATGAATCTATGAATCTATCTATGAAGAAAGAGTTAAAGTTGCGTAAAATTCAGACAGATTTGCTAATTCTCTTCCATCTGTTTTTGCCTTGTACTGGAGACCAAGATCCCACAGCTGTGTTTCTAATTTTATTTCAATTACCATTAATGTGTGCTTAAAAGAAACATAAATTCTTGCTCAAAGGAAATGCAAATTGAATACATCTAAATGTCCTGACCTATGCACATGAAAAGCAAAGGGAGAAGCTTAGTTTTATGTTTTATTCTGATTTGTCGCTTTTGGTTGTTTTTTTATTTTATTTTATTTTTTTCTTATTGTATATACCACACAATCTGTTACTTCAGTAGCATTAAGCCAAAACTGCAGCAGGCAGGATTCATGAGGAAGCAATGAGAATGATAATGAATGAAGCAGAACTCCCCAGCATGAATTTCTGTCGTAAGATATGAACGTAGCACAAGAATCTTTGAAAAATAACTTTATATATATATATTTATAAAACAGTTAAACACAAACACTGCAGTTTTGTGGACATTACAGCATGCAAATATAAGACTTGTTTCTGAATTGTTTCACAAAGTTCAAAAACTCTCAGATAGTTTTGACTTTTTAGTCTCTGTCTTTACATTCTGTGAAAATTATTAAGGTAAGCTATCTAGCCCAAATAATTTTCACTTGTTCTCCTTGCTTTCTGTATCATTTAAAAATTCCAGAGTTTTCACATGCCAAGTTTTGCCAACAGAGATGAAATCTGTTCTGTGTATCAGTAGAGAATACCTGTACGGTGCAAGTAAGCTTGTTTGATAAAAGCAGCTTTGCTTACAGAGGATGGAATGATATAAACATAAATTAATTCATTCTTCTTACGACTTTCAGTGAATTTTAGATAGCAGTTTGCCTTCATTGAGACAAATTGAATATAGCATTTTATGCACTTTGGAAAGCGTATTCATCGTTTTCCTGTGAACAGTTTTTGCAATTTCTAAAATCATTAGGAGTTTGATCTGTAATTAAGTGGATTTTTTTGTTTGTTTCTTTGTAAGGTTTTTTTTTTTTTTTTTTTTGTTCTAAATGGTCAGTATTTGTTTATGAACTGGGTGGTGCCCTTCTCAGCCCAAAGGAGCAAAATTAGCTTCCTTGCATAAGCATTTCCTTCTAACATATGTTGCGTGCAAAAAAGAGCTTCCTCAATGCAATGTTTTGCTCTCCAGATGACTAAAAAATGCACTACAGAAACTTGAAAGTGCAATTTATATCGTGTTTGTATTATACTTTTTTTCAATATATATATTTTCTAAGACTTAAGTGTTGACAATTTATGTTTTAATCTACAGACCTGGCTCTCTGGCATTTTCCTACTGGCTAATGTAGGCCTAGCCTAGAACCTCAGGTTGTTTCTGATCACTTCAATGAACTGGATATTGTGAGGTTTTAATTATGCTAATCTTTTACAAGTATGTTGATTTCACTCTTTGAAATAGATGTAAAAAGGAACACCAGGAAGTTGGGAGGAATTGTGTTTATTTCACTGGGGAGGTCAGGCAGAACTCTTCATTTGTAAGCATTGTACAATTAGCATGAACAAGGCATACTATAGCATGGTTAGTATTTGTATTGAAGAACAGCAGTTTACTTGTTCTCAGAATAGATAGATGAGGACTTTGAAAGCAAAAGCATGGCAGGTGGATCTTAATACTTGTAGGTATGTTAGAAATTGATTTATACTCTGTAAGTTTACACTGTTTCATAAAATCTTTGAATTAGTAGTTATGTAAAAATAATTCTAATAATCTGAAGAAAAAAATAAGAACAGAAAAATATCAGTTATATCTGTAGTGACAAAATCTGAAGATTTAAAATATAGTCATAAATCAGAGCATTCCAAGAATTACACCAGTATAACTTGTGTAATTTCATTAAACTAAAATATAATTTAAGAATCTTCAGCATATCATGAAATAGATTTTTATGTATACATTTAAAAGCAAGTTCATAGAGAACTTCCTTTTTCATCATCTATGTTGGAGATGGAATATAATAGCGTAATATTTTTTGATCCTGTTAAAATTATCAGAAAGTCTGTCAGTCGTCACTGGAGATAGTGTTAAGCCAGGATTTGTATTTCAGGTTAAAATACTTCACAGATTCTAATGAATGAACACCAATTTTCTCTATTAAATACAGAACAAATGACAAAGGGCTGTTTTCATAATGATCTATCAGTGCACATCTGTTTTATTCTGTTACTGATATTTTTCTGGTTGGATTGTTAGTGGAAATTCATGACTGGTCACTCATGCTTAAAGTTAACCTTCACTGTTAGTAATGAAAGCTTTCTTGGTCAATTTACAAAATTTTGCTGATGTTGCTGATCTAGTGCTCTGAATTTATGCCAGTGTTAAGATTCTGGAGCCCAAGACTAATTGACTTTTTCAATTTCACAATTGAAATAATATTGTCCTGACTTTCTTGGAATATGTTTTTATAGAAATTGTCCCATGTAAGTTTGCTTTTCTAATGAAACTTCTGCAAACAAAGCACAAACCTTTTGTAAAAGAAATCCATGTTAACCTTTATATGGAAGCTGACGTGCAGTTACACCATAGAAACTTGCATTCAGAAACACACTTTTTGTGACACTTGTCTGTAACAGAGAAAAATCTGTAGCAATTTTCTAAGGAAAAAATCTGCTAGAGTTTTATGCTTTCCTTTGCACAATTTTTCCTGTTTCTCAAGCATACCTCGAGTTTTCCTTCATAGAAGACTTTCTACATATTTGTAATGCCTACAGTGTTTGTATAATGAAGTTTTACTAATGGTGTTTCTAACTGAAATAGAAATTGAGGTTGCAGAGATTTAATATTTCATCTGATAAAAACATAAATGCCAACTTTTCTTGGGTATTGCAAGAAAATACCCCAAAGCGGCATAATTTATCAAAGCAGGTTTTGCAATACATGCAGGTTTAAGATTTTTAATATTTCATAGTAACATTGACAAAAGTGAAAAAAATCAGATCAAATGAATTCTGATATAACAAAAAAAAAAAAAAAAAAGCACCCATCAGCCTCCCTTTAGAGTAATTGTTACTCTATTCTTTTTCCTCAGATGTTTCCTTTATTTCTCAGTGCCTACCACTTTTATTATTGTTTCAAGAGACTTTCAAATTTTACATTTGTTAGCAATCCAGCACTGCATATTTGTATTCAGATACTGTATTTTAGTATCTTAATTTTGCATTAATTCTTCTAGAACTGGGAAGCTTACAGTTGGTTGAGTCTGCTTACAATTATACTATTAAAGAAAGGACTTTGTTACTTACGTGTTTTTGTATTGATGGAGGTATAAAGCTTCCTTTTATCTGTAAAGCCTTCCACTTCGTATTTCAGAGATAAATAAGGATATTTATAAAGATGAGACAGTAATAACACTTGATTTTTTGATATCTGAAGAATTTATTAGTAAAGCTATTTACATACTGGGAAGTGTTGCAAATCTGTCAATAAAATTCAGTTAAGAATGCACAAGATACATACTGATGCTCTTTAGCTGCTTTAAAAAGGCAAGTTAGCCAGTTTTGAGATGTGCTTTTGCCTGTTTTCATTCTCTCTCTTCAGTATCTTTGCCTTCAGTCTTGTCAAATTTTGTAAAATAATGCATGTGAAGGAAGCCTAAATGACAGCAGAAAATGGAATGTTGCTGGTTTTGAATTGTTATTGCCAGTAAACTCAGCTACTGTGTTTTTGTAGATGGCCTCTGCAGTGTTCCCAGTATAGTAGTCATTTTAGCTCCCAGTTGCCCAGAAGAGCTTGGTGTGCCTTCTTAAAGCCTGCCCCTCTCAGTTACTCCCAGTGCCTGTGGATCACAGCCAGTGGCCTCACTGCCTGCCTTCATATTGGACCTTAGGGTGAGCAGCAGAGGGCTCAGTTCAGCCTCTTTCAGAACTATGCTGTTCACTCTACTCCAACATAAAGACTAGACATGGGCTGCCACCCTGACATCCTGCCTTCTACTCAAATATTTCTCCATTCCTAGATTTTGCTTCTTATGTCAAGGTTGCCCTATTTTCTTAATAGCCTTCATCAAAATTATTCTGTAAATCCAAATGTGTATTTGAAATTTAATATATACAATTGTGTTTTAATTCCCATTGTATTTTGCCTTATATACATTACTTTCTTGCTGCTTTAGACTGTCTAGTACTAGTATATGCTCTTAGCTATGCACCTCCTTTCTTCTGAAATATCCCTTCATTAGTTGGCGACATGGCTTTTCTGATAGAAGGACACCAATGACATCAACTGTATACTTATATTAAAGTTTATGTTTCTGTTCTTATCTGCATTTCAAACTGAATTATTTTCACAGAGGAATTTACGTTTGAGATAAATCTTCCTATTCTCTGTCTGCTTTAAATTGAGTCTTCAGAAAAGTTCAGGAAAATTGGTTGCTACTTTCATCCTTAAAGATAAATGAATTAAATATGGGCTAAGGGTTATTTCTGTGCTTTTCTAACTGAAAGATTTTCATCTATTGCATAAAGAACTTAATGCAAATTCAGTATCTCAGGTGAAGATAGAAACAATATATCTATGGCTTAGACAGATACATATTCTTTCTTTCTCCAAATGAAGGTAAAGTACATGAATTTTCAGCTGCAGTAGATGTCAGTGATTGGGAGGGAGTTTATTTCTGTTGAATCAGCAGTATTGCTGAAAATGTTAAAAAATTCAGTGTTGATGTATGTATGTAGTTTCTGATAATATATTAACTTACATTCATTAAATCATCCTTTCAATAATCAGTGTATTTGTAGCTTCCCAGCTGATGCAACTGAAATGCCTGCTTGATCTATAGCAAAATATACCTATATTTAGACATATCTATTTGAAGAATTCCTTAAGATAAGTCATCTGAAATTTATGATAGAGAATCTGATGAACCTTTATTTTTCTGTTTCACTTCTGCAAAAACAATTCTGATTATGTTTAATAAAATGGTGTGCCTGGGCTGTACTGTTTATTTGTTTGTTTGTTTGTTTTTTGATTGATTGTTTTTGAGAAAAAAAGATGAGATGAGGTACTTGATAGCTTTAGATGTCACCGCTGAATAGTAGAGTACATTGTACATTGGAGATGGATCATGATTCAGAATGGATAACCTAACCTGTAGAAAATGTGTAGACATAAGTCACCTGGATTGCCATTCTTGAAATTCAAGATGTTTCTTCCTTGTCACTCAGAACTTATTTCTGCAAATGTTTCAATAGTTTTCTCAAATCAAGTTAAATCAAATTATTTGTGAAAATATTTACATGATTGGGCTTTGGGATAGAAGAAAAAGAAAAGAGAAAATCATCTTACAGGTAGAGGGAACAGTATGCAGAAAAATACCTGATCTGTCAGCTGGCTATTATTAGAAACATCATTAGATTTATTTTGAGAGAGAGGAAGAGTTTACTATTGCAGTTGACAGTTTAAATTAAGATGTTGATGCCTGCACACTAGAACACTTTTTATGTATAAATAGGATAATTGTAACAGACTGCACAAAAGGCTGGAGTTTTGTCCCTATTTGTGTTGTTCAGTGAAGCATAAGAAGCATCAGTAAGACTCTCATGAGATATAAAAAGAGTACAAATCCCTGTACCTTTAAAATAATTGGCTTTATGTTTGTGCATGTACAGCAGCCAAGGACTTAATGAAAACTTTAAAAGCTTTCATTCATACAGTCTCATGGAGTGTGAACAGTCGGGTAGAAGATGTTGATAGACTGCCTCATTATGGTGGTGCCTGTGCCATTTAATCACAAAGTAAACAGTAAGCTAGTGGCTTCTTAAAATGTGGAGTGGAATTTTTCTGTTCAAAACCTGTTTTGAGCATGGTGATCTCAGCTTCCGCAAGAAAATGCTATTGCATCCTATTTATGTTGGTTTGCACATAATTTCCTCAAAATTTAAGATGGATAAACCTTATTGATATGCAGAGCTGTCAAAATGTTAACATTAATTTGTTTTATTTTTAAAAAAAATAACAAATTAACTGTGAAAGGTCTCCATCACTTCTCTCCTCTTTCTTTCTTTCTTTCTCTTTCTTTCTTTCTTTCTTTCTTTCTTTCTTTCTTTCTTTCTTTCTTTCTTTCTTTCTTTCTTTCTTTCTTTCTTTCTTTCTTTCTTTCTTTCTTTCTTTCTTTCTTTCTTTCTTTCTTTCTTTCTTTCTTTCTTTCTTTCTTTCTTTCTTTCTTTCTTTCTTTCTTTCTTTCTTTCTTTCTTTCTTTCTCTATAAGTATCAAAATAATACTGCATAGCTGGTGAAGTTATTCTGAATTATTTGTCATTTTTGTGCAGTTCTCTTTACCAAAATGAATGCCAAAAATTCAAATCACAAAATTCTAGTCAGAATCAGATGAAAGTTAAAATTCTACATGAAAAAGTACTTGGATTTTAATATGGCTAAATATATTGTTATCTGCTTATTAAGAATGAGATATATTTGATTACAATCAATTCCATTGCATAATGCTGTCATATTGTAGACATCAGGATTTTACTCTTTTTAGTCATCATTTAAAATACCACGTTAACAGCAATATTACAGTATTTGCCAAGTACTAAATAATTAATTTCTTCTTAATCATGAGGGTGAACTTTTGTAATTATAGCACTGAAGTTTCGTCTTAACAGTACGGTTAAACTTTAAGAAAATATGTTATTAAATCCTCCCTGATGGTATTTCATTTATAATATACTGGTCAGCAAATAGAGCCTTTTGTTTATAGTTATACAGAGTTTGTATTGAAACTATGAATGAGTGTGTCATATGCATTGTGATCTATTTTCTTTCTTTTTAAGAAAGAGGTGAATGCTGGGAAGAGTGCAAGGACTGTTAAACATAAATGACTTTGTGATATTTTTTATGGTTATTCAGATCCACAGTAGAATTGTCTCCTATGGAGAACTGTAGTGAAAGTCTGTGCAAGAACTTATATCCCAAGTAGCTTGTCAAAATGGGACTGAAAAGTCTTGTTTAAGTAGAAGCTGAGTGTCAGTTTTCTGTACAGAGCTGGATTGTGCCCTCTGGTTAAGGCAAGCTGCATTGTGAATTATTTCAGTAGTGAAGAAGTCTTGCGTTTAAAGTTTGAATGAGCACATATCTGCTTCTTGCAATCAATCTCACTGAAGTTAAGTGGAGCCTACTTGTATCTATCAGGAGTTTCTATATGCAGATGTCTGTATTTTATGAGAAGTATGAGATAGCTAAATGGGCTCTGATGCTATCAACAGAGACCTTCACTTCAGACAATGCAATCTGAGTACCTGTAGAGAAGTAGGAAATACTGACACTTTTCTGGTTTCCAGTTATTGTACCTGTTAAATATTATTAAATTAATATTTAATATATTAGTAATCTTGATAATGTGTCAAAGGGAAGCAGAAAAACAGACTGAAGAAGAGCTGTATTCAATTATAACGGGAGAAAGAATGCCCATGAATACAAAGTGCTGTAAGTTAACCTTTCTGCTGTAAAGGTGACGTGTAAAATATGAGAAGCTATTCCAAGTCAGATTGAATCATATGGTTGAAGTAAACAGGTTCCATCTCTACTTTCCATTTTGCCTAATTAGATTTAGATAGCTAATAAGAGCCACTACAATTCAGAAATTCTTCCTTTGTTCTTCATCCATTTATCTTTGATTTGCTATTGCATTAAACAAATAGTGTTCAGTGAATTCCAAATTCCATGTACTCTTCTTTAAAGCTTGCCTTTTGTGCACAGACACTCATAGGCTACAATAAATTTGATTTCAAATTCAGAAATTTGACAGCTGCTTTGTTATATTTTATTTTCTACATATGTAAATATACATTGATATTTACATAAGCGAGTAAATGTCACTGTTTCTATGTGCATATTTTTTAATTAAATATGTACATAGTACGTATGAAACCCAGTGCCAGTTTTTGTGCTGGGCTCTTACAGAGCATAGCATAGTGGCCCTTTGTTTTGCCAAAATCCATATTTTTTATGTTCCAGTAAAGAGATTTGTGTTCGGAGTCATGAGAAAGTCCTAACATTTCTCATTTATCATCCAAAATGGGATATGCATCAGAAGAAAAAGAGGATTCTCATTAATACTTCAGCCAAATATCTGTCTTTCTCCTCAAAAAAAAAGGAAACACAGAAGAACTGTGAAGTAAAAATCTTGAAGGGACAACCTTTCTTACAGAGTTTAAACATATTTCTGTCTGCAAGCAGTAGAGTATTGATCCTATTTTTCTGGAATAAATTGAGTTTTCCATTGATAGAATACAGATCTTAACAAAAAGGAACAATCTTTATTCAGGAGAACAATATAAAATAGTGAACAGTTTGATTGTTTAAAAAACTGCATGAAAACTCAAGAAAATAGTTCAAGATCAGCATTTTTAATTGAATTTTCAAACATGGTATATTCTGTTTGATTGTGTGCTTTAGCGGATCACAAGAATTCAGTGACTACAATGAGAACTGGTTAAGAACTGACATAAAATTGTTAAGGATAGATGGGAAATTTATGTCCTAATACTCTTTAAAAAGAAGTACAGCTACAACAAGATTTTTTTAAATACCTAATTAGAGAATAGCTGTAAATTTTAATTAACGTTTTCCCCTATTAAATCTAAAACTTCAAAACAAATTTTGTATTATATATGAAAAAAATATCATATTTATGATATTCACTAGATATGCATTGCCACTGTTCATTAACTCAAAATTTGTATGTTTAGAAAATGAATTATTTCAGATTATTTACCTTAGAACTTTTTATTATGTAACTTTAAAAAACTCATGCTTTCATCTATTCTGTAACTAAAGCAAAACTTGAGATACAGGAGTTTTCTGCTGGCAGACTTCCTGAAAAGCTTTTACATTACCAAACATATTGACTGATTAAAATGACTAACTGAACTGGGGAGTCTTTGCTAGAGAGTGGCAAATAGTCATTATCCTTTTAATTTTATACTTAATATTATTATAGTTCAGATATTGTTACAAAACAGGGCTTCTACACTCTAATTATTCTGTCACTTTGTTAGTTTGCTATTTGTCTGAATTACTGCTTATTCCAAGATGAAAACAGCTGAGATTATCGTGATGACAAATGAACCAGTCCTGTTCACCTAAAGGTTAATAATCAGAATTGTGGATAATTTAATCTGTAACTGTTTCTCTCATCCCACTTACAATGCCTGCCTGTACAGCTGCTCAGAGTGCCATAGAAGCTGAAATAATTCATTGTACAGTCCAAAATTGTTCTTCAAGACTCTGAGTACAGTTAGACTAATTACAGCAACTGTATTTTAGCTACTAAAAGCCTATGGTAAGATAAGAAAACATAAAATTTAAAAAATTGAGTTGTCATTTTAGTTTCTAGATTTTTTTAAATCTGATGACATTAGTCATCTGAAACTTTATAGAATGTAATCATCTACATGCAGTGATCTGTCACAGGAAAATATCGGTACTATAGCCATTCCACCATCCTGCTTATTCCCAAGGTATAGCTTTGATAAACTGCTTGCATTATACTTTTAAAATGTGTTGCCTTTTTGTTGATTTTACATAAAGGTGTGCTAATTGGAGTCAGTTACTGTAATACCAGACATCTATGAGCCTGGAATTAGGCAAAGTTAACCAATTTATATTATGTAGGACACTGAACAGGCAGCAGATGGTAATAAGCTTCAGTCAACACCAAGCTGGGCAGGATTTACAACACCAAACTCGACGTGGAAAATTCAAAATCCCTAGGCTAATCCCATGAGCAAACCATTCTGTGTAATTGTCTCTTTCCATAATATGTACATTACATGTTCCGTTCTAAGCTGAATGAATAAACATTTAATGTACTGTTGGAAGGATTTTACTAATGTATTTATTAGTTCCTCTTTCAAGGGATGTTGTAATGATGTTTTCACTTAAAGTAATTAGAATGTATTTTTAACAGGAAAACGACATAGATTATAATTGCAGAGCATTATGCTGTACTTCTAATGATTTTGCTCTTTAGAAAAATGAACAGTGAGATTCATTTTTACATAAAGTTATTATCTTGCTCTCCCAGTGTAATATTGGCTCCCTACACTGCCTGGGTTGTCAAAGCTGTTAGGTCAGGGGCCATTGTCTTAGATCAAAACAGAAAAAAAAGAAGATGAATAAATATTTACAACTGCATACCTGTTATGTGACTCTTCATATGATTCTGAGGCAAGACAGAGATGGTGTCTTAACAGTATAGCAGGAAGTTAAATATAAGAAGGTTTTACTGTTAGTTTTGTATTTATAGTTCCCAGTGTTGCAAGTTGAAGACAAAAAATAAATCCAGTGCAATAGCAGCAAATGTTTCAAATGATGAAGGCAAGTATGCCTTGTCATATGTATTCAGACAATAAAGAAGATACAGTAGAAGGTAGGGTAAATTAAATTCCACTTTTCACAGTAAAGGCAGAGTATAAGCAACAAAAACATGTTTTGTGGGGCATTAGTGTGTACTGATTGCTGGCTTAAACACTCATTAGAAAAGCAGACCAATTGCAAAACATTATATGTGGAGCATGGCAGGTAGGTCTCTGTATGTTGGTTGATCTTAAAATATTGCTTTTTTTGATAATTCCATGGAGGCTACAATAGATACAATCAGCACAATAACACTGCCTGACAGAGCAAATTCTCAGCCAAAAAAATAAATAAATAAATCTTTTTCACCAGCATTAGCAAAGTATTTTCATTTAGCATAAACTGGGAGTGCAACAATTACCTATGAACAATAACGTAGTCAGAATTTATACCCAGGTCCATATCACCTTCAGAAGATTTATTTTTTTTTTAAATGCTTAGCAAGTTACAGTTTGATCATACTCTAGGATGTACTTTAAAAAAGGCAGGGACTAGTGAAAGTAAGTGTTATGAAATCAAAACTATGCAAATGAATACCTTAAAATGAAAAAGAGATTCTGACCAAAAAAAGCAATCATAAAAGCCCATTCTGTACTGTGGAGAGACAGGAACTCAAACCATTTTTACAGCTTTGATTCGTAAGTTTACAGGCTGAAATGCTTTAGGTTGACATCAGCATCATCTAGCGTTCTCCCACATCAACCCTGACTTGTCTCTTCCATACAGAAACCTCTCTTAGCAAAGGTATCATGGTTGTCAGATGCTGCTGTTTTGACTGATAAAATAGGTGGAAGTAGTACATAGGTCACTCCAAAAGTAATTTCAATGGAAACTACAGCAGACACAAAAAGCACAATAACACTATTCAGTAGAGCACATTCTCAGCTATAAAAGACTGTTTTTCAACATAGTCATAACCATTATGTATGCATTTTTGCCAGCAATGGCCAAGAGCCTGCATGGTGCACTCCTGAATATCTTCATTGGTGGAGGTGACCCACTGTTACTGTCACCACTACTGAAACAAACCACCCACCGTATCACTGTACTCCATGGTTTCCATAAACATCCATCAAGCATTGGTGAGTGCCAGTTCCATATTTTCCACACAGGCGAATTGAATGACACACCTTTGCTTCAGATGCACTTTTGTGTCAGGCACTGTTTTGTCAGACTCTCTCTGCTGCCATGTGTTGCATTGCAACAAAATGTAATGCAGAATTGGTGCGAAGGTTTAGCCTCTACTGTCATATCACCAATGCCTTTGTGTGCCAATATAATAAAATAGAAGGTGTTACTTTTGGAGCAGCCCTCCTATCTCTACCAGTTTGTGTACATGAATTGTAATAGTATGGGAGAAGTGGCAGCAGCTGTGGACTCTGTAATAGTACTACTGGAAAGATGTGTAACTTTTTTTCTGAGCTGCTGAGTGTAGTCTTTTGGAAGGATTTTCTCTGAGCTGTTTTGGAATGTTTTTCTCAAAGTACATTAAGGAAGCTTGCTACGTTTTCTGAACACTGCGTCTTTTCACAGGTGTAGAAATTACTGATCTCATTCATTTACAATAAAAGAGAAATCACACATTACTGAGGTTAGCTGAATCAATCTTTACTGAGACCCAAGAAAGATACGAGCTATTATTCTTGTCTTTAAATGTGTTTACTTACATGCTCCCTTCCTGTGAAAGGTGGTTATTTAAAAGCAAAAAAGTAAAAAATGATAAGTTGTGCTGCGTTGAAAAGGTGAGGTGGAATAGGAAAAATTTAGAGATTTTATTTAGGAATTAGAATTTAGAAGTTACAGCCAGTATATTTTGAAACTTGTGTACTTTGACATCTGTGTATTACTGCTATTATCTCTTTGGTAAATACTTGTGCTTTTTAGATGTTTCACTGCACTGTGCTCATGTATAAAGGGTGATTTGGTGACTTCTGTAGCCTGGGATGAATGAACTTCTGAACTCAGGGAACTTCAAGCAAGAAGCCAGCTCATTGCCTTCTTAGAAAGGCTGGGGGAGAAAAGACCTGGAATGAGTGAAGGCAAGCTAGGAAATCTTATTCCCTGAAGTATGGGACTGAGTGTAATGATCACAGGAACTGTGGTGCTGAATAAGTTCACAGCACTGAGCTGAAATTGAAGAGAGGGTGAGAGAGTGGTGTTGGAGTTTCAGAAGATAAGGTAATAGGAAGGGCATTGTAAGCAAAGTATATTTATACTATAGCTCATATCTTTTTGAGACAGGTTCCTGGTATGTTAAGAATAGTTTAAAATTTGACTACACTTAGGTGTTGAGGTTCTTTCACTATCTCATGAAGCATGAATTGCAAATCCTGTGTCAAAAATCATGCATCTTGCCAGTTCTCTTCCCATCCAGCTATCCATTTCTCTCTTAAGGAACTAGGCATTAAGAATCAAAACATTTTAACAGAATTTTATGGAATACATAATGCTTGAAGATGGTCCACTCTTCATTCCTCCTCTGACTGACAGAAATATCCTCGTCTGATTATAGGACATCTTCTCACAGTATCACAGAATAGCTTACACTGGAAGGGAACTTAAAGAACGTCTAACTCCACAGTGGAGGTCACACAAAGGCATTAAATCCTTCAGCATTGGGTAGCTGTCTAAGATGAGCTATCTGTGTCTGAGTGCCACTGGGGCCATTTTGTCCTTCTAGAAGCTACTAAGCTTTGATTTTGTTGTGGTGAATCCCCGAAAACACAAGACTTGAGCTCATGCTAACTGTTGGTTTGGTATCTGAGTTGGCTGGAATTGTAATGATGTAATGAGTTGGGAAGAAGTAAAATAAGGAGGTTTAATTCTTTGCTGAAACTCTCTGTATAAGGTTGAGATTCTATGGAAGATGGAGCATGTGTTCCATGTGTTATTAGGTTTTTTTTTCCTGATTTTTTCCTTTCTGTTAGAAGACTGCTTTTGTGTAGTTAACTTATGAAAATATACTATGAATGCTCTTATAGTAGCATGGTGATTAATTGGCTTAACTGTATAAAAAGCATAACAGTTAACATTCAAATGATTTTTTTATTAGCTTTAAGGTTTCTCCTGAGAAATATACTCTATAGTATTCTTTTGGAAAAACATGCATACTATTTTTAAATGTCATGTGAATTCATGTCTTGCGGTACTTGGTAATTATTTTTATTTTTACAGGTATCTTAAGCAACTATGAACTATTTAGTAATGTGGTGGCTTTTTTCCAAGGCTTTTTTTGTTATCTGATAACAAAACCCATGCAGTTCTGAATGTCAATTCGCTATTACTGTTGTTTAGCAAATAATAAATGTTCAAAGTATGCAAGAATATTTTAGATCAACTGCAGGTTTAAAAATAAGTATGCTTTGTATTTTGTTCTCTGAAGGGTATGTTGAGTGCAACTGAAGTAAAACTTGAGAAGATGTCATCCTTTATTTAGGTAATAAACTCTATAAGGAATGAAGTGAATTATGAAATCTAGTGACTGGTCATCCATCCACTGATCGAGGCCTGTTGGAAATAACTTCCCTATTACAAATAATTTAATTTTTTTTATGTATATATTATTTTTTACCAATATTTTAACTGAAGTTATAGAGTTTGGTCTACTTGTAATTAGACGTATTTGAATACTTGAAAAATGCTCCCTCCACCATGCTCTTCCTTCAGCTTTCAGTGACAGTAGAGCCACGGTGATGCTTGGGAAATTGGTGTATTGCTATGGAAATGGTTGTGATCTCATATGTTCAGCATTTGTTCTTTATTGCAAGATCCAACGCAAAGCGATGAGAGAGAAATGTCAAGACTACAGTACCTGTAGTAGAGAAAAAAATAGTACATTAATTGAGATTATTAAAATTCATCTTGGCATCCAGATTATTTTTTTTTCCATATAGTTGATCATTTAAGCACTTGTATGAATTTTGATTCAAAGTGTGCCCAATTCAAAGTGATCTGAGAAAAACATAGGAATTAGGATGCTTAACAGGGGCGTCAAATTACGGCAGAGCTTAGCTTACATCAATGCCCTGTTGTCCTACCTTTTCTCTTCTGAGAAAGAGTGTAATTTCCCAGTAAGCTGTAAGTACTCATTCTCAGTAATTTCAAGATACTAGCAAAGAAGTAGAAAAAGGAAGTACCAGCAATCATTTGCTTTGAAATTTCTGTTGAGATATCTGTATGTATGCCTTTGGGGGAAGGAGTTATGACAGACACATACTTTGTTTGATTTAGAAGGATTAAGGAAAGATTATTATGGAGATGGGAAGACAGTATTGTAAAACAATACAAGGAGGAAGAGTAATGACCATTTCTGAGATTGTTACTCCTCTCGTATTGCTGCAGTGCAGTAAATATCTCTCCATGGGTTTGGATAAGAACGTTCAGGTTTGGGGTGAGTGTTTTTTAGGGGCTGGCCTTCAGGTTTGACCATCTGTATGTCTTCTTTTGAGAACTGATGCTAATTATTTTAATCTCTCTGAAAAAATAATTATTTAGTAAGACAAGATTAAAAAAACAAAACAAAACAAAAAACTAGCGCTTGTTCTACTTTAATTTTCAGAAATCAGATTTATTTGTCCATCTTGTGTTAGTCTTGAAAATATGCTTCCCTGGGGGTAGAAGAAATACTTATATATGAAAAGAAAAATGGAAGTATGGTAAAATATAAAGAAGGCTAGCTAGTCTCTTCATGTTATTTACCACTGTCATATTTTCTTGAAGGAGTATACTACTACAAATTGAAAATCATGTGTTGTTGTTTTTGTTTTTGTTTTTTTTTTTTTTTATTTTTGTTGCTTCTGGTTTGTCTGACAACCTGCCAATAGCTTGAAGCAACTTCTATGCTTGTCTACAGCAGCATTTGTAGTTGTTTAGATGAAAAATGAATTGCTTAAAATTTCATTTTTCATCCTAGGTGTCTTCTCGCAAAAGTTTTTGCCTTGTTCATTCAGCTATCATTAATTACAGGTGACATGTAGGATGCTCCAGTCTCTGTTGTGAATCTTACTACTATTAGATTGGTAACAAAAAGGTTAGAAATGCAAAGAAGTTACATTTTAAGATCAAGTAACTTTTAATTTCTAATTTGAAATGCGCTAAGCGCTTTCCTGAAACTTACAGAAGGCAATTGATTTGTTCCTGTAGCCTCCCTCTATATTCATGATAGGTGTTATAATCAAAGTCACTATTACAGTAACAGGCCTGTAAACACGGATTTGTGCAGTGCTGCTCTTCAAGTATAACACAGAAAAGAGGAAAAGAGTGGCATTATGGAAATAGATAACTTAAAAAATCATATGGTGCCTATGTTCTATTTCTTCTATAAAGTTTAACAATTGTCATATGTAATATGTCCAGGATACAAGTTATCCTCAACTGAGAGTAAAAAAAAATAATTTTGAAGTGTCCCAGAGGTGTTTGTGGTACAAGAATCTAGATGATATGCACAAAGCTTTGAAAGCTTGTGTAGTACCTTGTGTAGCAGTAAGTAAAAGCACACATTTTTGTAATAGTGGATAAAACTCTCATCCCAGTCGTGGACTTATTTCTCTCCCTTCTTACCTTCAAAATAATGGAAAGCATCATTCCAGGGTTTGAATTCTTAATTGCTGTTCATCTTTTCTTCAGATCCTTACATTTTTGTGCATGTTTTGAACTGTGCTAAGACTGTAAAGATAAGGTCAGAGTTATGCAATTCAGAGGCATAAAGCACGATGGATTTAGGAAAAAAACAAAGGAAATAAGATTGCATATCCTTAGTCTATTGTCAAACAGCTGGTTCAGCCCAGTTCTGTGACTAATGGAGTGGGAGGACCCACGGACCCATGCCCTAGGAAAGGAGAAAGAGGAAGAGGGGAAAGGGCAGGGAGATGGGCCTAAAAACAAAACAGTGGCAACGATCTGAGGAGAAAAGTTAATTTACTGTGTATAATATCAGAATGCAAAATAACACAATATAATACAGTATAATTAGAATTGAAGCTAATAAATATAATAAAATGAGAGTGTCCAAATTCTGAAGGCCTTACTCTAATGCTGAAGGCAAGGCACCTAGGGAGCATACATGCTGTCAAGACGAGCAGAAAGGGAAGAGAGAGGACATCTCGTGACATGTGAACAGGTTTTACCTCTGAACGGGAAACAGAAACAGAACAGTGTGCAGTTCTCTGGGATATGTTGTTCTTCTCTTCTGAGACAGGTATATACAGAACTATCCATGAGGCATGGAACTGGAGCGTTAACTCTAACTCCCAGTGCACTGCACGTTGTCATATAGAATACTGATAATAAAAAATCATAAATCCATGACATCTACACAAAGCATTTTTTCTTTAAAAATGACTGAAGTATGTCCATAAACACTGTAATCAGTTTACAGCTACTCAGTAGATCACAAGCATTCTTAGAAGTTACTCCATCTTAGAAGGCCACCAGATTGCTCAGGCACGAACCTCTCTCAGTGAAGTCAAGCTAGCTGTCTCAGATCATCTCCTTATCCCTCATGGACTTTAACGTGTCTTCCAAGAGGATCTATTCCATGATCTTCCTGGACACAGAGATGAGGCTTACTGTCCTGTAGTTCCACTCCTCCCTCCTTTTCTTGTGCTTGGGAGTGATGCTTGCCATTTTCCAGTCCCCAGTGACTTCACCTGATAAGTAGCTGTAAGAAGAACGTGGGAGGAGGAATGGAAAGAGTGACCAAGATTGGCTTGGGAAAAGCAACATGTATTAATGCTTTGTATGTTTTCAAAAGTAGAGCTTGATAGAAAACTGCTTTGATTCCTTCCAGCTATTTGCTTTTGCTTGACGGCCCTGTTTCCATCCTCGTTTATGTCCCATTTTAAAGACAATAAAAGGAAAACTGAGGGGAATAAAAAGCCTGTGTCTGTAGAGAAATCTCTCTCCAACCCTCTCCAGAGAGAAATAAACTAATTTTGGCACTGAACTAAAATGTAAGTATTTAAGGTTGAATTTAGTCATTAATTCATACATTCATATGACAGTGGAGGCTATCTAGTCCCTCAGCCCTAAGTGGAACTATTGACTAATATTATACAATTTTAAAATAATCTCAGCCATCATATCAAACTTTTGCTGCTCACAATTTGAAATAATTCTCTGCAGCAGTAATGAAAGGACTACAAAAATAGATTTCCTAATTTAAACACTCTCTTATACAACACACACCGTTTCTTTGACAGTTATATGAAATTTGAATCACCATTGGCAACATCTGAAGCAGTGCTGCATTAGAATGCTCCTCAGTCAGCAAAGCTTTTAAATTTTTTTTTTTTTTAAAGGTGATACACTTTGTTTACATCTTCTGTGGTAATAAAATTTCCAGATATGGTGCCTATAAATCAGTTAAATTTTGACATTTTCTGTGCCATCATTTTGATGGTATACGTTCCTCACAGCAAAGTATTTGAGTAGTTTTACACACACACTCAGCCATTTAGTTGTGGGTGTATTTTTAGTGCAAACACCCACTAAAGTGACTTACCTCTGAAGAGGTGGTGTATTGTTGTTGAAAGAACAGTGACAAGTACAGTGACATAGCACTGCGTGACCTTAAAGGAATTGAGTATATGCTCCATTGTGTTAATGAATTAGTTTGTGGGTCACTGAGAGATTTATAGCTTTTTTTTTTTTTTTTGATCTTGCCTTGCTTTTCCTGAAAAATTATCAAAGGCTTATTATTTTCTGCAATAAATTAAATTGCTATTTTTTTATTTGTAGATATAACAAGGGAGTGAAGGGAGGAAACACTTAGAAGTTTGCCTTTAAAATAATCCAATTTTAAATAAGCACTGAGACTCTAAGACTAAAACCAGAACACAGCCTAATCCAAAGTTATTGATGTTTTGGCTGGACAGAAACTAATTATTTTCCAAACAAATTGAAAGCATTTGAACTAGTCCAAAACAAAACTCTTTTTCTGGTTTCAAGCGTTTTATACACTTTCAATTGTAATTGGAGGTTGCTTGAAGACTTCTAAAATTGAAGATGAAGAGAAGAAAGTTGTGGCTTTCTCACAATATTTGAGTGATGAACAACACTGAAAGACAAACTGGGAATGTATGCACTATGTGCAAATCCTGTCAAGACAACTCTGGTGGTTCTTGCAAGGAAGATTATGATTATGATTAACGCTACTGTGCTTCTAGAAAGAGCTTTTCCAGAAGATGAGCTCTGGTGTTGTTCTTTGTAAGTATGAATTGTAAATGTATTGCCATATTTTTTTTTGTTTGTTTGTTTGTTTCTTTTTTTTAAACTGTTTTGAGTGATTTGTTTTATTTTTTTCAGTGAGCACAAAAGACAGTTATGAAAAGGAACAGGGAAATAGTAATGTAACCCTGTTCAGAGTAATTTTGACCATGACAGTATTTTGAAACCAAACTTATTTTTGTTAAATACATCACTTCTCTCTTCCTGTTTCTGTTTGTTGTTGGTGACAATCCTGCTTTCAGTCTGTTCCAATAATGCAAGTAGCTGAATAACAAGATCATCACTTGCAGAGGATGACTGGAAAATTTGAATATAAATAAGATCAGAAACAGAGTAGTTAGTGCTATTAGTTTCCTGAAAGGCTAAATTAAATAGAAAAAACGAATACCTCAAAGACCTCTGGACTTCAGTGGTTGTACTGTTAAAATGTCTGTACCATTAAAATTGACTGTTTTGTAAAGACATTTCTGCAGTCTTTGAAAGCAAGATAGGAACATCTAAAATATCTGGAAAACATTTTAAAACATTCTGCACCAGAACAGCTATTGTGGAATATTTTAATTTGCTACATCTTCTATAAAGATAGAAGACTTCAAATATGTGTATACAATGGAAATAATTCTCTATGGCATTTCAGTATAGATATGGAACGTACCCTGTGAGACCATTACTAATGCTAATAACATTCCTTAATTGCTATGTTGCTAATAAGAGAAGAATGCAGACTATTCACAGCAGAAAAGGAGTTTTGTCATATGCAGCAGTAAAAATAGCCGCAATAATGGAGGTAACAGTAAAGAAATGTAGAATCCTGTGTAAGTCAAAATTCTTTTCACTGTGAAGTTTTCTGATAGATCTTCCATAATGAGTCAGCTCCACTTATGTAATATTTTTATTCATTTATAAAATCTAAAATCATAAATCTATCATAAATCATGACTGTACTCGTTTAAGGTGATAACTGAATGATGTCTAAAGTCCTGCAGGGCAGACTTGAAAAGACCTGAGGGAAAACAATAGAAAGCTGTGGCTTATTAATTTGAAATGTAGAAGAGATGAAGGAGAAATTGCGTACTGTATGCTAACAAGAACTGAGTAGGATTCTTATAAAAGAAGTAGAACAAAAGGTTCTGTCATCTAAAGGCAAGATGGTTCAAGATTCTCAGCTACTGCATGTCAGAGAGACAATCTGTATGTGAACTGGTGCTGCTAGTTCACTATTGAATGCTGTATTGAGTTACTGCTTCTGCACTTGAATAGTTCTTCCTGGCAATAGATTCATCATAATCCATGTTAAGAGAACTAAAGACAGTAGAAGGATGTACTAAAACAAGTAATTTGGTGTCAAAGGCAATAATCTGTTTGTGTTGGTGTTAGCTTCAAGAATAATATTTGTTGCTTGGTTATGGCTCATGAATTAATTTCCAACAAAAGCTATCTCTCTTAAGCTTAAGGCTTGTGTAGTAGCCACTGATCACCTATTAAAAAAAAAAAAAAAAAAAAGAAGCATTACTGTGAAATGCCCAGTACTTTTTTTTACTACAAAGTAAACAGGTCAAGCAAAGATACTTTCTGTGGAGTCGTGATAGGCAGGAATATGTGTGGTGAGCTGGTCAACTGGTATAATGTACATAAACTCTTACCTTGAAGAAGGAAAGAATTCCTCATAATGCATATAGAAGAATTGCCATATTTCGATGAGAGAAAAAAAAAAAAAAAAGGAAAAGAAAAAAAGAAAAGAAAAAAAAGAAAAAAAGACTAAATTCATAATCTAGCAAATTTTTTTAACTCATGATTCACACTGTTCTTACTGAGAGTAGCTATTATTAAAGCTAGATTTAAATAATAACTATTTTATTGACTTTATTAGATAGTTTCCTTACAGTCTGCATAATTTCGTTTGTAACTATTGTATTTTACTGGCTTTTTGTGTGGTTAAAGACTGACTTGTTCTGACTTTCTGAGTGAACCAATTGCAGTCATATAGTCTTTGTATCTGACATGTTTCTTACTTTTAAAGCCTTAAAACTTCACAACTGAAACGTGGGGATTAGCCAATTAACACTACAAATCTTTTGGTAGAGGTAATATTAACGTGCATGCAAGAATATTTTGCCTCTCTCTCTCCCTCTTTTATGTTAGAGTACTTCACACCTTGTAGCTGAGTCCGTGACAGCAGTCACAGGAAGTAACACTGTTTTCTACTGCTGCACTTTTGATACTGCAAGTGAGAAAATAAATGTATCTTAGCTAATATTGAATCAGCATGTTAGGTGCTTGTACACTGTGTAGCAGCATATCAAAGGTGGTCTGTTTAATTTGACCAGAAATGTTGCAGATTTTTTCTCAACTACTGTCAACTCCTGCCCTAGGTGGTCCCCAGAGCACAGGAAATGGAGATGTTTTATGGTTAAATGCAGCTGATTAGAATATCAAAATTTATAGTATCAGCTGAACAGACTAATCATTTTCTTCTGCCCAGGGGGTGTGGTTGTAAAAGGATAATCTTCTCTTCTACAAGGTCTGGAAAGCTGGTAATATTCAGAAGAAGCGATGACAGGTTTTTGTGGTTTGTTGGTGTTGGTTTGTTGTCACGTTTTGCTTCATGTTTGTTGTTGTTGTCATTGTTGTTTTGTTTTTGTTTTGTTTGTTTGTGTTCCCAGTGAATATCTTTCCTTTAACAATGAAATTTTCTGACACTGCCATGGCTACATGAATAAACTTTGGGTGGTTCTCTATAACCCCTATAGGGCAGACTTTTTGAGATCTGTCAGAGCTAAAGAGAAGGGAATTCAGAGTGATATTTTCAGTTTATGAACCCTGGATTTTGAGACCATCTGCTTTTTCTCTGCGTTATTCCCCTGAAGTTGCAATGAAATGATCCCTACTCCCTTGTACTCTCATGTTTCCCCAAAAGACAAGTTGGGTGAAGATGCATTAACAGCAGCTGTGTTTAAGCTCTTGGTGAAGCTCCTGCTAAATTTATTTGAGTGAATGATGGTTAAAATTTTGCCTTTGCAAAAAAAGCTGTCTTGAACTACACATCTTCTTAAATTTATTATTTAGAAGAAATTAAGTATTTTTTTTCTTTATTTTCAATTTTGTTTTTCATCTTTAACAAGTCCAGGTAGTTCTGTGAATACTGCCAAAAATTTTAACACAATATTAAATGACAAACTGAGTATTTTTTTTATTGCTGCTGCAGAGGATTATTACAAATTCTGAGCTTTTAACTATTTCCATTTACCATGAGCTGTTCATCTTTCTCCTCTTCAGTTAGATTAAAAGATGTAATGAAGGTCTTTGGGGGCACTCTAGCATTTGTTAAATCCATGATTCTTTGTCAGGAGAAGTATTAAACCTAAAGGGTATAGTAGTGAAGGTGATCAAATGTTAAGAAAACTGTGCTTTTATTAGACGTCCTCTCAAACATTGCTATTTTCAGGGTTCTGCTTAAATCCTACAGCAGGTTTCATTTTGCAGAACACACACTTCTCTACAGAATGATTTTCTCCATAAAATCTAGGTGATGTTGTAATATTGAAAGGTGAGTCAAAGTGCTGAAAAAAAAAAAAAAAAGATAAATTTGATTTGTAGGAAAACAACGTATGATTGATTCATACAACCTGTTACTGTTGAGGTTTATTGAATCATACGTCATGGATAAGAGTGATTTGTAGAATTTATGTGCTCTTCTGTAGTGCAGTATATCAGAGGATGCTTGAAGGGCTTTTCTTTTACACTAGCATTTGCATTTTTTGAAGTCTTGATGTATTTAAATATGTTGCATTAATTAAAATATGTTGCATTAATTACATACATGATTAGAACAGAGACCAAACACTTGCTAGCAGCACCTATAGATCACAGTTATCTTTCACTGATATCAGTGTGTTTATTTTCCAAGATTTAGGTTTATACTGAAGCTACAAAATATGTCCAAGAATAAAAGACTGTACCTTTTCTTTTCTGCACTGAGGATTAGTTGCAGATAGAAATTGTGTACCTACATAAATTCATAGTGGCATTTAGATACAGCTCACATTTTTACTTTGTGGAATGTGCTTTAGATTTGATACTGTGCTCAGCTTTGTTATATTACATGTTAAGCATACAGAGTCTGCTCCAAAAGTAAGACCTAATTTATTATGTTGGCCCACAACATCTGAGAAAGGTGTTGGTTATATGGCAGTAGAGACTGAACCTTCGCACCAATTCTGCATTACATTTTGTTGCAATGCAACACGTGGCAGCAAAGAGACAGTCTGACAAAATGGTGCCTGACACAACAGTGCATATGAAGCAAAGGTGTGTCATTCAATTCCTCTGTGTGGAACATATGGCACCCACTGGCACTCACTAATGCTTGATGAGTGTTTATGGAGATCAAACTGTGGATGTAAGTATAGTGATTGCTGGGTGGTTTGTTTCAGCAGTGGTGACAGTAACAGTGGGTCATCTCTGCTGGTGACAATTTTTAGGAGGCTCTTGGTCATCGCTGGCAAAAATGCATACATAATGATGGTGATTATGTTGAAAAAAAAAAAAAAAGGCTTTTGTAGCTGAGAATGTGCTCTACTGAATAGTGTTATTGTGCTTTTTGTGTCTGCTGTAGTTTCCATTGAAATTACTTTTGGAGTGACCTATGTACTACTTCCACCTATTTTATCAGTCAAAACAGCAGCATCTGACAACCATGATACCTTTGCTAAGAGAGGTTTCTGTATGAGAAAAGAAGTGACAAGTCAGGGTTGATGTGGGAGAATGCTAGATGATGTTGATGTCTACCTGAAGAATTTCAACCTGTAAATTTATGAATCAAAGCTGTAAAAATGGTTTGAGTTCCTGTCTCTCCATAGTACAGAATGAGCTTTTATGATTACTTTCTTGTTCAGAATATTCTTTATTTTAAGGTATTCATTTGCGTAGTTTTGTTTTCATAACACTAGTCCCTGACTTTTTTTAAAGTGCACTATGTAGGATCTGAGTAGAAGGAGTACTACCTTTCAATTTAAGTGTGTCACTTCAGACTGTCTCTGAATTTCCATACTGTAAAGATTCTGGCTTGTCTGTTTATTAGCATTGATTTCACTTGCAGACATGGGAAATACCTTAATTTTTTTGGACAACAAAGTTATGATTATCTACTAAATATGTGTAGAAGTTACTAAATTTCAGCTTTAATAATCTCATAGATGGAGAATCAAAAGTTAACAGTCTTCATTGTGGTGATATCTTCATGATGTCAATATATAGCTTTATTATTAAAAACTTATGCAAGAAGTTATGTCATATTCAAGTGAATTATATTCACTGGTAACTAATTGAAATCAAACAGTATAAAAATGGTAAAAAACAGGTATTTCCACCAAACATACTCCAGCTTCATCTACTTGCGATGGAGCTGGGGAGGAGCTCTGAGGAAAGGGACCTGGGTGTCCTGGTGGATGACAGGCTCTCCATGAGCCAGCAGTGTGCCCTGGTGGCCAAGAAGGCCAATGGGAACGTGGGGTGAATTAAGAAAAGCATGGTCAGCAACTGAAGGGTGGTGATCCTCCCCCTCTTCTCTGCCCTGGTGTATGGGAACTGTTGAATCACGGCCTGAACCACTGATTGATCACCTGAGGCGAGCACTGAGTCAGCCGCAGGGGCACAAGTGAGTGTGATTGGAAGGGGTGGAGTTTGACTCCACCTCTCCCAAGACCCCATTTAAGGGCTGACCACCACCAGGGAAGGATCTCTGGTTGGAGATCCCTCCCTAGTGGAGTTATCGGCGAGCCTTGACCATCTTTAAAGGTGAGCCACTCTTTTCTTATTAATCATCTGTACATCATCTACTTAAGCCTATCAAAAATATACCATCTTTGGCACTATTTCTTTTGGGTGCTATTTTTGGGGGCTATTTGCCCTACACCTGGCAAGGCCTCACCTGGCGTTTTGTGTCCAATTCTGGGCTTCCCAGTACTAAAAAGAAGGGAAAGAGTCCAGTGGAGGGCTACAGAGGTGATAAAGGTCATGGAACACCTCTCTTATGAGGAAAGGCTGAGAGACCTGGGTCTATTCAGCTGTGAAAAAAGAAGACTAAGAGGGGATCTGATCTGATCCACATCTATAAGTATCTAAGGAACAGAAGGCAAAGGGACGAGGCTGGACTCAGCAATGTGTGCTGATAGGACAAGGGGAAATGGCCTTAAACTGAAGCATAGGAAGTTCTGCACAACTGTGTGTAAGAACTTCTTCACAGTGAGGGTGACAGAGCACTGGCACAGGCTGCACAGAGAGGTGGTGGATTCTCCTTCTCTGGGGATGTTCAAGACCCACCTGGATGCCTACCTGTGCAACCTGGGCAAGGGAGCTGCTTTGGCAGGGCTTGAACTCAGTGATCCTTAGAGGTCCCTTCCAACCCGTATAATTCTGTGAGTGGAACAAAATTCTGTGAGTTGCTTGAGTTTTTTTCAATTTGAGAAATTACTCAAAGCACATACGGGAGTATGATCAATCTGTAAATTGCTAAATATATTTTTAGAGAAGAACTTATGAAAAGTGATATGGTCTGGGCTATAAATTCTGGCTATGTAATTGTTGTTTGGTAATTGCTACATGTTCCCTTTAAGATAAAAGACATCCTTGAGAATTCTTGGGTGTAGTAATTTCTTTCAAATATTGCAAGTTCTAGGATTTTCCTGCTGCTTCCCTGCTAAAACTATTGTAATCTTTTTTTATTTTGTTTTGTTGTGATTTTCATCTATTCTATGAGGCCAGACACAGGGAGAGCTGTATTAGTTTTCTTCCAAAAGAAGTTAGTGTTGTCAAAACTGAGTCAGAAATGCAGAAAGACAAAAAATGACTATTGGAACTTATTTTTATTAAAATAATTATAACATCGATTCAAATAAATAGTGATAAATTCTGCTGATGTGCAGCCTGCTATGAAACCTCAGTGCAGTATTTGTGTAAGCTGTCTTTCTGACCTTAAACTGCCCAGATAGCACTTAGAAGAAAAATAATGATGCTGTGTGTTTAAGTTGTAGGTGCCTAAGGGTTGAAAGGGTTGAAAAAAATTGTATTTCAACTTTCAGAAGAATGCAATGTGCTATTCTTTCCAGATGCATATCCCCCTTCTTCTTTTGAATACAAGGAGGAAAAAAAAAAAAAAGACTTCAGCTCCCACAGTTAAACTCTTTATATACTCAGTACTTTAATAGGAAAATTACTATGGTGTGCTTTGAATTCACAGAAGTCTAATAAGAGTTCTTATAGATTACATATGTATCCTGTGACTATAACACCATTGATTATTAATTATTACGCACATGTATATGAATCTATAATGGTAGTTGTTGCAACAGAAATGTAACATATATGTAGTATAACTGGGTGAATTGTCCATAATCGCTGTCTAACCATCATAGTTCTCACTGACTTCAGTTAAGCCCACAACGATTGATCTAATCTGAGAGGAAAAAAAGAAAAGCATTTGTGGCAGATGTTTCTAATTTCTTCTATTCCAAACTTTAAGTGCCAGCATGTTTACAATCTAGAAAATAAGAATAATAAAAATATGCAATCAGAATGTTTAGGATGCGATCTGTGACACTAAAATGGTTTGTGTTACGTTACATTGTAGAAGGTCATAGAACAAGGTCTCTAAGATAAAGATTAACTTTGCTTTCTAACTAGCACGATAAAATAAAGCTCAAGTGCAAAGATATCAGACATGCTGAAATCTTTCCTTATTTGATACCCTTTTGTAGTGTATTCAGGCAGCATTATTTATTCGAAGTATTAATGGTGGTCCTTTTAAGGCCCAGTTGTGTTTTTTTTTTTTTTTTTTTTTAATCCACTCTTTACAGTTTAAACAGTTTGTCTTTTATTGCAATAGTTATGTGAAAGTTCCTTTGGTAATGTTTGAACAATAGGCAAGAGAGGGTGGAGAGTCAGAACTGGTGATAAACAGGAACTGTTCCCAGGGCTTACTGTATCTTATGCTTAGGAGTGGGCAGCCCCATGTGCTCATGTTGCTGACAAGAAGCAAATAATGCTACACTTTTAATCAGGGCTGTGGGTTATTTTTGCTTTGCCTCCAGCTTGGGCAGTGGGTGGTGGATGGGCATGGGGAATCCCTGCTCATCCACAGGGACATGGGAAGGAGCTGCCTTGACTCCTACATCCATTTGGGAGCTCAGTACTGTGCTGGGAATTCCTTCTCACTAGCTTTATCATCTCATCCGAGTTTGCCACCCGAAGTGCACCTTCTCAGTGCAGTGGTGACTGTGTTTCAGAAAATCAGGCAACAAAATCAGCTCTGTTCAAGACAGAAGAAACGCTGTATCTAAGAGACTTTCATAGGGACCCATAAACAAAAGTGCAAGTAGGGATGTCATGTGTTGTTACAGTGGTATTGCTTTGTCTTTTTAGTTCAGAATCATGATAATTCCAGTGGATGGACTCCAGTGGAGACTTTTTGTTCTGTTTTATTCTTTTGTTTTTCCACTGACTTGCAGTTGCTCAAATTTGGTAACATGCTCTTCGGCTGAGGCATGAATGGTTTTGTGTTATTTTTTCACATAAAATAAGTTACTGGATTTCTCTTTGATTTAAATGCATGACATGCATTCCACTGAAGCAGTAAAGTGTCACCTCTAATTTCTTCTCCCTTTGCCAAAGTATGCACAGAAATAAATAAATAGATAGATTAAAAAGTGGTGTCTGTCAAAACAATGTTTTTATTTTTCTTACTATGAAAGCTACATTTTTAAATTTATGAGTTGTTTTTTTCAGTCTCATAACGTACCATGTTTCTCACACATGCCCCATCAAAAGGATGCCCATTTTTAATGAAAGAAGTTAGTTAAGTAACTTTTCATGGTTTAGTGTTTTTTTTGTGCCCTACTGCACGTATATCATCTAATAAGACAGCTCTGCACATAGGAAGCAAGGGAGGAGAAAATAGGTATCTTTTTCTTTTAATAACAAAATGTAAATGCAAGTCAATATTACAATGCAGGTTTCTTCCTGGGAGAACTGTTTCAGTTGTGCTAGCAAGGAGCAGTGTGAACAATACTTTGGTGCCAGTCCTGGTTAGCAATAGTTCCTGCTGGTAGCTAGGAGCTGTCTCAGTGCTGCTTTTCTCAAAAGACAAATGTTTCTGCAGTTGATGACAGAAAATCAGATGGTTTACCAGTATACCTAGGAAAGGAATTGCCATTTGTGCTCTTAGATAGAAAAATGGAAATTTCAGAGGAATCTGTAATGATCTGAAAGGAAAAAAAAAAAAAAGGCCTATACAAATATAGCTTTCTTTTCATGTATATGTGTGCAGTTATATAAAACAAATAGTCAAACAGTAAACAAAGTGATTTTTATTTATTTATAAAGGTTTATTAACTGTGGGGTGTGCCAGGTGGGATTTCTGGAATAATTTTCAAGGGGTTTGTCAATAAAACTTACTACCCAAAATATTAGTGATGAATAGCAAAGCTTTATTAACTATAAATGTGGATAATAAAAGGTATTAATCTGCAACAAATCTTCCATTAGCCAAGTATTTAAAATTATTCTAGAAGAATGAAAAAAATTATCCTTTTTTTTCCCATAAAACTAGTTTAGACAATGGATATCTTCAGATATGTCTTTTCTTGGATCCATTATGAATATCCATGGAAACAATAATGAATTGCACAATGTGAACAGAAATGATAATGATCCATTCAAAGGCAAACTTTGTGCATTTTAGTAAAGAATGTTAAAAAATATGAATATCAGTGGAAGAATAAGCTGAGAAGTGAATTAAACAGAAGAAAAAGTAAATTCATAATTTCATAAGTTCACTTAATGTGGTGTTTTGAGTAAGCTATAAAAAGCAATCTCTAAAAATTAGTAGAAATGGAGTTGTACTGGAAGCTGAATTTCTAACTTGTACGATTTCAGAAATCATTTTGGGGTGATCAGGTTGTTCTGTTCCAGATTTAGTATCCTCTGCTCTTGTGTCAGGACAAGAATGCACAGAGGCTGTTCTCCCCTGCAAGCTTCTGCAACATCATGAAAAGCACTCCCACGTGCCTTCCTTGACTAGGGGCAGCTGAACCAGCTCTCACCTGACGCAGTTGTACTGAGCTACTGCTGTTAATTACTGATGTGGAAGAGAACAGATAGTGAGACTGAGAACTAGACAGATACATAGATTGTGCTTTACCCAGCTTGGATCTTGCAAAACTGAGGGGGAGAGAGGGGTGTTGTTTGAATGGACTGCTGTACCATGGATTTAGCCGGTATTTTCATTAGAGTCCTCATCAGGTTTGTACTGAACAAGTTTAGGTCCTTCTAATGGGTAATTTAATCGAAGGAAACCACAAATAGAATATGTTCAGTGCTACTTTTCTTAGTTCTCCAGAAAAATAAGAAATAGTATACATAGTTAGTCTTTATGTTTCTTGCTTTTCACACAAAATTATTAAATATCTTATGTTGAGCAGTGGGTGCTCATCCTGGAATGGTGTAAACCTGGTTAAATGATCAAATAATTGTCATTTCTTCAAGTAAGCATGTCTGGAAAACGGACACTTGAATCTCACAGGAAATGCTAAATATGATGGAGAAAAAACTGCAAGTTGTTACAGGGCTGATGCTGGATTCTTTCACAATGGCTACACAATTATCTGAGTACTTCAGAAGTCTTTCAGAAAATTTTATTACAGCCAATGGCATCATAAAGTAGGTCAGGGATAAAAGAGTATCTCATAGTTTGTGAATAATTGAGTAGGCTTCTGTATAACAATGAGTTGCTGTATAAAAGGCAAACATTTGTTAGCTGCGTGCTCATACATGCACTTATTTTTTCGTATTTATACGTAAATTCTTATGTTAATGTATTTTCAAGCAGTGAGGTACAAGCTATATCTACTACTGTAATCAAATAAAGGGCTGCTGAAAGCCAGTGGCATTGTGAAAGTTTTTACCAGATTTAGAAGTGGTTTTATGTAAAAACTAACTAAATAAATAAAAAAGCAATATCGAAATGCAAGGATGTACCATGGTGTATCAGGAGTGCTCAGTGAGCTGTTGCCTTCTTCAGAGCTCTCCTCTCCCTAGTGGTCTGAGAAAACAGCTGTCAATAAACTGTAGCAGCAGCAGTCTCATGGTAAAAATTGAGTTCCATCCTCTTGCTATTTGACCTGTTACAGCTCATATCTGTGCCAGTGTCTTTGCATTCTTCATCACAGTGCTGAACTCTGGGAATAGGTCTAATGAGAAGCATCCTTAAAGACAACTGGCATTTGGACCTCTTCAGTAAATATTGTAAAGACCCCTCTAAAAAGCAGGGGGTCAAAACCTCCTTGAATTGTCAGTTCAGCTAGCAAAGCTCCAAATCCTGTGCCATGTGGGCTGATATCCAGTGAAGAAAAGACTGAAGTTGCCATTCAAGAACCCCTGCTCTTTTGTCATTGAATGAGTTGCTTTGAAGTCTGCATTAGATGACCTTTTAAAGATACTGTCATCCTCCCAGGGAGAAATCTTTCACTTAGTTTTTCTGATTTTCCACTTAATAGGCATGCTTCCAAACTACTGGATCTAACTGATACTTTGCATTAAAATAGAATATAACTGTGATATAAATAGGAAACAAACAACAGAAAAAAAAACATCCCAGTCAACTGACATGAAACTTCTGTTACCTTATCTCCAGTTGTCCAGAATTCAGGTCATCTGCAAGATACAGATTCTGTGGCTCTACTAAAATCTGCTGTCACTGACAATGAGGTCTGTGGGTTGATCTTTTATTCTAAAAAGAAGTCTGAGAGGACTGTAAACCATTAAGGACAGATAATGGAAATCAATAAAGGATTTGAAATGAAGGCAGTGATTTTTACCTTGATGAAGAACTTCTTAAGAAAAGACTTTCCTCAGAGGAAGGGAGATGAACCAAAAATACACATAGCCTAAAAAGGAAATAGATCCCTGGAGAGCCAGAAGTATTATTAAAAGAAACATTTCTATTAAATGAATAAATATTCCCCCTTAGGACAGTTGGCACTTTTACTTCTATTGAGGTCAAAAAGAACTGAATCTCCTGCATCTCCTGCAAATTCTCATACCATAACACTGCGAAGAGCTGATATAGGTTAATCAGGAGGTAACTGTGGGAGCAGTGCTATAACTTTGGTAAAATAGGTTGCAGCACTGCCAAGATTTTATTTGGAGAAAACATGATCCAATAAAGATGGTTTATGATGTCCCAAGTGTAACACCTTTCTTTCTTTTTCTTTTTTTCTTTTTTTTTTTCCAGGAAATATGATATTGTCTTTGCTTTCCTCAGGTGAGGCACAGTAATATCTGGAATAGGAAGTACAGCTGTACAGTTGCCACTTCACAACCTTAGCAGAAAAAAAAAAGAACAACAACCCAGAAACTTCTGTTCTTTGGGAGAGGTGTGCTTGCAGAGGATTTTATTATATGCTGTTTTGTCTTCCAAAAGTCTTCTTTATATTTAAATGTACTGATGTTGTAGTCCAGTGGGTAGATTTTGAAAACAAAGCACTTATTTTGACTGATAATACTCATCTGAGATAATGACAAAAGGATAGTGTCAGTATTATTAGACTTATTTGTTGTTAATTACACTTAATTATTTTAATGACATGACATTTGCTGTTTAAAGAGCATTGCACCATAAGAGAAAGCTTCTCAGTTTAGCTCTCCCTGCCTGTATTTCACTGATTTCTTTTTTTATCTCCCTTCCCTTCTTCTCAGTGGGAGGTATATTTGAATAGTATTGCACTTCTTGTTATGTACCATTAGATTCTGTAAAATTTCTGAAGAAATAAGGTTCTTCTTCATGTATGGATGTATCCTACTTTCATCTAAGATGGTGTTAATAGCACACCAACATTTGGTTGTTGCTAATTAATGGGAGCACACCCAGAATTGGACTATCCCACTGGGCAGGGAAGAACCACCTCTATGATGGCACTGGGCGGAGTGGGGCAAGAACAGGTGGCCTGAATTAAGCCAGGGGGTGTTCCATAGCAGCTGACACCTTATGGAAGCCCATAAAGCTGTAGAAGGTTGGTTAGATGGTAGCTGCTGCTCAGGGGGTCTACTGGGCATTGGTTGGTGAGGAGTGAGGTGTTGAGGGGGGTCAGCTGAACATTGGTTAGCACATGGTAAGTAATTGCATTGTGGGTACGTGTATATATTTATTAACATGTTTTTAATTTTCTGTCTTAGTAAATAGCTGTCTTAGTAAATAGCTTTCACCTCAGTATATGAGCTTTGTTTTATTTCCATTTCTCTCCTCCTTCTTGTTTGGGAGGGTACGAGAGGGTGGCTGTGTGGTTCTGAAACCACGACAGGGTGGGAGAACCATTAGCTAGTTTTTTTTTTTGTGTGTGTTACTTTGAAAATATCAGTGAACTGATACTGTGAAATGCCTTATTATGTTGTTGATAGAGCCGAGATTGTAGTAATAACTTTTGCAACTTTTAACATAATAAATGTGTCTGAATGGCATTGATACTCTTGTAGAAATAGAATTTTGTGAAATGAATGTGTAAACTAAAAATGTATACAGTTATGCCTGAAAACACTTTCCCTCATGACAGCCTTATAGTTCTTTTCATGTTCAAATTTCGTGCATTTTCTTGCATCTCCAGAAACTGTTAAATTTGGTGTGTTCGGAAGAGTCTGAAGTAAAGAAGTCTATAAAGGATTCTTAAAATAAAATGTGATGGTTTTAAAAATTCTTGTTGAGTAAATTATGTAACTGAATAAATTTGGGCTGGTTTCTACCTTAAAGTGAAAACTAATATAATTCATTGACTTTTTTTCCAGATTTTCAGACGATGTTGGTTGGTTTTCAAGAAGGCTTCCAGTAAAGGACCCAGGAGGCTGGAAAAGTTTCCAGATGAGAAGGCAGCATATTTCAGGAACTTCCACAAAGTAAGTCATGCCTTTCTAGTGATCTTAAGCACTGTTTATTTATCACTCTTCCATGGGAGGAGTGCCTTTGTGATATGCCTAGTTTGCATCCAGTGTGTTGGGAATCAGGTTGAAAGCCAAGTCCTGTCACTAAACATGCAGTAAACCTGTAAAGTCTCTGTAATACAAGTATTACACTCTTAATTTTTTTTTCTTTAGTAAGCACAAAAGCCCCAGTATCTGTGAAGTGACTACTTATTCTTTTTATTCAAATATTAGTATTTTTGAAATGTGTAAAAATATCTGCTTAATCAAATTTTAACCTTTATATAAAAAGTATTGAACAAGTTCTGAAAATAGTGAATGCCCTAGTTGTAATTACAACAGTAGTAGAATATGTACTGTTTTTCCCAGAACTCTTCAAGATTTGTAAGCACTGTCAATAATAATAATTTCTAAAGTTAAAAATTCAGGATTTACTGAATGAAGTCCTCCCTGCTTTGTCTTCCATTCTCTCTCCTGTGAAGGAAAACAGATTCTCTGAATTACATCCTCAGGCTTGATTTCATTTTTTTATTGGTAGTACTTTGTAAATGAATTGAACATTTCTCCTTAATTGCCTCCATTCTGGTAAATGGAGATCCTTATTACCCTCTGCTCTCTTAATTACTATTACTGGTTGTACAGAGGTGGTCCAAAACTTACAGGGATTCTGTAGCAACTTGGAACCTTCAGATTAGTCTAGGTTACCTTGAAGAAGGTCTGTGAATAGACAGCTTTTCTGTCTTTCCTATGAACTTTCGAATCAGTGTCTGGGAGCATAAACAGTTCTTCAGTAGGTAAATCATTAGGGTCTTAAGCAATTCCATTTTTTTCCACGTGTATTTGAGCTTGAAATGTACATGAAGTCGAGTTTATATTTGAAGGACTTCACCCAAATCGTTGTGTCCTACATTTATGTTCCAGACCTGGCTAGTGGGCATTGTAAATTACAGGAGAAGATCTGAGCTAAAAAACAAAATAAAAAAACTGACCCTAGTAGTGCAAAGCCAGGAAAAATTAAAAATAGTGCTCTTCTATTTTAGTCATCATAAATATTTATTTATTAAAGTGGAGATAACCAGTCAATTTTCTAACGAGGCCAGCTTGTTTTTTTTTTTGTTTTCTTATTTTCTGGCATGCAGTCAATATGTGAGTTTATTTGTTATTCTGTAAATTCTCTAATGCTGTTATGCATTGCTTTGTTGATTTGGGTTTTTTTTTTTCCTAGTCAATCTCTTGTTACAAATGTAAGTAGTGGCATTAGTCCTTATAGACAAGCACCTCCTGACAGTAGCAGTGGATTTGTTGAAATGACCTCATCTGTTTGTTCCAGTTTCTGACATCACATTATAACTTGTTGTTACTGTAAATTTAAACATTACACCCTTGCTCAGAGAAGTTATAGCTTATCTGTACTGTTTTCCCTTGAGCATTTGTTGTAGAAGTTGTGCAGAACAGCTGTGTTTATTCTCATTACTCCAAAGAGGGCGTAGAGAGGCAATAGCTCTGTAGCCATCCCAGGGGTGGCTGTGTTCTTAGGATCTGTTCCCTCAGTACCAAAAAAGGCCAAAAAGGATACTGCAGTTTTACCAACCCAGTGAAAGTGTGTGGGTGCTTGCATGACTGTTAGTGCTTGAATATTTTGGAAATTTTTATTTGCAAGTAATCTAGAATTCAGGGTTGTGTTGTTTTCTTTCCGTTGGTTGGTTATTAGATTCTGTTTGTTTGAGAACTCTGTGATTGAAAGAGGTGTCAAAATGTACTTTGTGCACTTTGTTTTTTATTTTAATGTCTTAGTATGTTATTTTTTCCAAATCAGAGAGAGTTACATTTTCCTGAAATCTGAATTCATATTTTTCCCTGATGCGACATTTAAATTTCTTCAAATATGTTTGTATTCAGTTAATATCTTGTCTGCTAGCAAAATCATCTGATGGGTGTGGGCAGGTCACAAAATGTAGAGCTTTCAGGGCAGCTATTACTTGGCTGACTGAAGTAAAATGAGCCCTTTTTAAATGAATAACTGTTACTAAAATTTCTCAGTTCTGTACATCGAACAATAAAATCTGCAGTAATTATAATATCCCTCTAAAAGTATGGAAGAGTCTGAATAAGTATTTGTTCAAACAAGCATTCTCTGTGTCAAAAAACAAAATACCACAAAAAATAAATAAAATTGGAGTTGTGCTCGTAATAAAGCTGTTGGAGTTTGTGCACAACTAAGAGCAGTGTGAACACTAATAAAAAAAAAAAAAAACAACCTTTTTTAACAAAGATTTCATTCAGATAATATAATCTTTTCTTAACAGTGTTGTTAAGAAACCTGGAAGCTGAGCAAACTGATAGGACTTTGGACTCCTACAAGCATGGACTTTAAGTGCTTAAATGACTAGAGCTCCCTGTGAGCCTGTTCCCGTGTAGATCTCTACTCTTCCTTCTAAATCTTGACAGCTTAGGGAATGAATTACAACTGTCAGTTCAAAAGAGCAGTGGAATCAATGGCAAACCCTACATATCACAGTGTAAGTAACTGCTGGAAAGTATGGTCTTCTAAACAGTCCCAGACATGTTAATGTGGTTCTTTTGTTAAGATCAATGTATTTATTTCAGCAAAATTCAGAGGAATATTTGTGTGCACACTTTTGTGCAAAAGCTGCATTCTGCTCTTGAAAACTGGCTGTTCAAATAGGTGTCTGTATTCTTGTAGTATTAAGCCTTAAAGCAACCTGGAAGACTGAATTGTTTTCACTGTAAAATATTACTAGATAGGGAAGGGGTGAGTAAGGGCATACTCAAATAGTTCAGTGTGTTGAGAAAAACATGGATTTTATAATATTTCCGAACTGCCATTGATCCCTTGGAACAGTTGAGATTGAAAGATACCTTTGGAGTCCTTCTTGTTCATATTACTGCTCAGGAAGCATCAGTCAGATCATGGTGTTCATAACTGTGTGCAGTTGGGTGTTGGGATATTCTGGGATGTAGGCTTCACAACCTCAGCAGGGGTACATGTGAGGTCATGTACCTGGGACCTAGTAAGTGAAGAAGCAAAGGATGCTGAAGACTGAGTGATTCTTCTGGAAAGCTGGAAAGCCCTGTGAAATCCTGCTGAGCAGGAAACTGAGCTAGAGACAGCCATGTGTCCTTGGAGCAGTGGAAGCAAACTGTTCTGGGCTGCACCATTAGAAGTGTGGGCAGCAGATGGAATAAACTAAGAAGGCTTCCATCTACTCAGCACTTGTTAAGTTGTCCCTGGAGTGTTTTACTCTGTTCTGGTCTCCTATCTGTTCTATGCAAGAGATGCATAGGAAAAAAAATGAAGAGAGGCTAGCAAAGAATTTAGAGGTTGGAGATCCTGCCATGTGAGGGAAGTTGAAGAAACAGAGACAGCCTGGAGGAATATAATCACAGCCTTTCAGTTCTGAAGGGATGACTGTGGAGAAATGAAAATGCTCTCTTCACAAGGAGGAACAGGGCAAGATGCAATTAATAGTGCTTGCTCTAGGGGAAATTGTCTGAATATAAGGGGAAAAAAAAGTCAGTAATGGGAACAAATAAACATCAGAGAAGGCTGACCAGAGAAGTCAGTATATACTCACTGGAATTATAGAGTCCCGTGTACCTTAAGCAAAGGCTTCATTTTCAGGACTGGACCTGATTGCTGGGGGTCCCTTCCAGGTTAGACTTTTCTGTGAACTGTGAAGTATATGTCATCCAAGTGGCTATGAGCTATTGATATATCTATCTGCTGCTTGAATTGAGCCAAACTGGTCATGCTCTCTCCTGATTGTATTTCAGTAATTTCTAGCTATGGGAAAAACGTTCATAATCTGCCTAGAGTCTTTCAAAACAGTCTCATGGGAGCTTTTCTTTGAACTGCTCTTCTGTTACCTCATTACAGTAGAGAAATTTATGGTCAGTGTGTCAGTTATGTGCATACATGATAAGTGCACCAGAGGGACAGGATGCCATTCAGAGGGACCTAGATAAGCTTGAGCAGTGGGTCCAGGTTAACCTCATAAGGTGCAACAAATACAAATGCGCTTGTATTTGTAGTGGATGTTACCTCAATACAAGTTGGGGGATGAAAGGATTGAGTACAGCCCTGCTGAAAAGGACCAGAGGGTACTGGTGTATAGGAAGCTGGACGTGAGCCAGCAGTGTGCTCTTGCAGCCCAGAAAACCAACCATAACCTGGGCTGCATCAAAAGAAGCATGGCCAGCAGGTCAAGGGAGGTGATCCTACCCCTGTATTCTGCAATGGTAAGGCATCACCTGGAGTACTGTATCCAGGTGTGGAGTCCTCAGTACTGAAGAGACTTATTCCTGTTAAAGTGGAGGAGGGACACAAAAATGACTCAAGAGATGGAACACCTCTCCTGTGAGGACAAGCTGAGAGAGCTGTTCAGCCTAGAGAAGGGAAGGCCCTGGGGAAACCTGAGAGCAACCTTTCAATATCTAGAGGGGAACTACAGGAAAAACAGGGACAGACTCTTTATCAGGGTCTGTGGTGATAGGACAAAGAGAAATAGTTTCAAGCTTAAAGAGGATGTGTTTAGATTAGGTGTAAGGAAAAAATCTTTTACAGTAAGGCTGGTGAGGCAGGTTCCTCAGGTACCTGTGGTAAATGCCCTGTCCTTGAAGACTTTCAAGGTGAGTCTGGATCAGGCCCTGGGCAACCTGACAGCTGTGGATGTCCCTGCTCATTGCAGGGGAGCTGGACTAGATGGCCTTCAGACCATCTAATCCTTTCCAACTCTAAGGATTCTGTGACTCTCTATTCTTTTTTTTTTTTTTTCTATAAAAATCTAGCCATTCTTTTGACAGTCTAAAGACTTTGCAGATCTGTATTTTGTGCATTTTAGTTTGAAACATTTCCGGCTTAAAAGTTAAAATGTCTGATGTCATCTGTAAAGGTTTATGTATGACGGAAATTCAGATAATTTTCTCTCTTCAATAATGAAATATATTCCCTCTGGTTCTTCTGGGGATAAAGCCTGACACTGATTTTTAACATGTGTACTTTTCATTTCTGAATACTAATTTGGGGTCAGGTATCTCATTCTCTTTATGTATATCTTCTTGTACCTAGGTAGCATGGAAAGGAAAATTGTTGAATTAAAGCTTAAGAGGAGCAATAAAACAAATACTGGGGGGTGTTTTTAAGGAATAAATGCACTCTTGTGGGTGCACCATCTGCATGAAAAATTGAGATGTTTCCAGTAGATGGAAAGATGGCTTGTCAAGGAAAAGTTGAGATTTTACACAAAAATTGAGACTGATACAGAAGTAAAAATAGGAGCATGAGAGGAAAGGAAACAAAAAGCCAGGGAGTGCATGCATAGAATTATAGCAACATAGAATTACTCAGGTGGGAAAAGGCCTTCAGGATAATTGAGTCCAACCACAACCTAACCTTACTACCCTAGCTCTAACAACCCACTGCTCAATCAAGTCCCTGAGCACTACATCCACAGGATTTTAAACACATTCAGCTGTGGTGATTCAATCACCTCCCTGGGGAGCCTGTTCCAGTGCTTAACAACACTTTCTGTAAAGAAGCTCTTCCCGATAACCAACCTAAACCTTCCCTGGTGCAATTTGAGGCCGTTTCCCTTGTCCTGTCACTTGTCACTAGTGAGAAGAGACCAACAGTGCTCTCAATGCAATCTCCTTTCAGGTACTTGAAGAGAGCAATAAGGTCTCCCTTCAGCCTCCTCTTCTGCAGACTAAGCAACCCCATTCTTTCAGTTGCTCCTCATAGGGCATATTCTCCAGGCCCTTCACAAGCCTTGTTGACCTTCTTTGGACCTTCTCCTGCAACTCAATGTCCTTTCTGTATTGAGGTGCCCAAAACTTAACATGGAACTCGAGGTGGGGCTTCACCAGTGCCGACTACACGTTTCATGAACACCTCTGGGAGCAGTGACTCAACCATCTCCCTGGGCAGCCCATTCCAGCACCCAAGCTTTCCTTCAGAGAAGACATTTTTCCTATTTTCCAACCTGTACCTCCCCTAATACAACTTGGGGACACTCCTTCAATTTGTGGGATCCTAGTATCTCAAATTCAGATTGTATGTTTAATGGACATATTTTTGACTTTGGTTTGTTTTTACCATACAGTTTTTTCTGTTCCTTCCCTGTTGATGTAATCTTCACCTCTCAGAAGTGAGGAAAGTGTGAAAGGAAATTAATATTTGTGAAACCATCTGTGTGAAATGTACTTGTGTGGTGACATTCACTTGTGTGGAAAAACCCTAAGGGAAGACAGGGTAGACTGTTATCACAGTAACATTAAGTCATGAGAATTGCATGAAACTGTGAGAATCAGAAGATTTTATAAAGCCTTTTTAGTGCAGATATGAATAAGATGGACCCAAGCCATCCTAACAAGAGGCACTGGATGCAGCCTAGAACACAGGATGTTCCCTTTGAACACCCAGCAGCAATTTTGTGCTGTGTGGGTGTTGGAGCACTGGCAAAGGTTGCCCAGAGGCTGTGGAGTCTCCTTCTTGGTGACCTTCAGAAACTGTCTGGACGTAGATCTGGCCACAACTCTGAATGTCTCTGCATGAGCAGAAGTTGGACCAAATGACTTCCAGAGGGCCCTGCTCTCCTCAGTCATTTTGTGATTCTGTGATTTATTTCAAGGTCAAAAATTCTTATGAAAGATTAAATAGGATTATACAATTAAGACAATATGTATCATATTGTTTTAATTACATGAGGTACCAGTAAACATACGGTATTTGTTTTATGTTAACACACAGCTTAGGAGTTTCACAGATGAGATCTACTATGGTTCATTGCCATAAAATCATTAAGAAAACAGTAGACTAGGCCTGTGGAACTGATAGCCAATGTCACATTTGTGTTCTTTTCCTAATATTCAGCACTTGTGTCTGCATTTATCATTTTTTTTCTCAATATTCTGTGCATCTATTTTCACTATTCAAGTGAAGAGTGTAGAACCGCATGAAGTAAAGAATGTTTAAGATCTAATTATCTAGCATTCTGTTTGCTAGCACTGTCAAACAATGCTAAGTGAGGATTTTTATTCTTAATAACGTGATTTTCCCTTTAAACTACTTTGAATTATCTGTGCATGTGTTATGAGGGAAATATTTACTGTTCTGATGTGGAAATAGGGGGCGTAATAATTGTGTAGTAGCTGTAAAAGGAGGAAAACAGATCCAGGCATCAAATTACAGTGTACTAGGGAGGGAAGACAGGTTTTACGGTAAATTACTTTATTTTAGTAAAGAGAGATTAAGTATAGTGAGTCCTACAAGTACAGATGATTTCATTTATGGTTTGAATTTTATGTAAGGGAGGATTTGCAACATAAATAAAGAACTGTATTAGGAAAATTGGCACAGAAGTATCCAATTTTTACTTCTTCACAGAAGGAAATCTGAAATTCAAATCATCAGCTGATGAAGAAGGTTATTAATAATGCATTAGAGTTGAAAATATAGCTGTCATAATAGGTATTCAAATTAATTTATCCCTAGTGACTGTTGAGGTAAAATAATTTTCAAATTTGTTAGGTTTGTAAGCAAATATAGTAAAAACATCTGAAAAGTTTGTAAAAAATTTGGAACTCTCATTTAAACAATTTCTAAAATAATAGCTACATTACCATTCCCATCATTTCCCATTCTTTCTTTTACTACTGCACTTTTTAATTTTTCATTTGCCCAAGTTTCTTTCTGTTTTATTTTTCTCTCTCTTGCATATTTTCCTTAGAGAATTCTGAACTTCTTTGAATGTGTATTTACACGCACATGTATGCGCATGCTGAATTTAGCTTAATTTAAACTCATAAGTAGTCTTTCATCTAGTTGATTCCCAGCCTAAAAATTACTTTGTAAGGTGCCTCTCAGCCATGGCTTGTTGTCCCCTGTGAGTAGCACAATGAAGTAAGCCGGTCTTTCCCATCTGATTTTGACCCAAGGCATTCCCATAGAGCTATAGCTGAAGTTAAAGGGCTTTTACAGCGTGAAGAGGAGATAAACCTAGGGCTCAGCCACAGGCATTATATACATCATGGATACAGTCAAAATAATTTATGTGCATTGAATGCCTACTGCTGATTGTATTCTCTACAATTCTGTCTCAGTTTGTCAAGAGATAAACTGCAGTGATACACTTTGTAGCTAGAGTTATATCTAGCAGATTTGCAGTAAGAACTGTGTAGCTATCACTTACTGTATTCAATGATGTTACATTTTCTAAGCATGTCTTTGCTTGCAATTTGTTTTGAAATATATTCCATATTAATAAACAGTTATTTTTAACTGAGCTTATCTAACAAACTAAGTGGGAATTGTTATGAGTTAGCCTGTAATTTAACTGAAGGAAGAGGAAGATTTAAAGGTAGTTTTGGGAAAGTATGCTTCTGCTTTTCTTTTTACTCAAATAGCAGTAACATTTTTCTTTCAACTAAACAGTACCTTTGGGCTGAAAATAGAATAGGTCTGGATACAGTTGTGTTCACTGAGAGTGTTAAAAATGAAAACTTTGAGAAATGGAAACTGGTTCCAACTGTCCAGTATATTTTAATAGACTCAAAAGGCTATTAACATTCATATAATGGTTTAATTCACAAGTATGTTCATTGTGAGATATTGTCTTATTAGTCTACTTGCATAATTGAAGTACTTTAACTAAATGCACCACTTTGTTTTTCAGATATAAGCTCAGTGCTATTCTTTGCACACCTAGAACCAGCAGGAAGTTTGTTCATGTCTCTCTTGTTTATTGTAGGTGAAATTTGGGAGGATAATTGGGAAACCTGTTTTATTTCAGTAGTGAATCATCTCCCTTCTCTGCCATCTCTTTAACATGGTGTTACACTTCAAGTGTGAATCTCAGTTCTAAGTTAATCTTCTTAATAAAGCATTAGTTATTTTAAATTTTGTCAACACTCACTTTTACAGAGGTCTTATTTCTCCCATTTTTAACGGTGTGCTAACAGCAGTCTGATATTCAGTTTTCACAACGAAATAGGTCTAACTTGAACATATATTTCAAAGGTTATTTAGGATGGTAGAGAAATGGGATTGAGGAGAGCTGAGTCTTGTACTGTAAATGATGGTCTATAAAAATACTCTTTGAAATGTGAAAGCATTTGTGGTTGGTTGGGGTTTTTTAGGCATGTATTTTGAAACCCTAATTAAAATGCTTCTGAGGGGAAGAGTTGTACATACACATGAACTGATCAGATTTTTACAATTGCTTTGAAACCCAAGGCTACAGGACAAAAACCAGAATTATCCCAACAAGCAGTTGATTCTATACAGTTCTTCAATTCTGGCACATATAGCAGCAAAGTTTGAAAGAATGTAACTTACCTTGGGGAAAACTCTCTTTCTTTGCCACTTAAAAGTGGTTGGTGTGACAACATGCTAATCCTTCCCTTGTAGGTTTAACTTATTAACACTGTGAAACAATGTAGAGTTTGGAGTGGCATAATGAAAGCTAATCAAGTAAGTTTGAGATCCATCTTTAATTGCTTTAGGTTTCATTGAGGCAAAGAACAGTTTGTAACTGCTCATATGGTAAGTGGCCAGTTAGAATACAGCATGACTATGGGTACCTATCTCTTTTGCAAATCAGTGATAGTGACACTGAACAATATTTAGTTATGGTGGTGACTTGGAAAAAGTAGAGAGTAAAGATTAATAAATTAGTGTTCCTTTACATTTAAGTTCTGAGAATTTTTAAGTTACTTTATTTGATCGCATAAATTTACCTAAGTTAATCTACATTCCGCAACAATACTGAAAATTTTGCACTTTTTAATTTTTTCAATCTTGATTTTATCTTGAGGGCAAGTAGAAATTATTCACTGTGATGGTGTTGTTAGACCTATATATATTTTTTCCCTTTCAAACTTTACTTTCCTGCCCTGGTATTACTAGTTTACACTTATCTTGATATATTTTGAACATATACATTCACTCTGTCCCTATGTTTTTTGTTTGTTTTTTATTTTTTGTAATCCACTTTATCAGATTAGATTCTTGCAGCTCTCGTAGGTGTGGTCTCCATTTAGTGCTTGCGGGAGTGAATGCTTTCTTAATAGCAGCTTCTTGACCCCTTACTGCTCTGAAATAGCAGCTGGAGTCCTGCCCCAGAGATGTAATGTGGAGGTTGATGTGCCTCTCTTTGGAATATTCCTGGAGAGCGTTGTTACCATAACAACTCATCTTCTTCCACAGATAAATTTGCATGCAGAGATGAGAGGAAATATTGTCTTCTCTGTTAATTGATACTGGTTTTATATGATCCATTCATTCACTTTTTTCCTTTCTGTTCCTCTTCTAATCTTGTGTTTTAAGTTTTGCTGTTCTTTCATGCAATAGATGTTTCTTTTTCTTCTGTCTCTTAAGATGTTTTTTTTTGCCAAGTCTTCTTTTTCAGTCTTTTACATTGCATTCCTATTTTTGAATGCCACGTGCTACTCTTGTACAGGATAAGCTGTACTGAAGTCGGGAGAAATATGTTTCATCTTACATGTTCTGAATGTTTAATGCCGTATAGGTTTGCCTAAACCCATAGGTTTAGATCCAAAAAGCCTAGCATCCCTTTCTTAGGCTTGTGGGTATTTAATCCAACCTTCTGCTCTTAGCAGAGCTAACTCTGAGATCAGATCTCAGGGCTTTGTTCACTTGATTGTAAAACCGTACAAGACTGGAGATTGTACAGCCTCTTCAAGCTGCCTGACCCACTGCTGGGCTGTCCTCAAGAAGAAAACATTGCTCCTTACATCCAGCCCCAATACTTTGTAACTCAGTTTATGCCCACTGTTTCTTTCCCACCATCCGTGCATGTGCAATTGTGTTGGAGTCCCAGTTCTGTGAGGCTTTTTTATTTTCAGGGAGACAAAACCATCTCTGTCTCTAACTGTAGCAGGATTTCTACTCTGTGTCAACTGGGCTTAAACATGTTAGAGGGGCCACAGCTCCTAACATATCCACAGATGTTTTGTTTGGGGTATTCCTCTTTGTATTTCATCCATCTGCAGTGGACCGTTTCTCCTTCAGCAGAATGACACCAGCATTAAGTGTGACTTCAAGATATTGATGGTTCCTTTCCATTTTTCTTCCTATAATTATGGTAGTTAATATAGAACTTGCTTCATGTTTCTCTCTTACTGTTCCTGGTTTGAGATAGTTCTCAACTGCCTGGGCACCACTTTCCTAGAGTTCCTGCTCTTTCCCATTGTGCTGGCTTTTGCTCTGTTACATTACTGCTTGCTTGATATTACACAACAGATGGTAGTATGTGGGCCATTAGTAAGAAATAAAAGGATGAACAATTACATTTTGTAGCACTCTCTTCTGCTTCTATTCTTGCTAGATAGAAATTAAGTGACAGGAGTGTAGTGCGCAATGCAAAACAGAAATCCATTTATGTAAATTCAGACCTTTTCCTATGCCCAAGCAATTTTCAGAACTCTGCACAGATGAAATAATATCAAATAGATGGAATCTCAGAATCATTTCCCTCCCCATTTCATATGGGAGGCATATGTTTGGAAGAATTCAAACAGGATACATCCCAGAATAAAGCACTTGAGATTTTATGCGTGGTTTTTGTGTTTTCATCTTTTTTGGACCTCGTTTTTTATTTTCTGTGAAATTGTATTTTTTGGTAGTGATATAGGTGTAATATTTCTATAGCTGCAAAAGATTTATGCAGCCTATTTAAATGTACAAATTGAGCTCCAGAACCTTAGTATGCATTGTAGTCTTCACATGTCTATGTAACATAAAAGTGGATAGTGCAGGTCCTAGATAAGCCCACTGTAATAATAGTTTTTAGCATAATAAATGTCCAGTGTAGGTCAGTGATGAATTCAAGAGAAAGTGGATTGATTTGTTTTTAAAAGCCATCCTTTTTGAGAAGTACTTAATGTGGTTCCAAGGAAAACGATCAGTAAAATGTGAAATTACATTGACAAGAAGGAACAAATCCATTAGTCTGAGTCATTATTTAAATTAAATGTATTTCACAATTTATTAGCCTTTCACATCTAATAAGATAATTAAGGTGACAGAAAACAAACAAACAAACAAAACCCCAACCAAATAATAGTATTAATAAAACATGTTTTATAGGCTAGGTATCTTATTTAAGTTGCATTGACAGAAATTGCTTAGTGATCATATCAAACATTTTACTAAAATAATGGAAATGAGCTCTTGTAATTCTTTCCTGTAATTTACTTAGATTACAAATGCACTTTCAAAAGAAGGCTGAAGATCACTATAACACAGAACACAGACTCTCAAACAGAAAAAAAATGCGAATTATTTGTTTCTCAATTGAAAATAAGTTCTTGATATAGCTGAGCTGTTACAGTCAGAGCTCAAAATGAGTGGGAGCATTCTGAAATACTGTATTAAGACAGGTAAAGGCTAAAGCACTTTTAGAAGGACCAGAAGTTTTATCAGCAGCCTTTTATCTGACCTCTTCTGGCTAGCCAGATGTAGCTCTTCAGTTTGATTCTCGATTTACTGTACAAAAATTTTCTTTCCCATGTAACTTTTGTGATTATCAGCCCACACTAGTTATCTTGCTTGGATTTAGGCCGTTACTTTTGCCACTGCAGAGTGTCTTTTATTAGTCATTTCCTTTCATTGGAGGTATTTACTAGTATTTACTAGTAATCTACTTCATGATTTTATAGAAAGCAGGAAATCATTGTTTCTTCTAAGGAGAAGGGAGGTTAGACTTCTGAAATTTTTCAGAATGTTTTTTTTTTTTTTTCACCTGCAAAAATAAGCAAAAATGACAAGGATGGGAGGATGTGCACCTTGAAGCATGATTTTGAAGTGTTCAAGATGTATGAGCAATGGGAGCAGAAAATTCTCATTTTTGTTCTTGTTCAACCCTCAGTGTTCCTCTGTAAAGACATTTTGTATTTTGGTGAACAATATCTGAGACCCACAGAAGCATTTTCTATTTGGATCCAGTACATTTCTCTTCATGAGGCCGTGCTGGTGATTAGCTGTGTTGATGAGGAAGCTGAGTAGTTATCTAAATTTGGGACTATGAGAGGAAGCAAGCTACAGAATGTAAGACAAATGGACAGCCTTGAGACCCTGTTACAACCTTAGACTAGACTAATATTACACAAGGGGAATGAGATGCTGTTTATACCTATCCCAGAATATTCCCTACTTTCTAGTTTCAGTATCCTTCCAGTAAGTCTTAACTAGAAGTAAAAGAGATCAAGAAACCCCGCTCAGTAGGATGTTGAGTGATGGACATGTGAGTCAGGAATTATTCATGAGGAGCAGAACTAAGAAGGCCAGGTACTAAAAGTCCCTTACATGTACCACTCTGAGCACCATATGGAGTACTTAACTAAATGAAAGCATCAATGTCTAATGGAGAAAAGAAGCTCTAAGTTAACACACAATAATTAGTAAAAAAAAATTGTATGCTGTGTAATCATAGCTTAATGCAAAAGGGTCTGTTTTGCTTAATGGAAGAAATCACGAAAAAATGAAAGCAAACAAGAAAACAATTTGCAGGAGTACTCACTGAGCAGATAGTATGAGGGATTATATTTGTTGGGTTTTTTTTCATTCTAACCTTTTTCTAGAGGGACTTAACCCTACCCATAACTATGAGCAGGGGAGATATGATGGGTAGGAGATAGAAAAAAAAAATTCAATTTTTGTTGTTGTTGTTTGTTGTCTCTAGTCATATGTATATATATTTTAAAGTAGGCAAACTTTAATATGACTTTTTGAATGTTTCCATCTATTTTAAGGAAAGTCTGAGTAAGTTTTAAGCATATTAAGTAATTCCCTTTTTTGTTTTTTTTTTTCATTTTACAGTTACAAGGTTACCTATGGTTTATATAATTTCAGAATACTAACTTTTATTGCAGAGAACAGCAGTGATTTAGAGAATTAGACAGAATTTTTTGACCAAGTCTAATACAGTAGCACAATGAGCAAATTTTGATATGTCTTGCTTAGTAAATGTAAATTTGCCTAATACTTGCTCATAAAGGCATTTCTTCTTTTTGATAAATTTTCAGTTTGATTAGTCTTTTAAAACTGCTTAAAGTTGTCAAAGAGAATTTATTTCAAAAGAAGCTATGGCTACTTAGTTTCTTTTCAATAGCATTCAGATACAAATATAAAATGATGCAGTTTCCCTTTAAAAAGTGTTTAAAATATATATAAAATTTATAACTTTCAAAAATCACAAAGATAAAGCAGTCCAGTTACCAAAACAAAATTTTTCATTCGTACAAAATAATACAAATTTTAAGGTGTTTATCTTTTAATTGCAAACATTCAGTGATTAGGAAAATGACTCATACTTCTTCCAGAATTCAGAATTTGATTAGCTTCAGTTCTCTTGATCAGGTGGGAGGAAAGACTTTCATAGCATTATTGCTCATCTCTGTCTTTTCACTATAATTGTGAGGGGAAGCATATAATTTCAGAGGATGAATATAGAAACAAAGATTCATACCTCCACTTGATATTAAAAGTTACATATTCGATAGAAATACTAGGGGTCATAACTCTTAGCATGGCCTCCCTTTTTGTTATCTCAGTGATATGAGCAGGTATTATTAACTGACTTGTTTTTCTTTTTTTCTTCTGGTCAACCTGTTGACTCATCCGATAGATATAACTAGAGCAAATACTTATATATAGTTTATATATAGTTTATATATAGTTTTTATGTCAAACAATGATGTGCCCTTGCCACAGAAAAGTTTGTCCTAGGATGCATTAGGCAAAGTATCACCACCAGGTCAAGAAAGGTGATCCTTCCCCTCACTAATGAGGTCACACCTGGAACAGTGTGTCACGTTTTGGCCATTCCAGTCTGTGACAAACATGGAGCTTCTTGGGAGAGTCCAATGGAAGGTAACAAAGTTGAAGGAACTGGAGCATTGCTTTTATGAGGAGGGACTGAGAGAGCTGGGATTGTTCAGCCTGGAGAGGAAGAGTATTGGGAGGGATTGTCTATAAATTGTCTATAAATACCAGAAGGAGGCATTCAGATGGTGGAATCAGGTTCTTTTCTGTGCTGCTCAGTGACAGGACAAGAGGTGATGGGCAGAAACTGAAACAGAAGAGTGTCTCTCTGACCATTAGGAAACACTTCATCCTCTGAGGGTAACCAAGCACTGGGAAATGTGGACTTTCTCTTGGATATATTCGGAAGCCATCTATGTGTGGTCCTGGGCAACTGGCTGTAGGTGTCCCTGATTGAGTAGTTGGACTGTGTGACCTCAAGAGATCCCTTCCATGCTCCACTGTTCTGTGATTCTGTGATATTCAATGCTTTTTCAGATGTGGTGATGGGACTATGTCCTAAAGATCAATTTCCTCCAGCAAATAAAATGCAATTTTATTATTTGTTCTTTTCACACTGACTGTATTTCCAAGTGTATCAGTGTTCTTGCATAGAAAATGTTCTGTCAGTATATTAAATAAACTTTATGTACAGATCATCAAGAAAACCCATAAAATCATCCTCATGGATTGCTAGTATGCTTCTTCAGTTGACTACAGTTACCACTTTTCGAAAAAAAATTACTGTGAAAATTATGTAATTTTGGTGAAAGGAATGTAAGTTTTTTGGATTTATTATTAAGCTTACCAACACTGCAGGATCTTTAGGTGATAGAATAATAGAATGGTTTGGGTTGGAAGGACCTCTAAGGTCACTCAGTTCCCCCTGCTGTATGCAGGCACACCTGCATACACCTGCTGGACCAGGTTGCTCAAAGTCACATCCAGCCTGGATTTGGATGCTTCTAAGATGGGGTATTCAAAATCTTTAGCTCTTAAATTTTAAAGAAAATAGTAGGTCTCTACTGTCTGAGAGAGACTGAAAGAAGACATAATATATTCTGTTGTCACTATTAATGATATTTCAGTTTCCTTTTCTGCAATTCCAGAAAATAGTATTTCCTCTTTTTAGTGTAACTAGATCTAAGAATTTTCTGCAATATTGTGTGCAGTCATGTGCTTTCTCTGAATGAAACAGTGATATTTGCACTGGTCAGATCTTCTCTTGTCCCCTGACCAAAAATAGAGAAATAAATGGATTCTGTCAAAGCCTAGAAAATGCATGGCTGAAAATAAAATTCTAGAGGAGTTAAGAACCCATTGGTAATGCAAGTGCTTCACTCATTAATATATCTGTTGACCAAGAATCACCCTGGGCAAACTGCAGGTCTGAAAACTTCATCTTAGAGCACAGGAAGAATCATGGAGACAGTTCTTTTAAAGCACATTTCTGAGCATGTAAAGGAGAAGATAATTTTGGGATATGGCATGAGTTAACCAAGGGTAAATGATGCCTGACCAATCTGATAGTCATCTATGACGAAATCACCAGATTTGGGAATGAGGAGAGAGCAGTGTTTGTCATCAAATACCTCAAATTTAGCAAAATTTTTGGCACTGTTCCCCTCCATGTTCTTGTATCCAAGTTGAGAAATTATAATCTGGGTGGATGGATGTCTGTATTGCAAAAAGCTGGTCAGGTTATTGGACTCAGAATGTCATAGTTAATGGTTTGTTTTCTAACAGGAAGTCAAAAACAAGTGCAAGACTGTCTTCAAAGTATGTTCTGGGACATTTCTTAACATTAACATTGTCATAAAGGAACTGGAGGGGGTAACAGAGGATGCACTCGTTTAACACTTGTGCAGATGATACCAAGCTGTGAAGAATCAATTGATATGTCCAAAGTCAGAGACCTGAGCGTGCTGGAGGAACGGGCTAACAGGGACCTTGTGAAACTAGGCAAAGTGCTGTCTTTCGGATGGAGGAGCCCATCTAATGATAGGGTGGGGATGGGCAAACTGCTGGCAGCCCTGCAGGAAGAGCAGGGGTGCAGTGAACTGAGTCTCAAATAGCAAAGGTGACTGACTAGCAGTTTGCTGGGCTGTACGAACAGGAACACTACTGCCAGTGCAGACAGTGATTATCCATGTATGTGCTATAGTCATTAGACCATGTCTGGAGCCATTTTAGACCCAGCTAGTGCAGCAAAGGCATTGACTAACTGGAGTGAGTTTTGCTGAAGTCAAGGTTTCAAGTTTGTCATCAACAGCTGTACACTCCACTTCAAGCTTTGTCTCAGTTACTTTCCTTTACTTCTTAATGCCTCTGACTGCTCATCTGATCTCATCTCTTTTAGGAATCTTTACCCTAACATGTTCCCTTTTTTTCTTAATGCAATGTGTAAAGTTGTACTTTTTCCTAAGCATCTTCACAGGAATGTCAGAGCTGCACACAGAGACCATAAAGAATGGAAAATAATAAAATGCCTGCTTTCTATTTTTTTCCCTATCCATAGATGACCAAACTTGTATTGATGACATTTTAAAGAAATTAATTCTGCCTGAGGCAAATGTCCTGCCTGGATGGAAGACTTAACTATAAACAGTTAAATTTGACCAGAGGTAGAAGTAACCAAGAACATTTTATAGCAGTGTTCAGCATCTTAATACAGGCTGTGCTACCAACTCTGTAATAAAATATCATTCTTCTATTCTTGTTGATTGTAGTCATGTACTTGCATCAAAGGAAGATGGAAATGGGTTTATTCTGTAAATTTGCTGTAACACTTGTTTCTTATTATTGATAAGCTTTTCTATTATTTGCGGGGGAAAAAAAAGTGAGTTCTTATGAGGATGCTATTATACTTTAAAAACAGACAAAGATCTTGCCACATAAATATAGTGATACTGGTTGACACAATCATTGATTTACTTCCCTTAACTAATAAGACACTGCTGTTTCTACATTAAATATATATATTTAATATAGATTCTTAAACAGAAGAAAATTATATGAATATAGAAATTAAAAAATCTGTTATAGAGGAATCACAAGAAAACTAGTATCTTTGTAATGACTACATTTTCAAGAAGAACTTTATTAGAGAAGAAGTAGACTATTCACCTTTTTATTTATTAAATTTTATGGAATTATTTGTAATGTTAGATGTTACCTAATTTATGTGATTTTTTTCAGTGACAAACCTAAAATATAGCAGTCTGTGGGGGAAAAAAATAGATTGAGTGGTTATGAGTAGCATTTATGTTTTTATTATTAATACACTGGCCTGAAGTATTTTTCTTCATTTTAAGGTAACTGAGCTGCACAATATCAAAAACATAACTAGACTGCCTCGAGAGACAAAGAAGCATGCAGTGGCAATTATCTTTCATGATGAGACGTCAAAGACATTTGCGTGTGAGTCAGGTAAGCAACTGGTATTGCATCTCTAGCTTGAAGTAATCAAGTTATACATCAAAGTCCTACTCAGATGAATTGAAACAACAGATGGAAAGTTTAAAGGAATTTTATGTAAACAAGAACTTCGGTATTTTAAGGTGTCTTTTTACATTGTTGTTGTTGTTTCTTTTTTCTTTTATAACATGCTTTCAGAAATGTTTAAGGTATTTTAGAGCTCTTTCCTCCATTATTCAACTTTGCCTGCAGCAAGATGGTCTGAAAACTGGAGACTTAAAGTTAAACTTGTAGAAATGACTAAACAATACTTACGGGATATTGTTGACTTAAGTCAACATATGAAGCATACTCCTTTTCCACCAGATTTTACCATAGGCACTCACTTCATAACAAGTATAACGGCACTGCAGAGAATAGGTAATTAACAGCTAAAACCCTAGGATATTGTAAGGCTGGATGTCAAGCAGTCTGCAGTTTAAACAGCTATGTGATATAATGAATGAGAGAATCATGGTACATTATGACAGGTCATTTTTATGACTTTTAGGTGACAATGAGCACTGCACTATTAAAGTGCAGTGTTTTCTAGTTTGGAAATGCATTTGTACGTAACTGTCTTATGGTATATTTCACTTGAAAAAATCATTTATAAAATGAATGAGTAAAAATTGTTATTGATGAAGTAGCTGTTAAGCACCATGATTTAGCAACCTCTGATAGCCTCTAGTAACCTTCTTTGTAGCCCCACCCATAAAACAATGGGACACGAAGTGATTAAGTGGATAGAAAAAAGACTGAAAACAGACCGAAAACAGGCATGGAGTTGTGAAAAGTTGTGCAGAAGCAGTCTGTTGGCTATTATGTAGTATGTCCCTCAGGGATCAGTGCTGGGACTAACACTCTTTAACATCTTCATTCTTTACAGTGAGGGTAATGGAACACTGGAACAGGGTGCCCAGAGAGGTTGTGTGAATATCTCCTATATATCTCCTATATTCAAGACATGTCTGGATGCCTACCAGTGCAAATTATGTCTTGATGATCTTTTGAGTTCCCTTCCAACCCCTGCAGTTCTGTAATTCTGTGGTTGATAGTCTGTATGATGGGATGGGATGAAGGGCACTCTCAGCAAGTTAGCAGATGGCACCAAATTGGGGTGACTCAAATTGGGAATGCAGGGCAGCTGTTACAGGGACCTGGGCAGGCCAGAGAAATGAGCTGCAGAAATCATGCGGAGTTCAAGAGTAAATGGTCTTGCCTGTGGGATGGAATAATTTCAGGCAACTCTGAAAGCTGAGGGTTAAAGGTCTGAAAGAAGCCCTGGGATCTTAGAGAACAGCAAGCTGAACTTGTCCTGGACTGTATTTTTAAGTGGTTGATAGCAGGTCCAGGTGTTCTTTCTCCTCTGTTCTGTAAGGCAACAACTGTAAAACAAATTTGCCCAGTTTTGAGACCCAGAACAGTAAGAGTATTGAGGTGCAGGAACAAAGAGATTGAAGGGCTACCAGAGATTTAGAGCACGTTATGTACGAGGAGAGTCTAAGAGAGCTGGGCCTGTTCAGCTCTGAAAAAAAAAAAAAACAAAAAAAAAACAACCAGATTCAGAGGATCATATTGTTGCCTACAACTTCCTGATCTGAGAGTATAGATGGGGCTATAAAAGTATTGGCTATCTTGCATTTTCTGACAGATTAGAAAGCTTAACTGTGGATAATTCATCCCTGAAAGTGTTCAAGGTAAGGTTGGATGAATCTGGGCAACCTGATGTAGTGTGAGATGTCCCTGCCCATGGTGGAGTAGGTAGACTCTTAAATCTCTAAAGGTCCTTTCCAATCCTATGGCTATATGGTATGACAAAATTTAAACCAGTTTGTCATTCACTATGCCTTCGGTCAGTCTCAACAGTTCAAACTTGTTCACGTTCATTGCATGAGAAATATACACTGCATTGTTTCATTAAAATCTGACTAGAATTCTAAATCTTTCCACAGTGAACTGTTATTGTTTTTAATGCTGCTATACTTTGCTTTACTTCATGAAACTTTTTGAAGTTTGGGGAATAGTTAGGGAGCTGCTTGATATTTTAAAAAAGTTTTCTTCTTCTCAGATATCTAAAGAAATGTTTAATGGCAGTGGCTCCTATGGGACAATGCCTAAACTTTTAACATTCTCATGGTGTATATACACAATAGGGTTTGTTTTGTCAAGTCACGCCAATTCTTCAGTTAAAACAAAAGTCCTTTTCTCCACTAATACTTCTTTTTTCCCCATGACTTCAGTGGAAATTACATGCTCAAGTGGTTTTGGTTCAGTCAGAACTCTTATTCTAAATCTCAGGTGTTTGACCTTCTTGAATTACTTAGAAGCTCAAAGTTTTGTGTTTTTCCACTTTCATGTCTCTAGATAAACAGAAGCAGATAGCTTGCTTCCTATCATCCTGACATCCAGAGGCAAATGGAAGGACAGCAGCACTGATTTCATTTCAGGTGGTCTCCTGAGCATAGAATCAGGGAATTGCTCATGTTGGAAAAGACCTTTAAGATAATCAAGTCCAACCACAACCTAACCATACTGCCCTAGCTCTAACAACCCACTGCTAAATCATGTCCCTGAGAACCATATCCAAATGGATTTTAAACACATTCAGCTGTGGTGACTCAATCACCTTCCTGGGGAGCCTGTTCCAGTGCTGAACAACCCGTTCTGTAAGAAAGCTCTTCCTGATAACCAACCTAAACCTTTCCTGGTGCAATTTGAGGCCGTTTCCCTTGTCCTGTCACTTGTCACCAGTGTGAGACCAACAGTGCTCTCAGTGCAGTCTCCTTCCAGGTACTTGAAGGGAGCAACAAGGTCTCCCCTCAGCCTCCTCTTCTGCAGGCTAAACAGCTCCATTTCCTTCAGTTGCTCCTCATAGGGCATATTCTCCAGGCCCTTCACAAGCCTTGCTGATCTTCTTTGGACCTGCTCCAGCACCTAGATGTCCCTTCTGTATTGAGGTGCCCAAAACTGAACACAGTGAAGTATGGGTCAGTAATTTCTTGGAAAGGAGAAAGAAGTAGTTCTCAAAGCTGAGTCAGGTTTATGTGGGGACTGAACAATGTGAGTGAGATAGGGTTCTCATTAGATTTGTACCTGTGGCTTTAGTTTTATAACACATATTTTCGTTTTGATAGTATGTTTTGCTGTCTTTCCCTATACAGTCTAAAACTAAGTGTGTAGGATGAAAATCAGCATGTTCTGATATGTAGTTCTCTTAATCATGATATTAAGCACAGTAAAATGCTGTTCTGTTCTAAAATAGGTCTCCAAGGATAGAGAACAGTTTGAAAAAACAGAAAGCCTGAGAGCTGTGATACCGGCCCACTGGGTGTGCACCATGGGAGCCTGGGTTTTTTTACTAAGTTCCTGTGGCTTCCGGGTCCTTAGCATGCTTATTGCCTTTAAGGCAGCTGCTGGCAAGCCTGAGCTCTGGATGTGCTGTAGCCTCCATATTTCCATTAGAATTTCATCAGATTAGCATTCCAATAACACCTAATTTTTTGTAGTCTTCATTTATTAATGAAGATGTTCTGTAGAAAAACAGAAATATTCAATATGCTTTTGTTATCATCTAACTCTTCACATCACTACCACCAGAACTTCCAACTCTACAACTGAATATATTTGATTCTGTAGCTCTATTGAAAAGCTTTGAAGACCAAAGCAATCTCAGGTATTACAGTTCCCTGATTAAAACTATGGGATAACAAGTCTTTAAGAAAGAGTCATCTCTCTTCAGGGAGAGAAGGAACCTGCTTACTGTTGCTTTATTTCTTTCTGACCTCCAGTGTAACAGAGAGTTATGACTTTGATGATTACCAAGAAATGTTTTTAAATCATCTCAAATAGATTTGTTTCAGTGGAAGTAAAGTAATGAGAAGTCATGGCTGGTTAAAGAACGTGAAAAGTAGTCTATCACTCATTCAACTCAAAGCAGTGGGAATCCTTCTTCAGAACATGAGAAACTGCTGCCACCTTAGAATGGAACATGCTGATATTTCATTTTCAGCCTTCTTGAAAGTTATGTGAAAGTTATTGTCATTAAGGGAGTTTTACAATATTGCTATCAAGAATCATAAAATTCTGAGTTGGTTTAGAAAGATGAAAATGCTATACTCTCGGGTTCCTAACATTCTGATAAAGTTTAGTGTTGCCAAATGTATGAGCAGCTTAAAAATAAAAGGATAGAATAATGTGAATAAAGTTGAAGCAGTTTTGATGAATCTAGCCTATTTAGCATAACAATAGTTGAAAATATTCTACTGTTGTCTTTTAAATACATCAGGGGAAAAAATGTAATTAAAAAGAAAATTGTAACCTTATCACAAGAACAAATACAAACTATACATAGGTCACACTGAAAATAATGCTTTCTATTTATTCTCATGGAAACTACAGTAGATAAAGATACATTAATATTATTTAATAGAGCAAATTTTCAGCTATAAAACACTGTTTTTCATCATAGTCACCATCATTAGCTGTTCATTTTCACCAGTGGTGAACAAGAGCCTACATGCCATTCTCCTAAATATCTGCATCAGCAGAGGTGACCCACTGTCACTGTCACCACTGTTGAAATACACTACCCACCACCTCACTGTGCTCACATCCACTGTTTAGTCTCCATTAATGTTTAGCAAGCATTGATGAATATCAAGGAGTGCTATCTTTTCTGCTTGGAGGACTTCACAGGCACACCTCTGCATTATACACGCTTCCATGTCAGACACTTTTTTGTCAAACTGCCCGCCTGTTACCATTGGTTTAATGGCAACAAAATGTAGTGGAGTACTGGTGGGAAAGTTCAAGCTTTACAGCCATACCACTGACATCTGTCTCTGTCATCAGCAGTTGACGTAACAAAATAGGAGGCATTACTTTCAGAGCAGCCCTCGTAAAAGTAGATGACCAGCTGTCCATAGTAACATAGACTGAAGGTGTAAATGACCCCTTAGCACATAAGGACATTTTTAAAACTTCCAATGTGTTTTTTTTCATTCATCCCTCTTACATCATTTATTCAATGCTTAAATAAATCGGACATGTGGGTAGGAGTACTTCCACGGTATACCCTGGTGCACTGCTGCCAGGTAGGAAAACTGCCTTCATCCTGTCATACCTGCCATACTCCCTGCTATTTTTACCCAGTGCTGAACTTCTGACAGTAAAATGACAAATGAAGTAGATCCATTCTAGCTACTGAGTCTGAGGTGCTGTCTTTTCCTAATACTATTTTTCAAAATACTGCTCTGGGTTTTTTGTTGTTGTTGTTTTGTTTGTTTGTTTGTTTTCCAGGTAAGGATACTGTTAGTCTTGTGTAGATATAGCTGTGCTCAGACAAATGTAGCTATTGAGAAGCATATTTCCCTACAAAGCAGATGTCTGTAATGTGACAGTCACACAAGTGTCTGCAGTGAGACAGAATGCCCTGTAAACCCTCTCTGAAGCTTTAGATATGATGCAATGTGTAGTACTGGCTGTGTATGTCTAGCAAGAAAATGAGGTTGAAGGACATGAATGCTGATTAGAGCTGGAAGCTTGTGGTACTACTGTAGAAGTTGCTAACAAGGCTGAATAATGGCTAGCTTATTGGGAAAGATATTTCTGGGTTGTACCATGTCAGTTATGAACCACATGGAAGCATGATTTTCCCTTCAGTGATATCAGGAAAATATTAAGGAATGTCAACTTAGGCTTACTGAATCACAGGCTTGTGTAAAATTTATTTCAAATTCCCAAGTAAGTCTTGGTTTAACTGAAAAAAAAAAAAAAGTTTTTTCCTTTTGTTGATAATGAATGATGCTCCGTGTCATGTGTCAGTGTGTTCTGTACTGTGCCTTTTTTGGTTTTGTATGTATTTTCTTCTTTTAATCTTATTTCCACCATTTTTTTGTGTCACTTTCTCTTCTTCTTCTTCATCTTCAAAAAAAACCAATAATAATAATACATAGCTGCTTTGGTTGAAAAAAGGCACAAATTCTGTTCATTTTTTAACTGAAAAATCATTGTGACTATTTCCAAATTACCACTGATTACGTACTGTGCTTCTTCTCCTTTTCACAAGTGAAAGCAAAGACAACTCTGTTCCATATCCTGTGCTTGAATAGTTTTGCAGATGTCAGTAGAACATTAGATGTAATTCATATCACTGTATCCTTTGACAGCTAAGAAGCCTGAAGGTTTGGGACTGAAATCACAGTGACAAATCGAGGCTTTGAGATGAACTATTAGTGATCATTCCTGCTGGTGATACTAACAGTGCAAATAACTACACAAGCTGTAAAAATAACCAGATTTTCACTGCTAGCTTTGTGTATTTGAAGCTCAAGGATCGTGGAGGTGTAATTTCACAAATAGAGTCTTCGTATCAAAAACAGGGATGCAAGAAGAACCCCTTATTATTTATAGAAAAATAGATTTGTACAGTTGAATATCTTCCAAAAGGTATATTTCTCTGTTGTAGCAGCAATGATTGCTACATAAAAATTGATGACTCTACATTTTATACTTTCTATGATGGAGGTTATTTTCTTTTTGTATTTTTTTTCTTTTTTAAACGTGAAGTATCTTTATTTACCTGTGTATATTCATACTTCCTTGTGTGACACATTTTTTTTTTTTGAGGTCAAATTAAGAAGTGAAAAGACAGGCATTGCATGAGGTTAATCATGTTGCTCTGGATTCCTACCCTCCTGCTTTCTGATCATAGTATTTCAATCATTCTCCACTTTTCAGGGAAAAGTTCAATCTGAGTCATGGTTATAAATGTTACATTTAAAGATTAAAATGGAGGATGTGTTTTTTTTTTCCTTGACTTGTGTTCCCATGTAATTAATAATGACTTTTATTTCTTAATTATTTCGCGGTTGCCTAAAAATATGTTTCTTTATTCTGACTTTAAAAATTACAGATTTTTATAAATCTTTAGAAATTAGAAATATTTGGTTTTCATTCATGCATCATATTTGCTTTTTATGGCTCCTCATTTTCCTGTGGTTATTTTATGAACTACATCATTGCAATTTTCTGACACGCGCTAGCAGTATGTATAATTAATAAATGGAAGAGATAATTAAAAAACAAAATACCCTATCTTGAGGAGACAATTTCTGGTAGGACAGGTACTCAGATACTACGCTATTAAATTCTCTCTTAAGCTGGAAAGAAGCTGGAAATTTTTCTTTATTTCATTAAGGGCTCCAGTACTTAGATTTGTGCAGATACATAGATGTGATATGCGGTAGTAACTCTTGCTGTTCACCTACTTTAAATTTGCCTAGACACTCTTTATTAACATGTAACACCATGAATCTAGGTAAGTGAAATAGCTCTGTATAAATTCTTTCTTCCTAGGCAAATATATTGAAGTGTAGACACTGTAAGTGCTCTCCTTATCACAGTTCAGCTCAGAAGGATTTAAATTTAAACTGTTCCCATAGGAACAAAAGTTAAGCAAGATAGCTAAGATAATAACAGTTCATCCATGCTACGGTGTGTAGGACTCCTCGAGAGTGAGAGAGTAAAAAAAAGTTTTCCTTCCTACAGAAGCTGAGAAACTGCACAATACAATCAGGAGAAAGAAAGCAGATTTCAGCTTCATCTTATAGATAGTGCACGTTCAGCTGAATGTTAATTTCAGAGAGACTCATACAAATGTCAATATCTCAAGCCTCTGCCGTAGAAGTTTGGCATCTGTTTACCTTCCCTATTGTGCAAAGATAGAAGGTGGGTTAGTGATGGTGAAGTCTGGAATGTCAGGCATGCAGAGGTATGGAAGAATCTGACAGACTAATACAAAGTTTTAAAATGTTTTTTCCCTAAGTTGCTAAGCATCTGAAGAACCTTACAGTAACTACAGACTGCATGTTTTGTAACAGAAAAAAGTCTGTACCAGTGGAGCGGCACAAGCCCCTAAAAATGTTGTCTAACAGCATGGTCTAATATTTGGCCAACAACATGAAAAAAGTTCTTTTTGACCTTCAGCTGTTTATCTTAAAATTCAAATATGGAAGTATTAATACTTGGTGAATTTATATATAACAAGATTTCTTCCTGATCTCATTTTGAAATTCTGAGGGGATTTGATAAGTTTAGTGTATCATAAATAATTGCCAGTCCTGTGAAGCAAAGACATGGAGATACTGTTTTATCCTTTTTATAATTCATGGCATAAATGAATTTCAATGACTGAGTAGTTTTAATCATGATTGGTAACATCCAAATTTACATTTGAACATGTAAATACACTGGAAGGTAAAGCAGTAAGTCACTACCTGTTTTTAGCAGGCCTTCTATGCTATATATCCCACTATATAAGTACATCTTGCATTTACTATTGACCTGCTGACTAAAACAATAAAAGTACTTTTGGAGACCATCTGGAAATTTGAATGAGTTTTGTATATAAAAAAATGTATTGTATTTTGAGATCTTATTAGTACTTTGCAGAAGGTGTGGAAGTGAGACTTCATTAACTGAATGGTAGATGAATATAACAAAGCCAACAAATCTCAGGTAGAGAATTTCTATAGGTACTACATAGTTATACGCATATAGTGGCTGCCTCCCTTAAAATATCCATGCATAAGGTTTTAGGATGTATTTACAGTTACTATTATCATTAAGAAATGTGAAATTTTGCAAAATAAAATAAATAAAAGCAAAGTAGAGAAATTTTTTTTCTGATTAATCCACATACACAACCTGATCTGGTGATTTACGTAGATGCTTTTATCCTGTGGCTGTATCTTGGTATTCAGAGAAATTGCACAGTTGGCTTTCCAAACTGCATGAGAATAGATTAAATATGTTCTGAAGCAAGAGTAAGCCCAGAGTGTCTTCCTCCTCAAAACAAAACAAAGCAAAACTCCCACTCATTCAAATCACTGAGTATTTTGCATAACACAGAAAATAAATCCTTTCCAATGTTGCCTTTTAATGCCTTCTTACATGTTACACTCAAGTTGTGAAATGACACAAGGGACTGGAAAAGGAATTGCAAACAAATTTAATGCCTTCATTTTTAAACTACCTTTTAATCATGTATGTTCACAACCTCTCTAGTATTCATGGAACAACTCATGCTAAGTATTTGTTATTCTGCATTAAGCAAAGGCGTTTCTTACCAGTTTTCCATCATGTAGAAGTCTTTTGACTTTTTAAAATACTTTGACGTATTATATTTCTTAGAGTTGTGTTTTTCTTCATGCTATTCAGGTTCTTTAACATATTTCCCCGATTTTATTATAGTGATCATAGAACTGAATCCTTAATAGTCACTGCATTTAACATGACAGTCTGACTGCCATTTAGCTAATCGTTTTAGGTAATTTCATTATCAGGCAGCTCATAACTACATAGAGTAAGTCCTGCACTGGAATAAAAAGAAGTGAAGTGAACAATCACTGTCCATCTACAGTTATGATAGAATATAAGGTTGAAAGTAATTTGCCCTAAGAAATTAGAAGCTATAAGTATATAATGTATGTGTACATTGGTCACTCTGAAAGTAAAGCCTCTTATTTATTTCCATGGAAACTTCAACAGGCACAGAGATCACAATAACACAGAGTGAATTCTGAGCTACAAGCACTGTTTTTCAACATACTTATTACCATCAGGTATACCTTTCCAAGAGCTCTTCATTTTGTGGTGTGACAGCTGTGCATGACCATCTGGAATGTGTTTTTTTTTTCATGTCTCTGTCGCCACTGCTAAAATGCACTACTGATCACCTCAATGTGCTCACATCCACTGTTTGGTCTCCATAAGCATTCAGCAAAGATCAATTAATGTCAACGGGTGCAGCTGTTCACACGTGAAGGAATTCAGTGACACCCCTTTGCTTCACATACACTTCCACATCAAATGCGCATTCTGTCCGACTGCCCCTCTGCTGCCATCTATCACACAGCAACAAAATGCAATAGGATATCTACTGCCATACCAGCAGTATCTGCCTCTGATGTAGTGAGCCAAGTCAATAACTCCAGTACAATAGGAGGCATTACTTTCAGAGCAGCCCACATATATTTGTGTGTATAAATGCACATATATGCTACACATACACTATGTATGTGTAGTGTAATGTAACTTGTAGATTATGTCTTGTCTGTTTAGAATTTAAACAAATATGTATTAGGAGTTCTAAGACTGAAAAGGGAATTACATAGGACCGTATAGCTGAAACTAGAACAAGAGCCTGTCTTCTCTGCCTGAGTTATGTCTTTTATTGAATAATGTGCTAGACACTTTGGAAGAGAACTGAATGACACCTATGTTTTAATAAGTTTGTTGTAAACCCATGAGAAACAAGTTTATTTTTTTTTTCCCTAGACTTAGACTAACATCTGGCACAATAAAACAGAATAATGTATATTTTTATGTTTTCCAGATCTACTACTTTCTATTTTCTTCAATTACAATTCAACAGTGTTAAAAATATTCTTGTGGAAATGAGATTTAAATGAGTTTTTAATTGGAAACATAGTCAGGACTTGAGAACCTGTGTAATTATTCCAGTGTAGTTATTCTTCCCCAGGCTTTTGGACTGTTGACTCCCATCAACATGATGCAGCAGCCCTTGATGCCAAAATCCTGGATTTTTCAGTATCCTGCCAGGTAGACAGTCAGAGTAACTGGGTAGATTTCTGACAGTGTGTTTACATCTTAATGAATCTACATTTAATCAGAGAAGTCTCAGCCAGCCCTAGGAAAAACACTCTTAGGAACAAATCATCACTGCCTTGAGACTTATCCTGTAAAATATTGCAGAAGTTTTAGCAGCATATTAAAATGTGTCATCTGCAAAGGGATGTATTTTTCAATGCCTGATGAAGAGCTGGGTTGATAAAGAAGTCTCGTTGTTATGTACTTGTATCTAGACACAACCACTCATTGTTCTAAAGCCAAGTCAGCCTGCTGCAAGCCAGCTCTGCTCTGTAAATAGTGCAGCTTTATCTTAGGAAGGCATCATGTCTTTGCACATTTACTGCTCTTCTCATCTGGTTTGCAGTGGAGTTGAAATAATCATCTTGCTCGTACCATAGAAGATGATGCTAGACTTGTGATAAGGCATGCCATGTTTTATGATACTATTCAGGCTTTAGAGTTAGCTTTCACTACTTCTGTTTTCAGCAAGCATATCTAGGACCCACAGAACATGCAGTTATGTGAGGAAAGAGAGATGCAATAAGGCAATTGTGCCAAATAAGCAGGTTTAAGACAATCTTACTTAACTGTATATCACTTAGTTTCAGTGTTTATATCTATATTTAATTAATTATCACGACTATCATTATTAAGACTCTTGGATATGAAGCTGAGATACTTGCTTTGATAACCAATCACTCAAATTCCCTATCCTGTCACAGTCTGGTTTCCAGAAAAGTACCAGGATATCACTGACTGTCTTAAGATACTAACAGACAAGTACATAGGTGGTATAGGTGGTAGAATTCCACTTTTTTTTTTTTTCCTTTTTTTCTATTATTTTCCTTTTCTTTAACTATAATAGAAGATACAAATAATTAATTCATGCCATTCTGACTCGCCAATTTCCTTTACCTTTGCAATCATTGGTGTAATACCCTATGTGCTCTACACAATTTTGCCTGTGCTGGAGTAGAAGCCAGATATCATCTTAGATAAAAAAAGGCTTCTGCTCTTCTATGTGGGATAAAGTTCAGATCTCTTGGGATATGTGAATATATATCACCCCGTAAAATAATGTGACTTCTGTGGTTCCTGACCTCCCATGAGAATAGTGTACATTTAGTGACAGTACAAAAATCATGGCATTAATTTATAGATTGAATTTGGAGTATTGACAGATGATGTATGACTGGCTGAGCCTAGGGAGAATTCAATGAATAACATGATAATTTACTGCTCCAAATGTGAAACACTAGATCTATTTTTCATTCTCTGTCACTGCTCAGCTTGAATTACATTTGGCTACTTAAAACATGTAAGGTATATGGGACTGTTAACAGATAAACTGTTTCAACATTTTTAGAACACTTTTCTTTTGGAATGAAGACAAGCTAATAAGAATGGCATCTGTATATGAGGCAGGAAGTTTTGTGTGCTTCTGATATGTACTTAACCATGTGTTCAGCATGGGATATTCTAATTCATATGCAGTCTAGACATGACCATTTCTGACAGATTTGTGCATACTACAGAAAAAAAAAAGTTTAATTCTCCATCTGTCTTCATATCATTTCGAGATGTTGCTTGAATACTATGGCCAATGTACTGTTACTATCAGTATTAAAACCCTAGTGGACTGTTGTACAATCAGAGTCTTATCTGCTGTCAGTGATCTACAGAGCTTATAAATTTGTTGCTTGCTGCTGGCTAGAAGTGAGAACTGAAACAGTTCTGAAGACTGAACCATGTGTGAGACTCCTACAGGTATACATACAGTAAGGAAAAGTGAAATTTTATGTGATTTCTGATCTCTTGGGCAGTATTTAATGGTAAAGGTACTGAGCTATGATTTAAGAACAGAAGCAAACAAATTTTGTACAGAATCAATTCTAAAATTCATCAATTTAGAATTTTCATTTTTCCTGTATATTTCAGTAAGCTACGGCATCTATAATTTGTCATGTCCTCCAAACAAAAGGAGAAAATGTGCTTACATTAGAAAAGTGCAGTAAGCTTTCTATTGAATAATAGTGCCATCATATCCTTCAATAAAAGTACACAAATCAGTCTCTTTTTGTATTTTGTGATACCCTGTATACTTATCTGGATAAGTAGCTAATTCTTTTGTGAATTTTATACTTTAATTTTTGTGACTGTTTTTTAAAACCAAATCCTTCCCAATAGTTATCCATCAATTTTAAATCTTAGCAAGACTATTTTCTGAGTGTAGTCCAGTATTTTTGTAGATAGTATCAGCTGAGTGGTGTTCCCAGTTAACATCCGGCAAGTTGTAAGTCCCCTGTAAGAGCAGGGGCACTTGATCTAGATGTCTCTTGTAGTTCCTTAAAGAGTAATCCATTGGTGCTGTCATCCAGGTTAGGTGGTCTATGGCAGACTCCCTCAGTGACATCCCCTTTGATTATTTGTCCCTTAATCCTTACCTAGTGGCTCTCAACTGAGTCTAACTGACAACAGTTCCATACAATCCAGGTAGTCCATTGCAGACAGTCCCACCTCCCTCTTTGCCTGCCCTGCCTTTCTCTTCTGAAGAGCCCATAGCCATCCGTCGCAGCACACCAGTCACAGGATTCTTCTCTCCATGTTTCACTTATGACAGTGACATCAAGCTCTGGGACTGAGCCAAGGCTTTTAGTTCTAACTTGTTCCTTGTGCTGTGTGCATTGCTGGAGAAGCATTTCAGATGTGCTTCATTGTACCCAGCACCTCACAGAGCAGACTGAATAATCTCACTAGCACACAGTCCCTCTGAACATATTTTCTGTAATTGCAGTTTAGTTACATTTATAGTGTTTACATAATCAGAACAGAGAAATAAACCTTTTAATTCTAAAAAAGCTTTCATTTTCAAATTTCTAAAGTGTGTCTGCTTTTCAAGTTTTGTTTTAAGCAATTCCAACTGCAGCTAAGGCTTCCTCGGAAGTTATTTAAAATTAATTTAATTAGTTAATTAAAAACTTGTCAACGGTTTATGGGTTGGTTCAGCCCAGTTCTGTGACTAATGGGGCAGGGGACCCACAGACCCAGGAAAGGGGGGAAAAGGGAGAGGGTGGAGAGATGGGCCTATAAATAAAACAGTGGCAACAATCTGAGGAGGAAAGCTAATTTACTAATTAAGATATTGGAATAAAAAATAACACAATATAGTACAATATTGAAGCTAGTAAATCAAATAAAATGAGAGAGTGTCCGAAACCAAGGACCTTACTGTAAAGCTGAAGGTAAGATGGCTAGGAAGCGCCCAGTATGCGTGAGCAGCAAAAAGAGGCAATCTTAGGACTTGAATGCAGTTTTGTCTTTTTTATTATTATTATTATCTTTTTTGTTTGTTTGTTTATCTATTTGTACATGTTCCAGGAAGTGGAATCAACATCATACTATGTTTAAATTTTGAAGTTTCCTGCTGCATCAAACTTGCAATGCTGTTCAGTGGTTTTGTGTGACAGTTCACTGTCCTTTCACTCAAGTTTTAGACTAGAGAGATTATATTTTTCTTAATTAAAATCAACTGAACAGACATTTAAAATCTTGTATATGCTATGATGAAGAGAAAATCAACAGTTCTTTTCAGAATAGTAGCATGAATACTTCCAAACTATGTTAATGTTTTTCTTCTAGAACATGCTTGTGTACTATGCTGGCATGTGTTAGAAGTATGAGCTTTGAATTCAGTAAAATGCATATGAGACAAATTAGTCTTCTGATGTCATGTGAAGATTTAGCTTTACTTTGATGTGAAAGCTAAATATTCATTAGAATTATGAGGAAACAGTCTGCTTCTGAGTGACGGAAATCTAGATCCATTTAGTTTCTGGAAAGAATTTCATTTTGAAAGTGTAGGACATTTCTTAGTCTTTCTTGATTCCGTTTCTGGACTAAATTTTGTAATGAATTTCTTTGAATAGCATAGTAGCAAAAAGTAACTTATATTGGACTACAACTTTATGGGGCAGCATTGAGGACTAACTAGCAAGCACATAAATCTCAGAACTGCAGGGGTTGGAAGGGAACTCTAGAGTAAAGTTGGAAAATTGATAATGTCAAATTCATTGTTTGTTTTTAAATCAAGCTTTTCCTTAAAAAATCTGTATATTTCTATATTTAAAATTCAGACATTACATTATTTTCCTCCTGATTAAGCCATAAAAACAGATCTATTATAAATCATGATTTGTTTCTAAAGTAGACATTATTAAAAATAATCCAGAATAAATGAGAAGAAAGCAAGCTTGTTAACAAACAGAAGAATAAAACAGATTTTAAATTGTGAAGTGGGAAAGGGAACTGAGGCTGCCAACAAGGTGACCACTTAATTATCTTCCACGTAAGATCAATGCCTCAGGAATACATGGTATCCCTGTTTCAAAAAATGGGAAGATCTTTGTAAAACGCACTGCAAAGCCCTCTTTGGAGTGCTGCAGGAAACTCAAGACAGTCATTTGCAATGCAGAATGGTACTTTTTCAGTGACAGTATATATTTGTCTATTTCTTTCAAGTTTTTCATTGGCCAAATGTTTCAGTAGCACAGCATTTTCATTTCAACTTCAAGGGAAAAAGTAAAATTATTCCTGTAGCTGAAGTTTATATTCCATAAATAAAACATGAAGTTGATTATACAACTGTTTTTTCTGTCTAGATTATGTTATGTTATGTGTTACAGATAATTTTAACTGAACCTAGAAATTGAAATAATCAAATTAGGGAATTTTCTCTGAGCATATAAAATGAATATGGCAAATAAATGTAAAATGAAAGACCATTTGCATGTACTAATGGACAAGACTCTAGATAATTAAGAAAACCTGTCTAGGAAAGGCAGATGCCTAAACTTTGCTATGGCTTGCAATCACCTGTCTGAAAGAACGAGAACTCAATTTAAAAAAATTATGCGACATTTCTCTCTTTTATTCTGTATAGAGATGAGAAATTAATGCTTGAAACTCAGAAAGCCAATGTCATTTCAAAATATTTTTTCTTGGTAACAGTGTGAACGTTTTCCAAGTGTAGTACAATATCCATGACATCTGTATGACTCAGGAAGTAGTGTTCCCAGCATATGTTACTGGATATATCAATGCTTTTCCATTAATAAATGCTGTCTTTGCTGTTCTTACTCATCTGAAATTAAGTAGAAGTCAACATTCTTCAGCATCTACTGAGTACTAGTTTTTTGCCTCATGGTATTTCAGATTGCCCATCATACTTTTGACTGAGAAGTACTTTTGCAGTCTGTAGAAATATGACTTAGTTGAAAACATAATTTATTGTGTCTTAAGACCAATTAAAGAAATTCCTACTTAGCTCTTCCAGCAGCCCTTCACTTCTTGATGTTTGGAGTTCATCAGGTTCATATCATTTTAGTTTTTCGCTTATGTAGGACAATAATCTATGGATAATATCTTGATTTCTAAATGTGTAGTTTTACCATCTATGATCATGTAGCTCTGGAAAATCGGAATTGGATTAGGAAGAAGCTACAAGAAGAGTTGGGTGTTTCTGAATGTAGTTTTATCAAAGTACTTAATAAAGTACTTAATAAAATACTTAGGTGCTTAGTAAAAACTGGCTAGATTGTATCTGGGTTCTAAATTATGAAAATAGTAATACTCCTTGAATTACTGTGTTTAAATGATTTTAATTTTGTGAGACTGTCACATCTTTATTGTTAGGTTAGCTTCCTTTGTGAATGAATCAGATAACAGCAGTAAGAAAGAATGTTTCTATTTTGATGAGGATTGTTATGAACACAAGATAAATTAATACTGCCCTTAGTAAATGTCTTGAGGAAGAACCACAAACATGTAACTCTAAATGATGTAACTCATTTCAGTTTATTTTCTTTTTTTTTGTTTTACTTATAAGCGTTACACGTGTATTTGTCAATACAAACTTGAATCTTCACGAGGTTCACATTAAAGGAGTAAAAGATACCAATTTTGCATTTCTCTAATGTTGACAGAGATTTTCCCACCTTCTATCTCACTGAAGGCCCAAAATTTCCTCAAAAAAATCACTATCATTTTTATAATAGTTTTCTTTCATTTATCCTTAAATATATAAACTATATTGCAGTTCTATTCTGTGACACAGAAACTGATGCATTCATGAAGTTTAAAAGTGAAATAATAGAGATGGACACCTTTGGGTTTCTTTCCAAAATAATGTGTATAATGTTATAATTTCAAGGGTGATTAATTTATGATCTTACTTTGTCAGATCTGTGTCTGGTGTTTCCATGTTTGGGTTTTGTTTCGTTTGGATTTTTTTTTTTTTTTAATATCTCTGTGATTTTTCATTTATTTAAAACACAACATGCCATATTTCTTTAAATTACATTTTAGTTATCCTCATCTTTACTGAACTCATGATGATGAGATGAGATAGTAGCTTTTGACTATTTCTGCTAACTATGAGGTTATGAGGTTGTTCCATTCCTTTTTTTTCTATGAATTGATATTTTTTTTCATCCCTGTAAGAAATATCAAAGTTGGTTAAAGCAAAACAGTTGGCTAAGAATCCTTTTTTCACAATACAGAAGGTATCAGAAACTAATATATTTTGAAAGATTTATTTTCTGAGTTGTCTTCAACTAACATAGAAAAGGAATGGTTAAACCATTTCAAAAAAAAAATGCTAGATTTTTAGCTACTAGTACCAGAAGAAAGAGGTTTATTTTTGTTAGTGTTGACTGTGTATCAAGAGAAAACTTTTTTTAAACTTATTTTCAGTTTCAAATTACCATCAACACCTGGAAAGTCAGCTCCTCTTGAGCTCCTCTCAAGAAAGATTATCTCATACAGCTCAGAATATCCATAGTCTTTGAAACTGAAGACCAGACCAGGGGAGTCAGAACCAGACACTGTGATATTCAGAATGTTTCTTTCTTTGAAAACTTGCCAGTAACAATATAAATAAATAAATAGGCTGGGATCTTACAGTTTTGCCAGCTGTTTTTTCCCCTCATTCATGAATTAGGATGCCTAATATTTGGAGAGAGATTAAAATTTTGTCCGTTTTAAAAATAAAAATTCTGGAACATCATTATCAGCTGGAGTAGTCTGCCCAGGAAAGTGGTGGAGTCCTCATCCCTTGAGGTATTTAAAATGTGCGTGGCACTAAGGGATATGGTCTAGTGAAGAGCCTTGGTAAGTAAGGTTTATGGTTAGACATGATGAGGTTGAAGGACTTTTCCAACCTAGATGATTCTAATGATTGTTTAGATACTAACTAAAGACTGTGCAGCTTTTAAGATGCTTTTCTTTTTACTTTTTTTCATTAGTGTACCATTAAAATCTTCCAGGAGTAAAACAGAAGACTCAGAATCCTCTCCTACTAATACTGAGTTCTGTCTGAGAGTAAAATTTTATGCAACTGAAGGTCAAGTAGAACACTCTGTTATGGTTTTGTAGGTATTATCAGTTAGAATTTAATCGCAATTGCTGTAAATCTGTTTCTTTCTGCATCAGAAGGATGCAGTACCGACGCTGACTTCACTGTGTCCAGCCAAAATGGAACATTAGTTAATAAACCTCAGCATTCAAAGCTAGGATTTTTGCTTCAGTAATATCGTTTAGTCAGAGAGATTCCAAAGACTTCCTAGTCTCCTACTAGTTGTCTTCCTACTGAGTTAGTGCAGAAGATAATCAGATGGCGAGAGTGAAAATTGTGTGGTCAAAGAAAGGTTTAAAAGCTATGAAGCATGTAGTGACAATGGTTTTAATGTTTTTTATCCTTCATGTTTTTAATCCTTCATGTAGAAAAAAGTCATCTGCACCTTGATTTTGTGTGTGAAAATTATACTACTAGATATATTTAACTTGTCAAGCAACATTTCTTATTTTCACTCAGTAAGATTTGTCACTGCTCCAAATGTAAGACTGGATATTTTGAAAGTATAAAAATTAGTGAATCGAACCTTAGTACTTCTATTAGTATCTTTGGGTATAGTTTCTCTTACTGGATGTAACATGAATACTTGACATTAGGAGACAAGGATACTCAAGGTTTTCCACACTTTTAAGAAACAGACTCATTAATTTTCCCAAGTGAAATAGAAGTACTGTAGGAGTAAACTAGATCTGAAATTGTATGTGGTTTTAAACCAGACAAATACCATTGCTGACTGCCAGTCACAGGGTAGCTGCATAAGTTGATGTGATAGCATCCTCTGCATGTGATGTTGGTGGTGACAGATCCTTTTTGGACATTTGATTGATGGCGTTTTTGACATTCCACTGCAGACAATCTGCCTGAGGTTATTTTACTTTCATGCCATTGTCATTTGACATTAATAACTGTTGAAACAGGTATGAATTGACAGTCCTGGGGAACAGTCAAATTCCCATGCCAGATTCTTGTAGCTGGCCTGTTAGTTTCAGTCACAATGCAAATGTTTCTTCTTTATTCACGTGTGTTTTCATGATTCTTATTTTGCACATGAAAGCAAGCTTGAATTGAGAGCAAAGATTGCCAGGGATATTTTTGAGTAATGGTGCTATGTCAGCTCACTGTTGTTCCACTGCCCATACTAATGCTTAATAAATATTTATGGCATAATGAATAGCACTAGTACAGAGTGTGAGGTAATATACCCAATCTGTAAGGATACCTAGAAATCTAACCTCGAGGACTAATTAATTGTAATGGCATTTTATTTCTGGAATCCCATCATTTGTTTCTGTGGGACTAATCTGAATGAAGTGATGTTTGCTTTATTTCAGAACAGATAATGGCTATATGGTTAAGGAGGAAAATTAAAAATAAAAATAAACAAGAATAGGAGAAAAGAAATCTACATTGGCACTAGCATTGAGCAGAGGAAATCGCTTCTTACTCTAGGTGATTAACTTATTTCTTCTTTTTCTTATATGTTCACTTTTTTGTAACAATTAAGAATGTTCATTGGTTTGTTTGTTTGTTTGCTTTTTGGTATGGAAACCACGTTCTCAGGCAGCATTTCATTGTTTCCTGCTATTGTAACTTTGGTTACAGTCTGCTAGTCAACTGTGTGTGGCATTTCTGAGTTTGAGAGAGGGATACTCTTTCACCTGGAGTGTTTGCTATAGCTGTGCATGGATTCTTGCAGTCCCAGAGCCATTGTGATGAGGTTGGCATATTAGCTAGCTTTGCAATTAGTAGGCAGAATTCTTTAAAAAGCTTTTGATTAATGCTTCTAATACATAAACTGCATTTATGATATGTGATTTGCTTGTGGTATGGTGTCAGTGACTTTGTTGCCCAAAACTGCTCTCAGAAGAGTCAGTCTGATCCTGACTGTTAAGGGGAGGTGATATCCCCTGTGTTGTATATCCAGTAGCCTGTATAATGGGTGGTATGCCTTCCTCATCTGATTCATGTACGTGCACTGGACAGAAGGAGCAAGGTAGGCAAGAATTTAGATATTATGTGCAAATAAAGTGCATTTTAGGGAAATAGCTTAATGGAAGGTAACATCAATATGGTAAATTTTTTTAAATACCATTAATGCCTTCAAAAGCATTCACATAATACAGCACTTATATTAAAGGTGGGATAGTAGGCAGTGCGGTGTCTGGGTGCTGGCCAATCAAGGTGATACTTTGAATTCGAGTTTCAGAAATGAAATTTTCAGGAAAATGTCAGTTTTCACGTAGCTGGGAAACTACCAGTACACACCACTGGCCACTTGCTAACACGAATACCTGCAAAGAATAAAATCAGGGGAACTCTATCTGTGATGCATCTTGTAGCTTCTCTGGTTAAGTTGTATCATTGTTAGCAGAAACATCAATAAATGCTTTTTTTCTTAATTGTTGTAATTAACAGTGCTATCATCATGCCAAAACAAATAAATGAGGAATGATAGGGAAATAAAAGCCTCTTTTTGTATAGTCCGTAAACTGTGTCTTCACTCAGTTAAAAAAAAATGCATTAGGAAAATATACCAGTGTTTAAAGTTACAAAATAATACTTGCTCATGCTCTGTAATTATTCATGTAGATTGATCACTGCATTGTTTGCTATTTCCATAAAAAAAAATTTGTACAATACTAAAACTGAAGAGAGGAATGTAGGTATGTCATAAAACTGCTGGTATCTTATAATACTGTGCACACATTCAAACACCCGAAGTAGTTAAACACGAATAGTCTTACAGTAGTTAAAGAAAAAATCAGCAAAGGCAAAATAAATTGTGGAATATTTTTTACAAAGCAGTTGTCATATTTATTTAAGTTTATTTTTTCACAGCCGGAATAATGCATTTTCTGTAAATTAATAAACTTGAACAATATATGTGGTTTTCCGTCATAAACCTTCATTTTACTTTTTCCCTTAGCTATTTACACTTATGTAATAAGAAACAGAACTACTGCAGGTGAAAGACTGAAGAATCGCAGCTTAAGGAAAACACAAAGCAGTTTCTGTAGAGGGGGTATTTGTTGAAACACATGCAAGAGTTCTGTGTGCAAGTTCCATATCTCAGATTTCCAAGTATAGCTGGTCAAACTAAAAATAATTTTAATAAAAAAGCAAGTTTTAGACTACAAACAGATTAATTTTCCATTCTTTTAAACAGAACTTCTGTTGCCTTCATTACTTGCTATCTATTATTATAAAAATGTGTCATTCATATATTACCAACATTTATCAGTATTGTGTGTTATGACTCAAAATAGGTAATAGCCATACGTTCTTCTGGGTAACTGTGAAGAAGTAGCCACATAGAGGTGAAGTTTCTGTGTATATTGTATTTGGCTCAGTAAAGCAGCGCAGTTGTCCAGTGGGTATTCTTTGACTTTTTTTTTCCTATTAACTTCCAATTAAAGTTATGTGATTTTAAGGAGAGATAAAGTGATACACATGGCTTTTCTGTGTTGTCTTTCATTCTTGATAGAGAATATCAGATCTTAGTCCTATTAATCCAAACTGGAAAAATATTGCATTTCCATTCAGAGTAAGGATATTCAGCTGGGTTTGGTCTTCTTATAAATTCAATTCAGAGGGAAGACAAGACAAACAATTTGTGCAGAAAATGTTTTTTTGTTGTTTTTTTTTTTTTTTAAAAAAAAACCTTTTTTAAGATTACACAGTTTAATATTAGGGGAAGCCCAAAATTGCATGAGTTTTTTGGGTTTTTGTAAAGACAGTTTAACTTATCCCCCTCTAATATTGCATATATTTTATTTTCATCTTAAATCTTTGGTTCTTTAAGTGGGCTGCTCCTCATCCTTGTTTTTGAAGTTTACAAGCCACATATAAATCAAGCCTTTTTTCTTTTTACCAATGCAATAACGTATTGTTACTAGCAATGTTCTTGTAAGATAGAGTACAACCTTATGGATCTGGAGATGTAATTGCTCAAAGAAACAAAAGCTAAACAGAGCCAGGAGAGTGGGCACCTCCTTGAGGCATTATCTCTTTAGCTCTTCTGGCAACCCATAATGGCGGGTGATGGCAAACTTCCATAGGACTGCAGAATGTGAACTTTGGAAATGAATATAAAAAAATGAAATATTACCAGGGGTCACAGGGTGTGTGTGGGGTTTAGTCCACAAACAAAACATTTTCTAAGTTAGGAGTCTGAAGACAGCCACACTTCTAGAAAAAAAAACAAAGATATCTAAGGATGCTGAATATATTTATATATTGTTTATATTTATACTTATATTTAATATGTTTATACTTCTTCCACTTCCATCCCCTAAAATATGTTGCGTAGCATGATTTGTTTTAAATGTTAAGTACTGGAAAAGCTCTTAATTATTACAAATTTATATTTCAAACACTATTTGTTTATATTATTTTATCTTTGTGATTATATCACATTATATCAACAAATGCATTAATGTACAGTGTCAGTGGCTGGAGTAGGTATGACACCAGTTTATCCTTCTGAGAACATAAGTAGAAATGACGTATAACTTTAGGCAAAACCTGGAAGCTCAGATAAATTGCAGGAAAGCATTGCCAATAGCAAGGTGTGTATTTTCAGATAAGAAGTTTAAAGCTCTGTTCACAAGAATATTTCTTATACAATAACCAATGCCTAATTAAGGTCTCCTTCAGTTTGTATTTCGTGTCACCTCATGACATTTGTATAACAGCATCATATAAATAAGTTATGAGAAAGGTGAAAATGCAAAAATTTTGATTTTGTTTATAGCTGTGAAAACATGCTTTACAATTTATCATTCAGTTCAAGAATTCAATTATCTTGAAAGGATGCTAAATTTTTGGGTGACAAGCACCAGTTACCACTAAAAAGTCAGCATTTTCTACCAATAAATTTAATCTACATGCATTAAAAAGAATTTTGCTACTAGTTTTTTATTGCCTTATTACACCATAATATTTCATGTCTCTATATTTGCATATAATCAAAATAAATAAGGTTCTTAACAGTGGTATTTCTCCTTACCAATGCGGTAGCAGTAATTCTTAAAGATTACTACTTTGGCTGATCCATTTATGTACTATAAATTGTAATAAATACATTTTAAAATTTGTAAGTAATATTTCATTTGTTACTTGGAAACACAAAACATTCTTGCTGCAGATGAATGGTGAGCTAAGTTACAGATATACATGATGAAGGGAGAAATATGGCTTTAGCTTTGAAAGGTGATTCAACTGCTTCTAAAGAAGATTTTGCATGTAAGACAAGGAAAAAGTCTAGGGCAATGCTTTGCAAGTAAGCATTAGCTATCAGGATGCATTAGGTGAAACTAACTCACACAGTACCCTCATACCCATGACCTTCCAAACACATTTGCAGATAATGTTGATGTATCTGACAGCAAACACAAATCCTCACAGTTCTTTGGGAAGATATTTCAGTTCTGCATTGAAATTGTATTCTCTGTCATATTGAGATGACAGCTGTTGTAAGATACAAATTTTGAGTTATGCAGCAATACAGCATAGGGTACAGTCTACATTGCAAAATACAGCCGTAATCTTTTAGTGCTTACAATTGGATAGTTTCTTCTGTGTGGCAGGTAGGAAATGGGTTAATGTGGATCTCATCATCGGTGTCTTGCAAGGGAGTAACAGTAGCTTATATTAAAATTCCACTCTGAAAGGCTGCCCAAACTTTGAAGATCTAGATGTTGCTGTTAGAGAGAGGCTAGTGGATTGGGAAGATGAAAATAGAAAAGCATTCGCAAGAAACAGCTTGTTTTCCCCTAAATCTGCTGGAATAGTGGTGTGAAAATATATATAAACAGAACTTGTTGCTTTAACTTGAGAGTACTATTTTGAATACATATTAAGTGAAATTTATGGAAATGCCAATACATTTTCCTTTCTCGTTAAATGTTTGCAACACAGGAAAGGTTCATTCTGTATATGTTTGCCATCGTCTCATACTACATTTCATAAATATATCCTTTCAGTCTCGGTGCAGGCATAGTGAAATAAAATATAGATTTTAAAAAATGTAAAAAGTTATAAAATGTATTTTGGTCATCCTCCAGGAAAAAATGCAGTCTCTTTTTGGAGCTATTCACCCTCAGCATTTTCATTCTTCTGTAATACACCCTAGGCAAAAATGGAAGATGTGAGAGGGAAGGAAAGATGGGAGCAATAGACTAGATTTGCACCTGTGTGCTGCCAGCCTTCCTGAACTGATTCCCCAGCGTTTATCTGCAGCTGGAGTTACTGGGCAAGCCTGCAGAAGGCCTCTCTTGGGGGCTTGACCTACTCATATGTCAGAGCATTGCCCCATCTCTGTGCTGCAGGCATATAGCAGCGTGTCTTGTGAAGCCCGCTCCATGGGAAGGTGTGATTTATAGGCACAGCCATGGTTCAGCAGATGTCATAGATATCCAAAGAAACAACTAAAATGGAAAGAGAGGAAGGGAAAGCTGGAAGGAAATTTCTTCATGCATGAGCAGAACAGGAGTTTTAGAGCTATGCTTTTAAATGAATTCATCTTATTCCTATTAAAATCCCTAAGTTTTTATTGTTGTCCAGAGATATATCTGCTCTCTCCATGTTTCTATCAAGGAGGTTGTGACTATACAAAAAGTATTAAGGAACGATATGCTGCTACTTCAGTATTTTCATTTCATATATGAAGGTAAATGTCATCTGGAGGTTACCAAAAGAAAGTTCTGTGTCTTCCCACAATAAGCTGAGGGTATCATTAGAAGACCAACTTTGGGAATCTGGGTCCTGAGATAAAGACAGCAAAAAATCAAGAAGGGCAATGGGAAGTCTCTTGACTTGCAATGCTCTGAAGAACTCCACTAAATGGTTAGTGTCTCTGTGACAGCAAGCATATTAGTCTCAAAAATCTCCTAATGGGCTCTGTCATTTGAGCTTTCTGTCAAGAACCTCCATCAGCTGACAGAATAATTTAAGAACAATCAATGTCTGGATTACTCAGGGCCCTGAATAGAACAGTTTATTTAATTGTATCTTGAGGACCTAGAAGAAAGACCTGTCTCTGTTTCTTGTCCAGCAAAAAATTCTGCCCCTGCCTAGCCAAGCAACAATTCAATGATCTAGCAATTAGACATGGAATGATTTTGCTTCAGTATAAATTTGTACTAATTGCAGTGAATCATCATCACCAGATGCTTCAAGGGATGCATTCTCTGTTGGTTTTTTTGTGTGATCAAATTTCAGTGCTGCATCGGAGCTATTGTCACCGAAGTATTTTCCAGATGTCCCCAAAAATAGGAATAATAACTAAAAACAAACAAACAAACAAACAAACAAAAAACAGAAAAAACACGTGGCATTGTAATGGAGACATTTCTGTATGACTGAAGTCAACAAGTCTGAAGAACAATCTGACGCAGACTATGACAGTGGATGCTCATTTTGGGCCTTGTGCCCAGCCTGCTCTCCAGAAAGTTTCCCTTAGGTCAGTCCTGCTCTGTAATAAAAGGCAGTCAGCTTATTTGTGCGATTCTTATTAGCAGTGGTTTCACACTGTGTGAATGCCAGTTTGAGACATTTGTTTGACCAGTGCCAGAGATTTTGTAACATTAAATTTGGAAGTGAATAGCATGAGGCTGGGTGTGCAGATGAGCTATTGTACTGTCTCAGGGAGACTTCATATCTCGGTAAATTGGCAGATAGGGAGTGCTCACATGTAAATCGCTGGGATATAAGGAGGACTCAGAAAGGAAAAGGAGGTTTTGAATTTTTATACAAAAGTTCCAACTAATGACCAAATTGCTACAAGACCAGAAGTAGGTGAGCTGAACTGAAACAATTCCTTATTCTGACTAACTTGACAGGCATATGCATTCCATACTACAAAGATGGAAAATTTGTTTTTGAACAGCTTCCTATTGTTATTATTTCCTTAGGTCCTAGAAAAATACTCTAGACACTTTAAAAAAATCTTTCAATTTTTCAGATTTACCTAAAGAGCAGTAAATACTATTTCAGATATTATATCTGAAGTTTTTCTTAATTATATTTTTCCTTCAAGCAAGATTTCTAGAAAGATACTGCCTTGAAAATTCCCTTATTCTTTCTCTTTTATTTTAACTCCATTTCCTAGCCCCAAATTTGAAAATCAGAAATTCAGTCCTAATATTCTTTAGGTTCGTAAATCATGGCAAAGAAGCAGTTGTGGAACGTTATGCTACTAACTCAAAATAGTTTATAAGAATGTAGTGATTTTTCACCCTTTTTTCAGTAAGTTGTTAGCATAAACTTAAATCTTGTTATTATTTTTCCAGAACTAGAGGCAGAAGAATGGTGCAAACATCTTTGCATGGAGTGTCTAGGAACCAGGCTTAATGATATAAGTCTTGGAGAACCAGATTTACTTGCTGCTGGAGTCCAGAGAGAACAAAATGGTAAGTAACTTTGTAATTGCTCCTATATGAGGTATTAGCTTATGTCCCACATTATCTTTGCTAGTGGTTGTGTATCTGTGTGGATTTTTCCTGTTATCTAAACGTAACTAAGCATTTGGATGTCTTTTCTATGCTTAATCTTTTTTTTTTTTTCCCTACAAATAAAGGTGATTAAATTCTATACCAAATAGCACATATATAGTGACTTAATGTGTTAATTGTGCATGGCAGTGACCTTTCTGGTTGTGAAACAGTGGACTCTATGAAGTGGAAAAGAACAGTGGGTGTTGTTCCACAGTCATTAAAAGATGGCAGTAACATTTCAACAGCACCTTGGACTGGAAATCTCATACTTGCTTTAAACTCATACGTATCTGGAATAGTAAAAAATCTACAGCTAAATGTCATTAATTACAGGTGAAAGGACAATGGAATATTCTCCTCAGCACTAAGTCAAGCCTGTAAATCTTCAGATCATAAATTTAGATACATGTTCAGAAAGGTTGCTAGTGGATGGAATATCCAACAACAAAAAAAAATCTGTGATTATCCAGTCACTTAGTTTCCATTAATGAACATGAGGGCAATACCAAAATGTGCTCATTCATTCCTCTCTAAATTACAGCACTCAGTAAATTTTACTGTATTGATGCTTTTATAAAATCCGATAGCTTTTAGCAAAGTAATAAAATAAACTGACTCAGTGTTCATCATGAAACAAGCCAACTATCATTATAAACAAAATGACGTAATTAAATTACAGAATGAAAAGCACTATGTTGATTATATTATATTAATTTCTTATATGATTTCAGACATCTCTGAATGTAATAACATAAAATATGCAGAAATCCTCAAGAAATTCTATTCAAAGATCAGTTATTGTTCTTTTGCAGTTTAAAGAAAGTTCAAATGTTTGTGAAATTGTTTCCACAGTCAGGCCCAGGATTTGTCTTGTTTTAACTTTCCACTTGTCTCAAGCTTTCACACAAGTATAGAAGGAAAGGCTATTAATGTTGTAGGAAAGTGATAATGATGAAATACCACTCAAAGCGTCCTACCCGCCATACTTTTGTAAGCTATGGGTGTAAGAATTTTGTGTACAACTGAAGAGAGAACTATGTGAGCAGGTGAAGATACTTTGCAAATTAGGAGGAAAATAAATCTCATAAAAAGTCTCTGATGTGACCAGAAAAATAGCTTGAAAATCCTTAAGATCTTTCAGCAGTGAAATCATGAATTTTCCAGCAGCTTTCAGAAATGGATAGTAAATACTCCATTTCATTTTGTCCTTTAAAGGGAGAGATCCAATTATACACATGACCTCCAAAAGACATAGATTAGTTCAATTGTGTAAACTAATCTTGATTCAGTTCCTTCAGTGTAGAATTAATTGCAGTGCTCCCAAGCAGCATATATGTACATAATTAGCATCTTTATTGTTCTAAGTAAGTAAATGAAAAGAAACAAAGAGGCAAAGCATGAATTTTTTTGTGCATATCACATGAATAAGAATGCATGAAGGCCATAATTAGCCATATTTTCATTAATCCAGTGGCAATACACATATCATTCAATATTTGAAGAACAAGCTCTACTGAACCAAAATTTCAGTCAAGCAATTCTGATACCTGTCTGCTTCATTCCCTCATCCTCTTGATGCACAACTTGACTTTTTAGTAAGCATGTTTGAAATTCAATGTCGTCTCCTTAGTTGTCTTGTTCTGGAAGTAAATTCTAGTTTGTAAATGTCTTTTTGTCATTTTGAAAGTGGAGGAGAATACAGAGAAATTGGTAAGAAGTCTATTTATTTAATTTTTTTTAATTTAGGTGTGCTATAGTTTTCTTTAGGGATTCCTAGGAAAGGCAAAATTGTCAATGTCATTCTACACATTACAGTTTTATTTAAAAATGTGACTAATATGAGGGTGGAATCATTTGGTGAAATCTAGTAAAAATTTTGAGTTATTTTCTTGCACAGTTTCCTCATTTTTATATGTTCCTCATGTAGTTTACTTTGTCCTAATATTTTTAATACACTATGTTCTTCATCTGTCCAAGTGTACCAAGTCCACAGATTGCATTCTCATCAAAGACTACAGTGTCAGTGGGTTTACAATTTTAGATTTTCTCTGACATTTTAAGGGCTAAAAGCAATTGAGTAATAGTGTTATAATATACTGCTTATACCTCTATGATATGACAGGGTGTTAACATCATTAATCCCAACAGAGTAGGTGTTAATCCCATCCCACTGTCTTTTTTAAATGGTTTCTTTGCCTTAAAGATTTTTTGAAGTGTTGGCAATCTGATACTTGGATCAGAAAAGAACTAACCAAAAGAAGTGTGGATTTTTTTCATAACTACTTTTCTTTGTCCTAGCAGTGGTATTTTTAATACACTATGTTCTTCATCTGTCCATGTGCTTAGCCATTCCTGTCCTTTAGAAGGCATTTGTATGATGTATAGAGGGACTTCCTAAGGGTATTCAGTGAAAAGATTGAGTAACTTGGCTATCTCTTGAGAAAAGAGTAAGTTGTCTGTTGTGTAGATTTCTGTTTTAGTAACTAAAGCTAAGTATATGGCCCTTCAAACAGCATATTTAGTTTGCAAGTCTTGCAATAAATCACGTGTTTTCTTGTCATTTGTCTAACATCACTTTTTCATAGAATCATAGAACCATTATGGTTGGAAAAAAAACTCTTAAGTTCATCAGGTTCAACCACCCACCTACCACCAAACCACTAAACCATGTCCCTATAAAGTTACATCTGAGCTTGTTCTTCCTCTCTTCCTCTTGTAACAACCTTGAGATGATTTCTTTTGTGACAGGTGAAAAAATATGGTTTGTAAAACAGTTTTTTTCAAAGACTAGCAAAATTGTGTTTAGCATGCAATTGTTACAGGTGAAAGGACATAGATTGTTCACATATTTCTGTCACCTGAAGATAAAATACATGGCAGCACAGTGACTGAAATGCATTAATTCTTGTATCATTCCAGGTTGCTCAGTAGATGCCAGTGAGATCTCTTTTACTGGTAGTTCTGTGGTGGTGGTAGCTAAAAAAGACAGACAATAGATCTCCTCTGTTTAGAGAAGACAGTTCTAGATACTGCTTTGGGAAGTAGTAGAGAAGACTTCTAAGTGATACTTGTGCAAAGAAAATCAGTATCAGAAAGCTTCTCACTGTTTCATCTTTGTTATTCCTTCAAGTATTACCACAAGCATTACTGCATAAATTGCACTGCAGAAAATTACCCTTGTATTTTTCATTTTTACATCCAAGGCTCAAAACCAATGACTGCCTAGTTTGCAGTGATCCAAAGTTTCTAATAAAATCGAGATCTGAAACGAAGCTTCCCTTACTCTCCAACCATTTTACCTTCCTGAACCTTACTTATTTTAGAGGGAAGAGGACTGTAATACTGATACTGAGGAATTGTGCCTGCTCACCTTCAGTCTTGCCTTGTCCCACACAATAACACAATCTTCCTCCTCCCTGTTTTCTGAGGCATTCATTATACCTATTCATTTCCCTCTAATCCATGTGATTTTTTTTTTTGTGTTCCTCAGCCCTAAAATTGCAGCCTTGGTCATGTTTAAATTTATTTTCACAGCAAATGTAGTTTCTTACTGTTTGTGAATATCTACTTAGATTATTTTATTAAGAATGAGAATATATAATTAAATCAAAAGAAGTAAAGACCACATGATCTCATTTAGATAATGATTTAGAACAGTAGGAGTGCAGCTCTATGTACAATGATATGACAAATAATACACAGTAATAACCCCAGAAAAGAAAGCCTAGACTCAGCTGGACTCTTAATAGCAATGACAACAAGTAGTCTTTTATCTTGTGATACTTACACACACCTTTCATACTGCTTAATTTTCTAAAGCTACTGACAGGGAAAGAGAAGATGAATGTAGAGTGGCGTCTTCCTGTGGAAGTGGAAAGTTGCTTTCCAGATCTCAATACATGTGCAGCATTCATAATACACCCCAAAACCTATGAACAGAAACAAATCTCCTTTCACTATTTTAACCTGTCTTGTCATTATCTCTAGAACTTGCCCTTTTCTTTTCTTCAGAATATTGCACGTTCTGCTGTGGCACTGTATTTTCATTTGTTATAAAGGGAAGCAATTAGGAAGGTGTCATCCAAATGGGCTGTGCATGAGTGACTGTTTCCTATGCAAATTAAATCAGAATATTCAAGACAATAGTAGGTGAAAAAGCATTGTGTGCAGACAGTGTTACTGAAGTTGTTACTCAAGAACAGGTGTTCCTTTTTGGCAAAGAGTAATTTGTTCAGCCTTTCTTTTCTGTGTAAAAAGATTTCACAGTACAGCAGTCTTGCTTTTAATTGCCACAAACTCATTAATTTCTGTTAGAAAAAAATGTAGCTTCTTACACTCAACAATGTCCTTAGATCCTCAGAAGAGGATTACAAGTTATTTCTCTATGCTACACATGGAGATACATGGCTACAGCCAAAACAATGGAGTTCATACAGTTGACCTGTTTTAGGGCATTTTTTGGGTCTGTAGAATCCCTCTTTCTGATCCACTACATGGAAACATTATGCAAGGTTTTTATTCATTTTCTGTTATCTTTAATCCACTATTGCATTTCATTTTTTTGAGAATTAACCAAATACATATGATTTTATCCTTTACAGAAAGGCATTTGCAGTTTTAATACCTATTTAAGCTAGCGAGGTTTCAGATTCTTCCTTGCTTTACTATTTATCAGTTAAATAGCTGAAAATAATTATTTTTTGTAGCCTTCTAATTTTCATTAAGATGCTAATAAATATTTCCATGCATTTTTAACAGAAGCAAAGCAGAATAATTACAAGCAAAGGTGTAAAATTAATTCTAGAAGCATGGTTTCTCACTGTGTAAAGCAAAAGAGAATTGCTGTAATGGACTTACATATGTATGACACAAAGTGCTGTGACTCTCTTTCCACTTGAGAATTAGCTACAGTCATCTGCAGAAGATTCACAGGTGGGAGAGTTTCTTCCAGATGGAAACTGAATGTTTGTTTTCAAAGCCTCCTCATATATGGATCACACCAATCTGACTGCCTCTTTCCATAAGCACCTTTTACCTCACATTAAAGCTGGAATGAAATGAAGCATGTGGATTACAGGATTTCAATGTTATCTGCTCAGCTTTCCAACTGAGGCAAAGGAATCTAGCGATAAAATGATTAGAATGAGCTCATTAGGCTTCCCAGTCAAAACAGTGGAATAAGTATGGTAAAATATCACCATTTTTTTCACACTGCCTCCCCCACTCCTTGAACCTTACGTATATCAGAGGGAGGAGGATTGTAATGCTGATGCTAAGGAATTGTGCCTGCTCAGCCTCAGTCTTGCCTTGTCCCACGGAATAGCATCACCTTCCACCTCCCTGTTTTCTGAGGCATTCATTAACTTCTACTTACTTGGTCTTACTAGTCAGTGGACTGTTATTATCTCACCCCAATTATACACAGATGATGACTGATCCACAGAGAGGCTAAATATGTTATTACATGTAATTCATAAAACCTGAAGGCTGAATTCATGTAAGACTGAGTCCAGATGTCCAAAATATAGCCTTTGAATGTTTGTTCTTACTGACATGAATTTGAGGGAAAAGCTTCTCTCTACAACTGGAATGATATCATTGACATTATCTAGGAACCTATTCAAATGGATAAATTAGACTCTACATTTTAATTACTGAAAGGATTCTGAAAGTATTTGCACTATCTGATGTCTTCAGTTTTCTGCTACATGCAAGCACTACCAAGTTTTAGTTTCAAAAGCTGTCTAGTACACATTCTTTTCTTGACAATTTGAGGAAGTACCAATGGTCCTACATTTTGCCCTGCAGCTGATGTTCAGTTCAATCAGCCAGACTTTTGTTAATCCATGACACCTCTCCTTAGACATTGACCTCCACTGCAAAGTCAACAAATGTCTCTTGACAGTTTGAGGATATTATATGTCCTCAATACCCTTCATGCAATATCCTGTTACACTTCAGAGCAGTAGAGCATTTTGTGAGAGTTCTGGTGGCTTCTAAAAGAGCTTGAAATATTCGGTGTTTTCAACACAGTGACATAATGTCTACTTCAGAGAGTAATTGTACCTTTCAGTTTTCTTTTCTATCTCAGGTATTCTGTCAGTGATGTTAAGGGAAAGATTTCACCTCTTATCCTAGTGCGATTCCCCCCTGCACACTGCATAAGTGCACATGATGCAAAGGGAAGTCATCTCTATCTTTCTTTCAGATAGAGGGGAAACGGGAAGCAACAGTGTGATAGTGCAAAACTGAAATCTAGTATATGACAAAAGCTCATCTTCATAGTTCTTAGGCTATTTTGTGTGATGTATCATGGCAACATTGAAATGCTGAAAAAGGGCAGATATATTATTTCATGGTAAATTGAGCTGTCTGGTTCTCCACCATTCCCTTCCCTTTGCAGACACTGACACTTACTCCTACATGAGAGTTTTTCAATTGGTAGATGTTAGATTCAACCCATGCTCAATACCTTATTCTGAGAGTTAGGGAAAGATCTTTGTAGCAATGTCAACAGTATGTGCTATTACTTTTGTACTTTGTGTCAGAAGACTTTTACAAAACATTAGAAATTTTTTCACCTGATATCTTAGTCATGAAATGCAACTTATAGGGCTCAGACCCATTAGTGTGATTAATGGGAACTTGAGCCTGGAAGAAGAGGTTAAATGGCTATGAGATGGAGTGAATCAATTGAGGAGCCATTGATGGGGCAAAATTAAATTAACTGGAACACAATTACATTGGGAATGGCATGTTTGCTTATAGCTAAGCAGGACAGCAAATCTAAGTGCTCAGACAGTGGTTCCATTAATCTTCAGCCAAACTTTTGTAGTTTTGTTGATATGCCCACACTCATTCACACTTCAGTATATATTATCTCAACTATTTGCAGTATTTTCACTGATTTGTCAGAAGAGTACATACAGCAAACATTGTAAAAGTAGATTATAGTATAAATAGTTTTGGAGGTATTAACTGTCAGACTGGAAGATGCATCTCATTTTGACTTTTGTAATTATTTCACTTTTACCTCTTTTGATTACTTTAAACTCCTTCCTAATTTGAAAAAATAAACATGAGAAAATTCTAAGCAGCAACTGGATTCAAAATATACTGTTCTAAACTGTTATTTGCTTATTAAGTAGAAAGTTTCTATTAGGTGTCCCTTTAAAGTACATTTTTCTAGTCCCATTCATATAGCTTTTATCATACTCGTGCTTTTAATTTTCCTTTTTTTTTTTTTTGTCAACACCTTTCAATGTACTAGCACTGACATTCTGCATTTCTAACTTGTTTCAACGATGAAAGGAAATTTTTAGAAGTTGTGAAACACCTGCTTTCTCCCATTCTGTTCTATTAAGCTCTAACGTTTCAGTGCCTTTAGAGTTAAAATACACTCCAGCACTTCCAAATGTACAACCTGAAATTTAACTGCTTTCATCTGTTTGTAGGACTAAACCATAGAAAGATGAATTATTCTTCAAAACAAATTACATTTTTATTTAAAGTCCTCTTGCTATTATTGTAGTTTACTCTCTCTTTTTTATTTTTTTTTCCTGTTACGATAGTTGTTCCTTTGCTTATTAATTCACACGCAACTCAGGCACTTTAGAAAATTGTTCATGCCCTTGACCTCTTATTGCAGTGAGTGCACTATGAAGTAGAAGTGCAGCTGATACCAATTGATGTCAAGGCTGTAATAATATATTGTGTTGAATCAGATTTTTCAGGAAAGCAACTGTTTATTAAAAATGTTATGAATTTTACTGAACTTGGCAAATAAATAGTAACTGAATACAAAGAAAGGAGTTATTAACAGACTTCAATATGTAGTTCTGTTCTTTGATAGAGGAGACTCTATTCTAAGTCACAGCAAATTTTGAGATGTTAGACCTTATTGTGACTTTACATGGACTTTACTGTGAGGATGAGTATTTCAGTTAAGTTGCTGGGGTCATATGTCAAAAAGAACACTGAAGAACATCTGTGAAAGATGTTTCAGCCTTTTTTAATATTTATAGTGAAAATGAAATGAAAATTCCCCTCTTACTCTTATCACGCATATGGCAGTGCTTTTTGGGTATCAGAGAATCCTCAACACTGTTCACAGGCTAGAAATTTGACGTTGATTTCTAAGCCTTCTGTAACTGTACTTCATTTTATTGAAAAAAAAAAAGCAATTAATATTGAATGTTACTTTAACTGGCTATGCCTTATTCTGCTTTTGTTTTCCAGAGCGATTCAATGTATATCTTATGCCTACACCAAACTTAGATATCTATGGGGAATGTACAATGCAGATCACACATGAAAACATCTATCTCTGGGACATCCACAATGCCAAGGTCAAGCTGGTCATGTGGCCTCTTAGCTCTCTGAGGAGATATGGACGTGACTCAACATGGTTCACGTTTGAATCCGGAAGGTAAGAGATAAGGAGAAACAGCAGGAAGAGGTAAATTACTTTTGGTTTGTGGTCTCAGATTTGCTTCTCATCTTCAAGTAAGAAAGACAGAGTACATGGCTTCTCCATAGACTTCCATTTGTTGAATATTACTTTTCAGTATATTCAGTCCTGTGTTTTAAATAAACATTAATATACTTCATATTTAAAATGAGCTTAAACTTTCCTGCTTGTCACATCCCCTTCCTCTGCTTTTATTTAACTGCTATTGAACTGTCATTCTTAAGTTTTATAGGTCTCATTATGCTTATACGCTACTGTGATATATATTTGAGTACTGTTGGTGTAAAAGAAATGAATTCTGGATCATGGAAAAGGCTCATCATACAGGGAAATAGCTTCCATCACAGTAGATATTACTTTTTGGATGTTCCTGATGACTGATTGCCACCCTGGTGCATAATTGCAAGCAAGAGCACAGAGAACATTGTGAGCCCATAAAAAGGCTAGCTCTATTTTCCTGTCTGCATTTTTTTAATCCTCATTGCCATTTCTATTCTCAGATCAGTTTTAAATATCCATGCAGCTCTGTTTTGCCTCCCTTTCCTATCTTTTTTTAATGCATTTCATGCCTTCATTTTCTATCCTTAGCTTCACTACCTTTCCTTTTTGATACATTCTGGGTTTCTGTCCTTGATGTTTAGTCTTACATTTTGAGGTTCTAGACATTCTAAAGTCTGTCTTACTTATACTGAAGCTTGAATTAGCTGAAGCAACCTATGGAATCACAACTGTTCCCATACTATTTGTTTAGCTGCACTGCCTCAGTATAAAACCTTATACATATTTCAGTGTGTACTTATTAAATATAATTATATCCACAAATATCAAATATTTGCAAAATTGCAGTTCATGATCATGAAAAAAACAACATATGAATTAGATCTTACACCCTAACGAGTTAGCAGGCAAAATTCCTCCAGTTTCTTATTGATGGGATTTATTGTTTAACTTGTAAGTTTGGATATCCAGATTGATCACCAGAGAATTTTAGTAACCTACTACTTTTCTGGGATAAATTCACCATTGTCAATTATGACGATGTAATTTCTTTTTTTTTTATTTATGTTGCTTTTACAAAAATCAGCAAAGGCTGAACCATAGTTCAGTTCAGTTTTGATGATTAAGCTGTGGGGCTCATTCAAGTGTACAATTTTAGCAAGAACAATTTGTTAAATCATTCCTTCACTCAGGCCTTAAACTGTCTCATGGGAAACCACTTCAAGCAGCATGCCTGTTCAACACCAAGAAGTGAATGAAATGACAAAAAAAAAAAAAAAAAAAGGCCTAGCATATACTATATTCATCTCGAAAAGAAAATAATAAGGAAAGAAAAGGATTTAGCTTAATCCTATTCTTTCTGAATATCCCATTAATCTGACTATTTGACTTAATTTATATTTCCTATTGTACATTCTGTTAAGGAAGAAGGGGTAATTTTTGCATTAAAACGATCATGATTGATGTGTTTGTTTATGTAGAATAGTGTATCTCTCTTGAGAAAATCCACTCCTTTTAATTGATTCTGGAGGAAACTCAACTTGGAAATGAGAATTGTCATTAATTAAAAATTAAGGTGCAAAAACTAATTCAAATTAATCACTTGAAGTTGATATGGTATTTATCTCTCAAAATGTGTACACTGATTTTCTGCAGTGTTTTCATTATGAAAAAAGTCATTCTATATCAAACTGAAATCTCTCTTTTTGGGGAATTGTTGCTTTCTGTACTGCTCTATTTCTGTCGTACATCAATACTAACCGACTATACACACAGTGGCTGTACATATTAAGGTATAATAGGAGTTTTGTCTTTCTGTTTTTTCAATCCTCCCACAGTACTTTAATTTCATACTAGCATCTGAGTACTAGTATCATCATTCCCTACATCCATACACCATGCAACCTGATAAAAGTAGATTGTTTTCCTGAGTTGATGATTATGAGCTAGCTCTGCATTTATCTGTCACGCTTTATTGTCTTTGATCTGATTCTTCCCTTCTGCTTGCTTGAGAGCACTTTTTTATATGCCCGATTTAGAAATGCATAAAGATTAGATTAAATTAGCAGAAAAATGTGGAGGTAAAAAGAGAATGAGAGAAAAGTCAGTATTTTCAATAACATCTGAAAGCTATATAGGGCAATAATAACGCTCTTTTTAAAATCTGTTGTTTATTTTTGTGGGTTTTTATTTTTTAATCAGAATCTTATCTTTCTGAACGTTATTTTATCTTTGTTCCTTGATCTCCTGGTACCTTAATGCAGTAAGTTCCTATGCATGGTGTCTTACCAGAAGTGAAGCGCTCATCCATGTTTTATGAGAATGTTACATAGTAAAAGTGGTAAAAGTGTTGTTTCTTTATTTTTTCCCAAAGGCTTAAATATTAATAGACAATTTTTTAAAAGAAAATATTTTGAAATAGGTTATTTTTTACTAACCCTTTGCAGCTATGCAGTATATGTCAATGTGGTTAATTCGTATGAATGTTAAGATCTCAGTTTTATATATATTTATGATCCATCCATGTTGCTTTGTTTTACAAAGCAAATCCCTCACATTAAAATAAATTGACATACTCACAAAAAAAAAAAAAAGACACCATGGTAAAAGAGTGGATCAAATTTAAGCTTTCAAACAATTAAATTTATATTTAATAAACATATTGCCTTTCATTTAAATTGAATACGTACTCAGATATGTGAAACTAAACTGTTGATCTCATGTAATCTAATAGCTACACAGCTGAAAGGATGTCTAAATCATTGGAGGAATGAACACAGATTTTTTTCTGCTGTTTTTTTCCACTCAATTTGAGTTTGTGAATAAGTATCTTTGCACTAGCTATGAAGTTAGACCCATTCTTACTCTTCATTGCGTAGCAAACCACTAAAAGTAAATATTCCTTGCAAACCAATCTAGTCAATTTCTTCCCTGTTCAGGATGTGGGGAAAACACAGTTTTATATGGCTTAGTTTGATGCAGAATGGTGAGGTTCTTATAGTTTTTAGTACCTGTGTTGTGGTTTAACTCAGCAGGTGACTAAGCACCACACAGTCATTTGTTCACTCCCTACCTTCCTGGTGGGGGAGGGGAGAGAATCAAAAAGAACGAAGTAGAACTTGTGAGTTAAGATAAGGCTTTGTACTAAAAAATAGTAAAGGAAAATAGTTATGACTATATATATATTTATAAGTGTCCATGAATATATATAATAAGTGATGCACAAGCAATTGCTCACCACCCCCCAACCAATGCCTGGCTGCCCCCCTAAGCAGCAGAAGAGAAAAAGATGAACTCCCACTCCTACTCTTTCTGCATGATGTTATATGGCACAGAATATCCCTTTGGCCAGTTTAAGTCAGCTGTCCTAATTCTGTTACCCTCAGCTCCTTGGGCCCTTTGCTGAGAGTGGCCTTGGCTCTGTACAGCACTGCTGAGAAGCAAACAGATCTAAACAGAACTATAAAAATGTGTTATCAACATGGTTTTTCTCCTGGAACTCTGAAGAAAACAATTCCATCCCAGGTGAAACTGAGACAACCTGACAAAGGTAGTTCCATAAAATCAATCTATTGATCAAAACATAGTAATTCACATCTTTGTTGGGCACAACAATGGCTTTGTACTGATTGATTCCATACCTCTGACACAGTGGGTGGCAGTTCAGTAATTAAGAACACATACAATGCTTGTCCAAGAGCCAGGCTTTAACACCTAACTAGATTCATATTGGCTTGGCTGGTTTTATTGTTGAATTGCCAATAAGTCAACAAGTTTTCCTTAATGTACATACCCAGGTAATGTGTTCAGGCACCTCATTATTGGTTTTTTGGATACTGAACGTATTGGAGATACTATACCTAAGAATGCAGTTGATCTGTGCAAATGTGCTCATTTCTCTTGAAACTTGTGGAACTGCTGCTCCGTATGGGTGTTAATGTGTGACTGATACTGATTTTAAGGTCCTGAAATGGAAAATGTGCTCCTTAGGGAAGAAGTGCTCACTTAACTTTCTAGAAGAAGATACTGCAAGTATGCTGTGGAATAATTAGTTATGCAGTTTAAGAAACTTGCCAAAAAAGTAACAGAATAGGTTCAGATAAATTATCTCAGGTACCAGATCAGGTGTGCAGTCTCTGTCTTCAGTGCCAAAATTCAAGTATTCATTTCTCCAATACAAACCAAACAATCTAGAGGCTATAAAAATGTTTAATATTTAGTCTCTGAAAAGAGCAAAAGTAAAAGTTGTCCAAGTTTTCCTTATAGAAGAACAAACTGTCCGAGGCAGTTTTTCTAGGAGCAAAAGAAAAGACTCCCTAAGAATTCAGATTCTTTTTCATATCTTGGGAAAAGGAAAAGAAAACATATTTGGATAGTTTGTTTCTCTTGAAATGTTTGGGGTTTTTTTGCTTTTGTTTTTGTTTTCCACTTTTCTACAATTCTGCCATTTACATTAAACAGCATTTTCTAAATATATATGGAAACTGTCTTGTCCAGTCTGTTAAATGCTGGTCTGAGGTATCTGAAAAAAAAAGCCAAAGTCAAGCTGACATCAAGTTATGTACAGTGAGAAATTGCAATAAGGCTATTTGTTGTAGAAACCCAAGCCAAGCTTTGTCAGATACTTTCAGTTTCCAGCTGAGTAGAGAGGTGGAGGCAGTAATTATGTTCCTGGAGTTTTGAGAAGAATAGAATTAACTGTGAATCCATGCCACACATCTTTTTCTAAAATTAACTTTCTTTTATTTTGTATACAGAATATTGAGATTAAAATGATTTCAAGTATTTCCAAGTTTATTTATTCTATGCATTTGAAAAACGTAGTGTAAATACTTGGCATTAAACCACATTAAACTATTCCTTCTTTGTTTTGCTCTGATTGTGTAGGTTTTTTATTCATCAGACAAATATAATGGAATGTCATATTCCGTGTCAATCCTAAGATCTGAAATCCATTTCTTTGGTTAATAAAATATTAAGCTTAAACATGGCAGAGTGGTGGCTTTCTCAGATTTTTTTTTTTTTTCAATTTATGCAACCCGAGACGTACTCATTTTCTGAACAGTAGATACACAGATGCTAGGGTTATCTGAAGCAGAAAGTTCAGTGTTTGCTTCAGGCAGTACATCTGACTGAAATCTTTCATTTGTCTGTCAGACTTCTGTGGTGATTTTTGCTATTAATGTGAAAAATACTAGTCAATTAACCCTTAAGTTATGGGAAATAACTTCTAAGTAAAGAGAGGTCCCTTAAATATATACCTCATGAGGCTGTTGTTCTGGGGTTTCATCTTATGATATAAATGCACTGGTTCAGGTCCACACCTTCCTGAAGACAACTATTCCATTCCCGATTACTGATTACTAAATCATGAAATACGCTTATCATAGGTTCAAAACCACCACAGAATTTCATAATCCACTTGGTTTTAGAAGCAATATGAGTGAATGTTCATGTGCAGATGCTGTAAATAGATTTATAGTTTCACATAAGAATTCTCTCTCAGTTCTCAGTAAGCTCCACTTTTTTATTGTTTTTTAGTTTTTTTTCTATTACACCTTTTTAATATTTTCAAAAAAAGCCTAATTTACCCACAATGTGAACTTTATATGTTTCTTTTATGTGTATTTTCTCACTGCAAGTTCCCCTTTCTCATAGTCTTCCCCTGGGGCATTTATTACTAAGATCTGAAAAGCACTATTGAAAAACAAACAAACAAAAATGGACAAATATCTCATATGTACTCTTCCTTTGTTTTTTTAATTTATCACATAGCTGTAACTTTAGGACAAGGGACAATACCACCACTGGAAGATGTAGTTATTCCCTAGCATTTAGTAATGCCAAGATTACAATCTAATACATTGTAACTGTAGTTCTATTTTTACTTTTTTTCCATTGCACCCTAATTCCAACTCCCAGTTTCCTTCTGCCAGATTCCTGACCTGGAAAAAGTTCTGTTCCTAATATGATTCATTTAAACCCTCCTTTAAATGAGTTGTGTGTTTCACTCATGTACATAACGCTTATTCTGGTTTTGATCATTGCACCTAATCTAAGAGCTCTTTTGCTGGGAAAAAAAAAAGGAAAGAGAAAGAGAGAAAGAAAGAAAAAGAAAGAGGGAAAGAGAGAAAGAGAGAAAGAAAGAGAGAAAGAAAGAGAGAAAGAGAGAGAAAGAGAGAGAGAGAAAGAGAGAGAGAAAGAGAGAAAGAAAGAAAGAAAGAAAGAAAGAAAGAAAGAAAGAAAGAAAGAAAGAAAGAAAGAAAGAAAGAAAGAAAGAAAGAAAGAAAGAAAGAAAGAAAGAAAGAAAGAAAGAAAGAAAGAAAACAAATCTAGCTTGTTATAACTGATTTATATATATATTATTGATATAATTTTCTCTTTGCCAAGTCTCCTCTTAGAATGATTTAGAGATGGTAAGAAAGACCAAACTCTTACAATAAAATTCTCTACAATATGACCAAATTTGACAAACAGAAGTAGGGATTACAGACTAACTTCTTTATTCTAAATTTCTGTTCAAAAGTGTTCTGCTTTTGTTTTGTCCCTGTTTTGAAGATTTAACCACTATATTTGTACACACACCTACGAAGCCCTTGCTCTAAATGATAAAAAATGCCTGAGACATTCCAACTAGCCATAAAAGCTCTGATTTTTATGATAAAAACAATGATATCTCAAAAAGGCAATGTATTTAAATAATGCAGTTATCTTTGTTAAGTCTTTGCAAATTGATTGAAAAGTGCAACAAAATCCATAGATGATGTTGCATAGCACATGAATGAAAAAATGCACACATACTAAATCTATAGGAATTAAAATATTATTAATTAATTTCTTTATTTGCACCAAGTGGAATGTATGGTCATCTACAGTTTGTCTAACAAACACAAAAGATGTAGAACTCAAAACAGAAGCTATTTCTGTCGTAGGTCCAACGTGAGGTTTTTTTCTCAGCTGATCACTAAATAATCCAGTATCACTGGGTGATCTAAACATTACAAAGCTATTAATGATATCACTGAGAACTGTTTTGATTTTGTCTAATATATTAGCAGATAGCAGGCTAAGTTTGTTTTGATGATCGTGAGATAACAAAGACTGTCCTCAAATTGAAGAGTATAACTTCCTTTCTCCTTTGTAACATGTTTGACTGGCAAAATCAAAGTAGGTCTTGCTTTAAATAATTTTGATATTACACCTCATTTTGCTTTCTAATGATTTTATATCCATATTTGAACCCAGAGAATTTGATATAAGAACTTCTCTGAGAGTAAGGATTCCTATTTTATTATGTTGAGCCACATCAGAGTTGGATGTTGGTATTAAGGCAGAATTCTGCAAGTGAGGCACACAGGCTCTTGTTCATGACTGGCAAAAAATACATGGCTAATGGTGTTGACTGTGTTGAAAAATAGTGTTTCATAGCTGAGAATCTGCTCAATCAAATAACGTTCTTGTGCTCTTTGTGTCTGTTGTAGTTTCCATGGAGATATATAGGAAGCATTACTTTTGAAGCAACCTATGTATTTTCCATTTTCCAGTTGTCTCTTTTTCACACATATTGCTTGGCCGCAGGCATGTATTTTTCCATTAATATTCCTGATGCTGAATATGACTAATAAGGTTATTGCTGTGCAATGTATGAGCAGAAAGAAACAGACACAAGAATTCATACATTCTTAATCATATTAGAACTCAATTATTATTTCTGCTCCACATTTTAACCTTTGAATTTCACAGAGGGCTAAAATTAATCTGATATGGCAGTTCTGAACAACTATAGATGACCCAGCACCAGGTCGTATTCTCTTCAGAAGTTGTAATAACCTTCAGCCTTCTACCTCAAAATATAGGAGGACTGATACGTCACAAATCTGAAACATAAAACAGTTTTTAAAAGTGTCAACAGTTTAAAAAAGATAAACAGCATAACTGTGACACTTAACTGTACAAAATGCTAACACATTTCTTTGCAGTCTTTATTTTCATATCAATACCATTAACAGTAAGAACCAGAATTTCTACTGTAGCTCTTAAATGCTCTTGCATTTCTCCTCCAAACCAAACCTATTTGCATGAGCTGATTAAAAATGCTGAAACTAGGCACCTAATTATCTATATAGACTGTAGGAGAATGTTCAGTACTTAACACAGGGAAACTCAGAATGCCACACTTTAAACAGAGACCATCTAGCCAACACAGATACTAAGCACAAGTAAATCCTTTTCTCCAAAGCTTGTGAGTGTAGAACTGTCGACTGAGGAGATTTGAAATGTCCTCTATGTGCTGTGCACTGTACAAACATAGAAGGAAGTGATCAATATGCAAAGAGCAAGATTTGCAGAACAGAAGAGCTTTGTTCGTGAATATGTAGGAACCTGTGTGCTTGCACATGCAAACACAGAGCCCTGCAAAAGCATAGAGGGGTGAGTTTTTGAAAAATTGTAGGCTTCATTTGTTGTTAGGAGCTGTGGTTCCAAGGCTTCAGCTGGCATGTAGGTTTGTTTTAAGGGTCATCTGGATGTCTGAACAATTATCTCTTGTGCGTCACGTGAAAAACTGCACTGGAAGATCTGTTTTTTCCCTTAGTCTTGGGACTTGATGAGGCTAGAATCAAGGTTTGTGTAGCAGGACTGTTGGTGTCTACTCAAGAGCTGAGAAACCTGCTTTCGAGGGTGGTCTTGGAAGATCTGCTAATGTCTGCCTTGTTCTCCATTGTTTCTGATGGCATTAATTCATTTTTTCACAAACAGTATGCTAACTGATAAAATACGTATTGACATTTTACTGTTTACCTTTAATAGCGTAGCATTTCTGCAGGGTGCCCACTGACTTATTTGCTTCAAAAAGAAGTGGAGTGGTTTTTGCTCTTGCTGTCATTCACAGAAGTGCAGCAGTTCCAAAAGTACCTCTTTATTCTGGATATGGAAAGTGTGTGACAGCAGAAACTCTAGTGCAGAAATTTTGTGAGAAAGTTTGTTCATTTAATTAGTCCTTGAGATCTGTTTTTTTCATTGAGTTGAATCCTGCTATCAACAAAACCTTATACAAATTCATATTACATACGTGTACATTTGCACACATGTATGTATATCTGCACCTAAGACTGTCTTATAATATGTATTTGTGGAGGTTACCAACTAGTTATTTTTTTACTGCTCTATTTATTTCAAGTCGCATTTAAAAAGGCAATTAGTGATCATTAAAGTAGTGACCAATTTCATTAAATTAATTTCTCATTTCATTTCCTTTAATTCCATTAATTTACAATTCATTGTATTAATTATGTCATCAGTTAGAAAAAAAATCTTCTCCACTTTAATAGGTTATAGCTAAACAAAACCAAGACAGTAATATTAGAAGTAAATTGATGTTGAGTTTGATTTCATTTGCTTTTTTGTATAGAATTTTTTAAACTATATATTCATACAAACTAGAGAATGTATATGCTCAAAAACTGATGCAGACTTTTCATTACTTTACAACAGCTGCACTCTTAATGAAATCCAGGTTAGATTTTGTGAGCATTCGCTACTAAGACAAGATCAAATAGGCAAAAAAAATATATTTTTAGTGACATATGCTACTTATTAAATAATGTAATCTATGTATTCTTCCCCATTGTAAGTACTCTAGCAAATGGCTATATGTATGTCAATAGATGTCAATATGTCAAAAGCCTGGATGAATTTTCAAATTGAATGTTTGTGAGTAATTTATTTTTTTATAGTACTGGTATGCTCTGGTGAAGTACAAGTCCATGTGCTAAATTCAGTTAATGGTTTCACAAAGCACTCTGCTAAGAAGAAAATGGAGCTAATAATTGAAAATCATGTCACAGCCCTCCCAGAATTATCATACATTCTTCCCCACTTCAAGTCTTTCACTGCAGCTAAGTGTCCTCTCGTTCTAATTTAAATTAACTAAAGAACTCTCAAAATACTGGCACATAAGGGAGATGGAGAGCACTTTACACACAGTGTCTACTCAGCAGCATTCTAGAAAAGCAGGGCTATTCTTGAGGTGGGCTTGACTGGTCCCAAGGGCTCCTTTAATCTTCCTCTTATAAATAAGGTACCAAAGGAAAGTTTGTCCCTTAGCCCCTTTTAGTGGAAATGCTATTAGCTACTGTGTCCCTCCTAATAGTACTTCTTCACTATCACTGTAAGTTATTGCTATTACTGCACTATTAATAATTCTGTATTCTGAGTAATAGCGTGATGGTGTGTGATTTATTTCCACTGTGAGTAGTCACTTGTCACGCATTTTCTAAAAAGCTTCCGTCTTATTAGGGAGAGGGGAGGGAAGGGCAGAATCTAATGGAATCCCTCAATCTCAGCAGTTCCAGACATCATTTGATCTTTCTCACTTTTTGGAAGAAAATTCAGTGCAGTGCTATAACTCACCGAGGTGTTTCATCTACTTGATTATCCTGTCAGTGGCCAAAAAGTCAAATACAACATTCCACTTGAATGGCTTGCATGAATCAGAGCAACAATGCGGATTTTTACATTTTAAAGATACATACATACATATATATATAAATCATCCATCCAACTTGGAAAATATTCCGCTTTCAAAATATTTTAAATGATACTTGATACACTTATTGAAAAGAACAGTGTCTTGGGAATAGCAGAAGAGACCTCATTTTCCTTAATTGTGTTATTATACCTAAAAAATCATAAAAATTGACTATAAAAGTACATAAAACTACATTTAATAATATGCAGCATTTAGAAACTCAAAAAAAAAAAAAAAAGAAAAACTGAAATCCTCTGACCTTAACTATCATTTGCTGTCAGGGAAAGAATTGAAGGGCAGTTTAGATGATGATTCAGTGGAAAGCCCTGATGTTCTTTCAGATGATGATTGAGAGTGCCTAACCTTTACTTAATGAAAACAGGTCAAATGATCTATCTTTCTGGTGACTTATCTCAGAGAACTGACACTGCCACCAGAGAATAAAGGGTGAGAGCAGTGATCCAAACCAGCAGTGGTCTGTAGTGAACCATGGCATGAGTGTGCCGAAGGTGTTTCACACATACATTGGACAGCAAGTGGACCAGCCTGCTAAGACTAGTAGAAATTAAAGAGATTGATGAAAATCAGAAGGGAGGTTATCTGTGGCAGAACAGAGTGGGCTAAGTGTATGGAATCAGAGAAAAAGAATGTGCTCATGACATACCTGAGCTGATAAGAAATGGGGCGGGATTTTTAGAGTAAAGATAGATGCTTTTTTAGTGAAGCACTATAACAGATTTGGGAATTTCGTTAGAGTTTTAGGAATAACTAAATAACTAGATAAGTAAATAAATAGATAAATAACTAGATGTCAGAAACTGTGGAAGATCTGAGCAAAAAGAAGCAAAAAGGATTTGGTTAAGATAAGTGCTTGTCATTGGCAGATGCTGACCGTCTCAAATTCTTTATTTCAAAGGTTATTTGTCTTTTATATTAGGCTTGCTTAAGCCATGTTGCACCGATTTCTGTCACCGAGGGAAAAAAAAAAAAAAAGAAGAAAATGAGCATGATTAGCTCACAGCCTTAGAAGTGCAGATGAAATGGAGGGCAGCCAAAAAAAAGAGTGGTCAGTGCATGTGAAAGTAGTGTCAAATAGCTGGTAAAAATGGCCATCAGAGAAATTAGAGCAGAAATAGTAATGCACAGAAATAGAAAATGTGTATTAGCATTTATCTTGAGAATAATGCTCTGTGATATAAAGGATGTCTATAATATGAATGTTCCAGTGTGGGAACTACTTCAGAACACTTCTAGATGTTGACTGGATACTCAAAATGTTTTTTATGGCATGCTTGACATAACCACAAGCTTGCTCAATCTATTGTGAATAATGTCTAAGGAAGGACTGGTCACATAAGAAACCAGGAGTACCCATTATACTTGATTTTTCACATAAGGGCCTTGTACCCTTTGTATTCTGCTACCTATAGTGTTACCTTTTTGGATAGCTATATATATAAATGTTTAATGAAGCCAGTAGGCCTTGTGTCTATTGTTAATGGATTTTTTTAAGCCTGGCATACAGAATCACGAACAGTAGGGATTGATACAGTTCAGCATTCAGAGCAGTTCTGTGGATGTTATAAATTCTTTATAAAAATATTGCTAAAGCAGCGTAAAACTATAGGAGCCTAAATAATGAAATATTGAACCAAGACAAGTAAGCTCAAGTATAAAGGTATCTTGTTAGTGTTTTTTTTTTTTTTTGCAGCAAAGGCAGATTGCTTTTTTCATTTGCTTTCTAACAACGCTCCAGGTTTTCTGGGAAGACAGCAAGTACACTGAACTTAAAAAGCTTATGCATTAGAAAAGATGGATTTCATACTTCTAGATTCTACTGTTCCAAATTTATTTTGAATTCTTTGTGTTTTCCTTCTGCTGCTGGACTTGTCAAAAAGTATCGCTTGTCAATTAATAGCATCCTGTGCTATGCAGAAAGTCAGTTTGAAGAAATATTTGCAAAGAATAGAAGATGACCCATGAACAAAATGGCCAATTCTTGTCATTCATGTTTACACTCTTACTTTAAGAAAAATCATCACTAAAACTAGCACAAAACATATCATTATCTAGTACAGCATCAGTAGTTTCACATAGGTCTCATAGTATATATTCAACTAAGAGAACTTAATGTAACTGTTTGCTGTTAATCAGAGGTTGAAATACCCACTTAAGAAAACAAACAAACAAAAAATGGATAGCCATTCCATCCAACCAAGTTTTGGAAATAAGGTAATTCTTGGAAAATGTGGGCAGTCCAAGTATCTAATTAAAATTCCTGCTTTCTGGCTCTTTTTCATCGTTTTGTATGAGCTCCTCTTTTTTCTGCATCATTTGATCAGCGTGTTTCCTTGTGATGATTTTATTTTGCAGGCCACTCTTTTTTGTTTGTTTGTTTGTTTGTTTGTTTGTTTTTGTTTGTTTGTTTTGTTTTTTGTATTTCTTTTGTTCACTAGTACTTTTTCCTATCCACTTACTTGTGTAATTGGAAGAAGTATCTTTTTTAATGTAAGAAAATTCTACAAATATGTTTTGAGGGTTCTTAAGTCCTTATCAATCTGCTACTTACTGGAAGATGCACTGCAATTGATTTTAGCAAGCAGCCTAAAGACAGATCCCAGCAGAGTGTTTTCCCTCAGCTGGAAACACCATCAGAAGAATGCCATATGCACAGTCAAGGTTGTACTCAGAGGAACCAAGCAAATGGAGTGTTTAATCCAAAACACAATTGCAGCTGTTTGTAATTGAGAGAAGAGGTAAAAGCTGCTACTTCACTTTTTCCTGGCTTATGTATGCAGAAAAAAAAAAAAAAAAAAAAAAAAAAAAGGAAAGTTAAAGAAAGTGGGAGGAAAGTGGGGGCCATATATTTCACACAATTTATTTATTTTTTAATGTTATTACTTCATATTCAGTTTACCACAAGGAATTTTTTTCACTACTTGTTTTTGTGTGCATGTCTAGCTAAAGTTCAGACCAGGAATGTGGTCTTAGTTAGGATTTCTGTTCTCACTGAGAAATCTAACTGTACTATTTCTTTAGCAAATCCCTGTTCCATGGCTCATCCCTGGTGCTTTAGTCTCTCTTGGATTCTTTAGTCTGTCTGGGATTGCTACTGTGGCAGGCTGTTCCCAAAATGGACATGACAACCTGCCAGTGTTGTGATTAGTGTTGATGAGTCCTTGGATATCATTAGCATATGTTAATTACTCATTAGTGGATGTACTTAGCATTGTGAGTGTCTCTAGACAACTTTGCATGCCCATAATATTTGCATATGACTTTCTGAAAATTCCTCTGTGGCCAAGTGGTCAAAGCCATAGCTCTCATACCTTGAAAACAGAGTGACATTGAAAGAAAACAACAGCACTTAAGTCACCATCACAATAAAATCCTAGTGTTCTGAAAGTTTTAGCACTGGCCATCCATGCTTTAAGTGGCCAAATCCATTAAGGATAGTGCATTATAAAGGGCCAAGGGGGCACCTACTTGAAATGTTCTGTAGTGTTTTCACTTCAAGAACAAGCAGCATAGAGTGCTCAATGCATTTCCTCTATCACGGAATCATATAATCCTTAAGGTTGGAAAATACTACTAAGACCATCTGCTCCACCCATTGAGCCATCCCTACCACACCCACTAAACGATGTCTCTCAGCACCACATACACCCTTTGCTTGAAGACATGCAGGGATGGAGACTCCACCATGTCCTTGGACAGCCTGTTTCAATACATAAAACAACTTGTTCCAAGAAGTTGTTTTTCCTCCTTACACTTTTCCAACCCAAACCTCCCCTGGTTCAGCTTAAGGCCATTACCTCAACAGTCCTATCACTGTTTACCTGGAAGAAGTGTCCAACCTCCACCTTGTTCTTGTTGCACTTTGTATGCATCACTTTTGAATTGGGAGAATGCAGCATTAATTTTCCATAGATTAAGTAACTTTTGTTTTGAGAATACATTAACTGTAACTAATCTGCTTTCTTCTCTGCTTTTCTTCAGGTTCCGTGGTTGTAAACATAGCTCAATATTAGTTCATTAATATTTTTTACCTCTACTGTCTTAATATTATTCAGCCATCAAAAATCTTATTTATTCATTAGTGTTCAACCCTGCAGAAATTTTCCCTGCTCTTCATAAGTGGATATATTCTCATACTTTTATCAAAGTATGGGAAATACCAGTGTCCTATCCTTCCTGTCAATAGATAGAGCCAAGTAAGGACACAAGCACAGTATCCGTCTGCGTCACAGTAGGTACAAAGTGTTTCCAATAACGTTTAATATTTAGAGGTATTTTAGGAAAAAAATCCTTCTATAGCTCATTTTGAACATGGCCTTATGTTAAATAATTAACATCATATTTATTGGTATGTGCAGATGCAAAAATGATTTTTATTTATTCTTTTTGACTGAACTTTTGATTGAGTATTATCAGTTACTCCAAATATCTTTGGCATATGTACAATAGTGTCCAAAATTGTAGCCCCCCTATTTCCTCAAAAATAAAGTAAAAGAAACTATTGTGCCCATGAGAATTAGTTCCTTGGCTGTTACTTTGCTAACATCTGTAAATTGGTAGTTGCATCCATCTTACAAAACTCTTGAGAGGATTGAATAAGCTTGGAGTTGTGCCACATTGGCACATTCTGTGCCACAGAAATGCTTTGGACACTAGCAAGTCTCACCTAAAAAGTTTTCCACCAGCAAAACTTTGTCTGGAAACAGTCCCAAACATAAAGATTTGGCTTTAGGGCTTTAAAAGGGAAAAAGAAGAAAGTAAAGATCCCGGGCCACTGAGTTTTATTGCCCCTATTGTAGCAAGTAGTGATGCATTGCCACAGGGTTCCAGTGCTATTATGCTCTGTTTTAAACAATAATGACTTTATTTGGGTTTTCTCTCTACCATTTTTGTGTTTGGCAAAATCAATGTTATTTCTGTAGATTAATGCTGTTTCACCTGTGTTTAGCTGCTTAGGGCAGTGAAGAGAACTGAGTAATAATGTTACAAGATGAGCTTTCTTCACTGGGGAATAATAGGATGGCAGATATCTTGTAGCAAAACTATATTTGAATATGGTCCCAGGTTCCAAGACTTGGAAAATATATTCTTTTCATTCATAATTGACAGGAAAAATAATAGTAGCTGAACCATGCTGAGTGAGATGATTTAATCTAAAAGATTTAGCAGTTTGTAGTCTTCCTAATCTCTTTATATTTTTTCAGACCAATATTTTCATTGGTCTGTTTGCTGAACAGCCAAGTGTAATTGCTGCTTCTGTGCTAAAATGATAATAGTAATATATGAGTTCTTGGTTTGTCTCCCTTTGAGCCGCTAAGAAAGGCAGTTTTCCAATATACTCTTAAATAATGTTTCATCATTATCAACAAGACCTGAGCTTTACAAACTAACAAAACTAATTATCTAACAACATTTTCATGTTCATTCTCTTACTTAAATGGTCAAAAATGCAAATGCCTTTTGTATTTAAGAGCATGTCAACATCTGATTTTGTTATCCTCCGTTTCCTTTGGCTAAATTTCATTTCTGGGTGATACATGTTATTTCAAAATAAATATATGAAAGAAAATACTAAGGGGATAATAAACTCCATGGGTAATTTGCATACACATATATATTATTTACCTACACTAATTTATTAAATGGTACAAAGTGAATCAAGCACTGACACAAGGTTGCAGGTGATAAAGTATGAACAACTCAGTTCAGTCTTTCTCTTCAAGTTGTCTACAGCATGCTTTATGAAACAAGCCTAGGTGCAGAAAGGAAAAAAAAAATTGTGTTCACATTAAAGTACATATTTGGGAATCAGCATATCAGACTCTAGAATATTTCTTACTGCCTAAAGTTTAATATTTATGGTTGAGGAAATGGAACTTCTGCATGTTATGTCTATCATTATGCATGGATATATTTAATAATGTGTCAGTCTCCACATTTGGCCTCTTATGCATGACTTCAATAAAAAGTCTGCTTTTCTGCTTTTTATACTGTAACTAGCACTGGAAATGAGTTGCTATTTTTAAGTCTTCAGTATTAGTTCACATTTATTCTGTTATACTAAGGTAATTAAAATATATGAAAACATTTTAATGAGAATAGATGGGGAGGTTTGGTAGCTACTCAAATAAAGATGGTGTGAAACAAGTCCAAAAAAGAATCCTGCTTTTTATCAAAACCAATCCATGGAAAGAAAATGCAAATTCTTGCCACTGGGTCTTATTATGGGTAGAAAGAACCTGATGGAAATGAGTTAGGGAATTACATTGATAGTGGACAATTGTTTGTATAGTCCAGAGAAAAACGCAGCCTGCTATTTGTACCTTAATTAAGCAATAAGTGGACAGGGTCTGACACGCAGGTTTGGGATAGTTTCCCTGAAGGTTTAACGATGTGATATATGCCCCACTAGTCTAAATGTGCTATCATGTAGAACAGCACAGAGGCACCGATTGTAGAGACAGACCAGGCAATGAGAAGAAAAAGTATCCCTAGAGACATAATTACCTCTACTACTGTACTGAAATCTCTCCCATCTGACAAAACAAATAAAAATATGTTTTTGTGAGGAAAAAAAAATTCTGAATTGTATTATGCTCCTTAAGTAACCGTTTGGTTTAGGCAGAAAAAGAAATTATTTTAGTTTGTATTTTTTTTTTTTACCTTGACTGCAGATAATCTCTTAAAACTCTATCACTTGGAAAGTATCATGATCCTGTAGGAAATATTAGAGGACTGCTGGTTTCCTCTGAGTAATGGAATACCAGCTGTCTATGAGAAAATCATCACTCCCTTTCATTCTATCTTCTCAGAATTGCAAAATGTTTCCATAAAAGGACTGACTAGGAGAGCTGTTCAGGTGCTTTTAATTCTCTCAGCTGAAATTGCTGAGGATGACTCAAGAAATACAAGATCTAACCTTGAACAAATCTTCAGGGCTAAGCTGTGTGATCAAGTTACTGAGCTATATGTTGTAGTAATATTTCACATTCCCTGTATTAGCTAATACAAAATTCAAGGAGATTCCACATGAAAAAGGGCTAATTTAAGGTTTAAAATTACCCCACCTCATATGCATGTGCAGGGACAGCAGAAAGTTACCTATCTTTGCCGAAGTGGAACAACATGACAATAAATGCTATAGAGGAGCAAGTGACATAGACATAGACTATAGACAGCAATTATTAGAAATCATGCATAATTACTTTTTTTCTAGTTTTACATTCTTTCCAGTAAATAACAATCATGTGGAAGGATGCCTGGATATATGAGGCAGACACCCTCATTTTATCAAATAATGTTCATTAATTTACTTCTCAATCCATAAGATTGCCAGGATATCCCTGTTCAGCACTCCGATGAAACTCTGAAATGCTGACAGCAATGCAAGGCAGTCTAACTAATTCACGTAGGATGTGAGCAACAGGCCAGGCTCAGCAGATTTAGAGATTCTGTGTCTGCTTGTTCTGTGTTTTGCTCTTTTTATTGCTGCTGTGCTTTGTCGGTGGTCTTCATTTACCTTTTGCAGTTATTTCACTGGATGTTTCCCTACTTTCACTGACCTTATCCTTCCTCTAGGGCTTTATAACCATGTCTGTCTCTGAATAAATTACACTTCCTGTACATTTCCTACTATTTGCCTTCTCTCTACTTCACTTATAGAACTTTCCTGGATCCTATACGTATCCTATTTATGTAGTTATCATTTTTCTTACTGATTTAGTCACCAAATGTGTCACTAATTTGCCTGCATTATTGTAATTTGAATTCTTAGCAACATTTTCTTGGTTATTCCTCTGGTTTTCCATCCTGTTAACATAGAAGTTCACATTACAGTTTTATAAAAATCTATGTAATTTATTTTACCATTGTTGTGCTAACTAGTCTATGTATTAATAGAGCTTTTTGCCCAAAAATGCCACTGTCAGAAAGAGTTTATTCGCTTTCCTTGTTCTTTTTTTTTTTTTTTTTAATTATTGTTTTCCCAAGAAAGAGCAACTCTGGTAGAAAGTAAGCTATCATATGTTGAAAGTTGGAATTAACAAAGCTTTTAGAACCTAAAGGGAGCTTTGTATTCATTTCCCCTGAGCCCTACTGCTTAGCAAATCTGTGTTTGGTGTGTGCTGTGTGTACCGTCCTTGCACACAAAGAACAAACAGAATTTCTGTCAAAATGGCTTAGCTCAAGTTGAGATAACAACAAACAAGGGAAGAATAAAAGTGAGATACCCACAAGGGAGACAGTGTTTGTGTATCTTCTCTGATAATCTAGTTAAATTGAAGGCAAAATTGCTAGTTTCTACCACTGTTTAGAAAATCAAAGCTGTAGCAACACAAGAAATAAGTGCCTCAGATTAGAGTTGAATACTGCATCCAGTTTGGCTCTTTCCAGAACAATATCCGTAGCTTCAAGGCTTTAAAGGCCATTTTTCATTTATTTCTATTCCTGTGACAACTGACCACACTCTTTGCATACAGGAAGTAAGCACCAGCTAACTTCTTATCTGTGCTTTGAACAGTCCAAGAGAGCATCATTACTCTTTAAAGGAAATCATCTTTCACATATTAAGTATGGGCTATACAGCAGTAATTACATTTTGTTTGATATTGCTGGTTTTTAGAGTTCTATTTCCTGGGCAATATCTAATCACAATCTAGTCTCATTCAAAAACTAAAGTATTTTTACAGTAAAAACTATACATGCCAAACAAGGGTACTAGTTATTCATTATATATTAGTTATTTTTAATTATTCATTTGTTACGTTTGTTCAGTATCTGTTTGAGGTTATTTACCTTTTTTTAGTTATTTTTCTGTAGTTTTACATACTGCTGAGTGAAAAATTTACATATCAGCCATTATTTCTTTAATGCTATACTATTTAAGTGAAAAAAAAGCTACATTAATTTTGCTCTAAAAAACAGAACTGCAATGAACAGAGGCCATGGGTAACCATTGTGTGGATTTCAGAAATGTTGAGAAAGTCTGGCAAAAATAGTGGGAAATTTTCTTTTGCTTGAATACAAGTCTTTTTTCTGAGAAAAACAATAACTTTTATTGTGGATCTCTGAATCCAATCTGTTCCAAGTCCCAAACTTACCAATTACTTTATTCCTATTCTTGTGTCTTAAGCCAGATCTGCTGACAATGGAAGCTGTGAAAAGCTGAAACAGTATTTTAAAAACTAAAAATTTTATGCTAATCTTCAGATATTGTTTATCTACTTGTTTCATTATCTATCCATTTATATCAATCTGTAATAATACAGGAAAAAATTATGTCTTTTCTTTTTCGTTCAAACTACTTCATACATTTTAATTTGTTGAATCCTTAAATATCTTTAAAGCATGTGCTTTTAAAGATGGAATGCACAAAAATAGAGAAGCTAACATTGGCATTTTTCAAGCATCTACAGCCTGATAAGCTTCATAAAAAATTAAGGTATACAAAACTGGTGATTTTTTTTGACAGTGAAGGTCATACGATGTTGGTAGGGCTGCAGGGTAAGCCTGTGGAAGTAGCAGGAAAATAAGAGGCCCACACCTTCATTCTGTCATTTCTTATAAGTTATCTTGGAAAATATTGAAGTTATAAATATGTTATTAATTTGAAATAAAATGATTACCAAGTTTTCATTTATTAGGGATGAAAAAAATGAAAACACTTTTGCAGAAAAGTAAAAAGCAGTAACTATGACAAGTTTTAGTCTCTATTTCAGGAAGGGTCATTTTTCATTTTGGAGGTTCTGTAGAAAACAGGTTTTTGAGAACAGTTTGCAAGCAACAGTAATTTGATTAAATTTAAAATATTCTCACTCACCCAAAAGATTGAGTCAAGAATAACCATGTGTAGTTTGAAAAAGTACAAATTAGTTTACCCACAGTTTCTTCAGATTCACTTGCAACACATTAGAAAGGTAAAACCTGCAACTGTCATTTGAAACAGACAGTTCTCTGACATCTAGAAGAGTCTGTTGAGAAAATAATGTCTTTGCTCTACTGTTTGTGTTTTGATTGTAAATAGAACAAATGCAGAAGTATGTTTCAGCTCAACTGTTTTTCTCTTGTCTGCTTGACCACGAAAGTGAAGCTGCCCTTTTCTTTTCATCAGTATCCCCTTTCTCTGTTCTCATCTTCATCATTTTTCTTCAAATTCCAGAAGTTCTTCTAAATAAGTTTGTGTTTTCATATGTTTCAACACACAAATTCGTCGTAGATCTGAAACTAAACCAGGTACATACTTCTCCTGATGTCCGAACTAAGGTCAGGTCTTATCAGTACTTTAGCACAGTTTCCTCCACCTACAGTACTCTGTGTGTTTGCTGTACACTGGTAGCAGGGAAGCGCAGAATCCAGACTGTGGGAGTCTGCCATCAGGAGTTTTCTGCCACTGACATGACACATCTGCTGAGGTAACCTTCTAGCTGGAAAGACAGGCTCCATGGTGCCAGCGTGGGTGGCTCTGCCTCTGCCTCAGCAGCACAGTTGCCATACAGGTTGTGGTCAAATTGACATTGAGAAAGATTAGGTTTTCCTTGGTCGAAATGAACAGCTTAACTCCTGAATCTTAATCATGCTCCATTGCCTTGCTATCTTGTTTTTACCCCTGCAGGATTTTTCATCCTCTGAAATCAACAAAGAGACCGTATTCTGCTTCATTTTCTGAAACCCTGTCATTTTTTTCCAGACTTTCCATTTCATGCTGTTTGAATTTTATGAAGATCTCTTTACACAAAAGCAGAGTACCAGCTATATGATGCCCCGAGGGATCTAAAAGACTGTTGCCATAATGTCTCAAAACTCTTGAGACATTTTATTTCTACCATAAGTATTTTAGAGAATTGTGTCTAAGGATACAAAGTATTTTAACTGTTTATAACAGATTCTAAGCTACACTGGATTTAAGTTGTTTGGTTTGGTGTTTTTTTATTTTTGTTTTGTTTTGTTTTTCATTTTTGTTTTTTTTTTTTTTTTTTTTTTGTCTATTAGTTGGCCTATCACACTAATGCTGATCAAATAATTCCTCTCTGCAAACTGAACTATATTTTCCTTACACCTTAAAATGGGAGGAGACTATTTCAATTTCAGAGCTATGGATGTTTGTCATATCATGAATCACCTATTCCTAAGGCTATGACTTTCTTTTCAGCATCTCAGTTGATCATTACTAAATGTGTTCACCAGGTATTTTCAGAATCACTTCTATTTTATCTGTTTCTGCCTCCAATAATTTATTTTATGCCCAGCACATTCTCTTATGACCACGCATTTTTTATAGTAGAGTCCTGAAAGCATACTCCCTCCAGTGTACAGGCAAAGATCTGGTAGATGTCAATAAGGTTTTATTTTCACTGGTCAGTTCTGAAATCAAGATGAACTGCTCAGTTCTGAATTATTTAGAAATAATCTTAAGAATTAAAGAGATTTGTTTTGAAATAAAATGGCATAGAAAGCTTTGTACTAATATTTCAAAAAGAGAACTGAAAAAAATGATTCTGTTTTCAAAGAGCTGATTTGCAATTGTATTTGTACATCTAAAACAGCAATAGAAGCATTCAAGGATTATTTAATTTAAATAATATAGTTCTGTATGCTAGTTTGAATGAACAATATTTGAAAATCTAATCTCAGAATAATTGTCTAGATTCTGGGGTGCAAACTTTAAAGATAATGGTAATTAAGGTGTTTTAATATTCACCTGATTAGTACGCATTTTTCTAAAATGCTTGCTAATTCTCTGTGCCTTGGGCTTTCTGGGGAATTACTGAAGGTGTTGGGTTATGAGAAAAATTAGATATCATTAAAAATAATTAAGCAAACAAAAAATGAATTAAAAATCTGGCATTTTAGAGTAAATGGAAATATTTCTATTGTTGAAGGATGCTACCCGTTGGAACCTCGAATAAACAATTTTCTGTCAGAGGTAATTCTAAAATCTTTACAGGAAGAAGTTTATTTTGTTCCATTTCTAAAATTGCAAGAGGAATTCGATAAAAAAAAAAATCAGCCACAGATACTGTAATGGAACTGCTAATATAAATATGTCAAATTGCACCTCTGTTTAACACAGTACGGGTCTAACAGGTAACTCAATAATCATTGATGTCTATGCACTTTTTCTGTTCCCCATCCCTGTTACTGGATTTACCGTCTATAACACTTCTGTGCCTCTTAACAATGCTACAAGGATATCACAGATAAGGATAACAGCAGTTGCTCTCTCAAAAGAAGAGAGTTGATTTTTTGTTTTGTTTTGTTTTGTTATTTAATCTTCTTATGCAACAGTATTACTGTTCCTATTGTCAAATAGACTGAATGCCTCTTGTTATTATCAAGATAGCTTTAAATGCTGCCTCACACAAACATACCAAGGCAGCTGTATTTTAACCCTTATAACATTGGCTTTTCATACAGCTTCTTTGTATGGGTCAACCAAAGGAGCAGTGTTATGTTAAAAAGTCAAAGTCAGCTTTTCAATGTCATGATATGCTTTGCATGTCTTTAATCAACTGGCTAAAAGAATAAAATTCAAGTCCTACTTACCTTGCAGACATTTGAAACAATGCCATAAATAGCTGACTGTATTACCTCAAATTTTATTCTGTGATAAAACTTCTTTTTTACTGTTCAGAGAATGATTAAAACTGAATTTAGAGGTTATGTTCATAGAGTTCTGCATATGTCTCTTGGAATATGTCTCTCTTCAGTGGTAAAAATAACTGCAGATATTCTGAATCCCAGTGATTAACTATAAAAGTTGGCATTTTCTATCGCAAGGTGTGCACTTTTTATAATAGTTAGATAAAAATTACATAGTACTCATTCTTTTTTTTTTCTTCTGTTCTTACTGCAGGATGTGTGACACAGGAGAAGGGCTATTCACCTTTCAGACACGAGAAGGAGAAATGATATATCAGAAAGTTCATTCTGCAACACTGGCAATAGCAGAGCAACATGAAAGATTAATGATGGAGATGGAGCAGAAGGCACGGGTAAGATCCTTTCACCAAAATATTTAAACTTATAAAATTGGTAATGAACAAAAGGAAGTCTTTAGTAATGGCAGTCCATATATTCAGCCAGAATAAAGATATAGCTGCATGGCTAAGAGAAAACAATCTTTAGGATTTATGTATTTTCATGGTCATGGATTTTCAGCATATTCTGTGCAATGATCATTTGTTGGTGTCTTTTTGGAAGAATAGAGACCACCAAATGCTATGTCTGTGGTTACCTTCTTGAAAGTTGTGGTTCTGTTACTCAGTGTTCAGATCTTTAGCTGAAAAAAAACTCCAATGTAAACACACCTAGATGACAACAGGCATGGTCGGTTTTTCTTAATCCAGGAAAGGCAATTGTTACCCTTACACCATAGTAAGTACCAATGCAAAGTTTGGTCATAAAGAGCTTTATTATTATTATTATTATTTCATTTTACACTCAGAATTTGTAGTTTTTACAGATTATCTTCATGTACTCAAAGAAGCTTCTGAAAAGTTTGGAGATTTTTAAGACAAAAAGGAAAAAGATTATCTTCAATGATCATTCTGGAAAGCTAACTTTGAACTGTAGTTTGAAGCTACCTTTATATCAAACAAAGAGGAAATGTGGAGGGTCCAGGGAGCTTTGTCTTCATTGTTTTCATAGAATCATATGATGATTTGAGTTGGAAACGACCTTAAAGATTATCTAGTTCCAACCTTCCTGCCATGGGCAGGGATATTTTTCATCTTTCCTCTGAGATGACCACAATTCTCAATGTGTCTTTGTTCCTAGAAAGAGAAGCAAGGATAATTGCACCCTTTCCCACCTTGCATGTGTTCATGTATCTTTGAATAGCAACAGGCTATTCAAGACTCCAGAGTCTTGAATCTGGATGATTTTTTCATAAAAGCTTGATGATCTAGGACCGTGTGTAGAACACTTAGGATACACAAACTTTGGACAAAAAGAAAATAGGAAGAGGAGAATTCACAATCAAGGTATAAGGTTAGGGACACATGACAATTGCTGAAAGTGCACCCATGAGTAGATGCCAGAGTAAAAGGAAAAATATCTGAAATACTATAAATGCTAGAAAATAAACTGCATTCTGCTGGGCAAAAAGTGATTGGGTAATAGTCCAAAACCAGGAAGCACCATTATAAATATGTCTGCTTATTTTCCTGCTGCCCTAATAATTGCTTAGACCTGAATCTCGGATTATATAGGATTTTCTTTCCGTGGGATCATCATTCTCTGATCTTCCACCTATTGATTAATGGCTCTGCTGCTTAGCAAATCTGTTTCCATTCTGCCATCAGATGACTGCTCTGTAACCTCATTTATGAAGTCTGTGGCCATATGGTACAGAATATCAAACTCTGAGAACAGACTGAGAAACAGAAATGACTCACCATCATCCCCACAGCATGTAATATACCTTGTTCCTGATGAATCTTCACTGTGATCTGCATAAGATCGATAGAGCTTTGTGGCCTGATGTAGGCTGTGTAGAAGCTGTAGGCTATAAAAAAAAAAAAAAAAAAAAAAAAACGGCTCAAAGTCTGTTGATTTTTATATATCAACTAATAAGTTAAGGTTGTTTTGGTTTTGGAAGCTCTGTTACTCCTGCCTGATGGAGTGCTGAACCTTCAGCAGGTTTTCTGTGTTACCTGCGTTGTTTGACTTGTATTCGTATTTGAAACAAAATCTGAAGATATTAAATAGACTCAGTATATGTTATTTTCCTTTTATCAAGTATAAATACCAGCTTCACTGTATGCTACATAAATATTTATTTTCCTTAACATCTGTAATCTAAGCACAAATAAGAGTATATTTTTTGATCAGGGTTCTAGGGGTCCTCCTTGATCCTTGATCCTCTGTCTTTATAGCTCCATACTATTGCTGATTATTTTTGTGTTGTTTTGTTTTACTTTTTCTTGACCCTTTCAGTTATGAACAGCTCATGTATAATATTATAGAATTATATCTATAATTCCTTCTTTGCTCTTTCTTCCAGTATTTAGAAGTTATATATTAGAAAGTACTCTTGAATGTCTGTGTGTTCTGTCCTACATGCTAAAACATTTCAAGTAACTAATAGTCTAAAGTTTCATTTAGTTTTTTTACAAATTGTAGTATGTTATAATCTAGTATTGTGAAAAGAGAATGCAGTTTATAAAGGAAATCAAAGTGCCATTTCTACGTTGATTAAATTTATTATCTTGGTTAATTCATATAATGAATGCACAAAGTGTTATCAACAAAACTGATTGAAGAAAAAAAGACATAAAACATACATATAAAAATGAAACAGTTTAGGTTGTTGGTCATATGCATATTTTTCTCTTCTACTCATGTCCTTTTCAAATTATAACACTGAGGGAAGGACCTGAAACATGAAATCGGTTGTCACTGGCATAGATATGTTTTCAAGTTGACTACTGGTTTTGCTGTAATCATAATACACTGTAGTTTACTCAAATACTAAATCAAACCCAACAGGACTGTGACCTAGACTTAGCTTAGGTGCTCTTCTTGATTGATTTTGAACTGCTAAATTATCATGGTGATAATGTTTTATGTTCATTTTGTTTGGGACAGTAGCAAATTTGGGTAAATGCTTTTACTTAAAACTATTTTCAGATAAAGATCTATCTGTATTTTCTATCTTTTTTAGTATTTCCTTTTTTAATAGATGAGTATAATTCAGCTGATAAATTTGCCTTAGAGTTGTTGTTAAGTATTTAACAGTATTAATAAGTATTAATAAGTAAAAAAAAAAAAAAAGATTCTTGGTTCACTAAACACATAATGACATTTTTCCTGACTAATTTTTCTGTGATAATTTTTTAAGAATTCTGACGGGCTACTTGTTAGTTTTTGGACATAGAAAACTTTGTAAAGTATGGATGTACTTCTTGTGTGTGAATATACAGTCTGGACCTCTTTTGTTTTGTTTTTTAATCTTATTTGAAAGAAAATATTTTCTTGACAGCAGATTTATTTCACTGACATTTTTTTAGGACTGTTATTTACATCTAATAAAAGACATTCAAATACTGTGGCAACATTCAAGAACCATATAGTAGGTTCCATTAACTTTCTAGAAAAAAGCACCATACTGTGAAAGCTGAACTCCCATGACCACTACTGTCCAACATCTGCTTGTTTTTTAACAAGTCCATGCCTTTTACTCCTCTCCTTAGCCCTTTCTCTGTCAGCCACAAGAGTCTGTTATCCTCTGTATGGTGAAGGATGAGGTGGAGGAAGCTGCATGCAGTAGCTGATTTTGAATGTTTGCTGCCTGTTTGAATGAAACCTGAGGATAGGGAAGGTCTTTACTATGGTAACAAAGTGTTGGAGCTTCTGGTGCAAAGTGACAGAGCAGGTGGGAGAATAGAGCTGTTTGTCAACGTGAACACTGCAGACCACATGAAGGTCTGTGAAATGTTTAGATAAGTGCTGTGGGTAGGTGTGAGAGCAGAGCTTGCAAGTCCTCGTATAAGAGTGGATCAGATATTTTGGTGATTGGTGATGTAATTTAAATGCAGTTTTGCCTTTTTAAAACTATTCACTAGAGCTTACACTGGAGTTTTGAATGTTTTTGAAGTGACAGTAGTCACTCAGAACATGATGGGACAAATTCAGTTCCTTCCTTTGCCTGCCAGAATTTTGAACTTTTATCCATAACTATTGATCTGAATGAGCTTGAATGTGAAAAGGTGTTATAGGGTCTAAAACCCAAGTGTTTCACATGGATTTATGTCCTAACCTAGAAATTATTCTCATTCTTCTTAAAAATTTCTGTAAGATGTAGAATGCCATAGTACTCATCTGGCTTTCTGTCTTAACTGTGCTACCTAAGACTCTGATTGAAGTCTGCCTTCTTCCTGATATGATGCAGAAGGTGAATCAAAGCCTGTTTGTAATAAAAGTTTCACAAAAGTATCTCATAACTGAGATAATAGAATTTCTTGTCTACTGATTCCCTACTCCATTCTGTGAATCTGTCCTAAACTTGCATGCATGAATCCTGCATTGTTCTCTCTGTTCTGAGCACCTTGTTTGTATGCTTGAATGCAAAGCTGCTATATTCTAAACATTTTGATTTGAGTAACAAGAGTCTGCATAGTTTGTTTAAGTGCAATGGGGCAAAGTTACATTTTAATAGAAGTGAATTTGAAGGTTGATGACATAAGCATATCTGAAGTTTGGGTGGGCTTGTATTTTGCAAAATATTGCATGTTTACACAACTGTCAAAATAGTTGACAGTCAAATTGAAATTCGTATTTGTTTCTAGTGCATGCGAGAAAGTGAGAAGCCGAAGAACTTTCCATGAACAAAATAGATGATTTGATTAGCAGTCTTATTCGCTAATAGCCATGAGTGATATGAACGATAAATTAGAAATGATGCTGTAATTATATGATAGTTGTTGCATGCCTGACTGAACCCTTTGTGGCTATTCCCAACCCTCCCCTTAATAAACCTGGAAAAACATTTAGCATGGAAGGGAAGTTTTCTTCAGCCCTGTGCACATTTTAAACAGCTTGCTTGTATAACTGTGCTGATAGGTTTACATCATTAAACTCTCTTAACAGAGGAGCAGGTTGTGTTGACCTAAGTATTACTAGAAAAGTAATTCTCAGGACAGTTCTCCAGAGGGCTTAATTTATTATTAATCTCTTGTCTGTTATTCTGAGAAAACCGTTTCTTGTAAAATAAACTAACGTAGACTATAGTGATCCTATTATTGTTAGCTACAATAACAGCTGATGAAGCCACCCTCTGCTCTCCAGAGACAGGTATTATTATAATAATTATACTAATAACTAAAATGAGGTACAGAAAGATTAAGGCCAAATTCAACTAAGTATGAATCGTCCAAGGTCACAGAGTAATCAGTTGTACACTGGGAGCAGTACAACAACAAAATAAATCTTGGATCATGGTCAATTACTTATTCACAGAACACAGAAGAATTAACTTTTGAAAAACACATTTTTCACATAGTTTTCATCTGTGTTTGGAACTGTATTTGTCATTCTGTGTCTTCTGTCAAGCAAGGCTCTCCTCTGTTTCAGCAACATTGTTCAGAAGTTCTTTATATCACACAAGGGAATAGTTAAGGCTTTGTGTCTGATTAATAAGAAACCTCTTTATCAATGATTTACAGATGGACTCACTGCTTTTCAGATAATGGAAGATTTATAAAATGTAATAATCTGAGAGGTGATCAGGAATTCTCATGATAGTCCTAAAGTTACTCTGTAAATCCCTCCTGTGCTTTATGTGCTTTGGACCATCAAGTACCTGTTAGTATGACAAAAAAATAGATGAAGTTCACCCTTTATCACCAATTTGCTCTTTTCTATTTCTGTTCCTTTTTGTGAAGATGACAATTTGACAATTTGAATTTGACAATTACTTACAATAATGTCTCTGATTATGTTTAGATTGAAGACAGATTATGTTTAGATTAAAGACAACTGATATTTAATACATTAAAAAATGGGTCCCTTTCCAAGTACAAGCAGTATTTTGATGTTTATTAATCAAAGTCTGCCCAGACAGGGATTGTTTATGTTCTCTTTTCTGCTCAGCCTTGGGTCATGGCTGTTATATGATTGATATCCTCCGTATGATTCCAGCCATGCTAACAGTTTATATTTATCAACTGCTCTGTTCTGCCCAGCAATCTGGTTCAGGAGAAATATAAAAGCCAGTAGTACAGGCTGATCAGACTCTACTGTTGACTTGGCATTATTTCACTTACTACTGTAGCTATATTGAATAAAGATGTGCAGCTACTACAGTAAGTGAAATAATGTCAGGTTAACACACTAGCATAGCACATCTCTTTAGCTCCCAGATTTTCAAACCAGAAAAATTGATATTGGAGAGGATGGCTGTTAGTCCACTGATCTAATGTTTTCGTCAAAGCTGAGAAAGCAACAAACTAGATCAAGTTTCCCAAGGCGTTATCCAGTCAAGAATATCTCCAGGTACCTTCTTAATTCCTTCTTAATTCCGGGCACCTGAATGAAGTCCCATCCAAGTTTTTGACTTCTCCCTCTAATTTGATATAACCCTTAAATTTGTAAAGGATGGACTCTGTCCCATTGCCCTTGTCAGCAATGAAGATATTTAAAAGTTTTGGAGTGCTGACCCATCTAAAATTCAGAAATAAGTTTTTCAAATTTCAGTTCTGCAGCATTCAGCAGCAAGAGCTTAATGAGAATTTTTTGCGCTATGTAAAAAGGTACACCACTTTGTTACTTGTGACTGTCTCTGGGTAAAACTCTGCTAGTCTCCTTAGATTTTTTGTCTGTCGGAATCTACTCCTATAAAGGTACCCAGGCAAATTCATATGGATCCATCTGGCTGTTGAATGTTTGATTTTACAGTGTTTATGACTCTGAATCCACTGCCAAATCCTTATAGATGCTTGTTTATAAAAACAAAGAACACGTGCTTCCTCTTATTTTTAATAATTTGCTTCTAGGGCACAGTGTTGAAAGTTCCAGTTACTGTTGGCTAAGAGATTTAGCAAAATCTTTGTGTGAGACATTGAATTACCCTGTTAAATGGCAATAATGATTTTCAAAAAGCTTGAATCTATAGAATCATTGAATCATAGAATCCTTAGAGTTGGAAGGGACTCCTGAAGGCCATCTATTTTTTGTGGTCCTCCTCTGGGCACTGTACTTCAGCAGGTCTATGTCTCTCCTGTACTGAGGATGCCACATCTGGACACTGTACTCCAGGTGAGACCTCACCGGAGTGGAGTAGAGGGACAGAAACACCTCCCTCGACCTGCTGACCACTCTTATTTTGATGCAGCCCAGGTTATGATTGGCTTTCTAGGCGGTGAGTGCACATTGTTGGCTCATGTCCACTTTCCTATCCACCAGTACCTCCAGGTCTCTTTCAGCAGAGCTGTGCTCAATGTTTTCATTCCCCAGCTTCTATTGGTAATGGGGCTTGCCTCGTCCTGGGTGCAGGATCTTGCATTTGCATTTTTAGAACTTCATGAGGTTCACCTGGGCCCACAGTTCCAGCCTGTCTAGGTTCCTCTAGAAGGCATCCCATCTCTCTGGGGTGTTGACTGCAACTCACAGTTTGGTGTCATCAGCAAACTTGATGCAGGGGCACTCAACCCCACTGTCAATGACAGTGATGAAGATACAGAAGAGTATTGGTCCAAGCACCAACCCCTGGGAGATACCACTTGTCTCCATATCTTTCCAATTTGGAGAGAAGGACTTTGAGGGGTATCGTGTCAAAGGACTAAATGAAGTTGAGATAGATTACGTCAGTGGCTCTTCCCTCGTCCATTGATGCAGGGACATCTTCACATGAGGCCACAAGGTTGGCCAAGCAAGATTTGCCCTTGGTGAATCCATTTTGGTTCTCCCATATCACGTCCCTATCTTTCTTGTGCCTTAGCTTAGCTTCCAGTACATGAAAACAGGCAAGTACAGCCTATCACAAACCAAGCAATTTATGCCAGGGAAAAGTGAAAAAAAAAAAAAAAAGCAGGAGAATTATTGTCTGAAAATTAAATTCTATGAAAAATGTGCCAATCATAGGATTATTAGACTGATGGAAGTATGTTGAGAGATACAGTCATTTACACACACCGCTCTGTTTCCAAATTGGTTTCATAATTTGCAGCTATTTCTGTTATTTTATTAAACTAGCATCAGTAAGGAAGCAAAAATTATGCTAACTTGTTTCATATGCAAAAATTTGGACTGTGATTTGGATAGGCTTGTCTCTCTTCTAATGATATATATATATATATTTAGAGGGATATGGATAACTTTTGAATGATTACTTGTAACAATTTTAAGATTTAGTAGTATCAAGAATTATGTCTATCATAATATGATCTCCATGTGTTACTGAATACTAGAGTCATGCTCTCATAAGCTTAATAAGGAATATTAATGGAAAAATATTGATGACTGTTGTTTTAGCAAGCATTTAGAAAATTGTCATTTTATTAAAATTCATTGATAATAGCAGCTTCTGTATACTGAAATTAATGAAGTAGCTAAAAGAAACTACTGGAAATCTGTCATGTTTTTATGATTTTTGTTATTGGTATTCCATTTCAAAACATCCTGTCGGGCACTGGGAGTTAAAGAGTTAATGCTCCAGTTCTGTGGACTGCCTGATTTCCTGGTTCTCAGAAGAGAAGAACTACATACCCCAGAGGACTTTGTGTTCCCATTTTCCACTTGGAGGGAAAGATAAAACTGTGCTCAAGTTCCGAGACTGCCACTTTTTTGTTCTTCATCTCAGCGGTGCATGCTCCCTAGCGCTCTTACCTTCAGCTTTAGAATAAGATCTTCAGTTTCGGACACTCTCTCACATTGTTCGATTTATTTGCTTCAATTCCAATACTGTTGTATTAGATTGTGTTATTTTGCATTCTCATATCTTATTTAGTAGATCAGATTTTGCTCCTCAGATTGTTGGCACTATTTTGTTTCCAGGCCCATCTCCCTACCCTTTTCCCCCATTTTCCTTCCCTGGGACAATGGTCTGTGAGTCCCCCTGCCCCTGCCCCATTAGTCATGGAACCAGGCTGAGCCAGCCCATAAACCATTGACAAAACCACGATCAGTTTTTCACTATAAAAAAAAGTCGTAAGCAAGCTTTTGAGGCATTTGCTTTATTAGAAAGTTTGAAACTCAAATAACTGTGTTTTGTCTCCAAAATCACAGGTATGTATATAATCCTTAGGATTCCAAATTATCAGCTCCCAACTTACTCTATTAATATTTACCCAGATGGGGATGTTCTGAGTTCATTCTTTGTTCACATCTCTTGCAGTATATTAGAGAGATTTTTTTTTCAGTAGTTCTCCACAGAGAGACATTCTTGGTGCCATAACTTTTACCACACCAGTTCTAAAACTGGCCAAAGCAACTTCTTTGTCAGTCAGAAAGGCTGAAGGGCTGTCCTTCCAGTACTCTCAAGTAAAACACTGAGGACTTCAAGTGTCTCAAATTCTTCTTTAAGATATGTCATACCTTTTGACAAGTAATATAATGAAGAAAACTCACATGCTTTGAAGTCTTTTCTGAAGCATATCAGCTTGAGGTCAGACATGAACAGCTTTGTCAGAGAGAGGGATACCCAGCAGAGCAAGGACAGCTAAAAACAGAAAGACTAAGGAGGACAAGACTATGCAAGTTGGCACTGACAGCAAACCTCACTATTACTAACTTTATTTTGACACATCTCATGAAGGCGAACCTTCTGGAATACCATGATTCTCAGGCTGATATCCCAAGAAAACAATTATTCCTACAGGCATTGTCTTTGTTAGGCATCTCCAACTCCTGTGTTTAACTTCATGTTTTCGCCCCTATTTGTTAATCCCTGTATACTTCAGAAGATGCATCAAATGCTCTCCTTTTACTGTAAAAAATTACTCTTTAAGTTTGGAGATGCTAATCACAGAGTCCAACTTACTTGCTCAAGCAAACTCACCTAGAGAGGCTGGTTGCCCAACACCACATCCAAATGGCTTTTGATATCTCAAATGAAGGAAACTCCACAACATCTGGGCAGGCTGTGCCCCCGTGCTTGGTTTCTGCACAGTAGTGTTTCTTCCCGTTCAAATGGAACCTCTCGTGTTTTGGTTTGTGCCCATTAGCCTTGTGTCCTGAGACTGGACACATCTGAAAAAAGCCTGGCTCTGTCCTTTTTGTACCCTACTTTCCAGTATTTGCATACATTGATAAGATCCATCCTGAGCCTCCTATTCTCAAGGCTGAACAGTCCTAAGTATCTCAGTTCTTCCTTGCAGAAGAAATGTTCAAGTCCCTTAGCCATGCTGTTGGTCCTTTGCGGGATTCTCTTGTACTTCCATGTATCTCTTGTACTGAGAAGCTCAAAACTGAATACTGCTTCATGTGTGAACTCACCAGTGCTGAGAGGAAGGATCACCTCCCTCAACCTTCTGACAACACTTCTCCCAGGAGAGGCCATCAGACTGCTTTGCAGCCAAAGGCACATTTAACCTTGTGTCCTCCAGGACCCACAGGAAATTGTATGCAAAGCTGCTTTCCACCTGCGCAGCCCCCAGTATATACTGGTGCATAGAGTGTTCCTCCTCATGTTCAAGTTCTTGTTGAACTTCATGATGTTCCTGTCAGCCCATTTCTGCAGCCTCAGTTCCTATGGATGGCAGCACAGCTCATTGGTATATCAGCCATTCCTCTGGGTTTTGTGTCATCAGCAAATCTGCCAAGAGTGCACTCTGCCCCTTCATCCAGAGCACTGCTGGACAGAACTGGACCCATTATTGACTACTGCAGGACACCACTGTTTACTGGCCTCCAACTAAATTTCATGCTGCTGATCACCACTCTCCAGACCCTGTTCAGTGAGTTTTCAGTCCAACTCATTGTCTGAATATTCACCCCATATTTCATCAGCTTGTCTACAAGGATTTTATTGGAGACAGCGTCAAAAGTCTTGCTGAATGTACTGCTCTCCTCTTGTCTACTAAGCCAATCATTTCATCAGGTAAGGCTATCAGGCTGGTGAAGCTTGTCTTTCTTATGGTGAATTCATACTGACTACTTAACAGTCATATTCTTGTGCTTCATAGGCCTGAAAATAGTGTCCAAGTTTAGCTTACCTTGAGATCAAGGTGAGGCTGAACAGCCTACAGTCCTCTTTCTTGCCCTTCTAGAAGATATGAGACACTGGCTTTCCTCTAGTTCTTTGGCAAGCTGGAATGCATCTGCTGTACTTGACTGTCCTACTACTAACTCCTTTATTAAATGAAGACCAAAACTCTTCCTAGCTCTCCCATCATTTACACATCTTTTTTTATATCACCAACTAACACTCATAATCATGCATATAGTTTACTTGTTTATGAAATGAGACAAAGCCGTAAATGAATATTTCCATGGTGAACTGCTTGAGATGTATGACCCCTGGAATATATCTTTGAAGGTTATCTAATAAAACATAGTTCAAGCAGGTATGTATCAATGCATTATATGCCACCTGCCTTTCATTAAGCGTCCATGTGAGTCAATATGATGAATTGTTCTAGGACTATGATTCATTTTTGACTTGAAGAAAAAACATAGGGATGGTGGTGTTATTTTGGATTTTGTTTTTAAGTGTTATATTTTTTTTCTTTTTTTTTTCTCATCCTCATTTTCCATCTGGAAATAGTTATACTTTTTAGTATATCAGAAATAGTCATACATTTAAGTATATCACTACCACCCACTTTCAAATACCCTAGGGTATTATTACTTTTAAATCCTGAAGGTTTTATCTTAGGTGCAGCTGCTTAGTGAAAATATTTTACAGTTACACACAGTCTTATCCCAAAATTCTATCCGCAAAAATCTTTTTCTTTGGAGTCATCCAGCACTAGTCTCTATTTTGATAAAAGCTCCCATAACATGGTGACAGAAAGTATAATCAACGTCTGTAGATAATGTCTATGAAATAGAATTTATGGATACTCTATTATATATACATACATTAGTTAAACCTGCTAGTGACTGCTCCTGTTTGATAGAGACTCCTAACATATGGTTATATTTGTTTTCACTAAGACCTACTGTATAGGTATACTATATAGGTGCACTGTGTACTGTATTGTCAAGCTTGAAATAGTCTCAACTCTGATCATAGCAGCGTCATCTCCTGTGTTATTAGTAAATGGTTTTATGCAATAAAAAATTGATGAAATAGTTCAAATACGGCTTAGGTCTATAACACAGTAGCTCAAACCTTCTAAATTTTCAAGAACTTGACCTTCTGCTCTCACAGTAATTAGCAGTTTCCATGAACAGTAAATGAAAGAAAAAAGAAAGACAGAATTTCGTAACAGAAATGGGAGGACACACACCTTACTGACATTCAACAAATATAATCTCAATGCACTATAAAATCCAGCTACTTTTGTCCAACATTAATCCATTCTATCAGACAACAAAGTGATCTATTGTGAGCTCCCTTTAGTGGAAAGGAAAAGAAAAAGAAAAGAAACTCTTCTGCCAGAAAAGGAGCAAAATGTCCCAATTCTTTCTTTAAAGCATGGCCAAAGAGATAAGAAAAAAAATGTCAGTCCTACCAAATCTCCCTTCAGAATGCTTTTCTTTCCCCATTGCTTTATTATTCATATATAATATTCCACAGTCAAAGACTAATCACCATCTACCTTGGCACTGCAAAGTGGCATTATTATTTTGAGATTTTTTTCTCCGTAATTGATTAAGAAACTCTCCAAAAGGTCTTTACAAGGTTAGAACTGTTACTGAAAACCTAACTGCTAGAAATACATTAAAAAGGTTGAAGTCACTGAAATGACTTTCACAGCTAGCTTTTCTGTAAGTCTTTCCAGAAGACTTATGAGATATTTGAAGTTCTTTGCCAACATTGTGTCAGGAATAGATGTCTGGATACAAATATAAAAAGAAACATAAAGGAGTATGTAGAAAAGAAGTAGTATGCTAATATCTGTGTTTATATATTAATGGCTATGTTTAAGTAATGAACTCAGTCCAAAATAACATGACTATTTTGTAAGCAAGCTGAGTGACTATGAATGAAAAATTATAGGAAAATTGTAACCATAGATTAATAGCAGATCACCAAGGAGCGTAATATTCTGATTGGACTGTCATAGAAATATATCCTGCAACCTATTAAGTATTTTCATAAGAAGTCCTGGATCAAGATACTATATAATTACTGAACTTCAGATCTTCTAAGACAAGATTAAATTGAATGAGTGAAGAGACAGAGTTCAAAAGGAATTTTAAATGTCAAGTTGAATATATTGTTTGCAATGGCAAAATAATTTCAACAGAAACATAGGAAAATGACTATACTTAAGAAGGAATAATCCGCTTCACAGTTCAGAATGGTAACTGGTTTATGTAGAACAGATCTATGTGTCATTATACACAAGATGAACTTGGTACAATAGTGTCTGCTTTGCAAAAATGCAAACATGACGCCTGTTCTGTAGCTGTTACTTAGCATTCATTTGAAAAAAAATAATAAAAAATGCATTTTACTTCTTCCCTCTTGCTTGTGCTGTAACTTATGCTTAGTAGATGCTACCTTCTAGACTGTGTGATTTTTAAACTCCAATAATTTGGCTCTGTGAATTCCAGTGAAATGAGTCCGTGCTATTCTGCTGTCACTGACACTTGAAATCTATTTTTTTACTCCACTCATTTTCTTCTTCAAAGCATAATACACAGAGAAACCTTCTTTAGAGTTATAAAGAAAAAAATCTAAGCAATAATATTCATATTTCTAGATCGCAATTCTTGCTATTTTTTCTGTGACCTGGTTATCTTGCTATTTTTAAAAACTAATGAGAAAGTTAAATGAACCAGTCTTTTTCTAACCTCTTTCCAAAGAGTATCTGTTAAAAAGAGACTGTCTTTATTGCGGGTGAAAAATTTGATAGAAATGTGTATTGATTTGTTCTTCTCCCCAAGCCAAATCTATTTCCTGTCTCCTTCTGGGTTTTGACTTCTCTAATGCAAACAGAAAATTACTGAATAATGTACTAAACAAAACACAACTCATAGCACAGGCTCCGTTCTTGGAATTGTATTCATTATTGACATCACAATGACAAATCTGTTTAAATTAGTGGAGCTGCCCTGTGTTAAAACAGAATTAAAACAGAAATTTAGTACTTAAGACCTTTCATGAAAGAACAATACTGAAAAATATGGGGAACAACTTACAACAATACAGATTTTTTTTTTCATTTCTATTTTAATCAAATAGATCTTTAAGGATTGTAAAGTTGTCTCTGGCAAAGGTAAGCTTCATATGACTTCAGGTTTTTTTTTGATAATCAAGAAATGAATGTAGTGTCCACCATGTGAAATGTTTCTTATCAAAGAAAGATTCTGTAGGAAACTAGAAGTAAGTACTGGGGGTTTCTTATCAGATAATGAGAGTTTCAGAGATGGATTTTTTATTTTAATGTTCTCGCCAAAAATATCTGAGTTGTTGTATTTTTGATGTATGCATTTCTGTTTTTCTCCCACATTCTAATTGCAATCTGACTTTCTTCCTCACAACATGAGCAAGAAAATCTAGATTATGCTTTTCATTTTTTGAAATTTCAATTGAATTGAGAAATATCTGTAGCAAAATCATTCTAGATGTATGCTTTAGTTAATACTACATTATTATATTAGCAAGCTTGATTTGTTATATAGCTTCTACTCTCCTCTATATTTCTACACCTAGTTAGCAAAGATTAAGGATAATTCATTCACAGAGAAACATGTTTCTTTCTTCTGTGTGAATGTGATATATCTTCTGTTATGGACCCTTTCTGAGCACTTAATGCTAATGCATCTGAATGTGTTTTGCCAGCTTTTGAGGAGAATGCACCAGGGTTGGAAGGAACAGTAGAACATTGGCCTCCATACTCAGAGCTGCTGATTTAATTTTGTAATTGGAAAATAAGCCTAAAGAGATAGGTTATGTAATTCTCTAAAATATTTTTGAATTGCTATATTTATATTAAATTGAACACCGAAATAAATTGTGTAGGAAACTAACGGTCTACATGTTTAGACAAAAGGAGAAAATGAACATGCCTGAAGATTGTGCTGCCATTCAGCAAGACCTGAACAGGCTGGAGAGTTGGGCAGAGAGGAACCAGATTAGGTTTGACCAGAGAAAGTTTAGAGTCTTGCACCTAGGGAGGAATAACAACATGCAGCGGTACAGGTTGGGGGATGGTCTGCTGGGGAGGAACTTTGAGGAGAGGGACCTGGGTGTCCTGGTGGATGACTGGTTGACCATGAGCCAGCAGTGTGCCCTGGTGGCCAAGAAGGCCAATGGGATCCTGTTGTACATTAAGAAGACCGTGGCCAGCAGGTCGAGGGAGGAGATCCTCCCGCTCTACTCTGCCCTGGTGAGGCCTCACTTAAGTATTGTGTCCAGTTCTGAGCTCCCCAGTACAAAAAGACAGGGATCTCCTGAAAAGAGTCTAGCAGAGAGCCACAAAGATGATAAAGGGCATGGAACACCTCCCTTATGAGGAAAGTCAGAGAGAACTGTTTCTTTTCAGCCTTGAAAAAAGAAGACTCAGAGGGGATCTAATCCACATCTATGAATATTTAAGGTGTGGGAGGCCAAGGGACAAGCTCAGACTCCTCTCAGTAGTGTGTGGTGGTGAGGGGAAATGACCACAAACTGAAGCATAGGAAGTTCCGCACAAATGAGTGAGGGCAACGGAGCACTGGCACAGGCTGCCCAGAGAGGTGGTGGAGTCTCCTTCTCTGGAGACGTTCAAGACCCACTTGGACACACCTACCTGTGCAACCTGCTCTAAGGAGCTGCTTTGGCTGGGGGTTGGGATGGATGGTCTCTAGAGGTCCTTTCCAACCCCTACAATTCTGTGATTCTGCAATTTTGTGAAAGGTTATTTTTCCATAAGGAAATGTTATCTGAGTTAGCTAATTCAGAAGAATGCTAAGGACAATTCTGGTTTGATTTGTTTTGTTTAGTTGACAAGAAGATGAAGGGAAGGAAGAATATCTAGAATAAACTCTCTGAACTCACCCAGAGTGATTGCTCTCACTGGTCTGAAACACCAAAAGTCTTTAACCTGACTGACTAATTAAGTTAACAATTATGGTTCATCTTCCATAATCTGCAAATTGTTTGTTTTAACAGTGTTAATAGAAGTTTATTTACTTTTGTGGAAAAGGGATTCTGAAACAGTAGATCTCTGTACATTGAAGTCTTGTTTGACCTGTAGTAATTTACATAGTAAAAGCTATTTCATAACATATAAGTAATTGAATGTATATATCTTTATATGCCTACCTTCTCCCAGTTTGCTTCAAGTTTCTTATTTGAAACACCCACAGTCTATCACATAAGCTGTTCTCTACAGAAAGCAGGTTTCTGTCATTAGAGTATCCATTTTTCTTTGAACACAACAATATTTTTGCAAATAGCAGTGTGAAGGAGTGAGCCTTCTATCATAATTGTCATGTACATTTGACCTATAGTGTTGGTTTTTTTTTACTGATAAAGAAAGTTAATAAAAGCAACCATGGTTAATAATGATCTAGCAATTATTTAGAATACTTTCCTGGACAAAATAATGTACAATTAAATTGTCATCCATTCTATGGTAGGTAAGATGATAAAGTCTTTAATCATGTTTATATTTTAAGTTCTTGATTTCATAACAAAGCTAATGATGTATTTTAAAGTTTGGAGGGTTTTTTTTGTTTGTTTTCTGAGGATGTTATTTTCATAAAAGGTAAATTGTTTTTTCTCTCTGTGGTGTCTCCAGAGAAATCTAGTTCACCTAGCCCTACTGTAGTTAGCATATATTGATACTTCTTACTGAAAAGGTGATCTTAAAATTTGTTATTTAGTTAGAGAATCTGAAAAAACAAAATAGTGTGAATGCTCACAATATACTACAGTAGTTCTTAATTTATAGTAAGAATGATTTTTGTTTTTTAATATGTACAGCTGTTGTACATCATTTTTGGTCAGATCAGGCAAGAACTAATCACCTCTGATCAGGAATAATCATAGAACATTAACCACTTCTGTTTATTCCATTGATTTAGCCTTGAGATAATGAACTTTAGTCCGAGTGATTCCCTTTACTGGAATTTGTATAGAATGTATAATAGTAATGAGTTTTGACTATTGCCTTAAACTCAAGTTTACCTTTTTAGTGCACAAACCATGAATAAATCATCTCTGTTACATGATGTTTTATTCATTTTTATTTATTATTTATTATTATAACAAAGTTACCCCTGTTACCAGTGCTGTTATAAGATGGTATCATAACTTAAAGAATAATTCTTAGAAGATTTGATAGTGCCTTGATCTTCATAATAAAAGAACTTCTCCACATTGCAAAACATACATTCATAAGTCTCCCCAAAACAGAATTGTAAAGCTTTTGAACTTAATGATCAAAATGTTTCTTTATGCTCTTTTCTTCATATTGTATGGCTTGTAGTGATTATCTGCACCACTGACAGATGAAATGGAATATTGGCTACAAATGAGCTGAGAAGTCAGCTGTAGAAAGGGGGTCATTCTGATGACAGTTCTCAAGAAAACAATAACTGAAGTAATTATATATCTGCCACACATCAGTGTGTATTAGTGCTTGAAAATGAAATAATTGAAGATCTTTGGATTCTTTTTCTAAAAGACCTAGGCTTTTTATTAATATTTATTTATAATATTTTATTAATATTTCTGAACATCATGTATTTGTACAGATTAATGTGGATTTCTGAATTTTGCATTATGGTTCTGAATGAGGATTTCCTCGGAGCTAATCATTAGCCTACAGCAAATGATCCAGGCCTTGAATATATTTTGCTTTGTAGCTGGACTCTGAAAATGTGAGTTTCTAGGCATACCCTTTCAGACCACCATCCTCATTCTACTCCTGCTGTTAAGGAGTTTTGCACACTAAATCTTTAATTGTAGCTGATCCTTCTAGTGTTGATCATTCCAGACATCTCCTGAAGAAGTGGCATGCTCCACAGAGTCATCTTGATTTATTAGATAAGAATTATTTATTGCATTCTATAGTCTTTAAAGCCAGAGATACACAAATTTTGCAGGTAATTCTCCTTTATTCTAAACAGAGAAAGCATAAGAAATACAGGTGTATCCAAAAAGATTATCAGCATGCAAAATCTGTCATTCTTTTTTTTTTTTTCCTGTAGCTTAGTATCTCATTTCAGATCTGCTTTAGAGACAGAGCTGTCTTTAATAAAGTTTACGCTCCTCCTGTTAGTTTTCTGTGCTATAGCTCTTGTACACGTGGATACTTATTATGTAATTCATGGCTTAAGTTACATAAAGTCACTGAAAATGGAAAATTTGCTCTGGAGGTTGTAGCCTGCCACTGATGATGAGACGCCTCCACCTGAATAGAGGATTAGGAAAGGAATGACTCTTTGTTACTAATTCTCTGCTGGTTATCTCAGATTCTTTCTTAACATCTTCCTGGATATTCAATCCAATATACTAGTTAAATGACCAAAAAGGAATATGACTGTAGAAAGTTATAAGATGTCAGAGATATTCTAGTTCATCATTATAACAAAGAAGCAGCAGGAGTAGCTGTAAACAAAAAGAGACATACCTCTATGTGCTAATATTAACTTCTGCCAAAAAAAAAACCTATATAATTATTTATATGTTTGCAGCTTTTTCCTGAGCATTCTCTATGCTAGTGCTTATAAAGTGCTTAAATAATTTCAAGTGCCTTTCTGTGGTAATTCAGTGAATAGTCCCTTCGGAATGATGTTGGTACAATTTACAGTTTTTAGATTTATCTATCAAGTACAGTTATATGTGATCTTCCCCTTGTTTGCTTTATCTTTTAGCTCCAGACCAGTCTGTCTGAACCAATGACATTATCCAAGTCGATCTCACTTCCTCGCAGTGCATATTGGCATCATATCACTCGGCAGAACAGCGTTGGAGAAATCTACAGTTTACAAGGCAAGTGTATGCTGCATCCATTAACTTCTTTCCATTTGACCAGAATTCATGCAAATTGCTTTTTAGTGTCACTGGTAGCTTTCTCTCCTCTTCATTTTGTCAATTGTCACGAACCACAGCGGGATTCCCAAATTTACATAAACCAGGTTTCTTTTAGTCAGTTTGTAAACTACTGGTGAAAATTATTCCAAGAATCACTGCATAAAATTGGATAAACAATTTGGCTCAGTGTAGTTTCTCAGTAGTTAATGAGTGTCAGGACTCTTTAGTACTTTTCTTCCAAGAAGATTGTGTGTGTATTTGGGCAACCTCAGGATGCCCAATTAAATCTACATAAGATGGCCGTATGAATTTCTAGGTTAAAACAAAGGAATTCTAGGAATAAGAGCTACTCTTGATGAATCTGTTCAGAGGATCATATATATGAATTGTTGATTAGACTACCTTCAGATCTGCAGCATATACCTATCATCTTTTTTGGTGTCCAAATCTCCATATACATAGATTCCAAGCTATTTACTTATGATTTTAAATGCTGTAATTAACATGACTTGGTGAGGAGGATGACTCACTGCTCTAAAGCTGAAATTAACTTGTATCTTTTAGAAAATTGAAATTATCATTACATTTAAAATGTAGACAGTAACTAATCATATTGTTTTCACCTTTTTTAAAAAAGCAAAACTGTAATAAACATATTCCTTAATCAAGAGCTTAAGGATTTCATTTCATTTCCCTTTTAATAAGTTGTTGCATAAACAGTTTACATTTAGCTAGGGAGCTAGAAACTGCTCAAAAACCAGAGTACCAAGTCCAACAAAATGTATTACATGGTTTCATGCAGTATATAGATGAAAGCCATGAAGTGTTTTGTTTTGTAAATTATCACATAAATTAAAATCAGCAGGTGAGCTGTGAATTCAATAGGTGACTCATTAAAGGGCACAGCATTTGTTTTTCCTCAGGTTCTAATCATTGTTATGGTCTTACAGTTAAATTACACGAATGAAAAAAAGAAAATAACTTTTCAGAAGTTGGTTGTGAAATAAGTGCTAGTAGGTCACCTTAAAAACATTTATTATATAATGTTATTATTTATGAAAACAATAACAATGCAAAAAAAAAAAAGACAAAAGAAAGGTAATTGTCAAGGTGTTAGGGTTCCTCTTATGTTCTTGTTGAGCACTTCCTTTGGAAGAATAGTAAATGTTATGACATACATGAAATGAGAGAGATGAACATTGTTTGTTCTTTGCTGTATCTGCTGTTTCTCACAAATGGCCTTAGTAATTCAGTGCAATTTAAACGAGAGCAGAAGTTCATACACTGGATGCTCACTCAATCTGCATACCAGCTGTCTCTGCAGGAGGCAACATCTTGGAAATGTATTATTAAAAATTTAAGAATTCTGCTTTTGTAGAAGTAGACAGATTTTGTTCACACTTTCCCTGAAACATGGGACAAATAAATATTTCAGAACATAAGATTTTCATTCCTGTTACATGTACTGTGATGGCTGAAACTTGAGAAGGCATAGGAGGTTTCAGGAGAGATAAATCCAGTTCTATCAATGGGCTAAGTAATATACCAAGAGGGCTATTTTCTTTGCCTCCAATTGCAAGACTTCAATATATAATAATATTATTCATTATCTATAATGAAGATCTCTTTGAACTTTCTGCTGCAATGGTTATGACTAATGAAATGCAGTACATTTGTGCAGAAGCTTAAGGGAGTGGAAAATACACTTGTATTCTACTACCTGCTTGTATTGGTAGTCTTTGCATAGCAGAGGCCTACTGGTTGTCAAAACATCGGCCCGCAGATGCTTCACACGTGTGGGTGGAAGGCGGGTAGTAAGGAAGCAGATTGCGAGCATCACTTCACCCCTCACCCTACCACAACAGACAGGTGAGAGGAGTTGTTGCAGAGGGAAAAATCCCTTGCTGCTGCTCTGATATTCTCTGAGCTTGAAAAGGTATATTGCCCCCTACAGAGAAAAGGCTTCAGAGAATAATCCATTAAGTTCTGTTCAGCGCTTTGTATTTATGGCAAAGCTTTTTACATTCAAGAATTGTGAACATTTCACGTTCCTCTCTTTTTTCAAACTCTAAAATGATATAACTGTCACTGTATCTACTTATATCTAGATTATTGTTGATTACAATAAAGTAGCATCCAAACACACTGTTAAATACAGTGCAAAAGGGTTTGCCTAATGGCAATACTTTTAGACTTGCAGTTTGAAGTGACTAGAATTTAATTAATAACAGCTGGTAATATATGAGGAGAAATGAACATGCGTTCATACTACCTTGGATAAATTGGCTCTTCGGGAGTTATTTAGCAGTCAAATTTAACTTAATTAGTAGTTTGAGTTGATCCGTTAATAAATATTCTGTTTAGTAAGAAGGGGCAGGATGGAGGGATTGTGGGATTTCTTCAGAGGCTGTATTTAAGATGAGAAAAGGCAATTCGATACATGGATTCTGGTTCTGTCATCCTCTGTCTACCCATGAAAAGCCTCCATGTAAAGATCTGAAAAGATTAAAACACTGAATAATACTGTTAAAGGAACACAGGCTGCACACGATACCTTAAAATGCTGTGGGCTGGCTTCTCTTTATATAGTTTTTCTTCCATTTGGTTGTCATTGCACTCTTTCAGTTCTTGACTGCACTTCTATGATAAAAGTGGTAATTTAGTTGTCTAATTAATTTTGCTTATAAGAACAAGTTGGGTGTTTGCTTTTCCGAGTGCTAGCACATCACCACCAATATTCGTTTCATATTCTACAGTATAATGCTGCAGGTCTGGTAGAGCAACCATGCACAACATGCAGCCACTGCATAGATGGTGTGGTGGGCCCTCATTAGCTGACAGAGTCGTCCTCTCACAGTGCTATGCATTGGCTGTCCTTGCTGCCTGATGGGTCACTGGGCATCTGGCAAACCTACCATTGCATGAGGAATTGGCTTCCACACCTGTTCTTACAGCCAAATTTCATTATCTATTTGTTAGAATGATTTCACTCAAAGAAAAATAAAAGCTTCTCCCCTTAGAACTCATTGTTTATTTTTATTATCAGGAATATTATTTAGCACTGTTTCACAAGATATTGAAAACTGATAAGTAAAAATTTTTAAACAGCAAATAATAGTATTAGATTTTGGTATGTTTTAAAACTTCCATTGGATATTTAAATTTGCTTAGAATAAAAAAAGCTTGCAGATAGATTTCTCAGCTGGATGAAACTTAGTTTTGTGGTTCTTGATCTAGAAAATTTAGGCAGTACAAATTTTAAATACAATTGGTATAGATATTATTAAACAAATCAGACCAAATAAAATTTTAGTGTGGAAACCTGCAGTCATTTTTGTATTGCAGTTATGAAAAACCCTTAGGAAATTTTGTTCACAGAATCTAAATACAGTCTGGCCTTTCTCCAAAAAATTCAAAATCAAGAATTGCTTTCAGTTACTTATGTTATGTTTGAGTCTGGTTTATACTCTTTATTTGGAGTTTGTTTTTGTATACTGAAAGTGATGAATACCTATCCACATACGTAATCCCACCTGTTTCTATGAGATCACTCATGTAAATGAATATGTACTTGAGTGAGAATTGTACCAAGAACAACTTACATGATCCACAGAATCATAGAATGGCCTGGGTTGAAAAGGACCTTAAAGATCATCTAGTTTCAATCCCCCTGCCATGGACAGTGTTGCCAACCACTAGAACAGGCTGCCCAGAGCCACATCCAGCCTTGCCTTGAATACCTCCAGGGATGGGACATCCACAACCTCTCAGGGCAACCTGTTCCAGTGTGTCACCACTCTCTGAGTGAAAAACTTCCTCCTAACATCTAACCCTAAATCTTCCCTGACTTAGTTTAAAACTATTCCCCCTTGTCCTATCACTATCAACCCATGGAAACAGTTGTTTTCCATCCTGTTTATAAGCTCCCCTCAAGTACTGGGAGGCCACAACAAGGTCTCCCTGGAGCCTCCTCTCCTCCAAGCAAAACAAGCCCTGTTTCCTTAACCTTTCTTCATAGGAGGGATGCTTCAGCCCTCTGATCATCTTAGTGGCCCTCCTGTGGACCTGTTTCAAGAGCTCTTTATCTTTCTTGTGCTGGGAGCCCCAGGCCTGGATGCAGTAATCCAGATGGGACCTCACAAGAGCTGAGTAGAGGGGGAGAATCACCTCCTTCTCCCTTCTGGCTGCCCCATTTTTAATACAGCCCAAGATATAGTTGTCCTTCCAGGCTGAAAGCGCACACTTCTGGCTCATGTCCAGCTTCTCATCCACCAGGACCCCGAAGTCCTTCTCCACAGAGATGCTCTCCAGGAGTGTTTCCCCAATCTCTATAAATACCTGGGGTTGCCCTGACCCAAGTGCAACAACTTGCCCACTTCTCCAGCCTGTCCAGATCCCTCTGGATTACTTCCCTTCCCTTCAGTGTATCAGTGTGACCAGCCAACCAGTTCTTAATCCGTCAGACAGTCCATCTTTCAAGTCCATACCTCTCCAATTTAGAGAGAAGATGTGGAGAGGGGCCATGTCAAAGGCTTTGCAGAAATCCAGGTAGATGACTAAGTTTTTCCACTGAAGAGAACAGTCATGCTTTTTTTCTACAGTAAGTTACTTATCACAATTTGTTTATCACAAATGCTTTTCAAATTCCACTGTAAACATATAACAGAGTGAATAAATAGCACTAAGATTCCTGCTAAGTGTCTTATGTTTTTAACTGTATATTGGAATGTAAAGAAATAAAAATACAGTCTTCAGTGAGACAGGACTTGATCCAGAAGCATCTGGCTTCTTTAACTGTGTGAACTTGTGTCAAAAACAAAGGGAAATAAAAACTAGCCTCTCTGCAGCAATTCTGGTGTTGATAAAATTGATTTTTGTATTTCACTCTAAAGATTCAAGAAGATAAATCTTCTTTCACAAGTCTAAATGAAAATAACTCTAGTTCCTCATTAAAGCTAATATACTCAGAAATCAGGCCTGTATTGTTCCTTATGTTTTGGCTTGGTAGGAGAGAGCTCACTCTTCTCTTTTTCTGAATATATTTTAACAACATATAGAGTTTAGTTAACCTGTTAAGCTAAAAGGCTTTATGTTTCAAAGGTGAAGTGAGACACATGATTTCTTCCAGCTATGGAAGCATGCAGCCTTTTCAAAGTAGAAAAACTGATGTAAGGCTAAAAATAATCAGAGGATATTTGCATTGCTACATATTTAGAATAATTTGAATCATCCTGTTCAACACTCTTTAGGTTAATCCTGCAGAAATTTCCTATGTGGTCTTTCTGTAGTTTTCCATAAATTAAAGTATGTAAAATGAATTGAAAAATATTCATCATTTTGACGTTTCCATTGTTTGTTCATATGCCCAGCAACAGAGAACAAAATTCATTATCTAATCACAATGCTAGAATAATGTGAATGGTATAAAATGTTAGAATATATCTGATCATTCCTTAATGTTTCACTAAGCATCTACCAGCAGCTAAAATGCCTGCCACCTTCCCATTTCCTCTGCTGAATCTCATCAGAACTTTCACATTAGTAAATGAAGCCTGTAAAGTTTGAAATATGAATAAAAGGCAGCTGAAGCAGATACAGAGTACAGACTATGTTAGAGATACATTATTTAATATGATTGTGTTATGTGCGTTCTGCAGTCTTAAACACTGTTGAGTAGATCCTTTTCTTGTGAACTTTGAATTTCTGTGCAAAATAGTGCATCACTAGGCTAATTGTAAAATGATATGTTGGAAATGAGAAGAGTCTTGCTCAGAAAGTAGTAAAGAAGGACCTTATTTTGCCTTACAATAATTGCTGTAGCTAGTTACGAGCATTGCCGACAAGCTCAAAAGAGTATTAGTTCTGATAAATGGCTGCTGAGATAAGAGGTTGTTACAGTTATGAGCCATAAAAAACAGGAGGGGAAAGTAAAAAAAAAGGTTAATAAAGCATATTATGTGGTCAGATTCAGAAGTTCTGATTCCATTTAAGGCTCATCTTGCAGTGCCCTATCTCTCAGTAGACAGTCCTCCAGTGAGAGTTCTTGTCAATGAGGCTGTTTTCTACTACACTAGGAAGTGCACTGTAAGCTGAGATTACAGCTGAAAACTTGAGCAGTGTTCAAAGAGCAGTGAAATATTGTATAATCATCTCTTCTCTTTTCCAAAGAAAAAAAACAGCCAACATAAATTTTTCAATACCAACCGCAGAAATTCTTACCTATTAATCTATTCTTACATCTTAGGTTAATTTTTTCATTCATAAAAGTATCACTCAGTATTAGAAGCAAATTGAGCTTTGGCCCTATCTTATATTAACCAAACCCAGGAAGCTTTAGCTTGAATTAGCTTAAGACAACATGCGTGCTACTGACTGAAGATGGGCTGCTGTAGTCATTTGATCAAGGACCTGCACTGTACTTGAGATCTGTAGTTCAAAGGAAGAATGTGTGCTGTAGGAGAATCAGTGTAATCAGCTCCATGGATGCTAATCATCATCTGGCATTGGACTGTCTGAGCAAAAAAGGTTAACTATATTATTCTGAAGAGAAAATCAAATTATTTTGCAAAGGTCAATTTTGTCAAAAAATACTTTTTTCCATTAAATCTTTTCAGTGATAAATCCAGACAACTCTAGATAGGATACTTTGTGTTAAGTATGTCATTACAATCACTATCAAGAAGATTGTCAGTAGGCTTAATAGTTCATTTTTGTAATTTTAAATAAATTGAATTATTTCTGTGCTGAAAAGACATATTTTTCTAGTCAAATATTACTATTACTCAAAATCATGATTAATGCCCTTAAAAAAGGAAAAATTAAAACTCAACCTGGCATAGCTGTGAAAATATACGTGAGCAAAAAGATGTCTTTTCTTTGATACCTGTTTGCAGGAACTGTTTACGCTTCTTTTTCTTTCAGTAATTATTTTAAATAATGTAAAATGATTGAAATTGACGCATAGAACATGGAACATATTCACAAAATTTTTATAATCTAGAAATGGTGTGGGTTTTGAAAATAGAGTGTATAATTGAAGGAGTGGGGGAATGTTAATAACAGGTTTGCCTGCAGTAATGAGAATAGAAGCCAAGCAGAAGGATTTCAAATTCCATTGATTTTGATCTGCTTTAAATGGAAGAAATATACAACTTTCTCTGTTTCTCATTCCAATGTTTACAATATAAAATGACATCTTAAAAATATCTATTTAACACCTTGTCTGAAGTGACATAATACTGACCTAGCTGCCTACTAATTGCTTATTATGGAGTTTTCAATATATTTATTGCAGAAAAAGTACTGTAAAATCTCAAATGCCTGAAGTTTCTGTGATACTGTCTATCATGTGTATCCTGCTTTAATAATCTGTACCAATATTATAGCAGCAATATTTGTAGTCTATGACATAGAGTCTATTAGTACAGAGTAATTCATGGTAATATCAGTTTAAGCTAGACACCCTATGCAATGTGGTCAATTTATTCAGTCCATGAGAATATGTCCTTTGTAAATCCATAGTGAATTTTAGCTGATCAAAAAATCATAGCATTATTCAGAGGTTGGGAAAGAAGAGAAGTGTTAAAAAAAAAAAAGAAAAAAAGAAAAACTTTGAATATCTTTCATTCTCTATTTGTTCAAAAAAGCCTTTTCATCTTGGTGAATGCTTGTATCCTGCCAACTTTTTATTTGATCAAAATGATATATTGTAAGATACTAAGATTATTTTCACAGAAGTAAGAACTGTGAATAATAATATGAATTTCTTCCCAGTGCAGAGTTAATAAGATTCACTAAAGTGAAAGTTTTTCATCCTTTCTGAATCTGAAAGCTTCCAACTCCATATTTGAGTGTGCTAGAAGTAAGTTTGCTGTTTAGCTGATGGATATTTGTTTATCCTTCCAAATTCTATGACAGTGCCTTTTGGGAAAGGATTTTATTGCTCTGACTTTAAGAATACATGAAGTATTAGCCTATAAAGCTTTATGGAAGAAAGGAGAATGTACTGCTAAACTGGAAGAGTGTGAAGAGAGAAAGGACTTGGTAGAAAAGGGAAGAGTGGAGTCAGCTTCTCAGTGATTTGGGATTTACTCTAGTTATCAAAGGCCTATCCTTCCCTACTTTGACTAAACATTCAGCATGATATAGCAGAGCAGTGCATGATAAAGCCATACCTATCCTAACTACAGACTGCAGAGGTGAAACCCTAAGTGGTACAAGGTGTTTTGCTGTTCAGCATGTTTCAGAAATATTTCTGAATAATGTTCTTGCTGAAAGTAGGGTTCTCAGCCTGCTTATGTAAGTGTTGGAGCTTAAACTTTAATTTGGAAAAGGCTGTTCTCGTTGTTGCTATAAATGCAGCATCAATTTGATTGAATGATTGTTGACAGACTGGCCCTTTGTTTTTAACCATTATTACTGTTAGATTGTTCCAGGATGTCTCGGCAGTTTTGCAGGGCTTCTGCTTGTGAGATGGTAGTCTATCATTACTGAATATTTGATGTCACAAGTATTTTATGATGGAAAAGATAACCTGTTCTGGGTTTGAAAGTGGAAATGTATTTCACCCTATCTTGTCAACTATCTTATTATTCTCCATTCATCAGAGCAGGTATTCAATTCTGTGATATAGCTCAGCAGTTTTTTATCCCTTTTGCGCCTCTTGTAGAAACACTTTCCTCTGATCAAGTACGTGCATTTTGGTTTAAGTGTCAGTCTTTTGTAGTGCTTTTCCATGAATCTGTTTCTGAAGTTATTTTTTCCTTAATTGTTGCAATTAAGGCAGCCTGTTTTTAACAAGTAACTGCAGGGGGACAAAGGATGTCAAATACTGAACATCTGTACCAGAGCATGATTTTTCAGTCGTAATATATACTGCTTTTAATGCACCTATAACTGATTTTTAGTCTAGTACAGCTGTAAGAAGATCTCTTCTCAATGCCAGTGGCCACAAAACTCTCGTAACTTTTAGACCATTGACCTTCTTGTATCCATTCAGCAAAAGAAAAAAGTTCTTTCTTGAGCTTCTTTATTGCTTCCTAATTTTCTGACCAATATTTATGCTCATGGATTGGGCCAGCATCAAGGTGTTTTAGAACTGAAGAAATATAAAGAAAGGCCTGAGATCCCTCTTTGCAAACTCTTACTACCTTAGTTGTACTTCAAAACTTGTACTGAAAAGTAGGAATGAGCCATAAATTTTGCAATGGTATTTATTGTGTGATAAAATACCAAGGAGGGAGAGAATTTAAGATGTTATCTTCAAGGTGTGACTGTTTTTTAGCTTATGCTGAAGTAAATCAAGTATATTACCGGGGACATGAATGATATTATGCTACTCTACATCTACCATAAAAAAAGAAAAAGTACAGAAAATTTGAATGTTATCATTACTATGAATATAAGGTGTCTATTCATTTTCCTTATCTAAAGATCCAAAGGCATGCAAGATGCAAGAGACCTTCATAACTAAACAAAAAAGAGAAGTTAATTTGCTGTTAAAGCATTTGTCCTCAGCTGTTGCAAGTTATCCTTGCTCTGGGAAAAAAAATCTCTGCTCACCTACAGAGGATGAAAACCCTTACCTATAACTCATGTCCAAAGTTCACTGTAGCATGAATGCTTTTGTGCATTTCCTCAGTGACCTGTGTGATTATTTTGAGCCTTTTTGATTGAAGTTAATCTTTATTCTGACAGTCATGGATCTTTGCTCAATTTTTACAAGGAACTATAGATTTACTATATATGATGAAATACCTGTAATTTTGCCATGGACTTAGAAAGCATCTATATGAGATTCCTTTCTTTTCAATTGTATTACTTTGCAAATGTGATTAGGCAAAAAGAAGTAAACTGAGAATGTCACTGTAACTGTGGAAATTGTTTGATAAAGTCTTCTTTGCATAACATGAAATTATTCCAACACTTATAATATTGCAGTATAGGTTAATACCTACAGAAAGCACTATTCGGCCTCAACAGGAGTGATGGTGCCCTTATCTCCTTGAGAACAGCTCTTTGCCAGCAGGAGTTCAGGAGTTAGACTCTGTGAGTCCCGTCCGCTGCTTGCAATTATTTTTTATTCGGAGTGTTAGAATTAGCTTTGAACTCTGCCTTTGCTGACCTCAAAAGAGTAAATTATCTTCTCCTTAGAGGTAATATGACTTACTAACTGTTTATACAGCATTTGCAGTTTTCACCAGTCTGGGGAAGAATAATTCAAATCTAACAATTCTTATGGCATCTCTCATCTGACAGCCAAGCACTGTTCTTAAACCATAGTGCTGAGGTGTATGTACAATTTTAGTACACACTGTTTGAAATTGGCTCTTTCTCAAAGTGGACACTAAAGCCATTAACCTGTCAAGAACATTTTTCCTAGGGGAAAAGTAATCAGAATTATTTCATAGCATTTTATTGGAAATGTATGTGTATTTTCCTTACACAAACACATTTATGAAAATCACATTTTTCCAGATAGCTACAGTGTGGATTTTTTTGTTTCAAGTTTTACTAACAGAAGTGAATAAAACACTCATGGCTATAAATATATCAGTTGCTCCCCAGATTATATCATACAAATATGCTAAGACCATTTTAAAATCTACATATGAATGAAATAAGCAAACAAAACAGTATTATGCAGATCAAAATGAAATACGTGAATGTAGATAAGATGCACATATTATAACAAACCTTGTTCTACCACATGTTAAGATAAACCTTATAAAATGATCAATACAGCATGAAGAGTTTCATCCATTACTTTTGGTGTTAAAATTATAGCTCAAATGTTCTTTCACTGTGAATTTTTTTCTAAACTCTGTAGTGAAAATGCATCAAGATGTGCTGTATCTCACATATGCATATCTTATGTATTATTTATTTAGTTCTTAACAGCTGCAACCTTGAATCCAACTCACATCCAGGTGTTTTTTCTTCACAGAAGTGTTTGTTAGATGAAAAGAACCATTTAGTGAAGCTTGGAATTAAAAAGAAAGCCGTCATATCTACCGTATTTTAATATACATTTATCAATTTTCATAGTCATAAAACATGACCACCTACTGCATATTGTATCTCTTCTTATACCTTCTGTGAAAGACACATCTCTCCTTCCTTTATGAGTGTTCATTCTGCATCATGTTCCTCTTAAAATCACATCTCACTTCTTCTCTATGTAACACTGTTTTCATTTCTCACAAAATCTCTATGAAACACAAATGGGTGGTGACAGTTAGGTCCGATGTTCCAGGTTATGTAATGGAACCAAAAGTATGTGAGAAAGAAGACAATTATAGATAAACTTAGCTCTACTGAAGAGACATCCTACTGTGTTTGCTGAAGAAATTTATATTCTTATTCTACATAATGTCTCAGAAACATGTTTATTTCACCTCAGTTAGTTGTCCTTTTTATGTGTCAGTATTGTGTACTTGTAGCATCTACTATCAGAAATATGGTTTTTAATATTTACCATTATAAAATGCTAAAATTACTTTTTTCATTTTAAAATCTTTCTAGTCAGCGTAAAGATTCCTTTCCTTTATAGATGGATATGATCTTTGTTTGTCATGTATGCCAAGCTATTCCTTTATTTTTTTAATGATGGCATTATGGCTATGTGCAAAATTATACCCCTGGTAATTATTTTCTCTGTACTAAATGTAGTGTCCCAGGAAAATGTAATAGACATGCTTAGTGCCCCATGATAGCTTGAAGCCTCTTTCCTAATGACAGCCACTGCAGGCAAAAAGACAAAAGGAAGTGTTTTTTTATCTTAATGGTGACAATGAAAATGTAATGGTGATTGCACAATCAAATCATTAGATTGTAATGCAGATGCTTTTGACAATAGCATTTTGTAAGGTAATAAGCAGTTCAGGGCTGTCAAATTTACTATGACCACTGAAGAATGAAGTGAAGGAGAAAGAAGAAAGTATACATTGAGAAGGCTCCTCCAAGAAGTCAACATGTCTGCTAACCCAGTTGAAGTGGCTCTAAACCGATGCACACAGCATGAGAAATAAGCGGGAGGAATTGGAATTAATTGCTATTGAGAAAACATAATGGAAAAAATCACACTGCTGGAATACTACAGTCCAGTCTTAAAGCTTTTTAGAAGGGATAGGAAGGGCAAGAGAGATGGATGAGTTGCCCTTTATGCTAAGACTTCATACCTTCAAGTGGTGATCTACAGAAAGATATTTACAGTATAAACGGGAGGGGAAACAACTGTTTCCATGGGTTGATAGTGATAGAACAAGGGAATGGTTTTAAACTAAGTCAGGGAAGATTTAGGTTAGATGTTAGGAGGAAGTTTTTCACTCAGAGAGTGGTGATGCATTGGAACAGGTTGCCCAGAGAAGTTGTGGATCCCCCATTCCTGGAGGCATTCAAGGCAAGACTGGATGTGGCTCTGGGCAGCCTGGGCTAGTGGCTGGCAGCCCTGCCCACGGCAGGAAGGGTTGAAAATAAGTCATCTTTGTAGGTCCTTTTCAACCCAGGCCATTATGCTGGTTTGTTTACTTGCTCAATTTTAATATGGGAAGAATCTGTGCATGGATATTGGTGTAAAATGTAGAGATATGAATTATTATAAGTGGTAATACTATTTTGATTAAATTGTTGCCTTGTTTGCTTATGATCCTCTTGATGCATGGGATATGACTGTGATGTGACAAGACAATAAATCCAGCTTGAAAGTGCCTGCTGTTTGTTAAGAGATGCCGTGGCTGTGTGATTCAGAATTGTTCAAAATATTTTGATAGGTTGCTTTGTGCACACAAACTTCATGACAAACTAGATATCACTTGAACTTTATATCCAGACTGATGCTGTCTCATTTCCTGTTGTTGGCATCATGCCTGCATTAAGGCATATTACTAGCATATATGCTCTGTGTTTTTACTGTAAATTAAGATAATGTTCTGAGACTTGATCTAGATTCAACCTCTTTAACCAAATGATCTATCTGTGCTTTACTGATGTTAATTAGTATGGAACAATGACCTAAATCTCCATTTTGAATTTCTCTCCTGGCTGTTGCAACTGAGGGGTTCAGGTCAATGTTCAAAGACTAGATCACCAACATGGATGCAACTGATAATGCTCACATTTAGGTTCAAAACCTGTCTCTGAACTGGTCTAATATTAAAATGGCCCTAAATCAATCAGTTTTGTCTTTCAGATGAAGATGATTATTTCCTTAGTACTGCAAGTATTTATGTTTAGTTAGGCCTCTATAAGATTTAAGTCCCTGTCAACGGTTTACCGGGCTGGATCGGCCCGGTTCCGTGACGATTGGTGTGGGGGACCCGCAGACCCACGCCCCAGGGAAGGGGAAGGGGGAAAGGGAAAAGGAAAAAAAGGAGATGGGCCTAGAAACAAAACAGCGGCAACGATCTGAGGAGGAAAGCTAATTTACTAAATAAGATATCAGAAAGCAAAATAACACAATATAATACAATATAATTGGAATTGAAGCTAATAAATCAAATAAAATGAGCAAGAGAGAGCGTCCGAAAAACCGAAGGCCTTACGCTAATGCTGAAAGTGATACGGCAGCGAGCACCCACTGCTGAGTTGATCCCGAAGGAAAGAGAGTGTCCTGTGACCGCAGAGGGTTTTTATCTTTTCCCTCTGAGCGGAAAATACGTAAAAATGTAAAGCATCGCAAAGTCCTCTGGGGAATGTAGTTCTCCTCTTCTGAGACAGGTATACCCGGAAATATCAATGATCTTATGGAGTTGGAGTATTAACTCTTTAACTCTTAATGCACTACATGTTGTTATGATGTGGAATACCAATACCAAAAATCATAAAACCATGACATTCCACCCCTTATTCCACATCATTACATCATGCTTGATACATATAGAAGAACAATGATTAACATGCATTATATACACACACACAACATATATATATGTAGATGTATATACATGGAATTACTGACTGCACTCCCCCAACATCAAATTCCCCTGTGGTACACACTGAACATCCCCATTCTTCTGCATCACCCACCAAGTGGACCCAGGTCCCTGAGCAAAGACAGTTCCACGGAGAGGTTTGCCCTTTCCAGAAGCTGGAAGGACCCAAACCGCTTTCCCCAACATGTTCTTTACATGCACTACAGGGACTTTATCTCCCTCTACAGTAGGTAGAGAGCTGGATTGGGCAGGACCATCGCGATTGATGGATCCTCGGGTGTTGACCAACCAGGTGGCTTCTGCCAAATGCTTCTCCCAATGCTTAAATGTTCCGCCACCCATTGCTTTCAACTTGGTTTTTAACAACCCATCGTATCTTTCAATCTTACCAGAAGCTGGTGCGTGATAGGGGATATGATAAATCCATTCAATACCATGATCTTTGGCCCAATTATTCACAAGAGAATTTTTGAAATGAGTCCCATTATCTGACTCAATTCTTTCTGGAGTGCCATGTCGCCATAGGACTTGTTTCTCGAGACCTAGAATGGTGTTTCGGGCAGTAGCATGGGGTACTGCATATGTTTCAAGCCCCAGTGGTTGCTTCCACCATGGTGAGCACGTAACGCTTGCCATTGCAAGATCGTGGCAAGGTGATATAATCAACCTGCCACGCCTCCCCATATTTATATTTTTGCCATCGCCCTTCCCCCAAAGAGGTTTCATCCTCTTGGCTTGTTTAATTGTGGCGCATGTATCACAGTCATGGATAACCTGTGCAATAGCGTCCATAGTTAAGTCCACCCCTCGGTCTCTAGCCCGTTTATATGTTGCATCTCTTCCCTGATGGCCCAAGGTCTCATGGGCCCATCGAGCTAAAAATAATTCACTCTTATGTTGCCAGTCCAAGTCTACTTGAGCCATCTTAACTTTGGCAGCTCGATCTACCTGATGGTTATTCTGTTGTTCTTCAGTTGCCCGGCTTTTAGGAACATGAGCATCTACATGGCGCACCTTCACAACTATATTCTTTACTCAGGCAGCAATATCTTTCCACAGTTCAGCAGCCCAAATAGGTTTACCCCTCCGTTGCCAGCCATTTTGTTCCCATTGCTGTAACCACCCCCATAAAGCATTTGCCACCATCCATGAGTCAGTGTAAAGATAAAGCGTTGGCCACCTCTCTCGTTCAGCAATATCTAAGGCCAGTTGGACAGCCTTTACCTCTGCAAATTGGCTTGATTCTCCTTTTCCTTCAGTGGCCTCTGCAACTCGTCGTGTGGGGCTCCACACAGCAGATTTCCATCTGCGGTGCTTTCCCACAATGCAACATGATCCATCTGTGAACAGGGCATATCTCTTTTCATCTTCTGGTAGTTCATTATATGGTGGGGCCTCTTTAGCACGTGATACCTCCTCTGCTGGTGTTGTTCCAAACTTTTTACCTTCAGGCCAGTCCATGATCACCTCCAGGATTCCTGGATGACTGAGGTTCCCCATCCGAGCTCGCTGTGTAATCAGCGCAATCCACTTACTCCAAGTGGCATCAGTAGCATGATGGGTAGAGGGAACCTTTCCTTTGAACATCCAGTTCAGCACTGGCAGTCGAGGTGCCAGAAGGAGCTGCGCTTCAGTTCCAATTACTTCGGAAGCAGCTCAAACCCCCTCATACGCGGCTAAGATCTCCTTCTCAGTTGGAGTGTAGCGCTCCTCAGACCCCCTATATGCTCGACTCCAGAATCCAAGGGGTCGGCCTCGGGTCTCTCCAGAAGCTCTTTGCCACAAACTCCAAGTGGGACCTTCCTTTCCAGCAGCAGTGTAGAGGATGTTCTTTACATCCTGTCCCGTCCGCACTGGCCCCAGGGCCACGGCACGGGCTATCTCCTGCTTGATTTGCTCAAAAGCCTGCTGCTGCTCAGGACCCCATACAAAATCATTCTTCTTCCGCGTCACCCGAAAGAGAGGGCTCACAATGAGACTATAGTTTGGAACATGCATTCTCCAAAAGCCCACTACACCCAGAAAAGCTTGGGTCTCTGTCTTACTGGTGGGTGGAGACATGACAGTGATTTTGTCAATCACATCTATAGGGATGTGACAACGTCCATCTTGCCACTTTATACCTAGGAACTGGATTTCCTGTGCAGGCCCTTTCACTTTGCTTCGCTTAATAGCAAAGCCAGCTCGCAGGAGGATCTGGATTATTCTCTCTCCTTTCTCGAAAACTTCCCCTGCTGTATTGCCCCACACAATGATGTCATCAATGTATTGTAAGTGCTCAGGAGCACCACCCTGTTCCAATGCAGTTTGGATCAGCCCATGACAAATGGTTGGGCTGTGCTTCCACCTCTGGGGCAAACGGTTCCAGGTGTACTGAACGCCCCTCCAGGTGAAGGCAAACTGTGGCCTGCATTCTGTGGCCAGAGGAATTGAAAAGAAGGCATTAGCAATGTCAATAGTGGCATACCACTTGGCTGCTTTTGACTCCAGTTCGTACTGGAGTTGAAGCATGTCCGGCACAGCAGCACTCAGTGGGGGTGTGACTTCATTCAGGCCACGGTAATCTACCGTCAGCCTCCATTCTCCACTGGCTTTACGCACTGGCCATATGGGGCTGTTAAAAGGAGAGTGAGTTTTACTAATCACTCCCTGGCTCTCTAGCTGACGGATCAAGTTATGAATGGGGAGCAAGGAATCCCTGTTAGTGCGGTACTGTCGTCTGTGCACCGTTTTTGTAGCAATCGGTACCTGTTGCTCTTCCACTTGTAGCAACCCCACAACAGACGGATCTTCTGACAGGCCAGGCAGAGCAGACAGCTGCTTAATGTCATCTGCATCCACAGCAGCTATTCCAAAAGCCCATCGATGCCCTTTGGGATCCTTAAAATATCCCCTTTTGAGATAATCAATACCAAGTATACATGGAGCCCCTGGGCCAGTCACAATAGGATGTTTTTGCCAGTCTTTACCAGTGAGGCTTATTTCAGCTTCCAACTTGGTCAGCTCTTGGGAACCCCCAGTCACCCCAGAAATATAGATTAATTCTGTCCCTTGGTGACTCGAAGGCATTAGAGTGCATTGTGCACCAGTGTCCACCAATGCCTTATATTTTTGTGGTTCTGATGTGCCAGGCCATCGAATCCACACAGTCCAATACACTCTATTATCCCTTTCCCCCCCCTGGCTGGGGACAGGGCCCCTCTATTTGTTACCTCTGTTGACTTTACGGCTACTACCGTGTCCAGCAGTCACTGGAGCAGTCACCTTCTTGGAGAAGTTCACCCTGGTGGTTGACCTATTTTGTAACTCTTTTACACGTGCCTGAAGTGCAGAAGTGGGTTTCGTATGCCACTTCTTCATATCTTCCCCCTGGTCACGAAGGTAACGCCACAAGGCAATACGTGACATAGTTTTACTGTTGTCACTTCCTTGAACAGGAGAACGTCTTCTTTTGATAGCTGAGACGCTGCTGTTTTGGGAATCCTCATTCTCATCAGATCCATCAGTTTCATCAGAATTAAGCACAGTAGCCAGTTCGTCCATTATATCTTCTTGATTGCTCTCCATTTTACTCTCTATTCTGTCCAGTCTTTCGGTTACCTTTACGAAGGCTGAAACGTAAGCTCGTAGAGGGGTTAAATGTAACTCTATGTCTTGAAGTCTGTTAATCAGATCATTTATAAGGGGTCTTCTTTGTCTTCTGCCATACATTGCTGCTAATGTACTGGCATACCTGTCTGGTGCTGTCCTTGTGAATATACGCCACATAACTGGTGTGCACCTGATCCTCTCAGGATCATGCTCTTGGTTCGGTTCATCATGAATGAATTCAGGGTCATGTAACATTTCCACTATGGCATATTCTCTCAAATAATTTATGCCTTTTTCCATATCAGACCATTTCTTTTTCTCAGGCAACAGATCATCTCTGAAGGGGTACTTTTCTTTCACGGCTATCAGCATCCGCTTCCAGAGAGTGAAGGGTCTATTGTGGCATGTACTAATGCCTCTGTCAATGGCAGAGTCCCTGGCAATGCTACCCAATTGGCGAGCTTCGTTACCATCTAGCCACACACTGTTGGCCCCACTGTCCCAACAACGTAGTAACCAGGTGACAATAGGT